>JAHRHZ010000111.1:22428193-22509200 GCA_024137785.1 Ginglymostoma cirratum | reverse complement strand
AGGGTCTAGGCCCAAAACATCAGCGTTCCTGCTCCTCTGATGCTGCTTGGCCTGCTGTGTTCATCCAGCTCTACACCTTGTTATCTCAGATTCTCCAGCATCTGCAGTTCCTACTATCTCTGAAACTCTTTCCATTACACTGCCTGGATAAGGTAAAAGCCAGTGCACTAAGGCTGGCGAAAGCCTACAAAGACTAGGGAATATTGTCACCACAGGGTTTACATCAGTAGAACACCAGATGCAAAGTTGCCAGATTCTTCATGAACACTTTTTACCAAGTGGCACAGGGCTGGCATGTCCAGTGACACTAATGAAACAGTATTAAGACAGTATTGTCAGATGTGAAAGTGAAACTAACATATATTAGGTTAGTACTTGGGAGTCACAATATTAAATTGCTAGCATTCCTAGTAATTACTTCACTCTTCTGTGCATCCAGCAGCCAACAAAGAGGCTGATGGTTGTTAAAACTAGTCTGGCTTAATCTGCAGATTTATCTCTATTTCTTGGTTTTCGTTCCCTTCATTGTAGCCTTTCACTTCTTAGTCCCTTCACCTTCACTTTTGATAAAATCGCCATTTGAGTTTGCAAAGTTCTTGATTACTTTCTGAAGGATTTCAAAATTCTTGTCCTTTCTGAAAGATCTCATTCCCCTTAAATTTCATTATTCAGTGATCAATGTAAATTGGTCTTGCTATGTAAATGCTGCTTGATTGAACTGTCTACAAAATCTTCCATTGAATAGCTGATGATCAAGAGTAAACTGATGAGATAGTGGTTGGATGGATTGGATTAGTCCTGTGTTTTGTGTGGAGGATATTCTTGACAGTTTTCACATTGTTGGGTAGATACCAGTATTGTAGCTGTACTGAATCAACATAGCTAGAGATGTGACTAGTTCTGGAGCACAAGACTTCAATATTTCTGCTGGATTGTTTCAAAGGCCTATTGCCTTTGCCATATCCAATGTCATCAGCTATTTCTAGCTATTATATGGAGTGAATCAAATTAGCTAGGCTGTCATTTCTGATGCTGGGTCATCAGCAAGAATTGAAATGGATCATCCATTCAACATTTCTGTCTGAACATGGTTGCAAGTAATTCAACCTTGCCTTTTGCACTGATCGGTTGAGCTCCCCATCATTGAGGATCAGAGTTTATAGAGCGAGGTTGTTGACTTGGTCTATGAGCTGGCTTGTTTTTGTTCAGTCGTTTCATCAGAGGCCTCTGATGAAGTGATGTTGAACAACTTCTCTTCATCGGAGGCCTGACTGATGATGTTACCTAACATGGTGATGAAATGTCTGAATGAAAACAAGCCAGCTCAGTGAGTAAGTCAACAATCTCACCCGCAACCCGAGCTACAAATGTTTGCTAAAACTTTAAACTTACAGAGTCTCGCTCTCCAGGCACTTTTTTAATTGTCCCACGTCATTCACCCACTGTTGGATGCGACTAGGCTGCAGAGCTTTGATCTGATCCATTTGCTGTGAGATTACTCATCCCTTTTTATTGAAAACTGCTTCCACTGCTTGGAATACAAGAAGTTTTCGCTTCACCAGGATGACATCTCATTTTTAGTTATGCCTATGCTACCCCTGGCGTAGCTTCTGCACTCTCCATTGAACCTCGGCTTGAAGGTAATAGGAGGGGATACGTTGGGAAATGTGGTTAGAGATTGTGATCAAATATAATTCTGCTCCTGCTGATGATCCAGAACACCTCATGGATCCTCATTCTTCAGTTGCAAGATGTGTTCTGAATCTATTCCATTTGAGTGATTATCATGGACAGTCCCTATTCAGGTGGAATACAGTAATTCAATCTAAAAAAGAACCTTTAACTTGGTATAAAACTTTCAAAAGAGTAATCTTCAAATCTCTTCCACCTTTGACTAAAGCTAAAATATGCTGATATGATCTTTTTCTACTCTAAAATTGTCTGATATATGCTACATTTTCTGTCAATCACAATTCTACATGAAGAATATTTTTGTTATTCAGCTATTAATAGTTTAAATGCAAGACATGTCAGAATTAAAATTTTGAAAAAGAACAAACTGTCTCCTAAACCCTCTCAGCAAAGAAAGACACATTGCTGATTTAATTCATAAACTTGATAATGTCAGCTATGTTTGGAATACAAAATAAAAAATTGCTTTTCAAATGTTCTAGTAGAAAAATATTCAGCAAAAAACAAGACCTTGAAGTAAATTGTTTAGTGAAATATTTACTCAATTTAGCCATTCAATCTACATACAAATATTTTGGAAAAAGAAAGAATTGCAAATACGCAATGTTTTTCACAATAAGGGACATTTCAAAGCGCTGAACAGCCAATGAAGGACTTTTCAACTGGAGTCACTGTAATAATGTAAGAAACATAAATTTGTGCATTTAATACCTCCATAACAGCAATGTAATAATGACCAGATTATTTTTTGATGAGAAGTATTTCAATGGAATCACTTGCACATACTCAAAGAGACAGATTGAGTTTCAATTAAACACAGCAGTTACCAGTCCTGCAGAGAAGTATCAGCAAAATTTTTGTGCTCAAGCCCTGGAGTGGGTCTTGAACCCAGAACCTCATATCAAGAGGTATTGACAAAAGTGTTAAAAAACAAAAACGAGACATTAGCCACATAAAGCAATCCAAGGCAGGTGACTAAAAATTTGGTCAAATATGTTAGCTTCAAGAAGCATGTTAATACAAGAAAAAGAGCAGAGGTCACTGAAAAATAAATATTGGAATTAATTGGCAAAACTTGTATCTATGTCGTAATTAGTACAGGGTTATCATTTTAATGGAACTCTGCATTTTTACATACACATCCACACACAATAAATAGCAACAGAAACATTATGCAATTTGCATTCTACTCTTCCTTTGAATAATTCTGGCAAACAAATATTGCTGCAAACTAAAGCGAATCAGGTCAAGAATGTGTCTGAAAAAGATATTACAATGCACCCTGAGAAAGTGAACATGCTCAAAGCGCAAGGTAAGGGGAAAAGGAGTAGAAACCCATGGTTCTCAGCAAAAATGATGAAGAATATGGATGAGGGAAAAATGTAAGAATAAAACAGCAGTTAAATTTGAGAAAGTTATGAAATGTGATTTTTGGAGCAGGGTGGAATCAGTCAGTTAGAGAGAACACTGAATCTGGGTGGGAAGTTTTTCAGAGGGTTGGTGTGGAATCGATGGGCCAAATGGCCTGCTTCCACACTGTAGGGATTCTGTTCTATTCTATGATTCTGTTCTACTAGAGCAGTGGAGCTGCTCCCATGATGATGGAAGAGGAAATATTGTTACTGAATATCATCAAGTAAAGGCAACCACTTCAAGTGGCCGTATAAGGCATGAAAGCTTGATGAAAAAATGATTGAAGCAACATTAGACAAATATAGATCAAGACGGAGAAAGAGAATGATGATGTTAGATAACTTGAAATTGCACACTGGAGGCGTTAATTTGATTTGACTTATTCTTGTCACATGGTACCGAGATGCAGTGAAAAGTGCTGTTTTGCGCGCTTTTCAGACAATCATACCTTACGTAGGTATATCAGGGTAATAGACAGAGTACAGAATATAGTGTTACAGAGAACACTTAGAGAAAGGTCAGCTCTAATACATGAGAGGTCAGTTCATAAGCCTGACAGGAGTGGGGAAGAAGCTATTCTTAAATCTGTTGGTATGTGTTTTCAAACTTTTTGTATCTTCTGCCCAATGGAAGAGGGTGGAAGAAGTATGACCAGAGTGGGAGGGGATTTTGATTATGCTAGCTGCTTTCCTGAGGCAGCATGAAGTATAGACGGAGTCAATGGGTTTTATGACGGACAGGGCTGCATTCACAACTCTCTGCAATTTCTTGTGGTCTTGGACAGAGCAGTTGTCATGCCAAGCTGTGATGCACTTGGATAGGATGCTTTCTATGGTGCATCTAAAAAAATTGCTAAGATTCATTTTGAACATGCTGAATTTATTCTTCCTTCTGAGGAAGACGAGGCGTTGGTGTGCTTTCCTGACTGTAGCATCGATGTGGATGGATTAGGATTTATTGTTGGTGATATTTATTCCTGGGAACTTGAAGTTCTTGACCACCTCCACCTCAGGATTCAGACAGGGGTGTACCCTCCACTCCACTTCGCAAAGTTGGTGACTAGCACCTTTGTTTTGCTGACATTGAGGGAGAGATTGACCATGCCACTCTGCCATCTGTCTCCTTCCTATACTCTGTCTTATCATTGTTTGAGATCTGATCCACTACAGTGGTATCAAACTTGTAAATGGAGTTAGAGCTGAATTTGACCACACGGTCATGAATGTATAAGCAGTATAGTATGAGGCTGAGTATGCAGCCTTGTAGTGCACTGGTGTTGAGGATTATTGTGGAGGAAGTGTTGTCACCTATTCTTACTGATTACAGTCTGCGGGTCAGGAAGTTAAGGATCCAGTTGCAGATGGGGGAGCAGAGTCCTAGGTCTTGGGATTTGGAGTTGCATTTTGTTGGAATTATGGTGTTGAAGGCGGAGCTGAAGTCAATAAATAGGAGTCTGACCTAGGCGTCCTTGTTATCCGGGTGTTCCAGGGACGAGTGTAGGGCCAGGGAGATGGCGTCTGCCATGGGCCAATTGTGATAGTAGGCGAATTGTAACAGATCAAGGCAATCTGGGAGTCTGGGTTTGATTTGTGCCATTACTACTTCTTGAAGCACTTCATAACGATGGATGTCAGAGTCACTGGGCAGTAGTCATTAAGGCACATTGCCTGATTTATCTTTGGCACTAGAATGATGGTGGTCTTCTTGAAGTAAGTGAGAACCTCACATCATAGTAAAGCGAGATTGGAGATGTCTGCAAATACTCCCACCAGGTGGTCCACATTAGATACGAGTGCATGGTCAAAGACTCCATCTCGGCCAGTTGCTTTCCATCGGTTCATCCTCAAGAAGGCTGATCTGGCGCTTGCAGTGGTGACTGTCGGAGCAGGTGACATCATTTCACTGACCTGCTGTTCAAAACAGGCATAGAATTCATTGAGCTCATCCAGGCAGGATGCATTGTTGTCAGCAATTCTACTCAACTTCGCTTTGTAGCCCATAATATTGTGTAACACTCACCACAGTCAATGTGTGTTCATGTGGTTAGTCTGGGACTCTAGCTCAGTCTGGTGTTGTCTCTTGGCATTCCCAATGGCCTTGCAAAATTGTACCTACATTTCCTGTATTGGTCAGGGCCATCCGACTTGAACACCTCAGACCTAGATTTCAGTAGGCAGTGGATTTCCCGGTTCATACATGGTTTCCGGTCGGGAAACACTCAAATTAACACCTTTGGCACCTAGTCCTCTACATACTTACTGAAGAATACTGTGATGGTAGTGGCAAACTCATATAGGTTGGCCGCTGAATTCTTCAATGTGGACCAGATCACCGACTCCAAGCAGTCACACAAGGAGCTCGTCTGTTATCTCAGATCAGCACTGCACTACTTTCTGCACCAGATCCTCACACTTCGGTTTCTGCTTGTAAGCTGGTAGAAGGAGCACAGCCTTATGATTAACTAAACTGCGGGCAGGGAGTTGAACGGTAGGCATCTTTGATAGGGGAAGCAATGGCCTAGTGGTATTATCACTGGACTGTTAATCCAGAGACCCAAGTAATGTTCTGGGGACCTGGGTTCGAATCCCGCCATAGCAGATGGTGGAATTTGAATTCAATAAATATGTGGAATTAACAATCTAATGATGACCATGAATCCATTGCCGATTGTCGGAAAAACCCATTTGGTTCAGTAATGCCCTTTAGGGAAGGAAACTGCCATCCTTACCTGGTCTGACCTACATGTAGTTCCAGACCCACAGTAATGTGGTTGACTCTGAACTACCCTCTGGGCAATTAGGGATAGGCAATAAATGTAGGCTTAACCAGTGATGCCATTATCCCGTGAATGAATAAAGAAGAGGGGAAAAAGTTGTGTAGATATGGTCCAGGGTGTTTGGGCCTGTGGTGGGACAGGAGATGGGTGGTACAGGGACAGGTGGTATCTTGATAGCACACTCTTGAGGTTGGCCTGGTTGAATCATTGGCTACGATAAACAACACCTTGTGGTATTTGTGGTGGTGTATATTTCATCAAGTGCTCTCTTCACTTCCACATGGGGTGAGATGTAGACTGCTGTCAGGGTAGCAGAAGTAAATTCCTATGGCAGGTAGTAGGGATGGCACTTGACTGTTAGATATTCTAGGTCTGGGGACAAGTGACTCGCCGGAGTCATCACATCCGAGTGCGAAGAGGCATTGGTCAGGAGACAGACCTCTGCCCTTTGTCTTACCCAAGGATATTGTACAGCCCATCTGGTGAAGTGAGAAGTCCTCAGGTTGTGAGGCACAGTCAGGTGGTGCAGGAGTGAGCCATGTCTCTGTAAAACAGAGCACACAGCAGTCTCTCAATTCCCTTGGTAGGTGAGTTTAAGTTTGTCTAGCTTGTTTTCAATGGCTTGGATGTTGGTTAGGAGTATGCTGGGGAGAGGGGATTTGACACCAGGTTGTTTCAATTTCACATGTAGGTTAGCGCATCTCCCACATTTCTGTAAGCAACAGATAAGGAAAACACAAGGAATGGAGAAATGAGTAGAGAACCTGCCCTGAGGTAGTTCAGTCTAATAAAGTTCAAAGATGACAAACTAGAATCACAGTTCTGATCATTAGTGTAAAGTCCTAAAAGGAATGGATGCAATACCTGAACTGTTTGCTCCTAGCATGGCACTTTTCTGATTGCAGTGTGGCTGTGCACGCACAGCTAAGTGAAACATTGTAGATAACTTTATGTGGCTTGCTTCTGGGGTGAATGTGGAGATGCCCAATTCCATATTGCCTCACAAAATGGCCACATTGTGAATAGAGCACTGTACTTGACCAATGTAAAAATATTTAGACTTACATTACTGATTAATGGTTTTGCCATAGTTTTTACTAGTAAATGATGCAAATACTTGCCCAGACTGATAGATAACCTTGTTCTATATTTGCAAAAGCTCAAGTGCTGTACTATAAACAAACTTTGAAAAATTATACTTCCTGGCCATAAGGGAAATGTGTGATGGCAGATAAAACTTAATTATTGTAATCTTCTGGAAGAGATAAAATTAAATCAATTTTAGGAAAAAGGTCTGAATTCCATGTTAGCATTGGTCTATCTCAAGTCCCTAGTACAATAAGGGAGGTCAAGCACAAAGTTTTAGCACACTGTTTGCACATGTAAGAACAACAACTGTGATGGATTTTGAAGGAAGGAAATATAAATCACACAAAATCATGAGTCAGATGTGTGCTTGTGAAAAAAATGGTTCGAGTCTTGCAAATAAATAAAACCTTAATCTTCCAGGTATCTTTCATAAACTTCAATAACATTAAATGCTCTCCATTTGAATTCCATTAACAGTAATGATAAAATTTTTGAACAGCATCCATGTAAACCTAAATAGGTGACAAATGAAGGCAAAGAAATATAAACTGTAATTAGTTGAAGAAATTAACTTGTAATACCAAAAACGTGTCAAGGTATTTTACAGAAAAACACATGGGAAATTAACATCAGGCAAGGAAAAGAGAGATTATGAGTAGTAACCAGAATGGTTACGATTAGTAATGCTGGAGATAATTATAGAATTCAAGTGGGGCAAGCCCACAGGGATATTTATAACAAGGATCTAAAGTTTCAGCTGTTGGGAGATAATGACATGAGGCACTGGATGATCTGCTAAAGAAGCAAGGGTGAAGCGAGAAAATACCTTTTCATTCAGTGAGTTGTTGGGATATGGAATGTACTGCCTGGAAATGTGGTGGAAGCAGGTTCAAGTGTGGGAATCAAGAGATCACTGGATGATTATTTGGATGAAAATAATATGCAAGAGTATGAGGAGAAAGCAGAAGGTCGGCACCAGGTAATGATGCTCATTAAACAAGCAAGATGGGCCGAATAGTCTCCTTCTAAACTGTAACACTTCTGTGTTTTTGTGAATGAAACTCAGAGCAGGAGAAGGTGCATCTTGTTATTTCAGATCAGTAGGAGACTCTACAATGTATAATGGGCGAAAAGAAGCTGCGTAGCTGCAGCAATGCAGACTGCAAGATATTGGTGATATTGTCAGAAAAAAGTTGGTGCCAAAAGCTGTGACTTTGATGGCCACTTGCAAAAATATAATCTCCCAGTCAGCAAGCTGTGGATCCAGTTACAACAAATTGTATAGGCCAGGAATGGCCTGTTTGCTGAAGTACAGCCATTTCATGCATTTTTACACAAAAATATCTATGAAGCTAACTCTTGACCTATAAAGTGTTAAAGTATTCCTATTTAATGAGAACTAATAATTCACTAACAATATTAGCATGCAAACGTATCTGCGGCTTGTCATGTAAGTTATCAGGAATGTACTAGAAAATTGCACATTGCAATTAAAGAGTTAAGCTCTCAAGGATGTTGTATAATTTTAGTGGGAGGTCTTGAGAAGCATACATAGTGTTGCAAAATAACTTATATGCCTCTGCTATAAACTTTACGCACATGGTGAGTCTGGAAAAATGTATGAAATGTTATGCAAAAATAGAAGGAAGATTTGGATTCTAAGAAAATAGCATTCTCTTAGCTAGCTCATGTGATAAAGAAAACATTGCAATGCAGCATTGCAACTATTATTGCTGTTAGCATTTTGAAGTGGTACTGTACTTTCAAATCCTGTGTTAAACTCACCACTGACAAGCTCTGTCATTTATAATGAGAGATTTTATCTCTTGCATTACATTTCTTTGCCTCATTTAAATAATTTCAATAGTTTACAATGAATTCACACAATGGCCCTAATCTTAATGTAGCCTATACAGTAAGAAACTGATGGTTGAGGGGTTAAATTTTGAAAATTGCCTCAGGGAGTTTAATCTAGATAAATGTGAAGTATTGCATTTCAGTAAAGTAAACCAGGGCATGGCTCATACAGTTAAAGGTAGGGCCCAGAGGAGTGCTGCCAAACAAAGAGACCTGGGGGTGCAAGTGCATAGTTCCTTGAAAGTGGAGTTGCAGGTGGACGTGTTGGTGAAAAAGGTGTTTGGTATGCTTGCCTTCATTGGTCATAACATTGAGTATAGGAGTTGGGATGTCATGTTGTAGCTGTACAGAACATTGGTGAGGCCATTTTTGGAATACTGCATGCAGGTCTAGTCCCCTTCTACAGGAAGAATATTGTTAAACTTGAGAGGGTGCAGAAAAGATTTATGAGGATGTTGCTGGGACTGGAGTGTTTGAGCTATAGGGAGAGGCTGAATAGGCTGAGGCTATTTTCTCTGGAGCATTGGATACTGAGGTGTGACCTTATAGAGGTTTATAAAATCATGAAAGGTATGGATAGGGTGAATAGCCAAGGTCTTTTTCACATGGTGGGGGTATCTAAAACTGGACAGCATAGGTTTAAGATGAGATGGGAAAGATTTAAAAAGGACCAAAGGGGTAACTTTTTCATGCAGATGGTGGTGCGTGTATGGAACGAGCTGCCAGAGGAAGTTGTGGAAGCGGGTAAAACAACATTTAAAAGGCATCAGGATATGTATATGAATAGGAAGGGTTTAGAGGGGCATGGGCCAAATGCTGGCAAATGGGATAAGGTCACATTGGTATGTCAGGTCAATGTAGACGAGTTGGACACAAAGGTCTGTTTCCGTGCTATATGACTCTATAACTCTGTGACACTCTCTTTCTGTAACCCCAGGGCTTTCTTGGGTTGCAGAGGGATCCACTGAATATAGATTTGTGCTTCGTGACTTAATATAGTCATTTGGGCCTCAAAGCAATTTTAGTTAGATGCGTAGCAAGATCTGCCCATTGGTAAAATCATGAAGTAAAACATAGTGGGGTGGTATTCTTAAAATGAGTGACAAGACTGGAAACTGTATTTAAAGAGACTTTAACCCAGGCCACATGGCTAAGCTTTAACTAAGCCAAACTGACAGCTTTTCCATGGTTACAAGAATTAAACCAACAAGAGCTTAATTTAAACAGAAAGTGCTGGAAATAGTCAGCAAGCCAGGAAACCTTACAACGTACTTGCTCACTGCATGAATCCAAATTAAATGTACCAAGTAGCGCAGTGGCACCTGGTCTCCCAGCTCCCCACACTTCCTGATGGAGATAAATGCAAGACTCACCACTGAAAACCATTCCAGCCGAGATGACTTAACAAAAATGTTTCACTCACAAGTGAGTACTCTGTAATAGAACTGGAGGGAAGGATTCACACATATTTATTGGAAGTTTATTTTAAAATAAGTGGTAAGCTAGCGAATTGTCAGCTTGTTTTGCCATAATTTATTAATTAATTTAGTTAGAATCATTGAGCTGTACGGCATGGAAAGAGACCCTTCAGTCCAACTCTTCCATACCGACCAGATATCCTATATAAATCTAGTCCCATGCGCCAGCATTTGGCCCAAATCCCTCTAAACCCCTCCTATTCATATATCCAACCAGATGCCTTTTAAATGTTTCAATTGTACCAGTCTCCACCACTTCCTCTGGCAGTTCATTCCATATACGCACCACCCTCTGCAAGAAAATGTTGCTCCTTAGGTCCCTTTTATATCTCTCCCTTCACACCTTAAACCTATTCCCTCTAGTTTTGGAGTCCCCCATCCTGGGGGACCAATCCCAAACCTATTTGCCCAATCCATGCCTCTAATGATTTTATAAACCTCTCTAAGATCACCCCTCAGCCTCCGATGCTCCAGGGAAAATAGCCCCAGCCTATTCGGACTTTCACTACAGCTCAAAACCTCCATCTCTGGTGATATCCTCGTAAATATTTTCTGAACGCTTTCTAGTTGCACAACATCTTTCTTATAGGAAATGGACCAGAATTGCATGCTATACTCCAAAAGCGGCCTAACCAATGTCCTATACAGTTGCAACATGGCCTCCCAACTCCTGTACTCAATGCACTGACCAATAAAGGCAAGCATATCAAATGTCTTCTTCACTCTCAGGTCAGACAGCATTCGAGGAGCAGGAAAGTCAATGTTTCAGGTCAAAACCTTTGATCAGGTGCTGCTGTGCTGTTCCAGCTCCACATTTATTGACTCTAGCTTCCAGCATCTGCAAACCTTACCATTTCTAAGCCTTCTTCACTATCCTGTCTACCTGTGACTCCACTTTCAAGGAACTATGAATCTGCACTCCAAGGTCTCTTTGTTCAGCAACACTCCCCAGGACCTTACTGTTATGTGTATAAGTCCTGCCCTGATTTGCCTTTCCAAAATGCAGCACCTCACAATTACTTAAATTAAACTTCATCTGCCACTCCTGGGCCTATTGACCCATCTGATTAAGATCCCGTTGCACTCTGAGGTAACAAGCATGGGGCTGGATGAACACAGCAGGTCAAGCAGCATCATAGGAGCAGGAAAACTTGACGTTTCGGGCCTAAACCCTTCATACCTGCTTTGCTGTCCACTTCACCTCCAATTTAGCGTCACATGCAAACTTACTAACCATACCTCCTATATTCACATCCAAATTATTTATATAATAGACAAAAGGCAGTGGTCCCAGTACTGATCCTTGTGGCACACCGTTAGTCACAGGTCTCCAGTCTGAAAAGCAACCTTCCACCATGACTCTCTGTTTTCTACCTTTGATCCAGTTCTGAATCCAAATGGCTAGTTCTCCCTGTATTCCGTGTGATTAAACCTTGACAACCAGTCAAATGCCTTACTGACATCCGTAGAGACCACATCCACTGCTCTGCCCTCATCAATTCTCTTCATTACTTCTTCAAAAAACGCAATCAAGTCGGTGAGATATGACTACCCATGCACAAAGCTATGTTGGCTATTCCTAACCAGTCCTTGCCTTTCCAAATACATGTGAGTCCTGTTCCTCAGATTCCCTCCAACAACTTGCCCACCACCAATGTTGGGCTCACCAGTCTATAGTTCCCTGGCTTTTCCTTACCACTTTTTTTAAATAATGGCACAACGTTAGCCATCCTCCAGTCTCTGGAACCTCACCTGTGACATCGATGATACAACTATCTCAGCAAGGGGCCCACATCCCACAGAGTTCTAGGGTACACCTGATCAGGTCCCCGGGATTTACTCACCTTTATGCATTTTCAGACATCCGGCACCTCCTCCTCTGTAACATGGATATTTCTCAAGATGTCGCTATTTATTTCCCAACATTCTCTAGCTTACATATCCTTTTCCACAGTAAACACTGATGTGAAATATTCATTTAGTATGTCCCCCATTTCCTGCGGTTCCACACAGGGGTGGCCTTACTGATGTTTAAGGAATCCTATTCTCTCCCTTGTTACCTTTTGTCCTTAATCCATTTGTAGAATCCCTTTGGATTCTCCATAACCCTATTTGCCAAAGCTATTTCATGTTCCTTTTTTGCCTTCCTGATTTGTCTCCTACTGCGTTTATACTTTTCTAGGGATTCACTTGATCCCTTCTGTCTATACCTGATATATGCTTCCTTCTTTTTCTTGGCTAAAACCTCAATTTCTCTAGTCATCCAGCATTCCCCACATCTACCAACCTTGCCCTTCACCCTAACAGGAACATATTGTCTCTGGACTCTTGTTATCTCATTTTTGAAGGCGTCTCATTTTCCAGCCGTCCCTTTACCTACAAACATCCGCCCCTCTCAATCAAATTTTGAAAGTTCTTTGCTAATACATCAAAATTGGCCTTCCTCTAATTTAGAACTTTAACTTTTTGATTTGGTCTATCCTTTTCCATTATTATTTTAAACTTAATAGAATTATAGTCACAGGCACCAAAGTGCTCCCCCACTGACATGTAAATTACCTGCCCTGCCTTATTTTCCAAGCAAAGGTCAAGTTTTGCATCTTCTCTAGTAGATACATCCACATATTGAATCAGAAAATTTTCTTGTACACACACTTAACAAATTCCTCTCCATCCAAGTCCTTAACACTATGGCAGCCCCAATCTGGAAAATTAAAAACCCCTGCCATAATCACCCTATTATTCCCACTGATACTTGAAGCGTCCTGACAAATTCGTTTCTCAATTTCCTGTTAAATATTGGGAGTTCTTTAGTACAATCCCAATATTGTGATCATCCCTTTCTTATTTCTTAGTTCCACTCAAATAACTTCCCTGGATGTATTCCCAGGAATGTCCTCCCTAAATACAGCTGTAATGTTATCCTTAATCAAAAACACGACGCTTGCTCATCTCTTGCTCACCTTTCTGTCCTTCCCATAGCATCTATACCCTGGAACATTAAGCTGCCTATCCTGTCCATCCCTGAGCCACACCTCTGTAATTACTAGGATATCCCAGTCCCATGTTCCCAACTGTGCCCTGAGTTCATCTGCCTTACCTGTTAGGCCTTTTGCATGGAAAATAAATGAAGTTTAATTTATCAGTCTTACCTCATTCTCTTCTTTGTTCCTGCCTGCCCTGACTGTTTGACTTACTTCTTTTCCCAACTATATCAGTCTCAGGCTGTTCTGTTTCCTTATTGTCTATATTTGAGAAATATTTGTCTAGACAGTAACAAATGCTAGCCTGGCCAATGACACCCAAATCCTGTGAATGAATAAAAAAAACTAATTAACTATTTTCTTAAAAGCATTGTTCAATCACTGTTTACATGCAGTGTTTTTCTATTATGACTATCACACAGCTTTATAGTTTAGATAGGAGAATCTGTAGTTAACAATCCTTAGCAAGTTAGCCTTCTAGCCAAAAAAAAATTGATAATCACCTCTCTTCCCAAGATTAGTAAAGACCTTTTATGTCCTTTAAAAGAAAAGGTTAAACATAATTGTAGAATCTGCAAAGATGTTAAGTAGATTCTTCACATCAATCTTCAAATCCCTAGATCCAGCCATTTTGCTTTGGTATTCAACAGTACAAGTAGACATGAGCAATGCAAAGGTCTTAACAAAATAATTGTAAGATGCTTGAGGGTCATTCCCTAGAATTTTCAAAGAAATTAAAAGGAAACACTTGAGAATCTGGATAATACTTCTGAATCGCTTCCACAGACCATGGAGAAACAAAATCAAAGCTTGTCTCATTAACACATTTACTACCCATTTCCATAACGCTTCAAAACAAAAATGAATGCAGTTTGATTTAAAACCAATATTTCGAAACAAATACCGAGCAGCTCATTGTATTCTGCCACTCGTCACAGGCAGATGTACTGGCCACTGCTGGGACCTCCTGGGATTCATAGCACCAGCACATATTTAAAGCTTTGCCATACACCTGATCATGAGCGAACAGCTTAGAAGTGCCCTGCAAAGTTCCTGTCAGTTGTCCTGACGTGTTTGACTGAGGAAAGTTGTCACTCTGCTCTACCAATGGGAACCAGGAGGTCCTGGTGGATGGGACGTGCGTGCAGTCACTGCCATTGAGTGTGATCTTTGATATTGATGCCTGGTGTCCAAGTTAGAGGGCTGGGGTAATGTGCAGTGAGATGAATTGCCAGGTAATGCTCTGACTTTCATGTTGGGAACTGTTGCCATAACATTTCTATCAGGCAATCGGGAGAATGGGAATCTGTATATCAATGAGGTAAGATGATGTAATAATGAGGATATTAATGCCTGCTATTACAGTTAAGTAGTCCTCTTTCCGTTCTTAGCAAGAATTTCAACTTGCTCTTCAACATATTGTTGAAAAGTGGAAGATTTTGCTCTTGATGTCAGGAATCTCTTACTGCTTACAGCCCTCAGACTCAGTCAGTCTGTCAGCATCTGTGGAGGAAGAAACAGAATTAATGTTGCTTACTGCTGACCCTCAATTAGGACTTCATTTTAAAGGATCACTGACCTTAAAGGCTAATTCTGTTTCTCTCTTAATAAAAGTTGCTGGACTTGCTGACCACTTTCAACAGTTTCCACTTTTATCGAATTTAAAATCAATCATTCTGAGAAGAGTGATCAAAAATCCTAAAACATGACATTGGATTTTCAATTACTTGGAATCCCTCCCTCCTTTGAACGAAGCCCAGAACTCTGTAACAGCCATGCCTCTGGGTCAGAACATTCCAAGTTGAAGTCTTTACCCAAGATTTAAGCACAAAAAAAATCAAAGCTGGCACTCCAGTGCAGAGATAAAAGGTACTGCAGATGCTGGAGAATCCGAGATAACAAGGCGTGGGGCTGGATGAACACAGCAGGCCAAGCAGCATCATAGGAGCAGGAAAGCTTGACGTTTCGGGCCTAGACCCTTCATCAGAAATGGGGGAGGGGAAGAGGGTTCTGAAATAAATAGGGGGAGAGGGGGAGGCACATAGAGGATGGATAGAGGAGAGGATAGGTGGAGAGGAGGCAGACAAGTCGAAGAGGCGGGGATGGAGCCAGTAAAGGTGAGTGTAGGTACTGGGGTAGGGAGGAGATAGGTCAGGCCACGGGATGAACACAGCAGAAGAGGCAGGAATGATGTTAGTAGGTAGGAGATGGGGGTGGGACTTGAGGTGGGAGGAGGGGATAGGTGAGAGGAAAAACAGGTTAGGGAGGTGGAGATGAGCTGGGCTGGTTTTGGGATGCGGTTGGGGGAGGGGAGATTTTGAAGCTTGTGAAATCCACATTGATACCATTGGGCTGCAGGGTTCCCAGGCTGAATATGATTTGCTGTTCCTGCAGCCTTCGGGTGGCATCACTGTGGCATTGCAGGAGGCCCAGGATGGACATGTCGTCTGAGGAATGGGAGGGGGAGTTGAAATGGTTCGCGACTGGGAGGTGCAGTTGTTTGTTGTGAACTGAGTGCAGGTGTTCTGCAAAGCGGTCCCCAAGCCTCCGCTTGGTTTCCCCGATGTAGAGGAAGCCATAACGGGTGTAGCGGATGCAGTATACCACATTGGCAGATGTGCAGGTGAACATCTGCCTGATGTGGAAAGTCTTCTTGGGGCCTAGGATTGGGGTGAGGGAGGAGGTGTGGGGGCAGGTGTAGCACTTCCTGCGGTTGCAGGGAAAAGTGCCGGGTGTGGTGGGGCTGGAGGGGAGTGTGGAGTGGACAAGGGAGTCGCGGAGGGAGTGGTCCCTCCGGAAGGCAGATAAGGGTGGGGAGGGAAAAATGTCTTTGGTGGTGGGGTCTGATTGCAGATGGCGGAAGTGTCAGAGGATGATGCGTTGGATCCGGAGGTTGGTGGGGTGGTACGTGAGGACGAGGGGGATTCTTTTTTGGTTATTATTGCGGGGACGGGGCGTGAGGGATGTGTTACGGGAAATGCGGGAGACACGGTCGAGGGTGTTCTCGACCACTGTGGGGGGGAAGCTGCGGTCCTTGAAGAATGAGGACATCTGAGATGTGCGGGATTGGAATGTCTCATCCTGGGAGCAGATGCGGCGGAGGCGAAGGAATTGGGAATAGGGGATGGCATTTTTGCAGGAGGGTGGGTGGCAGGAGGTGTATTCCAGGTAGCTGTGGGAGTCAGTGGGCTTGAAATGGACATCGGTTTCTCGGTGGTTACCCGAGATGGAGACAGAGAGGTCCAGGAAGGAGAGAGAAGTGTTGGAGATGGTCCAGTGCAGTACTTCAGATGAGATGTTAAATTAAGTTCTGCCCAGTTGGATGACTGTAAAAGATCACAGACAGAAAAGCTAGGGAATTATCCAGGCCAATATTTATCGTTTGTCCCATATCACCATAATTAACAAATTAACTCATCATTATCACATTGCTGTTTGCAGGGTTGTGCTTTGTGCGGAATAGCTGCCACATTTTTAACACTACAATAGTGATTACACTTCAAAACCACTTAATTGGTTGGAAAATGCTTTGAGGCATCCGGTGGTTGTGAAAAGGGGAACATAAATGCAAGTTTTTTTCTTTCTGAATGCTTATCCAAAAAAGGTCACACATGTTAGTTGCTGTGACCTATGGCTTGTATTATGGACCAGGCCAGGCCCCCTCAAAATATTTTAAGGAGGTAGCCTAGACTCTAACTTTTTCTTACTTTAAAGGCAAATGTAAAATATTTGTCCCAGATGCAATGCGATTGGTCAAACTACTCGATGGTAAGCAAAACACAATTTATTTAAACGCTGTAGTTAAAATACAACCAAAGAAAGAGGATTTTAGAATAACTTAACTCTATTGGAAGACTTAACAGCATAATATATACTGTAAGCATTACTAATTAACTGTTTCAATATAGTAACATCACATAAACATAGCCCTTGACAAAAAAAGGAAAATTCAGACACAGATGTAGTTCTCCAATCCAGGAATAAAAACCATCATAGAAAATTCACAGAGTGTAACAGCCAGGAGAAATTTACTGACGTTTCCAACTGTTTTGAAACCCCAATAGCTTCTGCTGCTACTCAGAAATTCTGATCTGTAAGAGTTGGCCACACCCATTCAAACTGCATTTAAAAAAAGACCCAAGACCTCCCAAGCCGTTTACCCAAGTGGTCTTCAGTGGCCAATTCCTCACTTCTACCTTACAAGATAACAAGCATGGGGCTGGATGAACACAGCAGGTCAAGCAGCATCATCGGAGCAGGAAAATTTTGACGTTTCGGGCCTAAACCCTTCTACCTTACAATCTCTCTTCAAGAAAAAACAAGACAAAATAACCTCTTGAAGTGAGTGCATTGTCACACTTGTTTGACCAAGACTATATTTAAAAACATGAGAAAACATGACCTCCTCTAATCAAATTTTTACATTTACTGACAGTTTCTCTTGGAATGAAACCACTTGAGTAGGGTACAATGAACCAGTTAGCACACAATACCTAATTGACAACTCATGTTAACCCAGCAGTATTTTTTGGTTTGTAAGTGTTAAGATATCATCTTACGTAACGGGATGTAAGAATACAAATGTTAAATAGCACAACTGTATGTACACATATACAAACATGTACCATTTTGAAAGACCTTGAGAATGAAGAAAAACTTTCAAAAACTGATACACAACATGTTATCTAAACCAGTCATAAATCAATTATGTGCAACATTTATTTTCTCTTCACAATAGCTGAACACCATTAGGCAGATGTTTTACCATTAGTGAGAATCTCAGATCTAAATACATTGTACAATGATTACTAATGCTTTGTGGTGTAAAGTAATGCAGTTTGAACATTGAGATAAATTAGAAAGATTATAGAATCACATCCAAGAATATCTGGAAAACAAAAACTGTGTTAACATTAGCCAAGTAACAAGGTGTAGAGCTGGATGAACACAGCAGGCCAAGCAGCATCAGAGGAGCAGGAAGGCTGACGTTTCAGGCCTAGACCCTTCTTCAGAAATGGAGGAGGGGAAGAGGGTTCTGAAATAAATAGGGAGAGGGGGGAAGCGGATAGAAGGTGGATAAAGGAGAAGATAGGTGAAGAGGAGACAGACAGGTCAACGAGGCTGGGATGGAGCCAGTAAAGGTGAGTGTAGGTGGAGAGTTAGGGAGGAGATAGGTCAGTCCAGGGAGGATGGACAGGTCAAGTGGGCAGGATGAGTTTAGTCGGTAGGAGATGGGGGTGGTGCTTGAAGTGGTAGGAGGGGATAGGTGGGAGGAAGGACAGGTGAGGGAGGCGGGGACGAGCTGGGCTGGTTTTGGGATGCGGTAGGGGGAGGGGAGATTTTGAAGCTTGTGAAGTCCACATTGATACTATTGGGCTTGGGGACCACTTTGCAGAACACCTACGCTCGGGTCGCACTAAACAACTGCACCTCCCAGTCGCAAACCATTTCAACTCCCACTCCCATTCCTGGGCCTCCTGCAGTGCCACAATGATGGCACCTGAAGGTTGCAAGAACAGCAACTCATATTCCGCTTGGGAACCCTGCAGCCCAATGGTATCAATGTGGACTTCACAAGCTTCAAAATCTCCCCTCCCCCAACCGCATCCCAAAACCAGCCCAGCTTGTCCCCACATCCCTAACCTGTCCTTCCTCCCAACTATCCCCTCCTCTCACCTCAAGCACCACCCCCATCTCCTACCTACTAACCTCATCCTGCCCCCTTGACCTGTCCGTCCTCCCTGGACTGACCTATCTCCTCCTTAACTCCCCACCTACACTCACCTTTACCAGCTCCATCCCTGCCCCTTTGACCTGTCTGTCTCCTCTCCACCTATCTTCTCCTCTATCCATCTTCTATCCACCTCCCCCTCTCTCCCTATTTATTTCAGAACCCCCTTCCCCTCCCCCATTTCTGAAGAAGGGTCTAGGCCTGAAACGTCAGCCTTCCTGCTCCTCTGATGCTGCTTGGCCTGCTGTGTTCATCCAGCTCTACACCTTGTTATATCAGATTCTCCAGCATCTGCAGTTCCTACTATCTCTTAAAATTAGCCAACTTACCTTCTGACAACGATTAAAGGTTGTCAATTCTCTTGCACCTCCTTCAATGTTTGAATGAAGTATACCCTCCATGCAATGTAGGAATAAAGTCCAAGTTTGGTAGATTATGGGGAAATTGTGCTGCACATGGTTTTAAAAATTGAATTAAAGCAGTAAAAGTGTATTTTTGACAGGAATTAGTTGGTAACTACAGCTGAGAACGAAGCTGAACACAGAAGGTTCAAAAGAAGATGAAAAAGCAAATGCAAGAAGCAAAGGAGAATTATGAAAAAAATACAAGCAGCCAACAAAAAGGGAAATCCTCAAGTCTTCTATAAGCACATAAATAGTTAGGGAAAGTTATGGAAGTAAACACGTGGCTGAGGGATTGGTGTGGGAAAGAGGGATTCCATTTCATGGGGCATTGGCATCAGTTTTGGAATCGGGGGGATCTGTACCGTTGGGACGGTGTCCACCTGAACCGATCTGGAACCAGTGTTCTAGCGAAAAGAATAAATAGGGTGGTCAGTAGGACTTTAAACTTCTGAATCGGCGGGGAGGGAAAGCAACAGGGTGTATGGAGTTAAATGGAAAGAAAAGCAGCAGGATAGCATGTGAGCAGGTGGGTTTAAGCTCGAGGCAGACTAGGAATGCAGCAAAAAGGAAGGATAACTTAGGACATTTTATGATTTCCAATAATGATAAGAAAGTTAGCATTAAGGCACTCTACCTAAATGCTCATAGTATTCGTAACAAAGTAGATGAATTAATGGCACAAATCATCTTGAACGATTATGATGTGGTAGGCATCACAGAGACGTGGTTGCACGGGGTTCAGGACTGGCAGTTAAACATCCAAGGATTTACAACTTATCGAAAAGACAGGGAGGTGGGCAGAGGGGGTGGGGTTGCCTTGTTAGTTAAGAATGAAATCAAATCAATAGCCTGAATGACATAGGGTCAGATGATGTGGAGTCTGTGTGGGTGGAGTTGAGGAACCACAAAGGCAAAAAAACCATAATGGGAGATATGTATAGATCTCCTAACAGTGGTCAGGACCAGGGGTACAAGATGCACCAGGAAATAGATAGGGCATGTCAGAAAGGCAAGGTCACGGTGATCATGGGGGACTTCAATATGCAGGTGGACTGGGTGAATAATATTGCCGGTGGATCCAAAGAAAGGGAATTCATGGAATGCCTACAGGATGGCTTTTTGGAACAGCTTGTGATGGAGCCCACAAGGGAGCAGGCTATTCTGGACTTAGTGCTATGTAATGAGCCAGACTTTATAAAAGACCTTAAAGTAAGGGAACACTTAGGAGGCAGCGATCATAATATGGTAGAATTCAGTCTGCGGTTTGAAAGAGAGAAGGCAAAATCGGATATAATGGTGTTACAGTTAAATAAAGGTAATTACAGGGGCATGAGAGAGGAACTGACGAAAATCGACTGGAAGCAGAGCCTAGCGGGGAAGACAGTAGAGCAACAATGGCAGGAGTTTCTGGGTGTAATTGAGGACACAATACAGAGGTTCATCCCAAAGAAAAGAAAGATTATCCGGGGGAGGATTAGACAGCCATGGCTGACAAAGGAAGTCAAGAAATGTATCAAAGAAAAAGAGACAGCCTATATAGTGGCCAAGAGCACTGGGAAATCAGAAGATTGGGAAGGGTATAAGAACAAACAGAGAATAACGAAGAGAGAAATAAGGAAGGAGAGGATCAAATACGAAGGTAGGCTAGCCAGTAATATTAGAAATGATAGTAAAAGTTTCTTTCAATACATAAGAAACAAACGAGAGGCAAAAGTAGACATTGAGCCGCTCCAAACTGATGCTGGAAGGCTAGTGAAGGGAGATAAGGAAATAGCTGAAGAACTTAATAAGTATTTTGCGTCAGTCTTCACAGTGGAAGACATGAGTAATATCCCAACAATTAAGGAGAGTCAGGGGGCAGAGTTGAGTATGGTAGGCCTTACAAAAGAGAAAGTGCGAGAAAAACTAAAAGGTCTAAAAATTGATAAATCTCCTGGCCCCGATGGGCTGCATCCTAGAGTTCTGAGGGAGGTGGCTGAGGAAATAGCAGAGGCGTTGGTTGTGATCTTTCAAAAGTCACTGGAGTCAGGAGAAGTCCCAAAAGATTGGAAAATCGCTGTTGTAACCCCCTTGTCTAAGAAAGGATCAAGGCAAAAGATGGAAAATTATAGGCCGATTAGCCTAACCTCGGTTGTTGGTAAAATTCTAGAATCTATCGTTAAGGATGAGATTTCTAAATTCTTGGAAGTGCAGGGTCGGATTAGAACAAGTCAGCATGGATTTAGTAAGGGGAGGTCATGTCTGACAAACCTGTTAGAATTCTTTGAAGAGGTAACAAGTAGGTTAGACCAGGGAAACCAAGTGGATGTTATCTATCTAGACCTCCAAAAGGCCTTTGATAAGGTGCCTCACGGGAGGCTGCTGAGTAAGGTGAGGGCCCATGGTGTTCGAGGTGAGTTACTGGCATGGATTGAGGATTGGCTGTCTGACAGAAGGCAGAGAGTTGGGATAAAAGGCTCTTTTTCGGAATGGCAACAGGTGACAAGTGGTGTCCCGCAGGGCTCGGTGTTGGGGCCGCAGCTGTTCACTTTATATATTAATGATCTGGATGAAGGGACTGGGGGCATTCTGGCGAAGTTTGCCAATGATACGAAGTTGGGTGGACAGGCAGGTAGTACGGAGGAGGTGGGGATGCTGCAGAATGATTTAGACAGTTTAGGAGAGTGGTCCAGGAAATGGCTGCTGAAATTCAACGTGAGCAAATGCGAGGTCTTGCACCTTGGAAAAAAGAATACAGGCATGGACTATTTTCTGAACGGTGAGAAAATTCATAAAGCCGAAGTACAAAGGGATCTGGGAGTGCTAGTACAGGATTCTCTAAAGGTTAACTTGCAGGTTGAGTCTGTGATTAAGAAAGCGAATGGAATGTTGTCATTTATCTCAAGAGGGTTGGAATATAAAAGCAGTGATGTGCTTCTGAGACTTTATAAAGCTCTAGTTAGGCCCCATTTAGAATACTGTGTCCAATTTTGGGCCCCACACCTCAGGAAGGACATACTGGCAATGGAGCGTGTCCAGCGGAGATTCACACGGATGATCCCTGGAATGGTAGGCCTAACATACGATGAACGGCTGAGGATCCTGGGATTGTATTCATTAGAGTTTAGAAGGTTGAGGGGAGATCTAATAGAAACTTACAAGATAATGCATGGCTTAGAAAGGGTGGACGCTGGGCAGTTGTTTCCGTTAGGTGGGGATACTAGGACCCGTGGGCACAGCCTTAGAATTAGAGGGGGTCGATTTAGAACGGAAATGAGGAGACCTTTCTTTAGCCAGAGAGTGGTGGGCCATCGGAATTTCATTGCCACGGAGCGCAGTGGAGGCCGGGACGTTGAATGTGTTCAAGGCAGAGATTGATAAATTCTTGATCTCGCAAGGAATCAAGGGCTACGGGGAGAGTGCGGGTAAGTGGAGTTGAGATGCCCATCAGCCATGATTAAATGGCGGAGTGGACTCGATGGGCCGAATGGTCTTACTTCCACTCCTATGTCTTATGGTCTTATGGTCTAAATAAGAAAAGTGTGGTAAAAGGAGGATTAGGGCCAATTGGGGACCAAAAGGACGAATTGTTTTTCAATCTTCCCTAAATTCAGGAGCATTGAAGGCATTTGGGACTTTGAAGAATTGGAGAATTGCAGAGATTATGTTGTTACTCAGAATAGGTTGTAAATATGGGGCCAAAAATCATAGACCAGTCAGTTTAGCGTCCGTGGTGGGAAAACTTTTGGAAACAATTATTCGGGACAGATGTGGATATGGAAAAATATAGATTGATTCAGAAGAGTCAGCATGGGTTTGTTAGGAGGAAAGTAATATCTAACTAATTTTTTTGAGAGGTATGAGAGATCATTGATGAGGAGAAGTCTGCTCATGTGGTGGAAATGGACTTCTGAAAGGTCCTTGACACAATGGCACACAACAGACCCATGAGAAAAACTACAGGCCATGGAATAAAAGGGACAGTGGCAATGTAGATATAAAATTGGCTGATGGATAGAAAAGAGAGAATAGTGGTTAACATTTATTTTTCAGACTGGAAGAAGGTTTGTGATAGCATCTTGCTTTTCCTTACGTGTATACATTATATAGATCTTGATGTGTACGGGGTAATTTGAAAGTTTACAGATGACACAAAATCAAAGAATTGTAAGCTGTGAAGAGGATAGTGTAGAATAAAAAGGGCATTGACATATTGGTGGAGTAGGTGGATAGATGGCAGATGAGGTTCAATGCAGAGAAGTGGTGATACACCTTAGTACAAAGAATGGGGAGACAGAGAGAGTATAACGATAAAGAGAACTAATAGTCGGTGTGCAGGATCAGACAGGCCTGGGTGTATATTTACATAAGTCATTGAAAGTGTTAAGAACACAATTTTCTAGGTTTCAATAAAGGGACATGGAGTACATGAGTTTACATAGGACACCGGTTAGATCTCAGCTTGTGTACAATTCTGGGTGTCACACAATAGGAAGGATGTGAATCTGTTTGAGACAGTACAGAGAAGATTTAACAAGAATAGTCCAAGGATGAGGCACTTCAGTTATGAGGAAAGATCAGAGAATTTGGGACTGATTTTCCTGAAGAGGAGATTTGATATAAGTTTTCACAATTGTAAGGGCAGTATAGGGAGAAACTAGGCCCAGTCATAAGCTGATTGAGGACCAGAGGATGCAGTTTTAAAGTGTTTTGCAAAGTATGCAAGTGTGAGGTGAGAGAAAAAAAACTATTTATACAGCATATGGTTAGGGTTTAGAATGCACTGCCTGAAAATTTGGTAGAAGCAAGTTCAATCAAGTCTTTCAAAGAATATTAAATGGTTATTTAAAGAGAAACAATGCATATGATTACGTGGAAAAGTAAGGGTATTGGCACTAAATTAAAATGCTCTGAGAGTGAGTACATAGGTGATGAGCTGAAGGTGTTCCTCCTGCAGTATAACAATTCTGTGATTCTGTGAAAGAGTGTTCTACTGCATATCACTCTATAGTTTGCTGTAGTCTGAGTTAAAGTTAAGCAACCAACTTAATACTAATTTTCCTACCCATGATGTGACTTTAAGTAATTTTAAAACACAATGTAAAGATTTCTTTATTCTGCGGCTACTTTGTAATTATAAGCCCTCTGATTCACAACATTTAATGTTGCACATCTCCTATAGCCATGGGCAGATGTGGAATACAATTTGTCCCTTTATCAGGTATTAAGAATGACTTGCAAATCTTGAACACAATAAAATATCACATACTGTGCCAAATATTTGAAAATGTAGTCGATCTGATTTGTAAGTTTGCTGACAACACAAAAATTGGAGGATCTGTTGACAGTGAGGAAGGTTATCAAAGGATACAACAGGATATAGACCAGTTGGAAAGTTGGGCAGAGAAATAGCAGATGGACGTTAATCTGGACAAGTGTAAGGCGATGCATGTTGGGCAGCAAATGCAAGAGGAAATTATAGAGTGAATGGCTGCATCTTTAGTAGCATTAATATACAAAGGGATCTTGGGGTGCAAGTCCATAGCTCCCAAAAAGTAGCAACACAGTGGATAAGGTGGTAAAGAAGGTATACAGCATGCTTGACTTCATTAGTCAGGGCATCGAGTATAAAAGTTAGCAAGTCACATTGCAGCATTATAAGGTTTTAGTTAGGCCACATCAGGAGTATTGTGTGCAGTTCTGGTTGCCACACTATAGGAAGGATGTAGAGGCTTTGGAGAAGGTACAAAAGCGGTTTACCAGGATGTTACCTACATTGCAGCATATTAGCTATAAGAGAGGTTGGGCAAAATTGGCTTGCTTTTGCAGAGGGTGACCTGCTAGAAAACATAAAATTATGAGGGGCATGGATAGGTGGATAATCAGAGTCTTTTTCCCAGGATGGAAATGTCAAATACTAAGGGGCATAGGGTTAAGGTGAGAGGGGAAAAATTTAAATGAGATGTGCAAGGAAAGTTTTTTACACAGAGTGTGGTAGGTGCTGGGAATGCCCTACGGGGGAGGTGCCGGAAGCAGATAGGATGACAACATTTAAGAGGAATTTAGCCAGACACATGAACAGGTAGGGAATAGCAGGATGCAGATCAAGTGCAGGCAAATGGGATTAGTTTAAAATGGCTTCACTCTCCAGCACAGATATGATGGGTTGAAAGGCATGATCCTGTGCTGTACCGTTCTAAAGCAATCTTCATATGGTTATTTTACTTTTAATAAATCAAATAACAATGATTTTAAGTCTACAGTTTCCCCAGGATATTCAGCTCCTTTATTTACCTTGCCTCTACAAGGGTCACTCCCATTAACTTCAATAGGAAGACCTTCTAGGAGGTGGAAGAGTTGCTCAGAATTATTGAAAGGACACCTTTTAAAAGCTCTTGGACTTTCCTATTGTTTAAATATTTATTTAGAGTTTAGTTATTACTTTTCAAAGTCTTACTTCCTTTTTACTTCTATTCCTAAATATTGATAAATTTCCTAAATTTTACCCAGTGCACTTTGGCCTGGTGATATTACTAACTTTACCTTTGAATGCGGAAAGTCAACTTCTTAGATATCCTGTCCTTTAACTAAGGGTTTTCAATTTGAAAATAAGTATCAAGTCTGAACCATCTGATCTGTAACTGATACGTGTAAGTATGCTGAGTTCAGTTTATAGCAGACATCAGCGAGCTGTGAAAAAGGAACAAATGTTAAAAAAAACCTGAATTGCAATCCAGGAAGAAACATGACATTCCTCTAGCACAGTGGGGATAGTTATGATCACTGTGGGGAGAACATTTAGTTTTAGAATGTAGATGATGGTAAGTAGTAAGCTTCTCCATTTTGCATCCTCCAAGCACTAGATGCAGAAAAAAATTGATATGGAGTGGGGGAAGAAAGAAACTTCTTCTGTAGAGAAATTGTAACACTAGCAGTCAGGATCAGTCTGCTAAGGACAATGTCATACATTGCACGTACATCTAAACAGTAATGTCTAGCAAATATGTGAACATTGTTGTACATTGTGTTTTACATAGGTGCTGAATTGAGTCATTGATATCTGGTAACAGCATAGAATTTTATGCTTTGACCTGAATCTATATTGTTACAATTCTGAGATAAGATAACTAACTATTGAGCCACAGTTGGTTCAAATATTCCCTTGAAATTTTGGCTGTGTGTGGGGCCAGATTTTTTTTTTTATATAACTGTGTGTAGTCCCTTTAAGAATTGTAAAGAAACTTTTAACATGTATGAAACTTATCATAAACTAGGGCTCATATGGAGGGATCCACGGCTACCTAATCTAATTTCAAAATAGGTAGCCTTCCATTGCAGACAGAAATGATGAGGAATTTCTTCTCTGAGGGTTGTTGAATTTTAGGAATTCTTTCCCCTAGTAAACAGAAGAGGCTCGTTGAATATATTTCAGGCTGAGTGAGGCAACTTCTGATTGGTTTGATGTTGATTCAAGGGACTCAAGGGTTATGGAGGCAGTCAGGAAAGGAGTTAAAGCAATATCAGATCAGCCATATTATTAACTGTAGGTTCAAGAACGCAAAAGGCCTATTCCTGCTCCTAATGTTTGTGATGTAAGACACATATGGAATGTAGGACACCAGTCACAAGTGGGTTAGATTGGTTGGGTTTTTAAGTAATGTAGTCAAAATGAAAATTTTAGCAGCAATAAAGGTGAGACTGAAGCAAAGTCAAGCAATATTATGGTTGTGGCAAAGGACGTCTTAACCATGGCATGAATATGACATCAGAAGCTGATTTCAGGATCAGCTTAATCCTCAGACTGTTGCCAGGAAATGGCATGTATTCAATAGCTACAGACAGGAGAGTGGAGTAGGTACCAAAACAATAGCTTCAATCTTTTGTTATGATCTCCTTGGAGACAAATAACTTTTAAAAAGAAATTTGAACCTCCAGTTAGTAGCTAATAGGATGACACAAGATTTCACTTTAAGTCTTTTACTGTAACAAAAAAAAACTAAAACACTACTAACTAAACACTATCATCTATAGATAGTAATAACTGCAGATGCTGGAGTCAGAGATAACACAGTATGAAGCTGGAAAAACACAGCAGACCAGGCAGTATCAGAGGAGCAGGAAAGTTGATGTTTCGGATCGGGACCCTTCTTCAGAAAATGAAGAAGGGTCCCGGCCAAAACATCTGCTTTCCTGCTCCTCTGATACTGCCTGGCCAGCTGTGTTCCTCCAGCTCCACACTGTGTTATCACTATCATTTATAGACAACTTACACTTTAAACGACAGATCAGAAAAGTCCCTTATTATATAGTGTAACTGAAAAATAATTTTTCACAAATATTCACTGTACTATCATTTCAGTAAATATTCAATCTTTGCAGAAATGGTCCAAAATGGTTCTTACTGCTAAGGGTTTACTTCTGTTCTTTTCCTATCTCAGCTTGTTAACCTCTCATTGTTAGACAATTATCAGACACCTCCCTTTAGTACATACTAGGTGAATTCTCCAGCTTTGTTTTATCTTTTCAGGAATTCAGTCTCAATCTGCATGCAATCTTCCATCTGCCTTCTGACATGGAGATCCATAGACAATGTTGGTCTCCAGCTGGTTTCTCTCTCTCTCTCTCTCTCTCCCTATCTGTCTCCTGAATTCTGTCACATAACCTGTTTGTGATTTTCAGTGTTATTTTCAGAAAGCCAACATTCCAATATCATAATGGCTTCCTCTGTACTCTTATAATCTCAAAACCCACCAACATGGCAACGTGGATCATGTGGAACTTGTATCTAAGTAGAGCTGTTGATTAAATATGCTTGAGCACCCCATTGTCTTTCTTCTTGGGATGAAATAGAACATTTAAAACTTAATAGTTTACAACCTGACTTTCTCAACACTCTACAGCAAACTTGAAGACTGAGAGTCTATCTACTGTTAGGACATAGGCTACTGCCATTGTCCCCAAGTGTAAATAGCTTACACCTTCTTCCAAGTCAAAAAAATGGGCATTCTTTAATCTTGAGCAATTAAATCATTGAGGCTTACCGTCAGGAAAGAGACTCAAGACCAGGTTATATGATTATTTTAATTTTATTCTACATTAAAGCCAGTCCCAAAACATTATCTTATAAATGTCACGGTTGTGATGTGATACACTAGGCATTGGAACCACTATTCAGTAAACACAGAGCTGTTTCATAGGGTTGAGCTCTATTTAAACCAGCTGGGGCCAGTGTCCTGGTGAATTGTATAACTAAGACATTGACCAGCAGACACTGGGAACAACAGAATGTTGCTGAAGTCTAGACTGCTCAATCACAAAGACATGAACCAGCACGAACTGGCTTGTATTTTTGGGGGGGTTGGTGAAATCACTCAGGCGGGGATTTTGAGGACAGCATGTTTAAAGGCAAGAGCAGGGGTTGACTTGCAGTGATTACCCCTCTGTGCACTATCTGTCACCCCCGATCAGGGCAAACGGAAACGTCCAACCTTCAACCCAGTAGGTGAGCCACTCTGTTCTTCCAATCACAAAGACAGACATGTTTCTCACTTGGAAGGCAAATTATCTGGCTGCTGATGGCTTGGAGTAATTCAGTCATTGTTGCTTTACTATATAAGGGCCTTAATTAATGGTAGGTTGAGCATGGACCTTCCTGCCCAGAATTTAACTGCTGTGATAGTAAGAAGTGGGCAGTTATTTCTCTGGTGCCAACCTGGTGGTTTATTTGCTCTCCCTTCCACTTGCAGACAGGGGGAAAAAATTCACTCCTGATTACAGAGTGGTTAAGTTTGGGAAAACACAAGGGTGTATAATATTTCAAAAAGGCAGAAAGAATGGTAAAGGAGGTGGCATAGCCCACTTGCAAAGGATAACATATGAACATTGGTGAGGAAAGATATAGATACAAAAATGCAGATCTTGTATCTGATCCTGATCAGGCAAAAAAAATACATTTTGATGACTTCTAGTCTGAAAATTTCCATGGATAAGCCCCCTGTTATGGAACAGGACAGGCCTGTCCAGGAATCCCTCCAGCCAGCAGGGGACAAATCATTGTCAAAACTACATCCCGTTTTGCATCAGTAGTGTGCTATGTTCCTATGATTTAAGTGCCCAGCAAAACAGCCTGACACTTCGAGTGTGAAAGGTGGCGTATGTAAGTGTAAGATAGGGTGTCCAGTGAGTGAGGGATGAGGTGCCAAGTGGGTGAGGGAGGTGAGTGGATAGGAATGGCAATATGCCAGGTGGTTGAAGGGTTAGAAAGATTCTAAATAGATGAGTGTTTAGGGTCAGTTGAGGGGATGGGGGTGGGACATCGATTATATCGTGGGGCATGGTGCGCTGTGTTGTCAGGTCCCGGTATGGGAGGGGTCAGGACAGATCCTGGGCCAAATGGGCTGTTGCTGCTGAATTGGGTGGGGAGCGAGGGGTTCAGTTTGAAAGCTACCTCGGAGTTAGTGTAGGCTTTTAATCTTCAATATTTAATGGCTAACTATTGAGCTTAGGTGAATCGGAACCTTCAGAAATCTCTGACATTTTTGGATAGTTCCAGAGGCAGATTGAACACCATTGGAATTCTGAATGTCCTGAACTATCCCCTTGGAGACAGCTGTATCCAAAATTCTGCCTGTTCCTGACATGTCACTCTGCTCTCTGCAGCTGAAATGGCTATCTGGCTATCAGAATATTTAGGCACTTGCGTCTCAGAACATCACTAAGCAGAATCTGACTGGGGTGAGCAAGGGATTTAATGGTAGCAACAGTCTGGGAGAATTTCCGAGCATTTCAAATAGTAGTTGTAGTATTGGACAGAGCATGAAACAAAAATTGGAGTGTGTAACACACAAGTGATAACTGATCTTCCAATGCTAAAGATGCAAATATCTCTAACACTGATCTCAGTGCTGGAAATTAGAGCTACATGCGCGCTGTTGACCCAGTTAATTACCCTAGAATTGTCACACTGTTTAATTTCTGGTGCACCTTTGTGATTGACAGCATAACTCCACCCAAACTCCATAAACATACTCCTCACAGCCCTAGCCTGACCACACACATCAAGCCCTACTACTGACAAACATCTGAAAGCCTTTGAGATCTTTAAACACTTAACTCAGTATGGCAGTTGACAACATAAAAAGGCGATGTGTCTCCTGCACTACTCCCCTTTGGTATTTCTCTCCGCAGATAGTTGTGTTCAACTATAATCTGGGCAATGTGATCAAGCATCACAATCTTCACCATTACCATCAACCAGAGCATCTAAACTGATATAATTCTTGTGGATGACTTGAATCTTCCTATACTCTGCACCAATCATAATTGGCTCAGATGTTCTGGAGTGGAGAGACTGGACCTGCAGGAGACACCTCGACTCAGGGCCATTCAGCGACCAAACTGAGTGTGATCAAAAACTCAAGAGTGCCATTTCAAGAAAACTGCAGGTACATAGATTGCAGAAAAGCTGCTGTTCGGGATTGAGTTTAAATAATTTATACCAAGAAAAAAATATACAATTTCTAAAAAATAGTATCTACTTGAACTTCAGTAAAGAATGTTAAGAAAAAGGAAATCAAATCAAATGAAAACAGAATAATAAATAAAGGATAATAAAGTTAATGTAGGAGAAGTAAAGTTGTTAGTTGTAAGTTTTGATAGGAAATTTATTGTAGAGTAGCAAAAAACCTTTAGACTTACAGGATGCCAGGTCAGCTCGTCCATAAGAAGTGTGCATTCTGTGGTATTTGCAAAGTAATGGATAAACTATGTGTTCCAGGCAAACACATCTGCAGGAATTGTCACCACTGCACAGGACTGAGCACCAAGTGGGCTCCCTTAACCCCCAGTTGTATAACCTGTGACTACGCTAAGATGTAATGGGAGGGACAGAGAAAAAAGAAAAACTTATTGAAGGCAAATATGGGTGACTATGCGGTATATATTATTTGTTATGTTTTCTTAAATTTCACTGTTTTCACCTTATATCTATTTGTTTGACTGTGTAGCCCTGCATAAACTGTGTCAGCATGATGCCAAACTTTATGGCTACACACATGAAGTACCATAGATCAATATCTGTTTTGAGAGCAATATGAATAAGCTCTAAACTGGGCAAAGGAGCTTGCTTCATGCCTTGTTCCACAACATTTCTATTCTCTCCCTGTGTTTGAAATTTAAAGATGTTCAGCAACGTCCAGGACAGAGAGGTTTACAGTAAACGTGGAGTCAATGCATTAGGATGACCAGGGCTTAGGGACCCCACAGGTCTGTCTCTTGTACAGTGCATTGGTTTGCGTGTAATTTTGTTTCTCTGGTGCCATGGATCATTCCTCAGCTCTATGTTCTATAGATGCCGCTTTTTGCTAAGCAAGATGGAGGCTCTTTGTAACCAGTGGTGAGCTGAAATTGCCAGGAGGCTGCACTGATTGTTGCGTTGAGATTTCCCACCATCCAGTTTGTCGAGTGCAGTCTTTTAAGATAGGAAGCTGAATATTAATGAGGTGAGTTGAGCTGTTAATAAGACATTTTACAAGCTATAATCCTACATTATTTTTGCCACTGTCTAGTGAGAAACACCCTTCTCTGCTTGGCAGAAGCATTAAAGATCCAATGTCAAGATCGGCCTCAAGAAACTTCTTAGAGATTCTGCCACAAATCTCGACATAGCCCACGTTGCTCAGCCCCCTGCAAGATTTTTTTCCACGATCTGTTATCTCTGAGAAAGATACAAGAAATCTGCTAGAATATCAGATTTAGTGACTCGGAAGAATTAGAAATTGAAAGAGTATTAGAAAACACTATTTTTAGTATTAGAAACTGAGAAATGAAAAGTGTTGCAAGTAGATAAGTCTCCAGGACCTGATATTCCACATCCCAGAGTTTTGAAGGAGGTGCTGATATAGCTGGTTGATGCATTATCTTCCAAAATTCTAAAGATTCTGAATGATTCTAGTGGATTGGAAGCAAGCAATGTCACCCGACTATTTAAGAAAGAAGCATGCAAGAAAACGGGGAGCTATAGATAACAGGAGAACTGGCAAAACTTGATTGGGTGAATAGATGAAAAGTTATGGCAGCAAATAAACTGTAGGAAACACTCCTATTAAAAAACTAAAATGTTGACTAAAAATACTCAAAAAAAATTAAGCAAGTAGGACCGATGTTTGGCTTAATCAAGAAGTGAAACATAAAAGAGGGGTACTTTCAGCATGGCAACCTGTAACTAGTGGAGTGCCACAGGGATTAGTGTTGGACTACAATTATCTAAGTTATAAATAACTCGGAAGAGGAAAGTGAATGTACTCCAGCCAAATTGCAGATGACAAAAATAAGTGAGAAGGTAAGTGGCCAGGATGACACAAAGTCTGCAGAGGGATATATATAAATATAGAAGTTAAAACTTGGCAGATAGAATATAACATGGGGAAATGAAAGGTTAATGCGTTTGGCAGGAAGAACAGAGGAGCTGAATATTATTTAAATGGAGAAAGACTGCAGAAAGCTACAGAATAGGGGCACATCACATATGAATCTCCAAAAGCAAGCATTCACATTCAATGGGTAATAGGAAAGGCAAATGGAATGCCGGCATTTACTTCAAAAGGATTGGTGTATTAAAGTAGGGAGGTCTTGCTATCACTATAAAAGGTACTAGTCACACTACAGCTGGAATATTGTGAACAATTTTGGGTCTCTTATCTAAGAAAAGGCATACTGCCACTGGAGGCAATTCAGAAAAGGTTCAAGAGCTTGATCCCACAATTGTCTCATGAGGAAAGGTTGAGTAGATTGTGTCTGTACTCATTGGAGTTTAGAAGAATGACAGGTGACCTTATGAAAGATTCAAGATTTTTAGGGGACTTGACAGGACAGATGTGGAAAGGTGGTTTCCCCTTGTGGGACAGTTTAGGCCCAGAGGGTATAATTAATCTCAGGATAAGGGGTTGCACATTTTAGACAGTGATGAGGAGGAATTTCTTCTCCGAGGGGAGTGAATCTGCAGAATTCTTTACTGCAGAGGGCTGTCAAGGCTGGGTTGTTAAGTATATCTGAGACCGAGATAGATACATTTTTAATCAGTAAAGGAATCAAGGGTTCTAAGGAAAAGGCAGACAAGTGGAGTCGAGGATCATTAGATCAACCATGATCTCACTCAACGGCAGACTAGATTCAATAAGCTGAATGGGCTACTTCTGCTTTTTTGTCATATACTTAAACGGAAGCTTTTTATAAAGTTGTAAATACTAATAAAAATTGTAAGGAGTGCTTTAGAAACCAAAGGGACACCAAAAAAATGGCTAAAACTTGAAATATATTGAATGAGACTAAATTAGCTATGAACGATTATATACTGTATTGTAAAAGCTCTTAGAAAGGAAGACGGTAGCTAAATGCTGGTTCCTTATGAGAAACTATTATGGGGCATGAGGAAATGGCAGAAACATTGAACAAATATTTTCTGTCTGTCTTCAAAATACAAGTCAAGGATTAGAAATTAGCCTAAGCGCTAAAGAGTAAGGAAATTAAAATACTTAATATCAACAAAGAATTGTAGGAACTAAAACCTAATAGATTTCTTGGACATGATAGTCAAAATAACAGGGCTCTGAAAGATAGTTGATACACTGGCAATGATTTTCTAAGATATTTTAGATTCTGGAATGGTTACAGCAGATTGGATCTTTGCAAACGCAACACAACCATTCAAGAAAGGTTGGAGATAGGGGTGAGAAAAAAGAGCTACAGGTCTGTTAAACTAAATCAGGCACTGGAACAGGATTAGGCTCTATTATTGAGGGAATTTTTACATTGACTATGATCATACTCAGTGTTTTAAGAACAATGTGGTTTTACAAATGTGAAATAGTATTTGACAAATTTGTCGTTATTTTTGACAATGTAACAAGTAGATAAGTTAATGAGGTGCCACACAAATGGTTAATAAGCATGGTAAGGGTTCATAGAATTTGTAGGAGTGAGCAATATATTCACATGGATACAGGATTTGTTAACAGATAGGAAGTATGGTAGTCATAAATAGGGCATTTTCAAGTTTATCGGTTGTGACCACTGGAGTGCCACAAGAATCAGTACTAGGACCTCAGCATTTCAGAATCTACATTAATAATTCATAGCGAGAGACCAAGCTTAATTTATTTAAGTTTGCTGCTAATACTATGGAAATGTAAGCTATACAGAGGCTGCAAAGAGATAATGGTAGGTTGAACAAATGGGGAACAAGATAGCAGGTGAAGTATGATGTCGGGAAATAACAGCATATTCACTTTGATTGCAAGGTCAGAAATACTGAGTTTATCTTAACAGGTGTGAAATTTGTAAATGCTGATGATCAGACAGTCTTGAATATGCGTGAACGAGAATATGAAATTAGCACGCAGATACTGCAACTATTAGGAATGCAGATGACATGTTGGGCTCTTTTAAATGGGACTGGGGTACAGGAATAAAGATGTCTTGCTACAACTGTACAGTACTTTAGTGAATCTCTACCTGGAACAGTGGTACAATTTTGACCTCTATATTTAAGTAAAGATATTCTGACATGAGAGGCAGCATAGTTAAAATTCATCAGATTGGCCCTTGGGCTCAGATGCTTACCCAGGATGACAGAATAAGGAAACTGAGCTAATATTCTCTGGAGTTAGAAAGATATGAGGTGGTCTCATTGAAAGGTAAAAGCAAAATATTGCACATGCTGGAAATCTGAAATAAACTCAGAAAACGCTGGAGAAACTCAACAGATTCTGGTATCATCTACGGAGAAAGAAAAACAGCTAATGCTTCAAGTCCGTTATAACTCTTTTTCAGAGCTGTTCTCTGAAATGTTAATTCTGTTTCTCTGGTGATGCTGCTAGACTTGCTGAGTTTCTCCAGCATTATTCTACATTTCTCTTAGATTTTGAAGGGGTTCAACAGGACGGACACTGGCAGGGAAATCTAAAATAAAGGCACAGATTTGGGATAAGGGGATGATCATTTTGGGGTTAAAATTAGGAGAATTTAACAGACAATTTTTGGAATTCTCTACGCCAGAAATCTTCTCAGTTGTGTTAATCCCCAGAGTGTTTAGAGCACAGGTAATAAACTTCATGGGGAATGTGATGAAAACGACAAAGAATTATTCTGAAGCAAGTAACCAACTTAAAGTAAAGACAGTTGATAGCCGGGGGCACCTTGAACTTGAGAATAGCTTTGGAAGAAACTTGGAAGTACAAAAAACTTTGTATGTATGCTTTATAAACTATGAGAAGACATTTAATAGAATCTAACATCAGAAAACAAAGGAGTGATTAAGGAGAGTAGAAATGATAAAAGGACAATTCTAATTACCATAAAGATTCTGTTAATGGTGATGAGTTGATAGCAGATTGACAGACAGGTTCCCAATCAAAACAGCAGTGTGTCAGGAGGGTGTTATATCCCCAGATGTGTTTAACCTGCACAATGAAGCAGTCTTCCAAGACACAGAAGAATGCAGTGCCTTAAGAGGTAACACTGGAAATTGTAAATAAAGTGGAAGAAAGCAGCTTGGAACAACAACAGCAAAGGTGACTAAGACAATGGTGATAAGCAGAAACTTGATCTCAGAAGTGAAATTTGAATTAAGCAGATAAGTTTTGGAACAAGTGAGAAGGTTCACATACCTTGTGCAAATTACCTCAGAATTCAGACTTGACTGTAAGATTCAAAAGAGAATTGAAATGCCAAAACCAGCCTTGTTAGAATGAAAGATGCGTTAATTATAATACATCGCAGAAAGTGAACCTGAATCTGAGGAAAATAATGTTGAGGTGCTATGTTTCATCTTTTCGGCTATATGCCTCAGAACCATCAAAAACAAACAAAAATTCTAGCACTAAGCTGAATGCATTCAAGATGTGGATGTTCCGCATATCCTGTAAATCAGAAAGACTAACAATGAAGTGTTGGAATTGGCTGGAGAAAAGAGGAAGTCAGTGCATTACATCAATAAGACAAAGGTACGATATTTTGGTCACATCATTAGTAAAGGCAGTAGACAGGGATAATTATTTTAAGGAAAGCTCAATGTATAGCATAGGAGAAAGAAGCAGAGAAGAAAATTGAAGCCAGATATAATCATCGGGAGGCAGTTAGCTTATGTGGGATGTCTAAGACACACTGAGACGGAGTCAACCTTCTGAGGAAATAACATCAACGAAGGGAATGGATAAAAGCCAGAAAGTTGTGGACACTCTGTCATTGAACGTTTTGAGGGTTGGGATGGCAGATTTCGACGTGTCAGGGAATCAAGAAATATAGGAAGTAAGTGGAAAGTGGAGTTGAAGCCTAAAGATTGGCCATCATGGTAAAGGATTGAGTATATAGTCTATTCATACTCATTGTGCTGACTTGTGTTCAATGGGTTGCTGGCAGCCTCCCAACAAGCCAGCAATTTGTTTTTGATATTTTAATTCTCTGCATGCACCAACACCTGCCTGCCCTTAACCTGGTGTTTGAAATTCTCCCAGGCCTCTTCACCCTTTTGTCCTCTAATATTCCTCTCATCTGTTTTGGTATCCTCATGTGTTTCTGTGTCATATTGTATTTGATGGCACTCTTGTAAAGTGACTTAGCATATTTAAATGCACTGAAGACATTATATAAACGTAACTTACTGCTGATTTGTATTCTAGCATAATGCTTGTTTAGTCTACTGTCATATATGTTGGAGATTTTCTCAAAATCTTTGATGTCAGAATCTTTAAAATAGGAGGAACATGCAACTAAGGATGCAGGTCCCAGGATTGTTCAAATTAAGAATGAGAAACCACAAAGGAACTACCTGTGAGATCATTTTTATGTCCGTGCGCAGTGCCTTCTCCAGAGCAATGGTGCACTATTACAACATGGAATAGAAATAAGAAAAATGATTAAACATGAAATACATAAAGTATCCACAAAAGGAACCATGGTGAAGCAAAACACTTTATTGTAGCTGGCTACAATCAAATCAAACATCTGCTACCATTAAATCGTGCATTCTCACTGCAGTTGAAGAACATTTTGGATCAATCAAGCAATCTGAATTTAACGAAAGATAATTAATGGAGAAATGGTTTCAGTTTTGGAACAACAGTTAACATTAATAAAATGTTTAATTATAAAGGACCATTCTTTACATATTTTGGGTAGCTGCAAAACTTCACATTAGTAAACATGGTTGCTATGTAACTATAACAAAAATTATAGTATAAAGTGAAGGAGTTATTCTAACTCAACTGTGACACATAAAAAATCTTCACTGTGACTTAAAAATTTTGTCATGCACATTTATTCATTATTTCTGACATACAAGTCAATTTTCAATAAGGAAAGCAAGTTGACAGCAATTCTTTTTAAAACAATGTAATGTTCTTCTGGAATTCTTCTCAGTAGCAATTCCTGAAAACAAACCATAAGTTTGAACACAAATTTGCTCTAAATTCATGTGGACGAAATCCACACTCACGTGTCTTTAATGGAGGAAAACTACTGCCTCTCCAGAAGAAAGTAAATAATGAAACATTCAAAATTAATGAGAGTTTCTAAAATATTTAATTTCATTTTCAGAGATGAGTTTTGGAAGTTTGAAAGCAGTAATATTAGCAAGATTTTTACTCATTGAAGATTTTTTTTTAATATGTTAAAACAGCCCTCAGCACAGTTATGTGGTGGTCTCTAGGAATGCTGTGCAACATCTTAAACACTGCTGGTATACGTCTTCAAAATCTGCTTCAGTTCCCTGGAATGACAAAAGAAAGAAATTAAAAACACATCTCCACCACTTAATCACTACTAAGCATCAAACATGGGATTCAAAAATAAAGCACAAATCCACCTGCTTTTTGGATTTTCCGAATTCTTTGGTAACTCTAAATTCTGTATGCACAAAAATAAATAAAAGAGAAATTTTCACTACTTACATAATAAGGATCTTGTATAATAAGATGATTCTGTGGGTCAAATGAGCCAAGCAGCTTTATTTCGGATTTGAGGTTCTTCACTTTATCAGCCATCCTTTTTAAATCTCTGAAAATTTATCAGATATAAACTAAGTTTTCTCTCCAGATTAACAATGAAACAATTGATTAGTAAATTCAATATTAGGTTATTTCCCTTTATTCTTCAACATTGATGAACTAAAAATGTAGCTATCATACAGAATGTGGCAAACACTATTTAAAGAAAAATATTTTTATAAAACTGTTAACTTTCAATTGTATCAAATCTTCAAAAAATGAATCTACTGTATACAATTTGGCCAAGGAATGACAAATATATCAATTCAATATTAATTCAAAGATCAACCTTTTTGAATTTGTTTCATGGTTTAAATATGAGTTAATGAAAGTGTTAAAATACAAAATGGCCACCCATGTAATAGATACTTCTGTGTAATCCTATTTTTGAGATCTGTAGTCACACAAATAGCTGAATAAAAATGTCACGATAAAAATGTCCCACCAAGGAGTACACGATTCACAGTATATGTTGGGTATTCTAATTTATGTTACAAATAAGAAAATTGATGCCCAGCCCAACCTAGCATGTAAGAAGCAGATGTGATGCTCAAATTAGGACTTATTGAAGAATCTCATACAACCCTCAACATCATTAACAATCAAAGATGCACTTATACTGCACATTTGTTGTCAGTGCAAAATAGTTTTCAATTTGCACTGAGACTAAATGGATGGTGTAAATCCTGGATCTGCTTTTGATGTGACTAATTAACTAGATGTGCTTGAGGAAGTAACAGGCTAGATGAGGATAATGCTGTTCAAGTAGTGTAAATGGACTTCCAGAAGACATCTGATACAGTGCCACACAACAAACTTGAGAGAAGAACAACTGGTCATACAATAAAGAGAAGGCAGTGACATGACAAAATATCACAAATTAATAGGAAACAGAAAATAATGATCAATGGATATTATTCGGGCTGGAGGAAGATTTGTAGTGAAGTTCTCCAGTGGTTGATATTGGGAACCTTGCTTTTCCTGATATATTAATGATCTAAATTCTGACAAATAGGGGAGAAAATTTCAAAGTTTGCAAATAGCACAAAACTTGAAAGAGTTGTAAACTCTGAGGAGGACAGTGCAGAACACAGAAAGGACAGAGACAAATTCATGGAGTGACTGGAGAGGTTCAATGTAGAGACATGTAAGGTGATGCATTTTGGTAGGAATAACACTGAAAGACAATACAAAATAGGGGGTGCATGTCTAAAGTGGATGCAGGAGCAGAGGGACCTTGGTGTACCCTGGCACAGATCACTGAAGGTGGCAGGACAGTTGGAAAGTAGTTAATAAAGCACACAGTACCAGTAGGGGCATAAAGTACAAGAGCAAGGAGTTGATGCTGAACTGGTAGACACTTGTTAGACCTCAGCTGGAGTATTGTGTACAGTTCTGAGTGCCACGTCGGAGGTGTGCAAACGTATTAGAGAGTGTGCAGAAGCAATTTACAAGAATAGTTTCAGGGTTGAGAAAATTCTGACATAAGGATAGACCGAAGAAGTTGGGATTATTCTTTTTGGAGAGAAGGCAGCCAAGAGGAGATCTGACAGAGGTTTTCAAAATCATGGGCAAGTTCGCTAGAGCGCATCGAAGAAGTTATTCCCACTTTAAAAGAATCAAGAACAAGAGGACACAGATTTAAAGTGATTTGCAAAAGGAGCAAATGTGTTGTGAAAAAAATCTTTTTTAACACAGTGAGTAATTAAAAGATGGAATACTCTGCCTGGAAGTAAGGTGGAGAAAGGTTCAATTGAGACATTCAAGAGGATTATTTGGGGAGAAATAATGTGCAAAGATATGGGGAAAATGCAGGAGATTGGCACTAGGTAATAATGCTCATTTGAAGAGTTGGTGCAGACAATAAGGACTGAACGGCTCCTTCTGTGCTCTAACACTTTTGTGATTAAAAAAAACTATCAATTTCACGTTTAAAATTATTCATCAAGATAGCACCTACTCCTTTGTGAAAAGGTTCCATCCTTTTGCCACACTTTTCAGCATGTGTGTTATAACTTCTCTCCTGAATGGCATGTCCCTGATTTTAAGATTATGTCCCTTTCTTCTCATCTAGTATAAAATGTTTCTCACCATCTACTCAAGCATTTCCTTGCAAAGTGCTAATCAAATCATCCTATAATATCACATTATCACAGGGAATGCAATCCAATAATCTCTCCTCTTAATCTAGCCCTTAGAAGACAAGCAGCATTTTGCTAAATTGCTGCATCCCTTCTTTAGGTTAATACATACTTTCTAAGAAGCAGTGTCAAATGTTGCAAGGTGTTGCAGGTATAGTCGAGAAGGGACTTGAATAGCTGTAGCAGAACTAATCCCCTTCCCTACATTTTATACTCTAGCCCTCTCGGAAGAAAAAAAAAACTGATTGGCATTTATATAGCACTTTTCATGACTACCTGTTTCTCAAAATGCTTTACAGCACATTGAAGTATCTTTGAAATGTGGCAACTGTTTTTGTGATTCCAATTGAGGGACGTAATTTTGACAATGACATGGAATAACTCTCCTGCTCTTCTTCGAAATAGTGTTATAGGCTTTTTTGTGTTCACCTGAACATCAGTTGGAGCCTCAATTTACCATCTCATCTATCAGATGGCTGCGCGTTGGCAAAACTAAAGACTTCAGAAAGAGAGGGGGAGAACATGCCCCCATCTACATGAACGGAACTGTGATTGAGAGGGTGGAGACTGTCAAGTTCCTCGGAATGATGATAACCGACAATCCGTCGTGGACTTCCCACGGAGATGCGACGGTTAAGGATGCACAACAATGCCCCTTCCTCCTCAGGCAGCTCAGGAAATTTGGCATGTCCATAGGGACCCTCACCAACTTCTACAGACATAGCACTGAAAGCATACTGTCTGGGTGCATAACAGTCTGGTATGACAACAGCTGTGCTAGGCCCATAAGAAACTACAGAAGGTTGTGAGCACAGCCCAGACCATCACAGATGCCTACCTTCCGTCCATGGACTCCATTTACACAGCTTGCTGCCACGGAAAGCCTGCCAATATCATCAAAAACCTATCGCACCCAAGCAATGATCTCCTACAACCTTCTCCGTCAGACAGAAGATACAGAATCTTGAACTCACGCACCAGCAGGTACAGGAACACTTTCTGCCTGGCTGTTATTAGACTGATGAATGGACTCCCTAGCCTCAAATAATGCTGATCTTGCTAACATGGATCTCGCCGAGTGCACGCCCTGTGCAATGTAAACTGTATGCCTCTGTCTAAGTTTTTTACAACCTTTCATCTGTGCATCCTTGCTCACTATGATCTGCCTATTCTGCTTGTTAACAAAGCTTTTCACAGTACTCCAGTACATGTGACAATAAAGCAATCAATCAATTTCAGCAGTGCAGCACTGCCTGAGTACTGCATTGATTTTTGTGGTCAAGGCAATGAACCAAAATCCTTGTGACTCATGTGAGAGTGCAATCAATTGAGTAAGGCTTGACTCCAGTTATAAAAGGATAATATAATCAGTCTTTTTGATTTTATGTTTCTGATTACTATATTTTTCAAGAAGTTAGATATAGTTCCTAAGGCTAAAGCGATAAAAGAGTGTGGAGTGAAAGCAGGCACAGGGCACCAATTTCAATGAACAGCCATTATCGTACTGAATGGCAGGGAGGCTTGAAGGGCCAAAAGGTCTACTCATACTCCTATTTTCTATGTTTAAGTTTTAATTATCAGCGTACATAGATCCCTAAACCCATGAACTTCCACCATTCCTAGATTTTTGCCAATTAAATACTGAAAGTCTTTCCTTTTTTGGTGCTAAATAGATGACCTGCCACTTACCCATTTTGAAATTCACTGCCACAGTTTTGCTCACTTTTTTAACGCAAAAATGTTCCTTTTTAGTTTTATGTTCACATCTACATTAATTTATTAATCTTTGTGCCATCTGGAGACATACCCAAACTATTAATGCAGCAAATATTTGAGATCTAGTACAGATCATCGTAACTATGACAGACAAAATAGGAGAAGTAAGAAAAATAATCAATGATGACCCCCATCTCCTACACCCTCTAAGGTAAAGAGATGCAGGGTTGTACAACTGCTCATCCCAGCTATCAACCTAGTAACCTTCTCTGAACCGCCCCTAATGCATTTTATATCCTTTCCACAAAATAGCACTATTGAAATGATACAGCACAGGAGGGTCCTTTCGCCCATCTTGTCCATGTGGCCCCAAAACACCCAAAGGCCCTTTGTAATCCCACCTTCTTGCACATAGCCCAGCAGCTTACAGCACTAAAGTTCATCTCCAGATATTTTTCAGAGTTTCCGGGTCTCTGCCTCCACCACCAACTCAGGCAGCAAATTCCAGACACTCACCACCCTCTGCTTAAAGATTCCTCTAATCCTTCTGCCACTTAGTTTCAATCTACAATGCTTGGTTTTGAACTCTTTGCTGAAGGAAATGGGCTCCTCCTGTCTACTCTATCTTTACTCCTCTCCTATCCATGTTAATATGTTACCAGTTGAGCACTTTTGTCCATGTTTGTACCATGGTTGTAATGAGGTAAGAAGATGAGTCGCTCTGGCGGAAACTAAGCATCAGTAAGCAGGTTATTGCTATATAAGTGTTGTTTGATGGCCCTTGAAGACACCTTCTATCACTTTATTGATGGTGGAGGCGAGACCGATGAGGCGATAATTAGCTGGGTTGGATTTATCCTGCCTTTGTGGACAGGACACACCTGGGCTTTATTCCTCAGTATCAGGTAGATACGTGTTGTAGCTGTACTGGAGCAACTTGGGGCTATTTCCAAAGCACAGATCGACAGTACTGTTGCTGAAATATTGTCAGGGCCCACTGCCTTTGCAGAATCCCCTGCTTTAGCCATTTCTTGACATCACCTGGTGTGAATCAAGTTGGCTGAAGATTGGCATCTGTGACACAAGAGACCTCAGGAGGCTGAAATGGCACATCCACTTAACACTTCCAGCTAAAGATGGTAAACCTAGCATTTGGAGATAGTAGGAACTGCCGATGCTGGATAACCTGAGATAACAAGGTATAGAGTTGGATGAACGCAGCAGGCCAAGCAGCATCAGAGGAGCAGGAAAGCTGACGTTTTGGGTCTGGACCCTTCTTCAGAAAAAAAATCTAGCATTTACTGTTTTATTTACTGAATGATTGGCAGAAACTGCTTTTGTCTCAAGGCTATAAAACAAGTACCAGAGATTATAATGTTTTTTGATATCTGATCACTTTTCTGTTTAAATATTAAAGTGTGTTATGGTCAACATTTGTTATAGTAAATGCATATGGCAATTATTATCCCTCAATTTCTTCAGTTGTTCTCTGGTTCTTCTACAAAATCTGCAGTGGAACATCATTCCTATTTGCAGTACTGAAAATAGAAAAGACAACTTTGGACATAGGGTTTATACTGTAGTGTTAGCTTGCTCAGTGATGGCACTCTTGGCTGAATAAAAAGGCTGTAGTTCCAAATTTCCTCAAGTCTCCAGCATGTAATCTAGTACAGGAGAGTGTTGGGTATAACAATAAATCAAGGCACATATATAAGAGATCCTGCAGCACCTTTGCTAGTAGGAAACTTTTCCAAAATGCTGAACAACAGTGTACCCAATCATCAAATTAATTGAGAATTAAATTTATTTAACTCTGCTTGCAGGACCTTTCTTTGACAATCTTGTGTTATGAAGGTGCTTCATCATTAAAATTATTTTTCGGATTTGTGTTTAAGGAATTGTAAATGGTGGTTCATTTGAATAGACTGGGGAGAAACTTGGACACTTTTTTTTTAAATAGGGCACACTGGAACTTTAACACTTTTGCTTGGACTTATCTACTGTAACTCACATACTTAGTTTTATTTTGGAAATTATCTGGAGTTCATTTGCAGTCCAGACTCCTGAGAGAGAGAAGCTACCAAGCTCATCCTCACATTTCTGCTAAAACATCTGCGAGATCCAGAGTGTCAACTAAAACACCTTTCAACTGTTTCCCTGAAAAGACTCAGAAGAGGGGTCTTCTTTACATTTTTTTGAATGAACTGCATTGACAAAAGTCTCAGTGACAACTACCTGTGTGCTGTGACACCCATCTAAGTGAAACCACTGACTGAAAGCCACGTTGAACGTTCATACCATATACTTTCTTTCCCTTTAAGAATGAACAATTATTGGTTAAAAAATGTTCTTAATCACAAGTTAATCTCTGAAGAGGAAGTTCTTTAATTTTTTTTCTTTAATTGGGGTCTGCATATGTATGCATGTGTGGCGTTATTTAGAAAGTAGGTTTTTATACTTCACATTGTGTATCAATAAGCATTACATCCTTGCTGAATAAGTCCTGGTTTCACAATAAATATGTAATGTTGTTGTTTATTTACGAAACCTAGCTGATAGTTCCTTTAATTCTAAACCCAGTATGAAGCATATAAATAGCCATATCGGTAAATGGGTAAGGCATTTAATTTTATGACCAGTGCAGTGGTAGGACTGGACAGCAACACTGCATTCCGCAAATGTCAGTCTTAGCACATTTTATTGCCAGGAATACGAAAATTATACACATTTTTATTCTATAGTAGGACATGGGAATCCCTTTTGAATGGCGCGAGAAATCTTAATTACTATCAAATTACCCCTGTTATTGAAAATTAACTGTTATGAGTATTCCTTCAAATATAATTGTGAGAGATTTACTTTTTTGACTCCCAATTCATCCAATCTTTCTTTCCCCCTCTACTGTGCTTTCTGTATCTAATTTGAGAATGCATTCACTATTCTTACATTTCCTGGTTTAGATCATATGCTGTTTATTTCACAAGAATTCAGTCTGATTTGGTTCATGAGTGCATTATAGAGGGTGCCACATCCTTTCCATCTCCACATGCAGCAATTTCTACTGCAAAATGTCTGGAAAATTAAACAGCAAGTAGAAGTGAATACACTGCTAGCTAGAGCAAATTCTGGCCCATTCTTTTGAAGAAAAACACAATCACCAACCTAACTCCTATTTTACATGTTTTAAAAGTCTAAAATCTATAGTAATTTCTCATAATTGACTAATAAGCATGCTGGTAAGGTTTGACAACAGCATATGCAAATTAGCCAATGTTTTTGGAACTACCAAAATTGAAAAAATTCTGTGAACTGGTAATAACTGTGGATTGCAATTTAGTGTAATTTGCGAGCTTATGCAAACTTCGGTATTAAGTTATATCTCAAAATAAGCCAATTTTCTTGAAAGTTTTCTTGTCTTTGGCTTTTGTTGTATCTTGGTTTACCTACTGTTTTAAATGTTAAAATTAAAAATTGAAATACTTTTATATTTGCCCAGTGATAAAAATTGACTTCTTGGAGAAGAATGTACTTAACCTCTGTCGGCTAATTTTACAGGGGGGAGTTGGATTTCCTGACAGGCCATAATAAAGGGTTAAAAATTGCTTATTCAATTGTTTGATAAATGTGCCAAATGAAGACTTTTTAAAAAGCCTTGAAGCTCCAGATGATGACTACTACTACTTCTTCCAGAAGTGTCACATTCTTCACAACGTGGAAGGTCAGGGCACTTACAACTAGATCCATGTTGTACAAAAACAGATGCTGCATCAGGAACCATCATTCTTTTTGTCAAATTAAACGAACTCAATGAGCTCTAATTATTTAAAAGTAATAGAGGCTGAGGGAGAAAGCTGGTTCTAAATACTGACGCTATTGAGCAACAAAAATAGATGGAGTGGAATGCACAGCAACCCCAACAGGACAGATCAAATTAAGGATTTGCTTAGCCCCGTGTAGAAATTACCAGAGGAATCTTTCATCCACTTATGCATGCAATGGACAAGTTGGGAGCCTTGTACAGCAAACTTTGTTTTAAATGGCACCTTACGAACCGGTAGTCTCAAGAAGGGAAAAATTATTTAACTGAAAGTTTACTGCGTTATCACAATCTCTGCAATAAAAGTCAACTGAGGGTGCGAGTAAGAAGGCTCTCTGCTGGTAAGTTCTATTTAAGGCAAAGTTGCATTATTATTTAAGTGATTTATTTTGTACATATAGTATAACAAATATGTGTATACCCCCTGCATTATGTTTCCATTACTTACATTTTTAAAACACGGATTACGTGGACCTCTTGATCAACCAGAATATTTGATCAACCGGTATACTCCTAGTCCCACAGGTGCTGGTGAATAAACTTTGCTGTATATACTTCCTAGATTTGCAAAAATCTGACTCTTACTTGAAGTCAGGTCACGATACTGGCCTCCAGTTTCCTGCATATATTACAAAATCTTACAAATGGAAGAGGGTGACTTTGTGCATCTGCCATTGCTTTGATATACAGCAAGTGCTGGAAGACTTGGGCAGTTTTCAACACCCAGCTGATTTCTACAAATGGCAAGGCCATTCACTCTGCTTCATTACCAACCAAGCCAAGATGAAAATCTATTCCAGCTATTTTTCTGACATTTCAGGGAAAGCAAACTTAAAACACATTCAGAAGTTCTTGCTCAAAATTGATGTGCACGAGTTTCCAGCCAATGAAAAATGATAAATGAAAATTGTTTTGGTCAATTTCAGTCTGTTTGTGGGGGATGGAACATGGCAGCATGAAAAAGACTTGATTTGTCAATTATATAATGGGTGTCTCTCGTGGAGACGAAGGATCAGATTCACACTGGTGCAGGAAGGAATGCTTCTTCAGTTACAGCACATTGCTGGCTTGGTGTACAGCATGTTGCTCTTCAACTTCAGTACTTTACGGATATACAGAGATTGTATCCAAGTCCCAAAATGCAAAGAACAGATTTAAAGTCTCAATTTTCATAGTAAGATTAAATACATAATTTTGTGGTTTAAAAAAGGAGCGCACGCACGCGCGCACACACACACACACACTTCTACTATGTACCAATTTGCTCTTTAAAGACGAACAATATACGTTCATCAGTAAAGCTTCAACAACCAGTAGTCGGGATAATTTTTATCAGTTTAAAATATTCATGGGAGAAAGGTGGGGAATATAAATATCTTTAAATTCCAGGTTAATAGAAACTCCAATTGAAGTTTAGGTTATGGAGCAATATTCTCTTTACATCACTCTAGCAATCTATACCTGCAACAGCATTCTTTGCTGCGCCAGTGTGATTCTGATCCTTTGTCTCCATGAGAGCGATCTATAATATACTTGGCATATCATAAGTGTCGTCCATACTGCCATCTTCCATCCACCCAACAAGACTGAAACAGACCAAAATAATTTTCATTTTTATTGCATTTCCCTGGCTGTAAAAACTTGCCAAAGCTAAATGTGAGCAAAACCTTGTGAATATATTTTATGAGCCCAAAAAAATCCAATCACATTTAAATACACAATACATTATGGTTTCTGAGGAGTGATGGAAAGACTATAATTCAGTTGAAATTTCTGCAGACTCAAAAACTCCAAATAGCTTTCATTTCCAACACAACATTCCCACGATGTATAGTGTTTTTAAATGGAGGTAATATACAAGGGGAAAAAGCCAGAAAATGCCAGAGATGTGTTGATGCTAGAAATGTGCATCTTAATGTAAGACTTGGAGCATCTGCAATGCTTAGCTTTTGTGTTAGAAGTGAGGAACTTATAGATATAATTATTAAACTTTTACTGGCAATGCTCATCATTGCAACTTTGCCACTATTGAGGCACAGAATTGCAAGGAAGCTTTTACCATAACTGGACATTGTCATTTTTTAATCAGACTGTATACACATATAATGGAGGTAAACTCAAAGCCTAAGCCACTTAATATCAAGAAACAAAAAAAAAAGGTCAAATGAAAAACTGGAAAGGCATTTTAAGATGCAATTCAATTATACATTATTAAACGTTCATCAAACTAGGACCACTGCTGAAAACAAGGACAATAGTTGTTAATGATCTACTCACCTCAAATTGTTTTCATCCATGCATAGCATGTAATCAAATGTTAAGAAATCATTCTTGGTTACCTAGGAGTTTAAAAAATACTTAATGTTTGATTCTTTGTTAACAACTGTATTCTATAATGGAATAAGTGAATTTGAAATTATCTACAAACTTTTTTGTTTGATGACTAGACCAGAGAAAAGCCTCTGATAACAGTATGTCAACTTGTAAACTAATTATGGTCAACTGACATTGCTAAGCTAACACTAATTTCAAATTATTTTGCACATATCCAACAGCACATGCCAGGCAGATATTTATGTATGAATGCTTTGCTGTCAGCTTTGGCTCACTTTCAGCTTGTGGCAGAAATTATAGAATGTAAGTTGCACTCAGGATAGAACATCATAATGATACTCCAGTGCAGCACCTACAGAATGGAATTTTGCCTGCTGTTACATCTGGGCACCAGATTCTCTCTGGCACTATTCAAGAGCAAGGGAATTCTGCTTGTGTCATGATAAACACTTAGCTCTCAATCAATACCACTGAAACATTTCAACTAGTCAATTATTTTATTGTTGTGGCCAAACGAACTGCCATCCTTCCTCATATTATAATGACAACACTTCAAATGTAATTAATTGGGTCTGAAGCACATTAGGACTCTTTGAGGTCATGGAAAATGCTTTAAGTGAAATTTATTTCTTCCTTCTTTTAATATATGCTCTCTTAAAAAAAAAAATAAATACTGATCAGTCTACAGTCTACTAAAAGAGGATTGATGGCAGTAACCTGGGAATATAATTCTAAATTCTACAGACAAAGTACTTTTTAAAAAATCTAACATAATAAGTTGTGTTACAAGGGGTCACTGAGTTCAACAGCATTTTAAAGTTGCTGTATTGCACTTTTTTTTTTTTAAGTGTACACCATACAATGCCTTACAGCCTTCACAGGTCAAGTACATAAACAGACACTGTGGCAAGATTATGCAGTCTCTTCCTGTGCAGCATTCTGCCAAGGAAATCAGCCCATCTGCCACTGAAACAATCATTCATGCTTTTTGTCACCTTGATGCTCAACTATTTCAATGTTCTCATGAGTAGCCTCCTTTCTTTAAAGAAAAATTTCAAAATACAAGATCAAAGGCAGGAGCTATGAAACGAGTAAAGATACAAAAGTTGTCTCTTGGGTGAAAACAGCAGGTCTGAATAGGTGCTGACTGAAATTATAGGAAATAAAGTGAAATGAAACAAAATCTAAGCTAACCAAAACAAAAACAAAACATGGATAGCAGTTACTTTCTAAAATTTCTGAACCCAATGTCGAGAACAGGCTATAAGGTAGTCAGCCAAATTTGAGGTGCTCATTGAATTTGTGTTGACCTTCATTTTGCATTAAGATGCTAGCATTACTATCTATCCTAAGTCAAGATATGCAAGACTACATCTTTCTTAAAATATTGTTTAGTATTTACTTGTCCCAGACGAAGTCAGAAGAAGAAGGCTTTTCTGCTAATGGTGGGAATAAATGCAAGCTATAACTAAGCGTCGGTTGCCAATAACCACAGTACAGGAACAGGACCCAGTCAATAATGCAGGTAGTATGTTTCCACACTTACCATCGGTTCATGGAGGGAGGTGGTCTTGGTACCAGTTTTAAACATCACCCAAGTAAGCTTGTAATGCCAACAAGACACCATTTTTAGTTTTGCAGAGGTACATGGAAATCTAACTCCTGAACAGACCTCTAAACTCAACTTCCTTCTCTTCCATCTAACACCAAGTTCATCGCCAAGACCTTCTGGCTAAATCTCGTTTGTCCTGATTTGTGATCAGCATCAACAAAGGAGCATCCAACTTTCACAATGATCAGACATTGTCTCCACTTAACAATGATGCCTACATGCGGGCTACTACACTGATATAACAATAATGCAACTGTTAAGCAACCAACGTAATTTCTTATCAATTAACCTACAAGAGCCCAGACATGGTGCAAATAAAACCCCAGCAGTGAAACACTTCGGAAACCCCAATCACCCTTACTTTCCAGGCATGCTATATTTAACACATATCATGTTTGTATTACAATTACTAGATATAAGAGGATCAGCACAATTCCTAGAGAATAAATACCCAGTAGATAAATTGGAGATACTAGTGCTGCTGTCCTTGAAGAAGTTAAGGTTGACAAGAGATTTGATGGAGGAGATGAAAATCATGAGGGATCTGGACAAAGCAGATGTGAAAATACTGCTCCTGTTGGCTAAAAGGTAAAGAATCAGAGGGTACTAATTATGTCTTTGCCACTTAATGGTCTCAAATGTGGTGAGGGCAGACAGGAGGCCTAAAGCATCACAATCCCCACCCCTGTTAAAATTTAGGAAAGGGTCCATCAGATGGGAGGGCGGAGAGTGGGTCACATAGGTAATTTTACAGGCACCTCAATAGCAGGCGGACTGTAAAATTCTTCCATGATTCCTTGAGACAAGATGCAAGATTAATTGAGTGTGATTTGGGACAGAGAGGAGAGATTTTTACTTTTACACAGAGGGCAGTGAAGCTGTGGAAGGCACTTCCAAATTTAATGATCAAAACAGAAACAACATCTATATTAAATAAGAGAGAAAAGAAAAATGGACATAGATCAGGAATGGGATCATGACTTCTGTTTTTGTGTAAACAAACACCAACATGGACCGATTAAGCTGAAAAGTATTGTTTTCATGGTGTAATGTAAACAAGACTGCTAGACTGCATTCTTAAAGAATTTTCTGAAGTCTTTCAAACTAGCTAAAATTGTTTCACTTAGAAGAGTTACTTTCAGATGCAGTTACTGTTATCTTGAGAAAGCCATGATAAAAAATTTAAAATGCACAGGCCCATTAAATGTCTCAAAAAGTGAAGACACTGATTAATTATCAAAAAGTATGTAAAGACAAGAATTTGCAATATACAATGAAAAATTGCTTCTCCATGTATGATAATGAAATGAATAAACATTTATGTACCAAAAGAAAAACTTGCATTTATACAGTGACATTTTACAACCACTGGACACCTCAATGCATTTTACAGTCAAATAAGTAGTTCTGATGTGAAGTCATTGCACTCCAGGAATGGCAACGGCCAAAGCAGTACAAAGTAAACTTCCACAAATAGGCCCACAAACGTGATCATGACCAGATAATCTACTTTGGTGAAACTGATTGAGAGATAAATATTGGTCATAACACTGGTCATATCATGCCAAGCAATTAAGTAATGAAAACAAATTCAGGCTTGTTGAGAGAGTGGCATAGCAATAATACCACTAGACTAGTAACCCAGAGATACAGATTAATGAAAACCTCACTACAGCAGCTGATGGAATTTTAATTCAAATAACAAAGCTGTAAATATAAAGCCAATTTCAGTAATGATGACCATGACAACCATAACTGATTGTTAAAGAAACACATCTGGTTCATCGATATCCTTTAGAAAAGGAAATCCTGACTTGGTGTGGCAATGTGGACTTTTTCCTGCCCTTTGAAATTCTCACATATCCAGGAATTTAAAGAAAAAAACATTTTTCCATTTAATTAAAACAGTAGTGATTAAGTTTTAAACAGCATATGTACACATACCTCTTAACAGACGAGTGCAGTCCAATCATAAATGGATCAGGAACCAACCTTGAAAGGTATTCTCAAAAACCTCTGCCTACAGAGATTTAATTAGATGCATCAGTGTTGTTTACTATTCATTCACTGGACGTGGGAGTTACTGGCTAGGCCAGCATTTACTGCCCATTCCCAATTGCCCAGAGTTAACAGTCAAACACACTGCTGTGGACTGCAGTCACATGTAGGCAAAACCAGGTAAGAACAGCAGTTTTCTTTCCTAAAGGCCATTAGTGATCCAGATGTGTTTCAAATGTAACTGCGGTTTGAACCCCAGAATTAAAAACAGTATAAAAATCAGGAAACAGCATGCACATCTGTCCATTTGATATTCTAAATTTTACAATTCCTAATGCGACTTTTCTGTGACAATTTCAGTAAAAGTGCAGAGAATGTAACTTGTGAAGTGTACGGAGACTTTCCAAAAGCAGAAAATCCCAAAGCTACATGATATACCCTCTTAATAAACTGTCCATCAATAATCCACAGTGACTGATTTCCAGCCAGAGTACCTATTAATTTATTAAATTTCAAAGTCTTAAATGGATGTGGAGCATTTCTGCATTTTAAAAGAATATATTTTATGTCACATACAATGGGCAATGTTTCCATTTCTTAAATCAGCATAATTTGAGCAGAATCAGATCAAAAGATAACAGAATTTATAGTTCAAGCAAGTTATGTCCGAAGACACTTACAATTATATTATCATACTTCTTTCAGCACTGTTAGGTTTTTTTGATGCATGAAACAGCACTGACATGGATCAATATCTGAGTCCAGGCTGGCTGATTCTGTCACTATAGTCTCCTTTTCCTACCCACGGCAATGACCTTCCTCTCTACCACACCATCCACCAGCAGATCTAAGTCCCTTTTGCTGAAAGGGGGTGACAGTGTCCCATTTTGGGATATGCCTTGCCTTGAAATGGCACAACAGCACAGTATGAGGGCCAGGTTCTGGCTGGCAATGTTTGACGTGAAACGAAGCTAGTGCTTAAATATGGTGCCAGCTGCATGATTGGTGCATGGTCCAGGTAGCAGAAAGCATGTCTATCTGTGGTGCCATATGATTGCAGGAGAAGGGAACTTTACAGGCTGAATGCAAAATTAATGAGGTGTTCAGTGGAAGATTGCGCAAGAAAAGTCATTGCAAGCCAGGCTACAGAAATACCCCAAGAGACTCCTTGCAAATAACAGCCAACGAAAAGGGAAAATTGAGCTGAGTATCTCAAAATATTTCAATCTTATGAACTTCAGTCATAATTGGAACACAATGCTGTTGATGCCAGGAATGCAGAAATAAGATTTTCAAGGAAGTGCTATTACTATCTTCAGCGTCACTTGAAATAAATCATCCTTAAGTAGTTTTTATAGGCGCCTCCTCCCCAATATTGATACCTGATTGGCATCATTCCCATTCAACAACTGATTTTGATCCTGTCCGTGACTCACTTCATTGCTTCACAGTAAATTTTAAATTTTGGTTTATGAAAATTCAATCAGGTGGAATCTTAAATCAAATTCTTGATTGTGCCCAAAATTTAAATAGCATCTGCATACTGTTCTCCTTTTAAAACAGTGTATACTTTGACTTAGTTTGAGTAGTGCTGCAAAATGTTTGCATCAGAAGCTACGTCAGTAAGATTTCAGATATTAGAGATGAGAATCTCTGTGTCACTCAAACAAACAAAGAAACTTGGCAACAGCCTTTAAGGAATCAGGATTTGCCTGTCTTTTAGTCCAGAATAGACCTGAGGTTGTATTCATTAGCAGCCATTAGACTTTGAGACTAAAAGAAAATGCTGGTGTACAGTTTCACTTTTTGAGGATAATGCAGCGCATCATGCAGCATGTTTCTGTGCTTACAAAACAGCACATCCTATAGTTTACTGCCAGCAATGATAAAAACGTTGTTACTTTATATAATATATTCAACACATTTGAGGAAGTACATTCTCACTTTAGAATAAAAGTGAAGCAGTTCATAACTTACTAAATTAAATTTATAAAATCAAATTAAAAGATAACACATAGCATTTAATACGCTGAAAAAAAGGTTAAAAGACTTTGAATATCATGTAGCATTTGCTACAGGAAGAGAAATCAGGTGGGGAATTTTTTTCAATGTAAACACAATGTATGAAGCAAGAAAATGTAATTTGTCGTTGTACACTAATTTCTCCAAAATACCGAGTTTCCCTATTAAAGAAAATGCTGGAAGCATATTACAGTTTTCACTATTACCAAAAAAAAACTTTGACAAAGAAGGAGTGTTACAAAACATTAAGCATCAATTTTCTTCCATATGCAAACTGCCTCTGCTGTGTACTTACAGCATTTTAAAATTTTTCATTCAGGATACCATTTTCGAAATCAGTGCTTCTTTTATCTCCACAGTTTTCCTCCCTTATGAACTCAGTTCACTTAATTTCCTGAGAAATGGGAGTGGATAAATAACTGTAAAGTTTGTTTAAGAGTTAAAAGAATGAACAAACTTGCATTTCTTTGGCATTTTTCACATCATTAGGATGTCTCAAAGTACTTTACATCTGATTAAGTATTTGTGAAGTGGAGTTATTGTTCCAATATAGAAAGTATGGCAGCTACAAGTTTGCATTCTGCAAGGCCTCCAAAATTTTAATGACCAGAATTCTGTTTCAGCAGTATTGGTTGAGGTAGTCAAAAATGGTGAAGCCACCATGAATAACTCGCTATTATGTTTTGACATAGAGCCCCAGGATCTTGTGCATCTTCTTGAGATGGGGCCTCAGTTTAAAGTCTCTTTTGAAATACACCTTTAACATTTCAGTTCTCATTCAGTACTGCACCCTGAGAAGGTAGCCCATATTTTTGCATTCTTGTCTTTGAACCTTCTGAATCAAAGGCAAGAGTGCCATTTCTTATGTCATGCTGAAACCACAATCCAAATGAACTAGCTTTGGACGATTCTGCTTTTTGAGGACATTTAATGATTACTCAAAGAGTAATTGGCACTAGAAATGGTACGAATTATCCAATGTTATTACTGACATTAAATAACATAGAACAATTGCTTTGAAAACAGTTAATAAGTTTTAAAAAGAAAGGCTGGTTGGTCTACCTGTCTTGCCTCATGTGCAGTCTCAGTGTCATGCTGTCTTAAACAGCTTAGAGCCCTTGAGTCTGGGGAGTTCCCAACATTGAAGTCAATTACACCAGCACTGTCTATCATCCACTGTAATAAGAAAGAAAATTGATAGCCCACAATAAAATAAATAAGAACAGGGATACAGTACCTGCCTGGCAATATGATTCGTGGTAATGCCATGTTTCATCAGACACTTCTGGCCCCGATGGTCAGCAGGATTCCCTATTTCATACGTTGATGTTGCTGCACTGTCTATTTTCCACTGGAAGAAATACAAGTGCCACTCTGTTTGTTTCCCCATGCAGTCAAGTAATGATTATGTTACCAATTAGATGAATGCCACAGTTAGGACTTTAAGGTGGTGTTAATTTGCAACTTCACTAGAATCAAACTTTAATGATATAACAATTACACTGACTTCTATTGATTTTCATTCATGAATGCTTTGACTCGCACTTAAGATAATTTCCAATACAAGTTGCCAACTTTGTTCAGCCAAGCCTGTGACCAGAACTCCTCCCTTCAAAAAACAAATGCTGATTGGATGCTGTTGTCCCAACATTACTAGCATACACATTTATACCAATGTGCCAAAGCATGTTTTTAAGCAACACAAAAGAAAATCAAAGGTGTGGTAACTCTTACAAGGGAAAATGCATTAAACAACTTTCTGCAAATATAAGTGAGGCAAAACAAAGGAACATATTGTGGTGTTCAATCAATATGAACTACCATCAAAAAGTTAACTAAAGAGCAAAATGCAATATGAAGTAGTTAATTAGCAACTGAGGAGTGAAAGGAGAAAAAAAGAGATTTGCAAGGCCTTGAATTGCTTTTCAACAGAAACAGCAAAGATAGCAATGAAGTTTATGCGATTACATGTAATTTGTTTCATTTGCTCTTGGGATGCTAATTTGGCATTTTTGCTGATTATACTTGCTCTTGATTAGGTGATGACAGAAAGTTACTTAGGAAACAGTAGGACCCATTAGGGACTAAGGGGCAACCTGTGCATGAAGCCAGAGAACATTGGTCGGGTGTTAACTTGTGCTGAGCTTCTCTGGAGCACTGCAGCAAGCTTGAGACAGAGATGTTGGCCAGGGAACATGGTGCTGTGTTGAAGTTGCAGGCATTTGGAGGCTCAAGATCATTTTGCAGACAGAATGTAGCTGTTCTACAAAGCGGTCATCCAGTCTGCATTTAGTCTGCCCAGCATAGACCTGATCACATTGTAAATAGCAAATAGAACAGACGAGATCGAGTGAAATGTCAGTAAATTACTGCTTCACCCAGAAGGTGGGTCTAGGGCCTTGGAAAGTGAAGGGGGTGGAAGAAATGGGTAGGTGTTACACCTTCTGCGGCTGCAAGGGAAGGTGCTGTGGGGCATGTAGAGGTGTTGGGAGTGGAAAAGTAGTGGACCAGTATGTGCTGGGGGAACAGTCCCTGCAGAAGGCTGACAAAGGAGGGGAAAGGAATGTGTGTCTGGTAGTGGCATCTCTCTGGAAGTGATGGAAATAGCAGCCAATGACCCTTTGGATGTAAATCCTGGTGGTGTGGTACCTGTGGACTGGGAGACCCTGCTACCTGTGGAAGGAAAGAGGTGTTACTGCTGAAGTGTGGGAGATGTGTCAGACATGGCTGAGGGCCCTGTCAACCATGGTGGTGGGAATCCTCGGTTAAGGAAGAAAGTGGACATTTGGGAGTCCTTCTTGTAGAAGCTGGCATCATCGGAACAGATGCACCAGAGTTGCAGAAACTGGGAGAATGGAACACAATCTTGACAGAAAGCAGGGTGTGAAGATGTGTAGTCAAGGTAATTGTGGGAATCCACCCTCACCCTGTCTTCAGCATATATAGCAATCTTTTCCTAGTTACAGCCAGTTCTGAAGAAGGGTCACTGGACCGAAACATTAACTCTGCTTTCTTTCCACAGATGCTGATGTACCTGCTGAGAGCTTTTTTTGGAAGTTCTGTTTTTGTTTCTAAATTTTTAAATTGTATCTAGCCACAGGGAAGGTGCAAAATACTGTAGGACAGCTAATGTGATTCCACTTTACAAGAACAGTGGTAGAGAGAGGCAAGGGAATTATAGACCAGTGAGTCCAACATCAATGGTGTAGAAGCTATTGGAGGAAATAGTGAAGAAGATAATTAATCTTCCTTTAGACAGCCAAGACTTGATTTGGGATTGCCAGCATAGCTTTGTCACAGGGAGACCATGCTGAATAAATCTAGTTGAAGATTTTGAGGGTATGACCAAGTCATTGGATAAAGGTGTGGCAAGTAAATTAAAGAGTAGAACCAAAAACATAATAGTCTTCAGATTACTACCTGAGCTTCGAGCTAACTGGCACAAAGTCAACAAGGTTAAAGAGATAAATGCTTGGCTCAAAGATTGGTGTGGGAGAAATGGGCACAAATTAATGAGATATTAGCACCAGTACTGAAGGAGGGGGGAGTGGTTTTGATGTTATGGACTCCATCTAATTCAGACTGTACTTACATGAATTTCAACAAGACCTTTGACAAGGACCCACGTGAGAAACTGACAAAGAAGATAAAAGCTCAAGGGATGCAGGACAACATGGCAATACTGATTAAAAACTGGTTCAGTGATGAATGACAGAGGGTGGTGGTAGAAGGCTGTTCATGTGATTGGAGCCTGGTATGCAGTGGCATACTACAGGGTTCAGTGCTTGATCTCTTATTGTTTGCGATATTCATAAATAACGTAGATGAGAATGTGGGAAGGATGATAAGCATGTTTGTGGATGACAAAGATTGGCTGGGTTGTTGACAGTGGAGGAAGATATTAGGTTACAGATGGATATAAATGGATTGGTTAGATGGCAGATCATTGGCAGATGCGATTTACCCCTGATAAATGTGAGGTGATGCACTTCAGAAGAAAGAACATTAGGGAGTACTCAATGAATGACAAGACACTATGAAGCTAACAGGAGCAGAGGGATCTTAGGTTGCTCATTGACAGATCACTGAAGGTGGCAAGACAGGGAATTAAGGTAGTTCAGAAAGCATGTGGGATGCTTGCCTTTATCAGTCATGGCACAAGTTATAAGAGCAAGGAGGTTATGTCGAGCTGTACAGAACTTTTATTAGGTTGCAGCTGCAGTACTATGTGCAGTTATGGCCACCTCACTACAGGAAGGATGTGATTACACTATATGGGGTGCAAAAGGAATTCACCAGGATGTTGCTTGCTATGGAGCATTCCAGCTATAGTAAGAGGCTGGATAAGCTACAGTTGTTTTCTTTGGAGTAGAGATGGTTGAGGGAGGACCTGAAAGAAGTATATAATATTTTGCGTGTTATGGACAGGGTGAAAACAAAGCAGCTGTTTCCCTTGGCTGAAGGGTCAATAACAACTGGGCATAATTTTAAAGCGCAAGTAATGAGATTAGAAGGCAGGTGACCAAAATGTGGTGGGTGGTGAGTGATGGTGGCTGTGGTGGTGTGTGTGTTTGTGTGTGCGTATTTCCTTTGGGGGGGGAGGGTATCTGGATTTATTGCCTGGGAGGGGTGTTGAGGCAGGAAACCTCAAACTTTTAGAAGCTTCCATGAGCAGATGAAGTGTCATAACATTCAAGGCTGTGGGCCTAGTGTGGAAAAGTGGGACTAGTGTAGGTCATAGTATATTTTTGTTGATACAGATTTGATGAGTCAAAAGGCCTATTCTGTACTGTATGATCTTATGTGAGTCCTGCTTAAAGAACTGCAATCCAGGTGGCTCAGGTACATGCACAGTACTGTTAGGGAGGAAGTTTCAGGGGTTAGATCCAGCCGTTGCGAAACAATGACAATATAGCAGTGAGGATCGTATGTGGTTTTGAAGGGAATTTGCTATTAATGGTGGTGTTATTTGTTTATTGTCCTGTTCCTGTAGGTATAAAGGTCATGGATTTGGAAGATACTTGTGAAGGAGCCTTGCTAAGTTACTGCAGTCCATCTTGCAGATCGTATACATTACTGCTACTGTGTACCAGTAGTTGAGCGAATGCATATTTGACGTGGTGACTGGGGTGCTGATTCAGGGAAATGCTTTATCCTGGATAACAGTGCACTTCAAGTGTTGTTGGTGCTGCACATAGCAAGCCATGACACTCCTAACATGGCCTTACAAATGGCAGACAGGCTTTGCGGAGGCAGGAGCTGAGTTATTCACCACAGAGGTGACCCTTTCAAACTGGATGCAAAACTAGATCACAATGTGATCACTGATACCTAACAGTATCTTAACTCTGAAAACATTAATTAATCCTGTCACATTATACGAAATCAAGTCTAATATAACCTGACAATGAGCTGCATTAAGAAACTCTGTAGAAAGTACTCTTAATTCCTCATACAGGCCACTCCTGCCATTTTATTTTTCCAGTTTAATATGAGTTAAGATCACCAATGGCTATTGCTATAAAGAGATAACAAGGTGTAGTGCTGGATGAACACAGCAGGCCAAGCAGCATCAGAGGAACAGGAAAGCTGATGTTTTGGGTCTGGACCCTTCTTCAGAAATTGGCCTGCTGTGTTCATCCAGCTCTACACTTTGTTATCTCAGATTCTCCAGCATCGGCAGTTCCTACTATCTCTGTAACAATGACTATTGCTGTCCTTTTATCACAAGAAACCAATATTTCTTTTTGCATATTTTGTCCAATATCATGTTTGTTATTACGGGGCTGGCAGACCACTCCTACCAGTGACATCCTTCTCCTACTATTGTTCATCCTCACTCACTCAAACCGATGCTACATCCTGATCTGCAAAAGCCCAAATGCCATTCTTGAATAACAGTACTACCACTCTGCCTTTACCTAGTTTCCTGTTCTTTCTCAAATGACATATATCCCTTAATATTCAGGACCTAATTCTTGTCATCCTGAAGTCATGCTGCTTCCGGTTACATGATGTGGTTCGCAGGAGAATTCAGCAATGGTAATGCTGTTAAACATCAAAGGAAGATTGTTACATTGTATCTTGTCGGAGACAGCCATTGTCTGGTGCCTGTATGACATCAATGTTACTTGTCATTCAGAAGTCCAAATTTGAATATTACCCAGGTTTTGCTGAACATTAGCGCAGACTGGTTCAGAATCTGAGTTACAAATGATACTGAACATCATGTAGCCATCAGTTAGCATCTCCACTTCTGACCATATGTTGGAGGAAAGGTCATTGCAGAAGCAACTGTAAATGGCTGTGCCTAGGATAGTGCTCTGAGAAACTCCTGCAGCAATGTCTGGTGGCTGAAATAATAGGTGCCAAATAACTACAAGCATCTTCCTTTGTGCTAAGCATGATACCAACCATTGAACAGTCCTCCTGATTCCAATTGACTTCACCTTACCAGGGATTCTTAAATACCACACTTAGTCAAATACTGCCTTGATGTCAAAGGCAGTCACACTCAACCCACCTATGGAATTTAACTGTTTTGTCCATGTTCGGACATAGGCTATAAAGAGGGCAGGAGTTGAGTGGCTACAGTTGGATTCAAGATAAAGATGAGCACAAAACGGGAGGTACCAGAACGGATTGGAGAATGTTTATGAAACAGAAAATAGACAGTCGATGTTAAGTCAGGTTTCCTGGACAAGTGGAAATTAGAAGTAGTGTGATGCAGGAATATGAGCTGTGATTACGGTTTACCATGTAGGTAAATGATATGGTCTCAGGAATTGAAGGATGTGTGTCAAAATGTACCAACGATACCAAATTTTAGCATGAGCGGGTGAAGGAGGTGACTAACGATCTACCAAATTAAAGTCAATATCGTGAACTATATTTTGGTGGCTCACTTATTCCTTGGAAATTATAGTTATGATCCATCTTTAGTGCAATGAAACACCCCAAGGTACATTACAGGAGCATTATAATACAAATAATAAGTGATCCATATAAGGAGACATTAAATATGAAGGCATAAATGAGGGTTTCAGCAGCAAATCAGTTGAGACAGGAGCGAATGCAGTCAATATACGGAGACATAAGGAGGTAGCCTTAGTGATTATGTAAATAAGGCTGTAAGTTCATTTCAGAGTCAAATATGACCCAAGGGAGTCTCTGACCTCTCAGACAGACAATGAGACATGGAGTCAGTAGCTAAGCAATAAAGTTTGCAGCAGAGCACCGAAAACAATCGCTTCAATCTTGCCAACATTTAGTTGGAGGAAAGGTCTATTTGTCCAGTAGGTTGTCATCTAACCAATCTGACAATTTTGCAACAGCAGAGGACTCAAGAGGCGGTGGTGAAACAGAGTGAGTGTCATCAGTCTAAATGTCAAACCCAACACTGTGCTTTTGGAGGATTTCACAGTAAGGCACCAAGGAGATGAGAAATAAGAGGTGACCAAGGATGGAGCCTTGGGGAGCAACAGAAGAATAGTATCGAAACAGGAAGAGAAGACATTGCTGGTGCTTCTCCAGCTATAGAAGTAGTAGAGCAAAGGATATTAAAATATCTTACATAAACTGTTAAAAGCAGCAACAGGTTTGATATGCTTATAAGGAGTGCAATGTTCCATCATTTCTAGAGGTATGGAAAACAAATCTGAGAGGTAACGCAAAGTTCTGATCTATATAATTTAAAAAAAAGAGTAACTGCAGAAAATACTTACAAGGATATCACCAGAACTGGAAGTTGCAAATTGGATTGAAAGGTTAGGTCTCTTTTTTGCAGGGACAAAGACTAAGAGATGCATGAAAAGACTTCATGCTCATTAAAGTTTTCAATGGAGTAGATGTGAAGAATTTCTTTCAAAATGTAGATTAGTCCAGAAAAAGTGTTTGTATTAATATTTAGTGACCATTTATTAAGTGAAGAATTTCTTTCCATAGAGAATGGTGAGGACATGGAACTCTGTGCCACACAAGATGGTTGATACCATTGACACATTTAAGAGAATGGTCAATGTGGACATGAGAAAAAAAATCAAATTGATGGACAGTGGGAACGGTAGGAATAAAGAATGGGAACAATTTTGTGTACATTAAAAAGTGACATTGACTATTTGAACTAAATTGCTGGTATGTGCTATAGATTCAATGTAAGAAAATCCTCTTGGAAAACAATCAGAAAAATAAACCTTTGACATTATTCCCAAGTACATAATGAGCCAGACGGACTGGGTATGTCCCATCTGCACCACAGGTGTGACATAACACTCCTGAACAGGTTGCTTAAAAATATAACATGTAAAGCATGTAATTGTTGCATTTAGGTTAAATTTTCACTGTATTGTGACCAGTAATAGTATAAACAATTAAGGGCAAACTTGAAATGTTACACAATTTTTCGGTACAGAATCAAATCAGAAATCCTGAGTGTGTCCATTGCTAATAAATACACTAGTGCAGATTCAGCACAAGGACAACACCAGGGAATTGATATCAAGCATATTTAAAACACAGCTGGTTTATGCTTTTGATTTATCCACCTATTATGGATTATTTATTTAGAATTTTAATAACTAAGATTTTTTGAAAAAGCGAGTCGGGCTTACTTTGTTTGTAGTGCCTTGATCCATTACCAGTTTCCTGAAGATAGCTTCAGCAATTGGAGATCGGCAAATGTTGCCTTAAAAAAATTCAAAAACATGATTGCATGAGTTTTCTCTGAAGTTTTACAGCAAGTGTATCATAGTTAAAGTATATAAAATTCCTGTACTTGATAGAAGCTAAACAGAAGTATGATTTATTTGCAAATTTGATTTCCATATACCTCCAGTTTGTATACACAATTAAGATATTTACAGAAAAAGTTTCTCAACAGAAGTGAACTTAGGAAGCATTAGTTCTTGCAGACAAAATTATTTAATCAGCCATATAATTGCAATCACACCAAAATCTACTATTTAAGAGCCAATATAATCTGGTTTTTTTGAACAAGTCTACCTCAGATAATACCAATAGTGGTTTACACTTCAATCTCTATTCATATGTTACTGACTCGACATATGTCTAGGGACCTTATGCTATATATACATCATTAAGTGACAGGTCATAAGAATGGCATGCAACTTGGTTCCACAGACCTGCTCCTGACAGTCTATCAGACCACTGTTGATCGTATCTTTGATTTCTCTCCTTTGATAGCCTTATCTAATATTCTGATTAGCCTTCTCTGGATCTAAACGGTTCCCCAATTGAGTCATCTTATGGGGACATGAAAAATGAATGCACTATTTAACATAAATTGATTCATCGCTGGTCTATACCGCAGGAGGAACAACGACCAGAGGAAACAGAAAGGCCAAAGACGATGTGAAGAGATTCTTTTCAACACAGTAAGACAAGATATGGAATAGACTGCCTCAAAAGGTTGTGTTATTCAAAACTGAATAACAAGTTTAAATAAAATGAAATAAATATTTTCTTAAAAATAAATTTGCAGGGTCCAGGACAATACATTGTATTTATACATCAACTTTGACATAATAAACCATCTGGGGCACTTTACAAGTGTGTCATCAAATAAAGCCTTATGCAGCTTGGTATCAAACTTTACCAAGAGCAAGTGACTAAAAATTCAGTCAAAGTAATAGATTTTTAGAAGCAATTTACATGGAGAAATCAGAGGCAGTATACGGAGGGAATGCCAGGGCATAACAGTGGAAGGTGAATCAATGAGGGAGCAAAAACAACCGGGCATATTCAGGCTTCTAGAATTGGAAAGTACAACTACCTTAAAGGATTGAGATACCGGAGGTTACAGATATAAGGAGTGACCCATGAATTTAAAAACAAGATGAATTTGAAAACTGACATGTTGCTAGACTGGGAGCCAACAACTGGTAGCCAAGCTCAGGGGGCCAATTGGATTACTGTGCATCAGGACACACACAGCTGAACTTTGGAAAATCTCAGTTTAGATTGGGTAGATTGTGGGAGACCAGCCAGAAGTGTACTGGAATAATCACGTCTAGAAATGACCAATAGTATGGATGAGAGTTTGAGCAGCACAGTCAAGGTCAAAACTCTGCAACTTTATGACAATGGGGCAGGTTGTACATGCAGAAGCACTGGAGAGTTGGCCTAATTGGATACTTGTACAGCAGAGGCATGGTGGCGTCCTTTGAATGTCACGGAACGACTAACCCAGCACCCCAGGCAAATGCTCCGTGGAGGGGAGAATTTAAATTCCACCAGATGGAATTAAGAGCTAGTAATAACGGTGACCGTTGTTGGTCAGCCCTCTGGTTTAAGCAATAACCTTCAGAGAAGGAAATCTGCCACCAGCACCTGCTCTGGCCTAGCCGTGTGACTGCAGACCTGCAGCACTGTGAATGACTCTTAAATGGCCCCTGGCCTAGCCGGGGACGCCCACATCCCATGAAGAAATGGGCCGAATGGTTACCCTCGCACACGGTCCCTCCAACAATCCTCCGCTGCTGGGCGGGGGCTGGAGCTGAGAGACGTTTAGGTGTGCGCGCGGGCCGGGCAGCCGTTACTCTCCACAAAGCCGCCCTCGTTCGTTCATTCATTGTCACTCACTCACCCAAACAGACAAACAAAACCGACTTCTGCCCGCCCGCCATCTTCACCGGGTCCTGCCAGGAGGCCGCGTCACTCGCCTCCGTCTACCCTTCTGCCTGCTCCGCGCAATCTCCTGAGATCCGCTCGCTGGAAATCAACGCGCGCAGCGGCTAGCCCCGATTCCTCCGTCCCGTCATTTTTCTAAAAATAAAATGTACTAGCATCAGCCGTTTTAAGATCTAGGCGGGTTGGTGGAAAACGTCCTAAATCCTGGGCAAGTCTTCGGACAGCTCCTAAGGGGTCCTTGAGGACCTGTTGGGTAGTGTCCAGGTGTAGTTAGCTCAGGTAAACCAAAAGTGATTTTGGGCTGGTACTGTAATAATCTGCATTTAAAGGTTTTAGAAGAGCATTATTTGTAAAAGTAAGTTTTCCTTTTGCCTTTTACTGTGTAGATTGGTACACGTTTTGGGAGAAACCCTTTGGGAGGTTTTTCTGAAGTGTAATATTTGTGGTGAAACGCGTATTTTTGAGTTATGGACACAGTTGAGACGGACATTCAGCACGTTCGTTCCACTCAATCGTAGAAGCATTAAAGGATGTAGTTCACCTCATTGTGTCCTATTCTCTTGCTCTCTCCTATCGCCCTTCTTCCACATGATTATATTTCTTCTACTATTTATCTAAAAATGTTTTGAAAGTTATCAAGTTTGCTTACTCCACCCTTTGGGCATTGCATTCCAAATCCTAAATCACTTATTCCAGCATTTTATCCTGTCATCTCGCTCCTGGTCCCTTTGCTGATTAACTTAAGTCTCTGTCCATTGATTCCTGACCCTTCATGGTAGAAACCGTTTCAGTTGTTTACTCTATCAATAACCTTAATGATTAAAAATACTCAATTAAATGTTCCCAACATTGAGTAAAAGTACTCAATGTCTCTAATCTCTCTCTGTACATGAAAACTTTTATGCCTGATGTTATCTCAGTAAATTTCCTCAAACTTACCCAAGCCTTGAATTCTTTTCTGAAATGTGATTGCCAGAATTAGCACTGTAGTTTCGCTGAATCCTAACCTGTGATTTCTGAATGTTGAACATAATTCTTTTGCATTCATATTCTATTCTATATGTTCTATTTATAAAGTGTTTTAAAAACAATATTTATGACTTGCATATATACAGCTAGGTTTAGACACTCCATTCTCTTTAAAATTGAACTGTTTAGATTGTTTTGCATCCCTGATACTGAAATTAACATTGTTTATTAATTTCTGCATGTTAATAACAATACGTTGATTCAAAAATCAATGCATTTCTGATCCATATCAACCAGAAGATGATTGAAAAAAATCAACAAATGATTGTAATCATATGTATTTTGTTCATTTTGATGCATAAATAGAAGCAGAAACAACAAAAAAAGTAAAGCAGATTTATTAGAAGTTGATGTGAGCTTTGTCATTGTAAGTAATTAGGTCATCAAAAACAATAAAATAAATGCTTTTGTAAATGTGTTTTCCAGTAGTGATACTGTGATTTGTAAGCACTTGAAAATAGCAAAGTTCAAAGCAATAAATGTGAGAATATAATATATCGGCAAGGAAAAAATGGACATAGTGACATTGGGAAATTGTTGAACAGAGGAATATTTGTTATTTAGGGAATTTCTGATTTTGGGGCCACTGTGTTAATTATGGACTCACTCTAGGTACGCTGAAATAATTAATTTTGAACTTGAAAATGTGCTAGCCCCACTGTTAGGATTGAAGGAAGGGTGCTTGTAAAATCCAGGAGATGACCTTCCCGCCACCTATTCATTCATTTCCACCCTCTGTGAAATGTTATGGGAGAAATGGGAGAGGCATACTTAACAACCCAGCCTTGACCTCCCAATTATACCATAAGGCACAGCAGCAGAAGTAGGCCATTCAGCCCATCGAGTCTGTTACACCATTCAATGAGATCATGGCTGATCTAATAATTCTCAACTCCATTTGTCTGCCTTTTCCATACAAATGTTGATTTCCTTAATGATTAAAAATCTGTTTCAACTTTGAATTTACAACAGGTGAACCATCCTTCTTGGGGCTTATTGATGCCCTTGCATGGCCAATTAATGGTATTTGAGTATTTTACACTTGGTGACCATGGGCATATGGTCCTACTTTGTGTCGATCAGATGCCCACCCTGAAGGTTTAACTATTCCACTGGGGACTCGGATATGGAATCTTGTAGTGGTAGATAGTGTTATTTGAATTCAATAAAAGAGAAAATCTGGAATTAATGATCTCATGATAAGAATGGAACCATTGTCAATTCTTGCCTGGTTCACAAGTTCTTGAGGGAACATTATTGTTGTCCTTAGAGACAAAACACTGCAGAATCTGGAATCCAATATAGACCAATGGGAGGCTGGAAGAACACAGCAAGCCAGGCAGCATCTGGAGGGAAGGAACAATCAACGATTTGGGTAGTACTCTTCTTCAGGACTGAATGTGGGGGTAGGGCAAGCTGCAGATAAAGACAGGGGAAGAGGTGGAAGTGGAATGGTGATGATAGTTGGACGCTGTAGTAAGTATGACCTGGTTGGTCAATGGGAGGAATGAATTCGATTGTTGGCTGGAGGGGAGGATCAGAAGGTGGAATGGAAGGGAGGAGGTGGGACTGAAAGCGGAGGCGGGGCATGGGTGGGAAGATTATTTGAAATTGGAGAACTCAGTGTTGAGCCTTCCAGGCTGTAGGGTGCTCAGGCGGAAGATAAGGTGGTGTTCTTCAAATTTGCGTTCTAAGTCACTGCGACACTGGAGGAGGCCGAGGATGGGCATGACGGAAGGGGAGTGGGGCGGGGCGGGGAGTTGAAATGGGAGGTTAGGTTGGCTGTTACACTCCAGGTGAAGATGCTTGGCAAAATGGTCACCTCGTCCATGTTTGGTCTCACCAAAGTGGAGAAGACCACATCGGGAGCACCAGATGCAATAACTAGGTTGGAGGAGATGCAGGTGAAGCTCCGACTCACTTGGAAGGACTGTTTAGGGCCCTGAATGGAGGTGAGGGAGGTGGTGTGTGGGCAGGTGTTGCATCTTTTACGGTTCCGGGGAAGATACCAGGCGAGTTGGAGTAGTTGGTGGGGAGTATGGTGTGAACTAAGAAGTGGCGAAGGGAATGGTCCTTATGCAGGGCAGAGAGTAGTGGGGAGTGGAAGATGTTCCAGATGGTAGGGTCTAATTGGAGTTGTCAGTAGTGTTTGAGGATGATACGTTGGATGTTGTTGCAAGTCGGGTGGACAGAAAGCACGGACTAGGTGCTTGTACGAAACAACAAACACTTTTTTTTACAAATAATTAGATTCTTGCTACAGGTAAACAATACTGAACCGTTGTCACGGTGTGGGGCTGGATGAACACAGCAGGCCAAGCAGCATCATAAGAGCAGGAAAGCTTGACGTTTCAGGCCTAGACCCTTCATCAGAAATGGGGGAGGGGAAGAGGGTTCTAGGCCCGAAACGTCAAGCTTTCCTGCTCCTATGATGCTGCTTGGCCTGCTGTGTTCATCCAGCTCTACACCTTGTTATCTCGGATTCTCCAGCATCTGCAGTACCTTTTATCTCTGAACCGTTGTCATATATCTTTACTAATTAAAACTGGATTTGAAGTTTAGTGGTTTCTGTTCACAGAGTTGCTGAGATGATTCTTGTGATTTTTTTTATCACAATGCTGTGTCACAGTCTCCCTTCACTGGAACTTTTGCCAGTTTGCAGGAGGCGCAGAATGCCTGATTCACTTTTTAAAAGTCTCTGATGTATCAATTAAATGTCGTTGCAAAATGAAAAGGTTTTCTTCAAGCTTTGGGTGGATTTTACTGCAGAGAACAGAGCTGGTGGTGGTCTGATTGCTTCTGTCTACCTTAATCACAGCACTTAATGACTTCGTATCCAGAGCCCTCTGTGACATTGAGTTCCTTGGATTAATCAACTAGCTAAAGAAATTCCTCCCCATCTCTGTTCTAAAGGCTCATTCCTTTACTTTGAGGCTATGCCCTTGAGTCTGAGTCTCTCCATCTAGATCTCACAGTATTCCGTAAGTTATCTGCAAACATAGCAACAAAGCCTTCAGTTCCCTCATCCAGATCATTGATGTATAACCTGAATATTAGTGGTCCCACAACTCCACTAGTCATCAGCTGCCATCCTGAAAAAGACTCCTTTATCCCTACTTCTGCCTTCTGACAGGTAATCAGTTCTCTATCCATGCCAGTACTGTGCCCCTAACATCACGTGGCTTATTTAGCAACCTCCTGTGTGGCATCTTGTCAAAAGAACTTCTGCAAATCCAAATTGATCTCATCCAATGGCTCTCCTTTATTTAACTTGCTCATTACACCTCAAAGAATTCTAACAGACTTGTCAGGCATGACCTCCCTTTGACAAAGCTGTGCTGACTCACTCCTATTTTACCATGGACTTCTAAGTACCGCGCAATCTCATCCTGAACGTTGGACGCTGAAATCTTACCAACGATTGAGATCAGGTTAATCAGCCTATAATTTCCTGTCTCTGCTTCCCTCCTTTCTTAAACAGGCATGTTACATTAGCTATTTTCCAATCCTTTAGCACCTTACTCCAGTGATTCCTGAGAGATCACCACCAAAGCCTCTACAATCTCTTCAGCTACTTCGCTCAGAACTCTGGGATGTAGTCTATCTGGTCTGCGTGATTTATCCACCTTCAGCCCTTTCAGCTTTCCCATCACCTCCTCCTTAGTGATGGCTTCTACACTAACCTCTGCCTCCTGAGTCTCTTGAAGTGCTTGCATTCTGCTGGGATCTTCCACTGAAAACTGATGCAAAGTACCTATTCAGTTGCACAGCCATTTCATTGTTTCCCATTTTTACTGCTTCAGCCTCATTTTCCAGCAGACAATGTCCACTCTTGCTCCTCTCTTACCTTTTCATACCTCTTAAAAAGAACTCCTGTAATCTTCTTTTACATTACTAGCTAGCTTCCACTCGTATTTCATCTTCTCCCCCTTACTATATATTTTTCGTTACCCTCTGCTGGTTTTTAATGGCTACCCAGTCCTCTGACTTTCTAGTAAACTTCACCACATTGTACGCTTTTTCTTTTGCTTTCCTTCCATCCTTGACTACCCTTGTCAGTGTCAGCCATGGTTGTCTCATGCTCAATTTAATATGTTTCCTCTTCCTTGGGTTGAATTTCTGTTGTGCATATGCTCCTATCATTGCTGCTCCACCATCTTGCCTGCTAGGCTACCCTTGGATGCAACTTTGGCCAGCTCGTCCCTCACATTTTTGTAGTTACCTATATTCAGTCATAATACCATTACAGCTGATTCCACCTTCTCCCCCTCAAACTGTAGGGTGAATTCTATCATAAAAAGGTCAGTGACCAATACGGGTTTCTTCACCTTAGGCACCCTAATCAAATCTGCTTCAATACACACCACCAAATCCAGAATTGCCTGTATCCTAGTGCTCCAAAAAACCGTCTTGTAGACACTCCACAAATTCCTTTTCTTGAGATCTGCTACCCACTTGATTTTCCCAGTCTACTTTCATATTGAAGTCGCCCATGATTATTGTAATAGCTTATTCCTTAGATGCCTTTTCTATCTCCTGATTCATTTTTTCCCCACATCCTAACTACTGATGGGAGGTCTGTACACTGCTGCCATCAGTGTCTATATTTCCTTTGTGGTTTCTCAACTCTACCCACACAGATTCTACGCCTTCTGATTTTCTATCAGTTCTTGCTTTCGGTTTAAACTTCATTTCATATTTTCAAGGGCCCCTCTGCCAGTCCTTTCGATAAGAAGTGTATCCTTGGAGTCATGTCTCTGTGATACCCATAACATTGTACCTACCAATTTCAATCTGCGCGACAAGCTCCGATCCCTGCTAGGTAGTAGGTTAACTGTTTGAGTAAGATACCAAACTTGAGGAAGCTATCCAACATAAAGAAAAAACTGTGTAATACATTCCTCAACACTTCCACCATCCAGACTTAGCATGATCAGCCTTTATTGTGAGAAAGTGGTTCTCACTATTTGTCAATTACAGTCAAATTACAAAGTCAATTGTAATCAGTCAATTACAAAGATGCATCTTTGTAACTTATAAAGTGGGCTATAAGTAATATCTTAACAGTTTGAAAAGCCCTGTTCAATTTAGCCAAGGTCAGCTTTTTAAGGAGTTTGAGTTAATCTTCATGGAAGATAAAGCATAATAATGTAGTGATGAAATGCTTATGCAACTAGTAACAATTACGAGAGGCCGTTGCTGTGAGATATATGGTTTTGTTTTGACAATATGTTGACTATGTAATGGTTTTACTGTTGACTATACAGAGTGGATGAATTACCCTCTGTGTGTCCTTGCCGTATTCATTTATTACACCTCTTCCTCATTCCTCAATTTCCAAATCAACTCAGTCATGGTTGGTAGATTAATAATTTGAATAGATTTCCCAGTTATTTTCATGAGTTTAGATTAGACTGAGCTAGATTAGAAGCTGTAATTGAGGTGTTTAAGATAACTGTGTTTTGCTAATATAGAGAGGATATTTCAAGGTGTGTTGTGGTGCAGTGGTTGTCATAACATCTAAACTCAAGCCCCAACCTCCCTTGCTGTGTATCACGAAGTGACCAAAGAAGTTTATTGAAAATATTTTTTTAGGAAGGGACTATTGCCTCTGATGGAGGAATACTGAACAGGGGACGTTACTTTTTAATTGGAGCTTGACCAATCTTTAATAACGTTAAGAATTGTTTTTAGCACTTACATAGTGTCTTTTATAATCTCAGCATCAAAGCACTTTATAGCCAGTGGAGTACTTTTGAAGTGTGAAGTGTCTTCACAATGCATAATGGTAAATTTGGAAAGCTTCCCCAAAAAAGGTGCAAAGGAAATTGTAAATTTTAAAACCAAGATTCAGTATTAAGGTATACAAAACCAATCCAGATGAACGGCTTTAAGATACAGATCAATCATGTTCTAATTTAATTGTAGAAGACGCTTAAGGGCTGAATGATCTATACCTGTCTCTACATTCCCATACTCTGAAAGCTATTCTGTTCTATTTTGGATGACATCCAAACTGCAGGCCTACAAACTAGTATTTCCCAAGCCCTGTTCGTATTCCATATAAGGAAAGCATGAGCAATCGTTCGTGAAGCTTGAACTAAATCCCTGAGTAATCTCTAAAAATGTTATATGTAGTTAAAAAATGTCCTTGTATTTAAACTTTAATTCTTTGTATTTCTAACTTACCTTATAAGAACAATATATTTGCAAAAGAAAAGTTAACGTATAGACAAGTAACGGACAAAACCATCACTGAGCAATTGCAGATTTTCAAAAAAATGTGTTGTGAAACAGGGTGGCAGTGTAGAGTATCAATGCACAACAATGAAAGGAGGATCAGACTCAAATCCATAAATCTGTTTAGGTTTAGTCTTCAACTGCACTCTGCCAGAGCCTGATCAGAGGAGGCTAGATACCTCTCTAGAAAAAATAAGTGAACTATTGTATAGAAGAAGGGTCCAGACCTGAAACGTCAGCTTTCCTGCTCTTCTGATGCAGCCTGGCCTGCTGTGTTCATCCAGCTGTACACCTTGTTATCTCTTAAATTGTTGTATACATGGTTTTTGTCCATAAGAGTAGAATTAGCAGAAATCTAGGAGTGGAATATCTTCATTATTTTCGTTAATGTGAGAGGGAATCTCTTTAAGACCAAAGTTAAAGAATATCAAAATTAAAGGTGAAAATTATCAAATTATTGCATAGAGGGAATATCAGAGTTATTGACTAGTTGTTGAAGATGGTGGTTGTTAATGAAGGTCAATCATTGACATTAACAGTTTCTCATGCTGGTTCAAAGACCAACTATAGTCATCTGTTTCATCAGTGACCTTCCTTCCATTATAAGGTTTGAAATTGAAATCTTTGATGATTAAACAGTGTCCAGTTCTATTTACAACTTCTCAGACAATGAAACAGTTCATGCACACATGCAGTAAGCCTTTGACCACATTTTAGCTTGAATGATGTGTGGCAAGTAACGTTCGCACCATAGAAGTACCAGGCAATGACTGTCTCTGCCAAAAGTGAATCTAACCATTTCCCCATGGTATTCAGTGGCATTATTGTTGCTGAATCCCCACTATCAAGTCCTTCTCAACTTGGGTCAGGCAATAAATGCTGGCCAGCCAGCAACATCCATGCCCACAGGTAAATAATGAAATAAATCAAAATATTGAAGATTTTCATTGGCCAGAGATTTATTTCGACCATTTATGCAAATATTGTGATCATGTTATCAAGTCAAAGGTTGTGAATTCTGCAGAGAATATTTCACCCTCTGATTTCCCAAAGCCAGTCCATCATCTACAATAATTTAGGAGGGTAATGGAATGCATTCCACTTTCTTGGATGAGTGCAGTTGCACAATGTGCTAGGACCTTAATGATTATCACCTATTTACTAACTTAAACATTCATTCCCCCCACCACCAGTGCCCTTAGCCAAGTCCATAATAATTTGTAAGTCCTGATCCCCCTCTGCAGTGGAATCACTAGTTACATCTAAGTAAAGACAAGGTCGATTACAGAGCTGTGAAAAAAGGGATCTCCCTAGTGCATGGATTACAAAAGGCTAGTTTGCAAGTACAGCAAGTAAATAGGAAAGCTAAGAGAACATTATCAGTTATTGCAAGGGGACCTGAATACACAGCAGACCTGTGAGACAGTGTTCACAGTACTGTGTATAGTATCGGTCATATTATTTAAGAATGTGTTGGGAACAGTTCAGAGAAGGTTTAGCAGACTAATATCAAGAAGGGCTGAGTTATCTTATGAGGAAAGATTGGACAGACTAGTGTTTGTTGGAGTTTAGAAGAGCAAGAGGTGACTTGATTGAAACATAAATCCTGAGGAGTCTTGACCTGGTAGATATTATGAGACAATCTAGAACTAGGGATCACTGTTTAAAAATCAGAGATTGCCCATTTAAAACAGGTGAGGGAAATTTTTTTCTCTCTGAGAGGATCTTGGGCCTTTGCTCTCTTTCAGAAAACATTCGTGGAAGCAGTCTTTGAATATTTTAGGGCAGAGATGGAAAAATTCTTGGTAAGCAAGAAGGTGAATGGTTGTCATAAATAGGGATGGGCAATAAATGCTGTCTAGCCAGCGATGCCCTCCTCACCAGAATGTAGATTTGTGGTTACAATCATGTCAACCATGATCCTCATTGAATCACAGAGCAGGTTCAAGGGGCCAGATGACTTACTCCAACTCCTGGTTTGTATGTTTGTAAAGTTGGAAGGATATGGAAAAATGTGACTTTCACAAAACAGCAGAAACTAAGGTACTTATCCAACCATCTCCCAAAGTAAAACACCTTCCACAAAATTTAAGTCAATTACAAGGCCTTTAAAAAAAATCTCTCATGGGATGTGGGCGTTGCTAGCTGAGCTAGCATTTATTGCCCATCCATGGCTGTCCTTGAGAGTGTACTGTTGATATGCCTTCCTGAACTGCTGCAGTCTGTAGATACACAGTACAGTTAGGGAGGAAATTCCAGAATTTTGACTCCACATCCTTGTGGGGCATGCCTGCTGATTCGGATGTTATAGTATTCTCTTTTTTTGAGGTCAGTTAGTGATGAGTAACTACTAGTGCCATTGCATCCCGTGGAAGAATATATATACAAATTATTTGGGAAACATGTGAATTTTGGCAGATTTCAGATCTTTAATAGCAAAGAATTTGCTCAAGTACAAAGCTATTAATGTGTCTCTGGTTTCATATGCTCTTGAAATGGGTAAAGTATGTGGTCCAGATCGTATGACTTTGAATAGGAAGGGAATCACTGAAGCTTTAAGAGATATTTCACTAAATTTGGGAGAGATATGTTTTGGCAGAAATAGCTGTAATAATGATTTTAAAAATAATTGAGACATATTTTCAGATTGTATAGGAGGGTCTGGATTTTGCAGTTGATGGCACAACGAAGGGACGGACTACTGAATTTCAAGTAATATGACCAGCAAGCCTGTTAGGATAGATTTTGCCTTTTCCAATATATTTTACTTCGAGCACCAGTTGCAGGGTTCTCCAATATTTAAAAAGTGATATCATTTAGCAATCTAAGCAGCCAGTCAATAATTCAATAATTTTCTTAGTCAACGAACCCAGAAGTAATGCTAATGTCTACTTGACAATGTGAAAAATTGCCCAGGTATGTCCTGAGCACCAAAAGCGGGACAAATTCAACCTAGTCAGTTACTGCTCCATCAGTCTATTCCTGATCATCATTAAAGTGGTGGAAAGTGTCATCAACAATATTATCAAGCAGTACCTGCTCAGGAATAATCTGTTAACTGACACCCACTGTGGGTTCTGCCAGGGTCATTCAGTTCCTGAACTCATTGGTTCAAATGTGGACAAAAGAGTTGAATCTGGAGGTGAGTGAGAGTCCTTTGTCCAACTGTCATCAGCTACTTCATCAATGACTTTCTCGCCAGCATAAGTCAGAAGTGTGGGTATTCACTGATGACTAGACAATGTTCTGCACCATTTGAAACTCGTCAGATACTGAAGCAAATGCAGCAAGACCTGGACAATATCTGGGTTTGGGCTAACAATTGACGAGTAACATTCATGCAACACAAATGGAAGTCAATGGACTAACCATCACCTCTTGACATTCCATGACATTTTCATTAATGAATCCCCCACTATCATCATCCTGGGTGTTACCATTGACCAGAAACTGAACTCGATTAGCATTGTAAACACAACAACTACAAGATGAGGTCGGAGGCTGGGTCTGCAGCAAGTAACTCATTTCCTGACTTGACAAAACCTGTCCACCATCTCGAAGACTCAAATTAGGAGTGTCTTGTTCAACAACACTCAAGAAGCTTGATACCATCCAGGACAAAGAAGCCCCCTTGATTTGGCACCCAAATCCAGAAGCATCCACTCCCTCCACCACCAATGCTCAGTGGCGGCAGTGTGTACCATCTGCAAGATGCACTGCAGAAATTCACCACGCATCTTTAGACAGGACTTTCCAAACCCATGACCACCAGCATCTAGCGCGAGAGCAACATATATATGGGAACACTGCCATCTGCAAATTCCCCTCCACACCATTCACCATCCTGCCTTTGAAATACATCATTGTTCCTTCAGTGTCTTTGGGTCAAAATCCTGGAATTCTCTCCTTAAGGGCATTGTAGGTTTACTTACCTACAGCAAAGGGACTGCATTGGCGGGTCAGTGGACTGAAAAATGGCAGATGGAGTTCAATCTGGATAAATGCGAGGAATTGCATTTTGGTACAACAAACAAGGATAGGGCTTATGCAATTAATTGCACGGCCTTGGGTAGTGTATAACAGAGTGACCTAGGGGTGTAGTTACATAATTCTTTGAAGTTTGTATGATATATGGACAGGATGGTTAAAAAGGCATTTGGCATGCTTTCCTTCGTTGCTCAGTTTTTTGAGTATGGGAGTTGGGAAGTCATATTAAGATTTTATAGGACATCGATAAGGTGTCTTCTGGAATACCGTGCCACGTTCTGGTCACCCAGTTATAGGAAGGATATTATTAAGCTGGAAAAGGTTCAGAAGAGACTTACGAGGATGTTGCTAGGTATGGAAGGTTTGAGTTATAATGTAAGTCTGGGACTTTTTTCACTGGAATGTAGGAAGTTGAGAGGCGACCTGATAGAAGTTTATAAAATAATGAGGGTTAGATAGATAGATTTAATGGTAGTTGTCGTTTCCCTAGAATAGGGGATTTCAAGACCAGGGGGCACACTTCTAAGGTGAGAGGAGAGAGATTTAGAAAAAAGACCCGGGGGTGGGGGGAAAGGTTTTTATACAGAGGGTAGTTCATATGTGTAATGAACTTCCTGAGGAATTGGTGAATGTGGGTACAATTACAATTACAGTATTTAAAAGACATTTACATAAGTACATGAAAAGTACATGGAGTGACATGGGCCAGCACCAGGCAGGTGAGACTTAGTTTTGGATTATGTTCGGCATGAACTGGTTGGACTGAAAGGTCTGTTTCCGTGCTCTATGACTCCATGACTCTAAGAGGCAGCTCACATCCACCTTCTCAAGGGTAATTAGGGAATGGTCAAAAAATGCTCGTTCAGTCAGTGAACAATTGAGCCATAGAGTCACATAACTTGGCCCAACTTTGGCCCAACTTGTCCACACCAACTAAATTTCCCAAACTACGCTAGTCCCACTTGCCTGCGTTTGGCCCGTTTCCCTTTGAACCTTTTCTACGCAAATACCTATCCAAATATCTTTTAAATGTTGTAATTGTACCTGTATCTACCACTTTCTCTGGCTGTTCATTCCGAATACAAGCCACCCTCCGTGTGAAAAAGTCACCCCTCAGGCTCCTTTAAATCTTTCTCCTCTCACCTTAAAAATAATCTCCCCAGTTTTGAACTCCTCCACCCTCGGGAAAAGACCTTTGCTATTCACCTTATCCATGCCCCTCATGATTTTATAAACCTCTATACGGCCACCCATCAACCTCCTATACTTCAGTGAAAAAGAGCTCCAACCAATTCAGCCTCTTCCTAGGATGCAAACTTTCCAGTTCCGGCAACATCCTTGTAAATCTTTTCTGTCCTGTCAGATTTAATAATATTCTTCCTATCGTGGGGTGACCAGAATTTACACAGTCCTCAAAACGTGGCCTCACCAATGTCCTGTACAACCTCGACATGATGCCCCATCTCCTATGTTCAATGGTCTCAGCAGTGAAGGCAAACATACTATAAATGCCTTCTTAACCTGTCTGTCTACCTGTGATGCAACTTGCAAAGAATTATGTACTTGAACCCCTTAGGTTTTTCTGTTCGGTAACACAACCCAGTGCCCTACCGTTAACTATACTTGTCCTGCCCTTGTTCGTTTGTAAATGAATAAAAAAAGTACTGTTTTTATCATTCACTTTTTGTAATGTTAGGAAAAGAAAGGAAGATTTAGACATGGCAAGAAGCTGAAATATCCTAACCCTGTAAGTAATGTATCATGGAATGGAGAAATTTGACATTGCACAAATATCAAATTATTCTTTGCAGGACCTGTGAGGTAGGTTAGTAAGACTCATCATGCCTTTAAATTCAAGCTTTACAAAGAGACTAACAATATAAAATTTCACAATCTCCAATTGTTTTCTGTCTATGAAAACAAGAAGAGTGCATCCCCAGGACGAGTGAGGAATCATCGACAGCAACTTTTGGGTTTTTAACTTTAATCGTCGGGCAGATGCCTGAAGTTACTGATAGTGTTCGTTGTCAGATTTTGTGAAACTAACAATTCCCTCATTGATATGTTCAAAAACCCGACTGATATTTTTATCAAGAATTTTGAAAGATCTGACGAGTGTTGTCAGGTAAGGCACAATTGATTGGAAAAAAAAAAATTTGCGTTGGTAGAGGAAATATGTAGCTGTCTTGGAACTTTTTCCTGAAGTAAATATTGTCATGATGAATGGGAAGTGTCCATAATATATATTGGATACTAATGCACTGATCTGAGTCGCCTTTTTTTGTTGTTGTATATTTAGGAATATGACCAGGCAGAACTTTCCCACTGCTTTTCCCCTTCTTTCAAAAAAAGCTGCTTGTTGAAGATAATAAGATTATATTTGTTAAAATAATTCTGTCATGTTTTTCTGGTGTCAATTCCTTTGTTTGCTTTTCCACGCTCTAGCTGCCTGTTTAGCTGATGTAGAGGCCACTGTTTGTTTCTCTCTGTTTTCTTTCACGATCATCTTTTAACTTGAGCTTTTTCTTGATTTATTTTAAAGTAAACTTCATGCTATTATGGCATATCTATCCCCACTTTATGTAAATTTTGCGCAGATTCCTGCAATCTTCACAAAGCATAAAATAGGACTTTCTTTCTTTTTGTTGCAAAACTTTAGAGAGTTGGTATATTCTAAAGTGATACTTGGGGTGGTAGTCGGGCTGTTGGGGAGCTTATGTGCACAGAAAACTTCTATTAAAAGAAACAGCAATTTTTTGGGCAAAAGTCAATCTGCCTTGATCTTGAGATAAAAGGTACTGCACATGCTGGAGAATCCGAGATAACAAGCATGGGGCTGGATGAACACAGCAGGTCAAGCAGCATCATAGGAGCAGGAAAACTTGATCTTGATGGCTATCTCATATTTATTATGTCTTTAAATGGCTCATGGGTTGAACTGCCAGCTGCAAAATAGGTTTGAAAAGTCTGAAGCAGGTTATTGGCGATGCAAGTCTGCAGCACTAAACTCTGCACATTGTAATATGATTTAATACCAGATTTGGAATTTCAACCCAAGGATAGTTGATGTGGGAGATCCAAATATTGTCATATTTCATTTATTATAATTTTATTTTGGTGATATTCTTCTGAGGTTAATATTAAGGCACAATGTTGGTTAGGACAGAAGGAAATTTAATTCTACATTATTCCCCTGACTTAGAAATGCTTAAAATTAAAATCGGGTCCTAATGGTAGTAATATTCTAAAAATTTGGCATCATTCAACTTGATGAGCAGTATCATGCTTTGAGAAATCGCCCATTCTGCTGGGAAGGGACTTTATATTTTGTTTATATTATGTTGCTAAGTTTTCCAGAGGAAAGTTTTGAATGGTTAATTTCCAGCAACAGTAACTATCCATGATGTTGATTATGACCATTATCGGAAATACGAGCTGATTTAGCTGTAAAATTTTATATTTTTCAAATCTCAGTTTCAAGGTGATTGGAAGGTGTCTACAACATCTCAAAGCTTGTTTTCATTGTGAAGTTCAAAATTTTTTTTGTATTTAGCAGGCTAAGCAGACAATGCAGCTGCTGTGGATTCTACTACGAAGGAAGGAAAAGGTTCTCATTCTAATTAATAAATTTGATTGAGTCAATCAGCCAGTTTTCCACAATGAGAGATGGTAGAGAGAGAATCTCAAAAGTCAATTTAGGAATTGCTGACTTATAAAGTAACTTTACAATATATTAAAGAGGAGAATTGCATACTTTTTTCTTATAGTGTAAAGACCAATTAAATTAGGTGGGATTAGGGTGTGATTATCAAATGATGTTCGTTCTGGATTTGTGTTTAACCTTATATGACTGGATTCTGGCCTTTGCTGTTGCATTCACAAATAATGTCTGTCAGTGCCTGACAGTTTTGTTATCATTACATCACAAAATTCCAATTGTAAGAAAAAGAAATCTAATTCAATGAACAGGTTGAACGCTGGCAAAAATGGACAAAAAAATTGTTGACCATTTACTGAGAATATGTTGACACAACAAAATTGCACCTTTGAATGTGTACACATGCTTTGCAGAATAAACCTGATAGTGACCAGAAGTATTTTTGATTATTTATAAACATTTACTAATATGTGAACTGTCTAGTTAGATATCATGTGACATGACTCAGTCACTCCCCTTGTAAAAATGAGTTCTTGGTGCTCCGATCTTTTTAAAAAAAATCTTCATGTGTCGTTCAGATCTCGGAATGACTGCTATGTTGTGCTTTTTCCATAACATTGCAAACATGTTTACAAAATGGTTACAAAATGGTATATGTTCCAAAATATTACTATCATACATGAACATGTAATCATTTCTAATTTTGAGATTTTTATGAAATATATTTTTCTACGTATAAATTCACGTTGATAGAGAAATAATGAGCTCTTATGCCTTGCTGCAATAACACATGCAGGGCACTTCTTTGAATTTTGCATGGTAATTTATAATTGTGATCTTACTCAAAATGTTACCGTGCTTTCGACTGCACTAATTTAATGTATTTTCAAACACTGCCACAGAAAGAAATATAATAGAATAATATTGCAATAATTTCTGGGATGATTTTGGAAGATTAATGGTTTCTGAATGTTGAGATTACTGATCACACAATAGAATCTGAGAGTCATTTCCAATTTCTGTTGAATGGAAAAGGTATCAAGTCTGCATGAGTCATTCACACAAACTGCACAGAAGGTACAATGCAAAAATTGACCAAACATAATTTGCAAGCATCTGTGGCAAATGCGTCAACAGACACTAATTTGCATGGTGACTAAGAAGAACCTATTAACATGATCGAGTTTCCAGGTGAGAAATTTAAAGGGGTTGAAAATCTATTTGTATTTGTTTTAAATTGTGTCAAGGCGTTCATGCAATTTTGAACTCTGTTCATATAATGTTCAAAAGTTAGAGGGCGTTAGAAGGCCTTACTTTTTTCTTTCTTTACCAATTTTCTCCCATATTAGCGCCTTGATGGCAT
>JAHRHZ010000111.1:22369518-22418193 GCA_024137785.1 Ginglymostoma cirratum | reverse complement strand
TCATCAGAAAATCTTTCTGATGAAGGGTCTAGGCCCGAAACGTCAAGCTTTGCTGCTCCTATGATGCTGCTTGGCCTGCTGTGTTCATCCAGCTCCACACCTTGTTATCCGAGAGAAAAAAAAAATTGTTTTAGCATTTTACAACTGCCGGATTCCCCCAAAGTACTTTAGAGCCAATTATGTGCTTTTGAAGTGCAATCACTACTGTGCTGTAGTGAAAAGGAATAAATAATTTGTATACAGCAAGTTCCCACAAAGAATGAAAATCAGATAATTTTTGTTTTAGTGATGTCAACAGATTACCACTGATCAGGAAAACTGTTTTCAGCTTCTAATAGTGCTGCTTGATCTTTTAAATGCAAATGGGGGTCACTGTCAAATTTTGCAGCCTTATTCTGCAGTCTTCATTAAGGTTATGCAATGGAGTCTCTTTTGTAATGTTTGAATCCACAACCTTCTGAATACTGTTGCAGCTAGTATTTATTTATTGGATGGTATACATTTATATATTACAATTCCATAATCTTCGCTTGAGGGGTTTTTTTCTTATTTTTGTTTTCCATTATAAATCCTTCTATCCAAAGCTTTGTTGAAACCAACTCCAGTAAAATGTGTCTGTCTGAAATTTATCTAATCATACGGCACAGAAGGTGGCTCCTTGGACTAATTTTGAAAGAACAATCCATTCAGGTCCCGTCTCCTTCCCCAACCTATGCAAATCTTCCTCCTTCAAATATTTATTCAAATAACTCACTCGTTGTAGAATTTCTCCTCCGCTTATCTCTGGTTCATCAATCATTCTTAAATCTGTGTCCTCTAGATAACAACCATTATGCCACTGAAAGTATTTTTTCCTTATTTACTAAAATCCCTGCATGATTCTGGAAAGCTCTATTCAAACCTCTCAACTCTAAGGAGAACAATCTATTTCTCTAATTTCTTCAGAATGCTTAAGTTCCTTCAGCCAATCTGATAAATTTCTTCTGTAAAGTCTTGAGACAGCTCCTAAAATGAGATGCCCAAGATTGAACATTCTGTAAAAGTCTAATCGGTAATTAGGTTCAACGTAACTTCTTCGTTCCTGTACTCCTTGCCTCTATTTAAAAAGCCAGGGATCCTGCAAGTTTGTTTAAGAGATTACTTATCATGTGCCTTCAAAGATGAAAGCACTCTACTCTGAACAAAATGTCTGAGTACAGGCTATCATTTTATGATAAAATGAAAAGTGCTGGAAGTATTCAATTGGTCAAGCATCATCCGTAGAGAGAAAAGTGGACTTTGTTGTTTTTTACATTCCACAGGTCCTGAATACCAGGGGACTATTTCCAAACATTTTGCTTTTATTTTGGATTTTGAGCATGTAGAATATTTTGTTTTTGCATATCATTTAAGATTTTTTTTGCTGCTTTATAATCACTCAGATTTTTGCCACATTGAAGCAGCTCTCCTTGACGGCACAACTGTCGAAAATTGCCTGACACAGCAAGCACTACTTCAATAAATCCCATTTTTGTGTATGCGGGAGTACAGCCAGCCTGGTTTTGGTCATGCACATTTTATGGAGCTGACTAGGTATTTAAATCACTGTGGTTTTCACATTGGTGTAGCATGGCCAGAACGTACACCTGCAAAGAACACATATGGACCTTGTGAATTTATATGGAAAGATAGGATTCTCCAATGGATATAGTCATAGGACAACATTGCTGAGGTGGGCTGGGGTGTAAGTCAGGTACCCATTGGAGTGGTCAGATTTGTCAGCTACCCTGTGGTGGGAGGGTCAATTACCCTTGAGGGGAGGGGAGGGGAGTCAGGCCAGGTATCTTTGCCGAGTAGTGGTGAGGGTTCGGATATCAGGTACCCTTTGGGTGTGGGGGCAGCGAGTTACAGACATTGGTTTCAGGTGTCCTTTTAGATTTTTCAGTTTGTACCTTAAAGGTGTGTGAATCCCTTGGAACTGTCAAACAGTAAAAGAAGTGTCAAACCTCTCAAGATGTGTTAAGCCTCTCAAAAAATATCAAACCTGTGGAGAGCTGTCAAAATGTGCTTTTATGAATGAAAATGCTTTTCTCAATGGAGTGTTCTCTGTAAAATAGAACTTTAAAAGATCTAGACTTTTTTTTTCTCCCACTGCATGGATATTGTGAGGTGCCATGACAGATGAAAGGGGAAATATTGGTGGTTGGAACAATGGATTGGCATGAGTTAACTCTAATTTGACGTCAGAGGTAAGCGGGACCATGGGAAATGGGTAGAGAGGGTATTAGGTGGCATGGGTTAGCATGGATGGTACATGGCGAGTGTGTGGGGGTGAGAGAGGTCTGAGTAGTGATAGTTGGAGAAATGTCCAACTATGTTTTACTCTTAAACTATTTAATTTTGCATACTGTGCTGGAATGCTCAAGCTGGTTTTTTGCTTAGCCACCTTGGAACCCAGCAGCCCCAACTTCTCTTCCCCGGCTGCCTGGTCCAAATTCCAATTTGGTCTTGTTTCCCCTCCCACCCTCAACTAGAAAATGTGGAGTGGGGAATGTCAGATTTGCAGAGTTGTGAATTCTCTCTGGCCAAGGATAGAAATTGTTGACAGTTTAACTTGAATAAGTGTCGAACGTTTCACATTGTTGCTGACTGCAGACCTCAGTACTCTAGAGTCATATGCAAAATGGACATGGTGTAAGGTTATAATTACTCATTTTCACTCGTGCTTAACCTGCAGGCAACCACATCCTGCCCTAGCAAATCATTCTGTGTGACGTCAATGAAAATATTTTTTATTTCTCCTTATGATCTTTCAAAGTATGCATTTGAATGGTATAAAAAATTTTTGATAAACATGTTTTGGTGTAGGTTGGGAGAAAACTGTTCATGCTTATTTTAGATGAGACCTTGCTGCGAGAGAAGTCACAAATTTTTATTCCGTCAGTCTGAACTCAGTTTTGATCCTGCTTCTGTCATGGGTTCATGCTGTGCTCTAATCCACTGGAACAACTATTTCTTCACCATTTGCACCCTTGGTTTATAATATTTGTCTCTTTAAAAGTGATAGGAAAACATTTGAGAAACAGATGGTTGAACTGTTTTTGTGCTGTTGATATTCATTTTAAAGTAAATGTTGATTTCAGTGGGGAATTTTGTAACCAGCATACAGGAGTTACATCCTGTGCTGTGTGGAAGAACCTTCCTATGGGATCTAGTGATCCAATATTGTATATTTATGCAATGCAATTCAACTTAAGTGCATTTCAACTGATAAACTGAGTCACAAAAAATGAAGCCAATAAATGTGGAGCTGGAAATGTACAGCAGGTGAGACAGCACATGAAGAGCAGGGAAGCCAACCTTTCAGGCTGAAACCCTTTGTCAGGATTGACTTCCCTGCTGCTTGAATGCCGTCTGATCTGTGCTTTTCCACCTCCACATTATTGAGTCTAGTTTGCAGCTTCTGCAGTCCTTACTCTCTCCAAGTTTGAAAAAATGAAGTTTTGCTTGACTGATTTATGAATAGAATTTAGTTTATGCAATTCAGTATAGCCAAATTGCATTTCATTATGTTGTGAGACAATGTTTCAAAGCAGAAAAAATAGCCTTTTGAAATGTTTGGGTTTTACAATATTACGAAGTATTTCTGTGGATTTGTTGAATCATTTGGAATACATTCATATCAAGTGGAACACAAACATCTATTCCACTCAAAATTAATGCAAATTCATTTTTTTAGAAAAAATACTCTGCTTTGGTATTATAAATTGTCACTGCTGCAAATAAAATTCCAAAATAAACTTGATGGATAAATATTATTTAAAAAATGTAATGTAAACCATGAAGTGCTAACATTGTATTTCAGGTTTTGCAATAACTTAAATGTTGCATGTTGCAAATAGCCTTGCTAATAAAATAACTGATTTATTTACAGTGAATCCAATTCCGTCAAATCTGAAATCTGAAGCCAAGAAGGCTGCAAAAATTTTGAGAGAGTTTACTGAAATAAGTTCAAGAAATGGACCTGATGTAGTCATACCAGGTTTGTAAAATAACTGCTTAGTGCTGTTGTATCTTGCATTAGAGATGTTGTCGAGTATGTCTTGAATTCTAAATTGGGTTCACATTTGTTAGAATTTTCATTTGTAATTATCCTGGAATTATAACATTAAAGTAGTTTCTTAAAACCTTTAGTTGAACTTTTCCGGTGCTATGGAATCTAGTGAGAGTATACCAGGATGCTCTTGCACTTGGAATTCTGGACGGAGACATGTTGAACAAAATTTCTTTTTGAAGAAAAAGTGATAGAGGGGCTTGATTTGGATTCTTAGAGTGACTTAAAGTACAGAAATAGAGAACTTAATAAACAATGTTTAACAAGTTTAAACAAGACAGGGGAACCAAATAATGTTAACTTATGAATATCTACCAATATTTTCAATGTTATGTTACTTTATTCCTTTTCTAAAAGAACAAAGCTAGTGAAGACTAACTTAAGAGTGAAGTCATAAATTGTGATGCTGCACAGTCAAATACCTGTTAATTTCCACTCTGTCTAACAATCAAAGAAACCTGATGGCTTTTTTGATTAAGTAGAACTGTGTTTTACAAGGTCTTGGCAGGTGATCTGAAGAATGGTCCCGACCCAAAACATCAACTTTCCTGCTCCTCTGATGCTGCCTGGCCTGCTGTGTTCCTCCAGCTCCACACTGTGTTAGCTATAGGTGATCTGTGTAGCTGGGTTGATGGATATCACCAGTTGAACACCAGCATAACACATTAATGTTACAATAAATATGTTTATATCTGGTATTATTCAGGAATTTTCAGTGTTTCATTAGTTAGCTAAGTTAGTTGGAAGACTCGTTTCTGATGCAAAGTGATGCCAACAGGGCAGATTCAATTCCTGCACCGTTTGAGGTTGCCATGAATGACTGTCCTTCTCAACCTCTCCACTCATGTGAGGCGTGGTGACACTCAGTTTAAACCACTACCAGTCATCTCTCTCTATATACTGAAAGAGCTGCCCTGTGATCCTCTGAGACTAAGGCATCTTTACCTTTTAGCAACTACTGAGATTAGTAAGTGTTAGCAATATTTTCATATATAATTCTTGAGTTTCATTAGCACTTTCTTGTAAGACAATTTCAGGAACATTCATTGTGTCTAATATTGGGGAAGTAACTACTTGCAAATAGCAAAATAACACCTTCTATTATCTAAGTTAAACTCAATCTGCCACTCCTCGGCCAATTGGCCCAATTGCTCACAATCCCTTTGTAATCTTAGATAAACTTCCTTACTGTCTACTCTACCAACAATTTTGCTAATTTACTAACCATGCTTCCTATATGCTGAGAAATTGTTCTTGCTTGTGGAGTAATCTGGAATGAGGGGTTTCCCATTTAAGACAGAAATGAGGTAGAATTCTTCCCTGACGATGGTAAATCTTAGAAATTCACTACCCTGAAGAAAAACGAAAGTTCTTTTGTTGATCATATTCAAGGTTGAGTTAGATTTTTCTTTGACAAGAGAGCCCATGCTAATCGGGGCAGGAAGGAAATTGGAGATGAAGACATGATCAGATCAGCGAAGACCTTATTGAATGGTACAGTAGACTTGAAGGACCTTGCGCATATGCCAGTAAGTGTTCATACTAAGGAAATCATTTATGGATTTTCCCAAAGACATTGATATTCTCCTGAATGCAGTTATGCTTGCTGTTAGCACTACATCTGCTGCCTTTTTCTATTAGGAGCACAGCGTTGACTGTGCATGAATTTTTATGTTGCTTAATGTTTTCAGTAGTCTTGGATCATGTTAGTTAATCAGTGTTATATCACTGCATTCAACAGCTGATGGATACCCTGCTCAAGTGGTTCAAGATTTCATCCCCTTCATTATGAACCCACCAAAGCAATGACATTGAAAACTCAACGACTATCAAGTAGCTTGATTCTGCCACGTTCAAAGTGATATTTATGCCAGCCGTTTTGATTAAAAGTTCGGACAATACGTGCACTGGGTTTAAACAAGAAGTGTTTTCGCAACAACAATTTTTATTGTTTTATTGCTACACTTTTGATGTAGCGAAATGTTCCCAGACACGTATTCAATGAATATTCGATTGTTAGTGATGCTCGTTCTGGTTTGCTATCCTGTCAATATGGTACTGCATCATCATTCTGTACGAGACTGCATGCTACTCTCAAACTATGACTTTTTTCGTTCTCTGACAGTCAAAAACCCCTGCAATTTTTCGTCAGAGCAATGTGTCAGGACAGTTGCTTGGAGACCAAGGCTACCCGCCTCGACCGAACTGACAATATTACTCCATCGTCAGGGGACAGATGGTGACACCAGATTTAGTAAAGTTTTGTATACTTCATACGGTATTATTGAACAGATCGTTGGTATGCTGAAGTCCCATTTTCATTTCCAAGACCAGTCCTTCCCAAATCATTTCCCACTGTGACCCATTTCAAGTTTTGAAAATTGTCACAATTTCTCATGGAGAACTGTGAGAATGGAGAAGTGGTGGGTATAAGAGTAGGTGCTTGTTCGAGAGGGGGTAGAGCTGTTTTAACTGAATTGGAGCACCATGGCAGCCATTGCTACCTCAGAAATTGTGAACCTAAAATTTCAGCTTTCAACCTCAATACGGTTCCAAACCCTGGCCTAGACAGCTCAAGGCCACCAAGCTGTATGCAGCGTAACTATGCACATGCAAAAATACTTGATCTTACAATTGCAAAATGTGAGAGGAAGAAAGTGCAGTCCAACAATATCATGATGAAGTCAGAGGTACCCAGTTAATTGAGGAGATGAAGCCCCACACAAATTTAGGTAAAGGCACATCACCTGTATACAGAGGAAAGGAGCTGCTCAATCTTCGAAAATCATCATCATGCCATTGTTGAGTGGCACCTTTGCAATATTCACAGCTATTATTTCCATCTGCAGTACATCAAGTACCTTTCAATGATATTTAAAACTAACATCAATGAAATTGAAGATGAATTGTAGACGTCCGTATGATATAATCCAGGAGCATGCCAATTTACAAAATAATTATACATTTGCTGATGATGGTCACTAGGTAATTTTGCTATTTCTTACAACTGTTGCTACCCTTTGTATTCAGATCTTTTCCTGCCATGAATTTGTTTCCTTTCATGGTTTACATTGGTGTCAGAAGCTTCTGGTGTTCACATCTGAAATTTCCACTGATTGAGCCTTCAACACCCAAAAATATCAATGATGCATCTGTCCTTTAGCGTTGTTTCAATGCCAGGGAGTTTGGGCATCCATAACCCATTAGAACAAAGGCTGGATGATCTTTATAATGCTACCTGTCATATGGTTTGCAATCATTTCCACCGATGTTGAGCATGGACTAAGCTAGACTAACAGTTTCCATGAAACCAGATAGAATGTTTTCAATTAAGTTGTGAATGCTGTGGTGCCATGGGAGACATTTCAATAAAATTCTGTGAAGTTGGTCATGTCTGTACATGATCCTTGTTGCTGCAGAAGTCACTTCAACTTATTTTTAGCTCTCTTGTGAGATGTGGGCACCACTGGCTGGCCAGCATTCATTGCCCATCTGTGGTTGTCCTTGAGAAGGTGGTGGTGAGCTGCCACCTTGGACTGCTGCAGTCCATGTGCAGTAAGACCAACAAAGCCGTTAGGGAGGGAATACCATGATTTTGACCTTGTGACAGTAAAAGAATGATGACATATTTCTGAGTCATGAAGGTGAGTGCCTTGGACGGGAACTTGCAGGTGGTTGTGTTCCCATGTATCCGCTGCCCTTGTCTTTTTAGATGGGAATAGCCATTAGTTTGGTGGGTGCTGTCTAAGGATCTTTGGCAAATTTCTGGCAGTGCATCTTATGGATTATACACACTGTAATGTTCCTGGTAATGAACATTGGTGATGAAGCAAGTGGATGTTTGTGGATGTGGTGCCAGTGAAGCAGGATGCTTTGCCCAGGATGCTGTTAAGCTTTTTGAGTGTTTTTAGAGCTGCGCTCAAGTAGGATATATTTCATCACATTCCTGACTTGTGCCTTGTGGTCAGTCTCTGGGGATTCAGGAGGTGAGTTACTCGCTGAGTATTTGTAGCCTCTGACCTGTTCTTGTGGCCACTGTATTTATTTGGTCATTTTAGTTGAGTTTCTGGTCAAAAGTAACACTGAGGATGTTAATTGTGGGGGATTCAGTGATGGTAATACCATTGAATGTCAATGGTTTGATTGTGTCTTATTGGAGATGGTCGTTGCCTGGTATTTATGTGGCGTGAATGTTATTTGCTACTTGTCAGCCCATGCCTGGATATTTAAGGTCTTGTTACATTTGAACATGGATTGGTTCAGTATCTGAGGAATTGCAAATGGTGCTGAACATTGTGCAATCATTGGCAAACTCCCTACTTATGTCCTTATGGTAGAAGGAACGTCATTGATGAAGCAGCTGAAAATGTTTGGGCCAATCCTGCAGAGGTGGGTGACCCCCAACAATCACAGCCATCTTCCTAAGTGCCAGATATGACTCCACCCAGTGGAGAGTTGATTGATTCCCATTGATTCCAGTTTTACTTGGGCTCATTGATGCCACATGGTGAAATGCAGTCTTGAAGTCAAGGGCTATCACATGGTCCTCACCTCTTCAGCTGCTTTGTCCATGTTTGAACCAAGGCTGTAATGAGGTCAGGAGCTGAATGGCCCTGACCGACGTCAAACTGGGCGTCAGTCAGCAGGTTGTTGCTAAGCAGGTGCTGTTTGACAGCACTGTTGATTACACCTTCCATCACCTTACTTATGGATAAAAGTATCTTTATGGGACAGCAATTGGCCAGATTGGATTTGCCCTGCTTTTTGTATACAGGACATACCTGGGCAATTTCCCACATTATCAAATAGAGGCCAATGTTGTGTCTGTATTAGATTGGCTTGGCCAGCTGTGCGGCAAGTTCTAGAGCACAAGTCTTCAGTATTATTTCTGATACGTTGTCAGGGCCCATAGCCTTTGTAGTATCCAGTGCCTTCAACTGTTTCTAGATATCCCATAGAATGAGTTCAATTGGCTGAAAACTGGCATCTATGATTTAGGGGCCCTGCACAGGAGGCCGATTATCCACTCAACACTTCTTGATGAAAATATTTGCAAATGATTATGCTTTATCTTTTGCACTGATATGGTGGGCTTTTCCATCATTGAGGATGGATCTATTTGTGAAGCCCCCTCTTCTAGTGAGCAGTATAATTGTCCATCACCATTCATAATTGGATGTGGTTGGATTGCAGGGCTTAGATCTGATCCATTGGTTGTGGGATTGCTTATCTCTATCTGTCATTTGAAGCTTGTGCTGTTTGGCAACAAGTCCTGTTTGATAACTTCACCAGGTTGACACCTCATTTTTAGCTATGCCTGGTGCTGCTCCTGACAGGGTGTGCTCACTCTCCATTGAACCAGGGTTGATCCCATGGCTTGATGGTAATGGTTGATGGGGGAATACGCTAGGCCATGAGGATGCAGATTGTGTTGGAGTACATTTCTGTTGCAGTTGATGACCAACAGAGCCTCACAGATGCCCACAATTGACAAGGGTTTAAAGATCATCAATATCTAGTGAGTTTTGAATGTCTCTTGCATTGTGTTGCCATTAGAAGTTGTGGAATTCCTCCAACTTATCCAACAAATAAGAGGAAGCGATCTCAATATAAGATTAAGATTCCTAAGTCTTGATATCTTCGGCAGATAGAATCAAGAAAAACCCCAAAGTTTTTTAATGAGTATATTAAGAATAAGAGAATTATCAGGGAAAGAGTGGGACCTGTTAGAGAAAAAGGCAACTTGTACGCGGAACCCAAGGACACGGGTAAAGTCTTAAATGAATATTTTTCATCTGTATTCACAAAGGAGAAAGACATTGAGACTGGAGATTTCAGTTGGGATGGTGAGATTCGAGGGTATGTTAAGATTAATAAGAAGGAGGTATTAGATAATTTAGTGGGAGTAAAGGTACATAAATGTCCATGGCATGATGAGATGTATCCCACACTGCTATGGGAGGCAATGGAGAGATTGTGGAGGCCCTGGAGGAGAAACTTAATATTTTGCCGGCCCCGGGTGAAATGTCAGATTATTGGACAAAAGATAATGTGCTTCTTTTGTTCAAGAAGTGCAGCAGAGATAGCTCAGGTAATCACAAATCAGTTAGTTTGATGTCAGTGGGAGGGAAATTATTGAAAAAAATTGAGGGACAGGAAAGACAGGCATTGATCAGGGCTAGAGAGCATGGATTTGTTAGGAGGAGATGTTATCTGACTAATTGAGTTGAGTTTTTTTGAAAAGGTGACTAAAGACATTGACCAGGGTAGTGCAGTTAATGTGGTTTATATGGACTTCAGCAAGGCTTTTGAAAAGATCCCACATGGGATGCTTGCCTTCTTTAACCAGCCAGCAACATTGGTTAAGCCATAGATTGAATACTGTGTTCAGTTATGGTTCCCACACTATCAAAGGATGTGATTACACTGGAGATGGTGCAGAGCACATTGAACAGGATATTGCCGGGGATATATTGTTTCAGTTATGAGGAGAGAAACTGTATAGGCTGCCTTTGTTCTCCTCCGAGCAAAGGGGGCTCATTGAAGTGAATAAAATTATGAGAGGTATAGGCTGAGTAGATTGTAAGAATGTTTTTCCCATAGCAGACACATCTAAGACCAGATGGCAGAGGTTTAAGGGGAGAAACAAGCAGTTTATAGAAGATATGAGAAAAAAGTATTTTCACTGAGATGTTGGTAGAAATATGAAACATGCTGTCTGAGAGGGTGGTGGAAGCAAGTCCTTTGACAACATTTAAGAAGTATCTGGATGAGCACTTAAAATGCCGAGCAGAGTAGGCTGTGGACCAAGTTCAGGTATATAGCATTAGTGTAATTCGGTGCTGGCGGTCACTTTAGACATGATGCTCTGAAGGGCCTGTTTTTATGCTGTATGATTTCGATAACTCTTTTGAAGACTGATCGCCTGACAGCTTGGTTCTTGGGCTTCTCTGCCGAGGCTAGTCACTTCTCATTTTATTCCATCTCCTGTCTCTTCCCACTTGGAGAAAACATTTACTCTTCCTAGTACCTTTATTTCTGCTGCTCACTGATGCCTTGTTTATCTCTCTATTTATACTGGAGATGCATCATGATTTCAACATTATTTTGAAATCTACGTGTATCCATGTCTTCACATGCTTTGAATAATGTTACTGGGTAATTGAAATGTTTTGGCAGTGAATTGCTGTTTGTTGGTGATTAAAGAGCACCTCATTCTGCCACGTACCCCAACCAGTTCGGAGGCCATGACAAGAACATTGGTGGATCTTAACTTTTTGTGCTTACCAAGGATTGTCTTTCATCCCTGGAAATCAATGTACTGGCCATCTCACCAAATGATTCCATGACTCTCGTCAAAAGCAGCTTGACTGACTGGTTTGACTTGCAGTTAAGTGGGGAACGCTGAAGAAAATGGGTTGGGCTGGATAGGTATTGGTGGTAATCAGAGACTGCTACAAGATGGAGCAAGGAAACCTGAGGAATAGAGGGTGGAGGTGTTGAATCAGAGAGGGGAGTAGGATTGGATGCCTGAGAAGGCAATAAATATAGGGGTGTGAAAGATTTGAAAGCTGATGAGTCATTGGTCCAGCTGCATATTAGAAATGTACTTGCCTTGTAAATCAGGCAGTCTTTACCTTCTTGGTGTTACTGGATCTCTGAAGGTAAGGAAGGCCTGGCTGCTAGAATTCAGTCATTATTTGTGGAATAAAACGAGGCACAAACCAACTTCTATTGTATTTTATGTTGTCCATGTACCTCTGGGGAAAAATGAGTAACCAGTGCACCAATCAGGATTTATTTAAAATCAGGAGTGGGTGGGTAGGTGTTGGAATTCAGATTTTTAATCCTTTAAACTTCTATCAAACCCAAATCTGCCTTTTCGTAAAATTGAAACGTTTGGGCTGACAGGTGTGTGTTTTAAGTTGAACAGGCCACACTATGAGTTGCCCTTCATCAGCAAATCCTGGGTCATGAGAAAATGTTCGGTTACTCTACGTCAAGTGTAGGTCAAAAAAAATGCTTAAGTATGTATTCTCTCCATTTATTCTGAAAATATATGCATAACCTTTAGTGTTACAATAACAAAAGATATCCAGTGAATTTAATTAATGTTGTAGCTACAGCTAACTGCGACTGTATATTTTTGGATATCTGAGTGTTGCAGACTCGTACTACTCTGTGTAAACAAACATGTCCCTCATGTTTCCTTTAAATCTTTTCTCCCCTCTCACCTTAAATACATGTCCCCTAGTTTTAGACATTTCAACTCTTAGGGAAAAAGATTTAGACCATCAAGCTTATCGATACATCTCATAATTTTATAGACTTCGATCAAGTCTCCCCTTAGTATCTGCTGTTCCAGAAAAAACAACTCGAGTTTTTCTATGCTGTCCTTATAACTTATACCCTCTATTCCAAGCAGCATTCTGGTAAACCTCTTCTGCACCCCCTGCAAAGCCTCCACATCCTTCCTATAATGTGGTGACCAGAATTGAATGGAGTACTCCAAGTGTGGCCTAATCAAAATCTTATAAAGCTGAAACATGACATCCTGACTTTTCTATTCAATTCCCTGATCAATAAAGGCAAGCATGCCATACGCCTTCTACTTGCATGGCCACTTCCAGGGAGCTAAGGACTTGAACCCCAAGATCCCTCTGTACATCAGTGCTGTTCAGGGTCCTGCCATTAACTGTATACTTCTTGATGTTTGATCTACCAAAGTACAGCACCTCACATTCACTCGGATTAACGCCATCTGCCATTACTCCGCCAATACTGATCTATATCCTGCTCTATCCTTTAACAACCTTCTACACTATCCACAACTCCACCGAGGTTTGTATCATCTGCTAACTTGCTAACCCACCATCTACATTTTCATCCAAGTCATTTACATATGTCACAACAGCAGAGATCCCGGTACGGATCCCCGCGGAGCCCCACTAGTCATGGACCTCCAGTGTGAGAAACATTCTTTCACCATTACCCTCTGCCTTCTATGGCCAAACCAATTTTGAATCCATGTGGCCAGGTCACTGTGGGTCCTATTCATCTTAATCTGGTGGATGAGCCTACCATGATGGACCTTGTCAAAAGCCTGACTAAAATCCGTCCACTGCTGTACCCTCATCAATCACCTTTGTCACCTCCTCGAAAAATTCACTTAAGGCAGTAAAACATGACCTGCCCTGCACAAAGTCATGCTGACCATCCCTAATTAGGTGATGCTTTCTTAAGAATTAGGCCATGATTTCCTAAATCCTATCCCTAAGAATTCTCTCCAGTAGCTTCCCAACCACCGATATGAGAATCACCAGTCTATAGTTTCCTAGTCTGAAAATGCCCTAGCATATTAACATGATCCACACAAATCTCACTATCCTCAATATCCTTCTCCTGGGTGAATACTGACACAGAGTACTCATTTAGGATCTTGCCCAAATCCTCTGCCTCCAAGCACAAGTTTGTTCATTTATCCTTGAATGGTCCTATTTTCTCTTTAGTTATCCTCTTATCTTATTCTGTATATATATATGTATGCAGAATGCCTTGGTCGCCAAGATCATTTCACAGCCCCTTCTTGCTCTCCATATTCCCTGTTTTCTTTCTATTCCTCATGGGCCTTGTCCAATTTTACCTTCCTAAACCTTACATATGCTGCTTCTTCCCTTTGGACTAAATTCACAACCTGCTTTGTTATCCAAGGACTCTCTTATCTTGTCATCCTTGTCTTTTCTCCTTACTGGAACACGCCGGTCCTGAACTCTCATCAACAGATGTCTAAACAATGCCCACACGTCATTTTTGGACTTGCCTGATAACAGTTCCTCCCAATTAACACTCCCTAGCTCCTGCCCAATACTGATGTGATTTGACCCCTCCCCCTAATCCAGCACCTTGCCACAAGGTCCTGACTTATGCTTATTCATGGCTATCTTATAATTTAAGGACTTGTGATCATTGTTTCCAAAATACCCTCCCACAGAAAGGTCAGTCACCAGGCCAGGCTCATTAGCCAATAAAAGGCTCAGTGTGGCCCCTCCTCTAGTTGAACTGTCCACATACAGTTTCAAGAAACCCTATTGGATGTACTTAACAAATTCTGCCTCATCTAAGCCTCTTGCTGTAAGGGAGTCCCAGTCAATATTGGGGAAGTTAAAGTCACCTACTGTGAAAACTCCATTTTTATTGCATCTTTCCATAATCTGCCTACATATTTGTTCCTCAAAGTCCTGGTAGCTGTTGGGGAGCATATAGTGTAATCCTACCAGAGTGATTTCACCCATCTTATTTTTGAGCTATACCCATAAAGCCTCAGTGAATGAACCTTCCAGTTTGTCCCTCTGAGTGCAGATGTGACATTCTCCCTGATTAGTAATGCAATTCTTCCACAGCTTCTACATTTCTCTTTATCTCATCTAAAACAATGAAACCATGGAACATTGAGCAACCAGTCCTGTCCCTGACTCAACCAAGTCTCTGTAATGGCGACAACATCACACTCCCATGTACTGATACAGGCTCTAAGCTCATCTGCCTTACTTATAATACTCCTTGCATTGAAATAAGCACAATTCAGCCTATTAGTACCATTGTGTTCGTTTACCTGTCTCTTCCTGTCCTCTCTTTCTGATTTACTGATTCTAACATCTTAAAACCTGACAGGATTGATCAAGGCAGGGTGATGGACGTGATATATGGACTTTAGTACCGCATTCGACAAGGTTCCTCATGGTATACTGGTTAGCAAGGTATGGAATCCAGGGAGAAGGTATGGTCAGTAAGTTTGCAGATGACACTAAAATTGGAGGTGTAGTGGACAGCAAAGAAGATTACCTCAAGAGTACAACGGAACCATGATCATACGGGCCAATGGGCTGAGGAGTGGCAGATGGAGTTTAATTTAGATAAATGTGAGGTTCTGCATTTTGGAAAGGCAAATCAGGGCAGGACCTATACATATAATGGTAAAGTCCTGGGGAGTGTTGCTGAACAAAGAGACTTTGGTGTGCAGGTTCATAATTCTTCGAAAGTAGAGTCCCAGGTAAACAGGATAGTGAAGAAGGCATTTTGTATGCTTGCCTTTATTGGACAGTGCATTGACTATAGGACTTGGGAGGTCATGTTATGGCTGTACAGGACATTGGTTCGGCCACTTTTGGAATAGTGCATTCAATTCTAGTCTCCCTGCAATAGGAAGGATGTTGTGAAACATGAAAGGGTTCAGAAAATATTTACAAGGATGTTGCAGGGTTGAGGGTTTGAGCTAGAGGGAGAGGCTGGTTAGCCTGGGGCTCTTTTTCCCTGGAGCATTGGAGGTTGATGGGTCACCATATAGAGGTTTATAAAATGATGAGGGCCATGGATAGGGTAAATAGCCAAGGTCTTTTCCCTGGGTTATGGCAGTTCAGGACTAGAGGGCATAGGTTTAAGGTGAGGGGAATGATTTAATAGGGACTTAAGGGGCAACTGTTTCACACAGAGGGTGGTGCATGAATGGAATGAGCTGCCAGAGGAAGTGGTGGAGGCTGGTACAGTTACAACATTTAAAACACTTTTGGGTGGGTATTGAATAGGCAGGGTTTAGAGGGATATGGGCCAAATGCTGGCAAATGGGAGTAGATTGCTTTAGGATATCTGGTCGGCATGGGCAAGCTGAACCGAAAGATCTGTTTCCGTGTGGTACAGCTCTATGACTCTATCTACCTTCCCCTCAATCTCTCTACTTGCTGACCTGCTGCTTTGATTCCCAGGTCCCTGCCACTCTAATTTAAACCCTCCCAAGTAGCACTAGCAAACCTTCCTGCTAGGATATTGGTTTGTCTCCAGTTTAGGTGCAACCCCTGTCCCCTTATGCAAATAACCCCTGCTCCAGAAGGGATCCCAATGATCCAACAACCTGAAACCCTGCCCCCGCACCAGCTCCTTAGCCATGCATTCATCTGTTCTATCTTTCTTTTCCTTGCTTCACTAGCATGTGGCACTGCTAGTAACCCAGAAATTACTAGCCTCGAGGTCCTTATGGAACATGGGTTTGAATCCCACTATGGCAGATGGTAAAATATGAATTTAATAATTATTTGGAATTAAAATCTACGTAGCCAAAATGTTGTAAAAAGCTGCCTGATTCATGACAGAGTCACAGTCATACAGACCCTTCGGTCTAACCTGTCCGTACTGAACATCATGCCAAACTAAACAAGTCCCACTTGCCTGCTCCTGGCCCATATCCTTCCAAACCTTTCCTATTCATGTACTTATCCAAATGTCTTACGTCCATGAAAGAATATAAAATAAAAATTTAAACATTAAACATTTGGGGCGGCACAGTGGCTCAGTGCTTAGCACTGCTGCCTCACAGCACCAGGGACCCAGGTTTGATTCCACCCTCAGGCGACTGTCTGTGTGGAGTTTGCACATTCTCCCCATGTCTGTGTGGGTTTCCTCTGGGTGCTCCGGTTTCCTCCCACAGCCCAAAGATGTGAAGGCTATGTGGATTGACCATGCTAAATTGCCCATAGTGTTCAGGGATATGTAGATTAGGTGGGTTATAGGGGGATGGGTCTGGTTGGGATGCTCTGAGGGGCAGTGTGGACTTGTTGGGCTGAAGGGCCTGTTTCCACACTGTAGGGATTCTATGATTCTATTCCAAATTCACCCCATGAAGGGAGAGTGTGTGTGTGTGTGTGTGTGTGTGTGTGTGTGTGTGTGTGTGAGAGAGAGAGAGAGAGAGAGTGAGTGAGAGTGTGAGTGAATGGGAGAGACTGTGTGTGAGGGGGTTTGAAGAGTCTGTATGTGTGTGAGGAGGGATGGAGAGAGAGAGCATGTGTGTGTATATGGGAGAGTGAGTGTTTGTGTGTCTGGGGGGAGCAGAGAGTGTGTGTGAGTGAGGAGGGAGTGAGAGAGTGTGTATGTGTGTGTGTGTAAGAAGAGGGAGAGAGAGAGTGTGTGTGTTTCTCTGCATGACATAGTTTCTCCGCTGATGCTGATAAAACCTTTAGTTCTCTCAGGACCGTGATTTGAAAGGAATTGGGGGATTTACGTATACATATCAATCAATTAAAACCTTCTAACTGATTAAAGATTTAACAGCATCTTAGATTTGTTTAATACATCCTCATCAGTGGTGTGAACCTTTGATTTTTTACTTCTAATTTTGTGTCTGATATTACCTCTCTCACTAACACCTGACAAAGGACTGAGGCTCCAAAAGCTTGTGTTTTCAAATGAACCTGTTGGACTGTCACCTGGTGTTGTCTGATTTCTGACCTTATCCACCCCAGTCCCATGCCGGCACCTCCACATAACAGACAGAGTTTGGCAGAGGTAGCAGCACAGTGGTATACAGTTGGGAAGGAGTTACCTTGGGACTCCTCAAGATTGTCTCTGGACACCATGATATCGTAGCATCAGGTCAAATATGGGCAAGGAAACCACCAACATCAGGGAAACTTACAAATGAGGTATAAACCTGATGAAGTTATGACGTGTATTCCAAACAACAGAAGCAACGTGCAATCGATAGGGCTAAGCGATTCACACCAATGAATCAGTTATGAGCTCTGCAATCCTGCTGTCCTGCCATTCATAGTTGTGAATGGTAAGAAAATTAAACAACCAACACAATGATGGAGCCCGATGCATAAATGCAAAAGACAAGGGTGAATTATTTTTATTAATCTAGAGCCAGAGGTGTTGAGTTGATGATCCATCTGGATCTCCTTCTCAGGTTGCTAGCATCACAACGATTTAATTGAATTCATGTAATATCAAGAAATGGCTGAAGACAGTCAATATTACAAAGGCCCTGACAACATTCTAGCAATAATACAGAAAATTTGTGCTCCAGAACTAGCTGCACCCCTAGCTAAACTGTTTCAGTACAGTTACAGCATTAGCATCTACCCAGCAATGCAGAAAACTGGCCAGGTACTCAACCCAGCCAATTATCCATCTACTCTCGATTATCAGCAGCGTGATGTAAGGGGTTGTTGACAGTGCTATTAAGTAGGACTTGCAAAAGAATAATATGCTTACTAATGCTCAGTTTCATTTAAACCAGGGCCACTTAACTTTTGACTTAATTACAACCTTGGTCCAATACAGGCAAAAGAGCTGAATTCCACAGGGTGTTGTGAGAATGACTGCCCTTGACAACAAGGCAGCATTCACCTGATTAAAGCATCGAGGAAACCTCTCAAAGCTGGATTCAGTGGGAATCAAGGGGTATATTCTCCCCTGATTAGAGTCATACTGAGAAAAGCGGTCTGTCACCTCATCTAAAGGGCACCTCTTCAGGAATTCCTTAATATCCTAGGGTCTAACCACCTCCAGCTGCATCGATAATGACCTTCCAACCATCATAAGGTTGCAAGAGGGGATGTTTGCTGATGATTGCACAATATTCAGAACCATTCACAGCTTCTCAGAGCTGGACTGTTGGCCTTCAACAGTCCCAACATCGTGGTATTAGAACCTTGAGAATATCCAGGCTTGTACGGATAATTGCCTCATACAGGTGCCAGGCAATGACTGTCTTTAAGATGAGTGAATCTGACCATCACAGCTTGAAGTTCAATTGCCATTTCCATTGCTGAAATTTCCCCTATCAACATTCTGGGCATTACCATTGATCAGGAACTGAGCTGAATGAGCCATATAAATATTGTGATTACAAGAGCAGGTCAGAGACTGGGAATTCAGCAACAAGTAACTCATCTCCTGTTTCTCTTTTTGCCTTGTAGAAATGTGATGTAATAAACTGTGCATGCCTGTACAGATGCAGCTCCAACAACACTCGAGAAGCTTGACACCAACCAAGATTAAGTAGCTTGCTCGAATTGGCATCCCATCCAACATCTTCAAAATTCATTTGAATTATCCTTAAATACTGATGCGTAGTAGCAGTGTACTGCAGCAACTCACTAAAGATACTTTGACAGCACCATCCGTAGCTGTAACCTTTAACACCTTGAATGACAAGTACAGAAGATAAATGGGAACACAACCACCTGCAAAATTCCCTCTAATTCACGCACCATCCTGACTTGGAAATAGATCACTATTCCTCACATTCACTGGGCCAAAATCTGAGAATTCCCTTACTAACAGCACTGTGGGTGTTCCTACACCCTAAGGACAGCGCTAGTTCAAGAAGGCAGCTCACCAAAACTTTCTCCAGGGTGATTAGTGATGGGCAGTAATTGTTAGATTAGCCAGAGATGCTCATATTCTCTTGAATGAATAAGAAGCAAAATACTTTAAAGAAGATTAGAAAATAAATGCGTTCACAATTAATGTTCTGCTTCACCTTCGCTTTTCAAGACTGAAAGAGTTTGTTGTGAATTATCTCTGAATTCAAGAACCTTTCTCTGTTATGTATTCAGCTTTTGCTCTTAACCCTTGAGTTCCTTTAAGATGTGCGTGCTTACAAGATAGGTTTACCAATTATTTCAAGAAATAGATTTATTAAAGTTTTTATTTTATGAAGTGATATACTTATTAGTTCTCACTTTATTTTCTGTTAATTTTAAAGCTCATGTGATAGCTAAAGCGCAAGGACTTGCTATCATCTCTGTGATTAAAGCTGGATTTTTAGTAACTGCTCGTGGAGGCAGTGGAGTTGTGCTGAGTCGCCTGCCAGATGGAAGTAAGAGTTTTCAGTGCTTTTTCTTTTACTATATTTCTGAAATACTTCTGCTCACATTTTCGTAATGTGGAGTTGCCGTTGTTGGACTGGGGTGGACAAAGTCAGAAGTCACACGACACCAGGTTATAGTCCAACAGGTTTAGTTGGAATCCCAAGCTTTCAGAGTGCTGCTTCTTCGCTGGGTGAAGTCTCCACCTGTCACTTCACCTGACAAAGGAGCAGCACTCCAAAAGCTTGTGATTTTAAATAAACCTGTTGGATTATAACCTGGTGTTGTGACTTCTTACATTTTTATAGACAGTAATATTATTTCACTGCTGTAGGTATGTGTGGACTTCTATAATGTTATTGGTACAAGGCTTCAACACTTCAACAGTAAAGTTGCTTAAGTATAGTTTTCAGCATTGGACTTGTTGAGAATGTTTTAGATCTGAATACCAAAGCTGACTCAGGCAAATTGCTTCAGGATTGAGAATGAATAACAGAAAATGTCTTCTTTTAGCTCAAACAATCATTCCTTTGCCTTATTTATGATTAAAATGTCTGAATTTATATTTGGTTCCAACAGGATGGTCTGCTCCTTCAGCTATAGGCATTGCTGGTCTTGGTGGAGGTTTTGAGATTGGAATTGAGGTAGGTTGCTACTTTTAAAACCTCGTTTGCATATATTGCACTCATAACAGTTAGAGATATGGTTTTTTTCCTGTTAAAATGAAATCATATTTTCTTTAACAAACCTTGCTACTTGTATTTCTTCTCATAAAATGCAGTGCAAATGAAGATAATCCTTGCATTGTAACTGGATTGTATATGATCCAAGTATATTTGATGTCTAAGTTTTACGTTTCTCCTTCCATGGGTACAAACAACGATCTAAACTTCAGTGTCCTTTGCAATTATTGAAATCTCTATGGAGTTAATGGTATCTTACCTCGTGTCCATATTAATGTCATTCACTTGTTTCAGTTTTAAGCTGTCCATAGGAGAAGCATCTGGGTGCAGGCACTTTATTGAACTTTGCTTGTTGGTTAACCATCTCAGATCTAAACCATCTTTGTAAGTGTACGATCCTCATCTAACACAGAAAATTTGAGCTTTAAAGCTCCATCTGTCATGCTGTATACCTCTGTGAATCTATTTGAATACTCACTTAAATTCTAATTTTGCCATAAATTTTTAAATGTATATCAGATTTTGTTGTTGCCATTCTTTGAGTTTGTTTTTTGAAAAGTACTTAAAGGACAGCAGAAACCTCTGAACTGAACTTGTAAACATTCTAGCATTTGAAAATTGACTTCTCGTCTCAGTAACTTCATGTTTTCATTTGGCTTTCACCAAATTTGGTAAAGGAACTTCATTCTTATTTCCTTTTGTTAACAAGGGACCTGGAAACTGCTCTTGGCAGTGTTTATACATTGATAAATACAGACTCATCAGCTGTTTAAAATTTGAAAAAACAGTTTTAATCAAGTTTCAGACACTATTTGTTTCAAATAAGTAAACCATGAGGAAGTATTTCTCCTATATGATTGACAGCTTTACCTTTAAGCAGTGGCAAATCGCATTGTTTTAAAAGTTCAACAAATAAGCTGTATAGCTTGTTTTCTTTTAGCAACCATGGTTTACTCCTTTACATGCCCTTTTCACATTTTCCTGTTCTTGTATCACCAGTTCTCAGAGGTCACGATCCTGATGAGGTTTAATTATTTTGAGCCCTTCTTTTATGCTGTACATACTACTTTGAATAATTTGTCATTTTGAATATAATCAATATATTCTAAGTCATCCAAATAAGATTTTAATAGATTTGTTGTTGTATAATAATACTGGAAGTTATGTATTTAAGTTCTTGTAAGTATGATGTTTTATAGATTCAATTTACATTTCTGCTGGATTCAAACATGTACCTCTAAGCACACATTGCCCCCAGAAATGTGAATTATGGATCAGTGGTAGCAATGATGTGTTAGCAGGTTGCCAATTCAGGTTACATTCCAGAGACCAAAGAATTCAGCACACAGTTTACATTGATCCTTTAGTCCTGTTTTAGGAAGTGCTGTCTTTCATACATTACATCAAAGCCGCATCTGTCCTCTTGGGTGAAAGTAAAAGATTCCACAGCACTGTTTGAAGTTCATGGGACTGTGCTACCTTGTCTAATATTGTTCCCTTAACCAATGTCTCATGTAGCATTTGGGACCTTGCATTAGACAAATTGACTGTAGCCTATTTTACAATTCAATAGCAACCAATCAATAAACAAAATACTGTATTTGATTGGATGCAAAGCACTTTGGGGCATCCTGAGATTATGAAAGGTGTGATATAGGTATCAGTTCTGGAAGACATGCAGTTTTATTTTGACAATTTGATGTTTTACAAAGTTCAGTGACTGCAAGTTTAACAGTTACATTGACTGTATAGGAATAATTGTAATCTTGCATCTTAGTACTCTTTTCAGTTTGGCATGTAAAAGATGGGTCGTATTTTGATGTAAATTAAAATGGGAGCAAACTTTTAAAATGCTGTTAAGTTCTAATTATATTTCCGTTTAATATTTTTGTATTCATTTGTGCGACGTGGGTGTTGCTGGCCAGCCAGCATTTATTGCCCATCCCTAATTGTCTTTGAGAAGCTGGTGATGAGCTACCTTCTTAAACTGCTGCAGTTCACAAGCTGTAGGTTGATCTGCAATGCCATTAGGGTGGGAAGTTCAAGACTTTCACCCAGTGACTGAAGGAAAGATGATACATTTCTAAATCAGAATGGCGAATGACTTGGAGGGGAATTTGCAGGTGTTGGTGTTCCTATGTATCTGCTATCCTTATCCTTCGAGATGGAAGTGGTATTTTAAAGTTGGCACTGAATTAGTATACCTTTCAACTCCTAGGACTCTAAGGGTATTGGTTGAGTGAGTATATGGAGTTGAGCCCATAATAATATCAGCGGTGGTCTTATTTAATAGTGGAACAAGTTCAAGGGGCTGTTAGGCAGACTCCTGTTCCTAATTCGTATGATGGTATTAACCAATTCCCCATTTACCATTTAATGTTTGTTAAATTAAATGTTTTACATTGGAAAATTTAGCAACAGAGCCATATTATTCTTTTGACCAAATTACTTTAATCAATAAGGAACTGTTGAACTAAAATATTTTAAAAGTGTGTTTTTTTTTCCTGCTATTTGAACCTAACCATTGTCATTAACGGACATTTATGCGTCTTGAGTTTGGGAACATTGTAGTTTAACCATTTTGTGAAAGCCAGTTGGCAACCAAATAACTGGTTTCCATGAGCATTATTTTGATTGATTGAAAGGATACTGCATTGTAATTTTTGGCATTTGTCTTTGGCATTCCTTGCTGATAACATGTTGTTTATGTTCTAGCGTAAGTAACAATTCTGGTTGATGAGACAAGGAAGAAATTGTATCTTAAGATTCATAGTGTTACTGTTGTCTTGTAACAGTGAAGTTAACGGGGGCCTCTTCACGCCTGACATTGTAGTAAAACTGACTTTTCAGCAGAAGTATTGTTAAACATTCCACTTTATGTAATTGTGACAGGACTCTGCATTGACCAGTTTAACCTGTTTAGCTTAAAACCTGTTTAGCTGTCCTCCAACAAACATTACAATTTTTCACAAAAATCATTTAATGAATTAGACTCATTTTACCTTTGGACTTGTGTGAAGTTAGGTTTTCTGTCCTTTCAGCCGCTGATCTTATCTATGCTAAAATGTTACCAATTCTAGCTAATCCTCTGGCAATAGGAAAACACGGTTTCTTTTTATTATTATTCATTTCTGGGATGTGGGCGTCGGTGGCTGGCCAACATTTATTGCCCATCCTTAGTTGCCCTTGAGAAGGTGGTGGTGAGCTGCCTTCTTGAACCACTGCAGTCCACCTGCTCTGGGTTGACCCACAATGCCAGTAGGAAAGGAATTCCAGGATTTTGACCCAACGACGTGAATGATCGGCAATATATTTCCAAATCAGGATGGTGGGTGGCTTGGAGAGGAACTTGAAGGTGGTGGTGTTCCCATAAACCTGTTTCCCTTGTCCTTGTAATGAAAGTGGTCATGGGTTTGGAAGGTACTGTCTGAGGGTCTTTGGTGAATTTCTGCAGTGCATCTTGTAGATAGTACACACTGATGCTACTGAGCATCGGTGGTGGAGGGAGTGGATGCTTGTGGATGTAGTGCCACTCAAACAGGCTGCTTTGTCCTGGATGGTGTCAAGCTTCTTAGGTGTTGTTGGGGCTCCACTCATCCAGGCAAGTGGGGAGTATTCCATGACTTGTGCCTTGTAGATGGTGAACAGGCTTTGGGGAGTGAGGAGGTGAGTTACTCACTGCAGTATTCCTAGCTTCTGACCTGCTCTTGTAGCCACTGTGAGCTAGTGGAAGTATTTCACTCATTAATTGGGGATACCATAGAATCATACAGTACAGAAGAGGCCATTTGGTTCATTGAGTGTATACTGCCAAAAATACTCTGATATCTACACTAATCCCACTTTCCTGCACTAGGCCCATAGCCTGGAATATTATGAAAATTCAGTATAATTTATTTGTTCATGGGATGTGGGCCTTGCTAGTGATGTCTGCATTTTTATTGCCCATCCCCAAGTTGTCCTGAAGTAGGTGGTAGTGAGTGCCTCCTTGAATTGCTGCAGTCCTTGGGGTATAGGTATATGCACAGTGTTGCTAGGAAAGGAATTTCAGACACAGTGAAGGAAGGGCAATGTAGTTCCAAGGTCGGATGATATGCGGCTTGTGGGTGATCTTTAGAATCATAGAATCCCTACAGTGTGGAAACAGGCCCGACGGCTCAACAATTCCACACCGAACCTCAGAGCATCCCACCCAGACCTGTCCCCTTGCAATTTAGCATGGCCAGTCCACCTAACATGCACATCTTTGGACTGTGGGAGGAAACCGGAGCGCCCGGAGGAAACCCACGCAGACACGGGGAGAATGTGCAAAATCCACACAGTCGCCCGAGGCTAGAATCGAACCCGGATCCCTGGTGCTGTGAGGCAGCAGTGCCAACCACTGAGCCAATATACCGCCCCAAACAATGGCAGCAGCAAAGTAGCTGGGAATAGCGATGAGAATGGGATCTTGCAGGTTGTGCTGTTTCTGTGCATCTGCTGCCCATATCCTTCTAAGTGATAGAGGTTGCAGGTTTGGAACATGCTATCCAATGAGCCTTGGTGAGAAGGTATATACCGCTGCCACTGCTCACCTGTGGTGAAGGACGTGGATATTGAAGGTAGTGGATGGAGTCCCAATCAAGTGTGGTGTTTTATCATGGATGATATCTAGTTTTTTGAGTGTTGCTGGATCTAATAGCAATCATAGAGACGTGGCTGCAGGGGGACAATGATTGGAACATTAATATCATAGAATAGATGACATTTGGAACCAAGAAGTGGTGGATAGGTGGCTCTGTTCATCAGTTGTTCTATTAGGAAAATAGAGAGGCATAATCTAAATTCAGAAATCCAAGATATGTGGATTAAGATTAAAATTGATAAAAGTGGGAAGTAACTTGTGGGAGTGGTGTGGGAGCTCGTCAGAAAGATTTGGAGATACTTATGGTATTTAATAATCTACGTTTAGTTTTATACTAGGGCATGAAAGCAAAGCTAACTAAAGTAAACTGGTAATTAGGTTCTTGGATAAGCCAGTAGAAATGTATTTGCAGAGATGCAAGGGTATATTTAAGAATACATTGAATAAATGTCTTCAACAAGAAAGAAAAATTCCCAGGGCTTCATTGAATTCAAAAAGTCACAAAGCATGCTAATCACTGTCATGAGTACATCAAACATGTTAACAAAGTGGACCCTGAGATACAATTTTATGTTGCTATTTTTTCTCCTTTTAATTTCTTTTGCGTATCCTAAATTACAAATAGCAGCAAAACTTTATGTTTAAATAAGATCAAGGGTTAGTTTACTGAAAGTTGCCAAGTTAAAAATGTATTAAATACAATGCAGGAGCAAATATTCAGTTTTGATGCAGGTAAAAGATACTAATAAAGATGGAACTAAGATGAGTCAGTTATCATTGCAGGCCAATTGCTTTCTTGAACATTCCCTTTCTAAATTGAAAGATGAAGAAATCCTTTCTAATTAAGCAGCTGTGTTGATTTCCATTGTTGAATTGTTGGAGGCTTTTCCTACAGGTGGATTGAACAGATCTAATTCCTGATTGAAGTAAATCTTCATGTTATTTTGCTTTATGGCATTGCAGTTTGTGGCCCTTGATAGCCTGGTTCTATGCAGCAGTCCTTGGTGTTCAGTTAAAAATAGTGTCTCTGTGTGTCATATACTGATCAAGACTTCAGATGGCTATGTTAACTTTTGAACAATAATTCATTTCCAAAGCAAAATCAGTTATGCTGGAGTTCCTTGTGGGTTTCCTTAAAACTTCCTTTTTTTTTCAGCTTTGAATTCACACACCTTGAGAAGGCCTTTTTTGTTTTTCAAAGATTGAACATATTCTAAATTTTGCCTTTTGTGGTTGATGCTGGGTCAACATATGTTTTCCTTTTTTTAACGAATGGAATCAACAGTGGACAGTTATTTGATGTGTGGTGCCATCCTTTTAGGCCTCTTGTGTCCATTCAAAGAGTTTAAAGTGTTCTGTTTGGAAAATACATAAAATAATTAGACTGTCATGACACATTGAATGAAAGAATGTAAACTCTGCTTTGAGTTTCCTTTCATGTCAGTTTAGCAAAGATGTTTTTTTTCCCTTCACAGCTGATGTTTATGCCCACTGTCAAGAATACTGTATGAGAACTCTATTTGTATTGCCAAAGATGTCAAAGCAGCTAAACCTCTGGAGATTTTGGTAATGTTTTTACAAGCCAAAGTAACTAAACAACAATTTATGCTCCTTGGGAGGCACTGTGTTTGCCAGTTTCCCCCCACCACACCACAACCACCACCGTCTTAATATTTGCTACAAGTATCGACGTTGTCTGAAATCCAAGAACTTATTCTCTTTGGACCCATGTCCGTATCACCTGACATACCAAATTCCAAACCAAGAATCTCAACTAGTTTCATTTGACCTTGGTGTGTGAGACTCTCAAGATAGTAAGATTCACAGATTATTTTTCACAAGTGATTTGGACAGTTTGAACTCTGCTCTGCTTGCAAAAGAAAGCAGAAAATGGTAAATACACGAACCTCTATTTAGGAAGGCAAAGAGTAAAATCCCTCAGGAGTTCTGTTCTATATTAGTGCCACTCGAGCACATTTCTCATAAATTAAATGGTGAAGGCTAAGTTCAAATGTATAAAATTTGTTGATGGAAACAGTTAAGTGGCATTCAAAGGTCAATTTGATATATAGAATAGGAAGTGGATTATATATAATTTAGGTTAACACAGAATTCAACAAGAAACCTGATGGGGGGTTATTCTTTACTGAAAAGTTAATAGATTTATATATGAATTTTACTGAAAATATTCTGTTGGTATCAAGCCTTTGTTTAATACTCATTCCACTCCTCCTCCCATCCCCATCCGGCTCTCCCAAACCCACCATGTGAATATAAAGTAAAGCACGCTGATGTTCAAGTTGGCAATGCAATGTGATCATACCAAATTTTACAATTATGCAGGTTGAGTTGTTGCAGAAATCAGAAGCCCATCTACCATTTTGAATTAACAAAAAATTAAGCTTGCTGACACTTAAATCATCTGCAAGTTTTCTTTTGCTTCCTGTATTTTTCGGGCATTGGATATGAAAGGTTTGTGAGTGTTATTCAGCAAGTGATATGAGGACATTGCATAAGGGCAGAGAGAAAGGACCATGGCTAAATGTAGCATTGTCTGTACTTTTTTTTTTAACAATTTTTAAAACATTTTGAAGCCTGCCATGACAAAGAAAGAAAGATTAAAAGAACAGGGAACTTCTAAATTTGTAGCCATAACAAATTTCTTACTGATGGCAAAACCCCATCTATCTGTTGACATGCCAGCCTAGATTCCGGATTAGGCACAGAGCCCCCTTCACACTATGAAAAGTATCAAATCCAGCCTCAGGTGTCAGAAAGGGATCACAGAAGAAAGGCAATGTTACATGATGAGGATAAATTAAATAAAAGTATTTCTTCTCAGTGGAACAAAAGAATTGGTTGGGGGGTGGTGCGGTATGATCAAGTACATTCAAATGATATGCGTAAATGAAAATCAGAAGACTGTTTAAAGCAAACTATGAATAAAAAATACTCTTGCTGCAAAATGGATCGAAAACAAAATTAAGACTTAGAATTGTTTCCACCTTATAAACCAGTGGATTTCTCTCCTTTGAATGAATGAATGAATATTGAAAAAGGTATGTTATAACCTTGCTTCCACACTGCCTGAAAGGATAAAAGAGTGGATCTTTCACTCCCACCTTAATGATATCCTGATCTTGTTGTGAATCCTGTGATCAGATTATTTTGAGTATTTTGAATAATTACCTTCAGTGCCACCAAGGATAAACTTAGGGTGAGGAGAAAATTCACTGCATCTTACCATAATCATTTGTATGAGGAAGGAGGTCAAAATATTGGATAAGATAAAAATTAATCTTGTGTCAATTTTGGCAATGCAACCCAATGTAACCAAGGGCATCTTATATTTTGGGTCTTGAAATAATTCCACAGACCCCAGTATCCCGTCACCAAGACACGTATGTTTATTTACATGTGGGAAGTTCTTGGTGCTGGTCCGGCTCCCTCAGACCCAGATCTCAGTGTGTCAGAATGTCTGATATTCTTCTTTTTATCTGTTAGCCAGAGTTCCCTGATGGGACCAGATTAACAGCTCCAATCAGGGAACTCATATTTTATGAGTTCCATGTGGCTGGCCAGTGAAAGTTCCCAGGTTTTCAACAAATTCAGGAATGTCTGCAGTGATTCAGCAGGAATTCAGCCCAACTCAGTTCTCTTTCTTCTGTCCCAATTCTCAGCACTTCAAGAAATTTATGACCAGCTGGCAGAATCTTACAGGGTCCTGACCGACATGGGCTGCGATTGCAATTCTGGGAGAATCACATCAGAAGCCCAGTGAGGCCTTTAGTGATGTCAGGAGATGTGGGGATGGGAAAATGAGGGGCGAACCAAATTGTGACAGAGTTTAGTTGGTAACAAGAATAGAACAGCTGTCAGGGAAATGACCTGAGAGGAAAAACAAATCAGAGCATTAAGTGCATTTCACAAATGGAATGATGTCAAAAAGACAAAGTTAAGAGTGCGCAACTTGAATGCGCACAGTATTCACAACAAGGTCCATGATCTAAAGGCACAAATAGAGAGACAGGGGTATGATCCAACTGTCACTATGGAAATCTGGCTGCTCAGTGAACAGGACTAGTGAACAGGACCCATGAGGGGAGTACAAAACTAGTGATCATAGGTTTAAGATGAGAGGGGAAAGATTTTATCGGGACCTAAGGTGCAAGTTTTTCACATAGAGGGTGCTGCATTGTATGGAGCGAGCTGCCAAAGGAAGTGGTTGAGACTAGTATAATTACAACATTTAAAAGATATTTGGATGGGTACATAAATAGAAAGGGTTTAGAGGAGTATGGACCAAATGCTGGCAAATGGGACTAGATTAATTTGGGATATCTGGTCAGCATGGATGAGTTGGACTGAAAGGTCTGTTTCTGTGCTATACAACTCTATGACTCTATAACTGGTTGCATTTTTCAACAGAGTTCTGGATTCTCACTAAGGCATGGCAAGAGACCTATTGGAGGGGATTACTGCTTATTATCACCTCGTTAATATGCACCTTCCTGTATTTCCAACAGATGGATAGAAACTAGACACTCAGAATTCCCAACATGAAAGTCAGAGTGGATATTCCAACTTGTCATGTGTTCCTCCAGACTGCCAACTTGAACACCCAACCCCAATGTTTCAGAAAACTGTTCTAGTTCTGTTTCTGGACCAGAAACGTGAACTCTGTTTTCTCTCCACAGATGATGCCAGACCTGCTGAGTTTTTCCAGCAATTTCTGTTTTTGTTCCAGCTGCACGTATCCTTCATCCATGGATGCTGGCATGTGACATGTGCTGGCCTCACTGCACCGTATGGCACATCTCTGACCCACTTGTACATCACTGCTGCACTTCACTACACTTTGGAGTATGCCAGCAATGATCATTGAAATGTTGCTGCAAGGACACTTTGCATGCAGGAACAGGCATCCAGCTCATGAAATGAAACAAGCTGCATCTCAGGGATGCTCACTTACTCGCTTAGTGCTACTCACTTAGAGACTACCTGGATGCTCATAGCACCGCCTTGCCATGCCTAGCTTTGTCATGCTATTGCTTTGTAGCACATTGGCCAGGCAAAACTTAAAGGCTCACTACGCTCACTTGCCTCTTAGCAAGCAAACAAAGACATCGAGCTTCTCTTGCTGGCCAGCAGTTCTCTGTCAAGGTATGAACACCTGGCTGTAGGACGCAGAACTCCATTATTCTCACACCTCCACCATGCCAGCAATGTACAGGGTAATCACACAAACATATATTGCAAGCAGGCAGCCATGTATCCAAGTTGAAGTGAGTAGCCCTCATTGAAGTCTAAGAAGTCAGTCAGGATCACCTGGCACAGTAATTCCAGGGCAGCCTGTGAGATCAGTCCAGGAGTCATGACCGTCATCAGCTGGATGTATGGTAAGTGAGCGGATGCCAAATCAGATATAGGGCTTGGTTGGGGACCAAATGGGGACACCTGTAGGATTGACCTTGTGGCTTACCAGAAAGGAGATGTTGTTGTTCATGGCCCACCTACGTACAAAAGTGAAGCCTAGAAGTAACAGTTCGAGGAGAGGCCATTGTTGCTTCCAATATCCTGTAAATCACTAGTGTGGAATGGAAATGAAAATAGCTGCGATCGCACCCAGAATGAGGAGGGTAAATGCATCATTCTTACAGAGATGTGAGGACCTTCAATGGACACACCATTACACAGGGATGCGTACACTGTAGAGGAAATATACCTGCAGGTGAGGAATCCTGGCCACCCCGAGGCATTGACCTGATGTGTGGAGTACCCATCCCTGCCCCAGTCATTATAGACCATTTTATTCAGGTTCAAGACTGAATCCCACTAAGGCCTGTGGTATAGTAGCAATGTCTGCACCTGGAGAAATGGTGCCTGGTTGCCAGACTCTCAGTCACCAGCGGTGAACCCATTGCCTACACCTTGTCTAATGGTTGAAATTGAGGCTATACAGAGATTGGAACAAGCAGATAATGAACGATGACATGTCCTCCATTCCAGCAATATTCCCTCAAAAGGTTTGCTTCTTCATTTTCCTCCCACCACGTCTTATTGCAGTCCTAAGCTTCTGCAACTGTGGTGGACACAGCAGAACTCCACTGGAGCCCATTAGCCTTGGTATTCTGCTGAGGTGAACCTGGATGTTTTTGTTTAGAGGGTACATGTATCTTGAGTATGTTTGCCCAGAGGCAGATGAACATTCCTCAGCCTGGACTCCATTGTGCAGAAGGTGACCGCCAGATGTAGGTAGATGCTTGGCCACATATGAGGTGTCCTGAAAGGAGATATCTAGTGGGACTTGTTTGTGATTCCTCCTCCTGCTGTGTGCTGACTGGCTGTGTCCTGTTTCTTTGTGAGGAAGTGAAGTTGGAGTGAGCTCAGGGTTCCCTGTCCCTCTGTAGCCTTGCCGTGGGTGCTGAACACCAATTGTTAAGATGATGGACTGCAGGTTCATTTGCATATTCAGAGGACTGGACATGGCTCTCCATGGCAGCTGCCAACCTGTCCGTAAAGGCAGCCGGAAATTTGCATGCCTGAGGCAACAGGGTCCCCATAGCATTAGTGCAGTCCTACTACTGTGCACCATGATGACCATTGCCTGCAGCTCCTATATCTGATTACGCACGTTGATGAAGTTTCTAATTGTTGATGCCACTGGGTCCTGTTTCTCCTGGGGCTGAGAAAGTGCCTGGTCTCTGGAAATCCTGCACGTGCCAGCTGCCCTGAATATTTCTTCCTTCTCCAGCTGTGAAGAGGTGACAGTGATATGTTCAGCAGCCGGTGCTCCCAATTCTAATTTAGATAAAATACTCACTGAGGTGTCAATATCTGAGCTATTGGAGGCTTCATGAGGCAACCTTCTCAGTGCTTCTTCTGAGGCACCTGTACTTACTCCTCAGAGGTGCTGGAGGGAATGTGTTATGGTGTCACCCTCTAGCTGTCGATGATTATGCCACTGGACATAAAAAAAGAGAAAGCAATGCAGTTGAGGGTTAGAATTGTCAGGGTGAAAACAACACTGACAGGAGGCTTAATGTGAGAATTGCAGACCATAAACATTGCTTCTTACTTGGCCAGCAGGAGATGGATGTCTTGGCAACTCTGCAAGACTTGTCCTGGTCTTTTCAAGACAGGGCAAGATCTCTTCCTCATAGCAAGTGAGGAGACAGATCCTAGGCACCCACCAGTCACCTTGGCACTTTCAGCCTTATTGTGGGCAGTTTTCTCCCATATTGAGCCAAAGGGAAGGATTTAGTAAAATTAAAGTGAGTGGCGCAGCTATTAATGCTGGTGCAGATGGAGGAAAAGTGGAGAGGTGTCCGATGGCAGAGCAGAAGCTATGAGTAGTATGAGGGGTTGGGGTGGATGGGAACAACTGAAAGAAGAAGTTGCATGCAGTAGTCAGAATAGTAGGGTATGAGCCTTGGCGGGAGGTGAGTGGCAGCAGAGATAGAGTGAGTATGGGGTAGGCAGATGAAGATAGTAGCACTTTCTCTGGTGGAGAAAAGAAGTAATTTTGCAGCACAGTGGTGACCTCAGAATAGGCTGAAAAGTGTCTGGTGTTGTAGCCTTGTCTGTTGATCCTTGAAAAAAGGACCTCCACCAGAGGGAGGTCCCAGTCAACTAATTGCTGCATCAGTTTTCCCTTATCAGCCATGGCCTCTAGGGGTGTGTACAACTGTGCGTGGTGTCTTCAGAATGCCAATGCTTGTCTAGGTGTGCAACAGTTTTTTAAACAAGACACATGTGGCAGAGGTGTTTGGGCATCTTATTATATCCTTGCTGTGATGAGTTCTTCTACCACTGTGAGTTGGATAATTGGGCTAGCATCAGACAAAAATGTTGCCATGGGGTAGAGTTGGTAGTTAATGCAGTGAGCCTGGAGTGATAGCGTGAGAAAACCTGTTAGGCCACACAGAGAGAATCCTTCCATAAAACTCAAGATAAATTACACTTAACCAAAATAATCTCTGATTCGGTCCAACATTTTATTGCTTAGCCTTTTGGTATAGGTTGAAATTATTTTACCTGAAGCTTCAAAAGATGCCCCTCAACTCTCTTAATCTATGTACTGTAGATTGATTGTAAAAGATTTAACATATGGCTATGTTAAATGAACAAATTAAAAACCTATTTCCAAGAAACAGTTCAGTTCAATCAAAAATACTTTAATTCTTAGGTCATGAGAACCCAGATATAAATGCAACATTCTGTATCTGAAGGAAATCACTGACCTGTTTTTCCAAAATGTTCTAACTGCTCCTCCATCTAAGAAAACTTTTTTTATCCATTTTTACTACTTCCCTCAATGAATTAATTTATGCTATATGCAATGCAACATAAAATATCTGTGAATTGTTGTTTCCGCTGTTCCTTTAAGTAATTAAATATTTCAAACAAACATTGCATCAATGGAAATCATTTCTCTGCATCCTGGCTAAAACTGCTGATTTTATTTCATTAATGCTAAATGTATGTTCTTCAGAGCTTATTAGCTGAAATGGTTCTCTTTTCCTCCCTTATTATGCGTTACAATTCTATATTATGCTGACCTTCATCTGCCTTTCTATTTTAAGATTTTTGCTTCCATTCAGCCAATGATTTCAGATTTTTGTTTTAAACATAAGGCATTTTTTTGTGGAATTATACCCAAGAAGCAATTAAAAAGGGAAAAAAATAGGCATTGTCATATTCAGCAGAGGAAAATCCTTTACTCCCAGTTCTGCACCTGAGTAGCAATGCTCCTCAGTTTCCCATATGGCTCTTCAGGTGGCTGTACTTGAAGAGGATGCAGTCATGCATATTATATGTTAATGAATGTCAGATGCTCTGTACACAGATTTCCTGTGATAGCGCAGGATGCAGTTCAAAGCAGACTGCTTCCAAAAAATCTGGCACAAATGTTTCAGCTTTGCCATTTAGGCGCTACATTAAAGGGACATTCTGGTAAAATCAGCACCTCTTGCAATCCGACTTTTTGAATTAAAAATGTTTTTGCTCCACCTGTTGTCGAATGAAGTTAGTCTTTTAAATTTGTTAGTCCAGGGCTATGGATCGGCTGCTACATCTTTTACAAGTTGAACAGGAGCAGGTGTGGCTGAGAGACAAGTCCTATATCTAGGTGGGGACAGAATTTCGCATTTAGCCTTTAAGAGAAGGAAGCTTTCTGAGCCTAAAAGATATTTTAAGTTTGTAATGGATATTGTCCAAAATGAATGGCCCCTAGATTGAAAATGTCCAGCAGCCAGATGAGTAAGGCACCAAGGGTAAACTTGCAAAGCCTGTAAGTATCCTGTACAACGTGGCAGCTCAAAATCATCCACGGCTCTACCCAAAACGTTGTGCTGATTTACATTGCATGAAAAATCTATAGCTAAACCTTAGGTTATTGTATTACTTCATTAGCCAATGTATCAATGAACTCCTCAAAGAGGTTGAGAGGTCCTTTTCAGAATAGACTGACGTACCCTGTAATGTATGACTGAAATAACTATTGCACAGTGAACCTTTGTTGTTACCAACACCACCAGCTAGCCTCAGAATCAATCCCCAGCACCTCCGCAGAGACAAGTTTTGTAATGAAGAAGTAGTTCTTATCATTTGGGGATATTCCAGTTTAGAAATGTCTGGCACAAACCGTACTTGTTTTGGGTATTCAGGAAAGATTGGGAAGTTGAAGTCAGAGGGCTTTCAGGCCCATACAGTGCATTCTAGATCATGAAAGACAAAGTGCAATGAAGTGCACACAACACCTATTTTATCCTCACTATAGGACATTGCTAAGCTGTATCTTACCCTGTTTCTTATGAGATCAGTGAACTTATTCAGTGGTATATTCATGATGCTGAATAGTATTACCTGTAATTTATCCTCCAAGTACAGATCAGGACCTTCAGGAAATTTAAGTGCTAATTCCTCCTTGTGCTCAGCGCACTTCTGTTGCATGGCACACTGATTTCTCCCACTTATGCAAACATATTCCGACAATGTTCTAAATTTCTTGCACTTTGATCACTTGCTGATGAGTGTACAAGAAAAACAAAACATAATTGACTTGGACATTGCAAATCTCAAAACTGTGCTGCATATTTTTCTCCTAATCTCTATATGACATCCGCTTTAGACTTCTCCATGAGTATAATTCATTAGTAGAAGGAAATTATGAAAGCCAAAAGTTTAAGATTAATCAGTATATTGATTTGTATTTTAAGATTCAACTGTTTCGCATAGCATGTAGGTGTTTTTGATCATCTAGATAACATTTATGAATGCAAGCAATTTTATTAAATTTACAACAGATTCAGAAGTCAGGAAAGTAAAACAACTGGGAATGTAATTTAACCAATTTCATTGGTGCCACAACGGTTATATAGATCAATTCAGTATAAATAGTGGACAAGAGAGGCACTAGTGGAATAAATCAACCATATTTCTAGCAGGTAATTTTCTTTGCTGAATTTCAGTAAGAAGATTTTAAAGCTTTATTTCCTAGTCACTTAAGGGGTAATGTTCATTTAATTGGAATAAAATTATATTTAAACTAGTTTTCTTTCTCGTTCATAGCTTTTTTATTATTGCTTTTTTAAAGAGTGGAATCTTCTGAACCGGAGGAGGGCCTTGAGATAGAAAAGCAACTTAATTAGACAGGTGGATTAGGCAGACCACCACCGGCATCTTCCCTCCACTTAAATTACCTTGTGCATGGAGAGATCCCTGCTCAACCTTTGCCACCTTGGTCTTCATGATGTTTGTTGTCCTTCCAGGAGCAGCGGTGGTATACTCGATAGCACTGTCATGTGTGAAAACTTCCAGCCTCCAATTGGCTAGCACCTCCTGCTGTTCAGGATTTATACCAAGGGCTTGAGTTCAGAAAAAGGCTAACCACTGTCCTCCAAACTGCCTGATTGGAGGAAGGCATGGCAAGTTTTTCCCTGAAAAATTAACTCTCGTGTGTTGTCACCTTTTTCATGAGATGAACAAGACACCATATGAAAGAGGTTTCCCCTGTAATGTTCACTGCTTATTCTCTTTAAATGCAAAACTACAAACTCCTATTTTAAAGAGCTATATTTCATTGCTACATTCTGATTTATAAGTGAAGCTCTTCAGTTTACAATTAGTCTACTCCTAATAGTTCATTCTATAATTTTCTGATGGGGAACAAATAGTTTGTTCATGGGCAGTGTGTAAACATTTTATTGACAAGGCAACGAAGCTATATTTATTTTAGGAGAGCCTCAAGGAGTTAGTGAGCACAATTGTATGAGGTAGATGGAACAAAAGCTCCCTGGCTTAACGAGTGAATTTTAGCTCCCATTATTGGAAGACATGGTAACTTCACCAGACCACTTCAGAGTATGATCTTTAAAATACATATTTTGACAAAAGATTACCAATAACTTTTCAAATTCTATTAAGTACTTGCAGATTATGGTCTCCATAACAGCTATAAAATAATTATTTAGGTAGTGAAAGATGAGTATATTTCTGCACCTGTCTGTAACTAGCAGCAGCTTACATTTTAATGTATTTCTCACAGAGAACAATTGAAGCAACATATCAATTGGTGGTCACAAAAATATGGAGGATAGTGTGCTGTAAGTGATGTGCACATTGTGTAAGGGAAATATATTTATGAAACTTTGAAAGAGAGTAGATTGTTCTGAAGGTAGCTATCTTGAGTGAAGGATTTATGGAAGCTGAGGACTTAGACAATGAAAAAGGAACACCGTATGAAATTTAGTTGTAGAGTGTATGTAAGATGTACAGTTGAAGGAGAGAGATTACTCGGGTCGATTGAAGGAAGGTCAGGGAAAGTGAGTATGAACACATTCTTATCAATTCACTCAGTGAGCCACTAAAGCTTAATAAGGGTAAGATGATGCAATCTAATTTATTGCTTTTAAAATAAAAGTTCCCACTTCTGTGTCTACTTCTAAAGATCTACGTGAGTTTAATATCTTGGTTAGTCACTGCAATGGCCATCCCTTCAATATTTCTTTTCGACAAACAAATTTCTGAAGAGTCTACACCTAAATGTTCATTGCTAAGAAAGGACACATTTTGTTGAAGCTTTTCATCTTCCACTTAGCAGAACAGTTTGTATCCCAATATAAGAGGGAAACAACATTTATACTACATGAGAGGAGGTTACTGATTGGATGGCAAGAGGATTATGGAAGAGTTTGTGTTTGATTTACTGTTGTCACATGTACCGAGATGCAGAGAAAAATGTTGTTTTGCATGCGATACAGGCAGATCGTATATACAAAGTGCACCAGGGTAGCAGAACAGCGTGCAGAATACAGCATTACAGCCGCAAATAAGGTGCAGAAAGACAGATCAGAATTAACATTTGAGAGTCCATTCAAAAGCCTGATAACAGAGGGGAAGAAGCTGTCCTTGAATCTGTTCAGACATGTATTCAAACTTTTATATCTTTTGCCTGACAGAAGAGGATGGAAGAGACTATATCTGAGGTGGGAGGGGTCTTGGATTATGTTGGTTGCTTTCCCAAAGCAGCAGGAAGTATATATGCAGTCAATAGATTGAAGGCTGGTTTGTGTGATGAACTGGGCTGTGTTCATGACTCATTGTAGTTTCTCATGGTTTTGAGAAGGGTAGTTGACATACCACACTGTGATGTATCTAGAAAGGATGCTTTCTGTGATGCATCTATAAAAATTGGTAAGAGTCCTTCTGGGCATGCCGAATTTCCTTAGCCTCCTGAGGAAATAGAGATGTTGTTGTGCTTGACTATCATGTCAACGTGAATGGACCAGGACACATTGTTGGTGATCATCACTCGCAGGAACTTGATGCTCTCAACAATCTCCTCCTCAGCACCACTGATGCAGACGGGGGCATGTCCTCCACTTTGCTTCCTGAAGTCAATGACCAACTCCTTTTGTTTTGCTAATGTCAATGGAGAGATTGTTGTCTTTACCCCATGCTGCTAAGCACTCAGTCTCTTTCCTGTATTCTGTTTTGTTGTTGGCCGAGATCTGACCTACAATGGTGGTGTCATCAGTAAACTTGTAACTGAAGTTGAGGTGGAGGTTTGGCTACACAGTCATGATTGAATAAGAAGTAGAGTTGGTGGTGCTGAGTATGCAGCCTTATGGGGCACCAGTGTTGATGATTATTGTGGAGGAGGTTTTGTTGCCTATTCTTACTGATTGCAGTCGATGCATCAGAAAGTCAAGGATCCAGTTACAGAGGAGGGAGCCGAGACCTAGGTTTCCGAATGTAGAGATGAGTTTGTCATCACAAACAAGACACAGATTAATTATAATTTATAAGTGCTAAGCTTTGTTTAAATTTGACCACAGCATTGCCCTGAGAAATTAACTGGAGAATGGCTATCTCCTGTTTTGTTGAGTTGAACGTGTGAGACATGTTCTTTCTGTCTGCAAAGAATAGGGCTCTGTATATTAATATACGTAGCTTCCAATGGAGGCTAGTGCAACGCATTGCTCACCTGACTTACAACCTTATGTCTGCATATCCCAAAGACTGGTGGATCGTATCAAACCATATACCCCTTGACTCAAAAACAGAAAATTGCTGGAGAAATTCAGCAAATCTGTAAGCATCTGTGAAGAGAATGCAAAGTTAATGATTCAAGTCCAGTGACTTTATTACATAGCTCTTCAATATTCCCTCGACTGCAACATCAAGTTTGACCATATGCAACCAGCTCATGCTTGCAAATCTCACAGCAAAGTATCTAATATTAGATGTGAATCTGCAATTGTGTAACATTTGCTTAATCATTCTGTGTGCCCAGGAAATTACACTGAACACTAATTTAGGCTTGTAGTTTTGGCACACACTGTGAAACACTTGAGTGCTGTGCTGTATATAACAGTTATCAAAATATGCATTAAGTGCAGTTAATTGGTACCTAAGTACTGAAAATAAAGCACTCCCAAATTTTGATGCCCTTTCTGTTAGCAATATTTATAGCTTCTAGCCACTATTAGTTTAATATCTTCTTGTCCCATGTAATTAAATTGAAAAACTCTTTGAAAAATTCAGGTAGGTATATGTTGCAAAATGGCATTTATTAAAATGTACAGGCAGAAAGATTGTAAGACTGCAAATTGGGCAAATTTCTCTTGAACATATGGATGGAAGACTTTACTGATTTACATTGCTGATGTGGTAAAGGTTTATAATAGCTTGTCACTTGGGAATTTGTATTTTAAGGTAGAATGAAAATAGATTTTGGTTATATGAAAGAGACTTGCTTATTTTTCTTGAAGGGGTCAGAAAATCATTTGGAGCAGTGAACTAAAAACATCATTTCAAAAAAAAACTTATGATTTAAGTTAAATGCCTCGATCAGTTAACTAGGGAATTCATTGCTGAATGTGTACGAAATTGAATTTTATCAGTACAGATAAACAGATGGTCAGAGACCAGACTCAAGTTTATGTTGGAAGAAAAGTTCCATCTTAGTGGGAGGGTGGGTTAGTTTGTAAAAATTTCCGGACTGAGTAGCTAATGTTGTTCCTCTATTCAAGAAGGGAAATAGGGATGAACTAGGAAACTATAGACTATAGCTGAGTCTCACGTTGGTGGTTGGGAAACTATTGGAAAGAATTCTTAAGGATAGGATTTATGCACATTTGGAAAAGCATGGCCTAATTAAGGATAGTCAGCATGATTTTGTGTAGGGCAGGCCATGCCTACTAATATGTTTGAATTTTTCGAGGAGGTGACAAAGGTGATCGATGAGGCTAGAGCAGTGGATGTTGTTCTACATGAATTTTAGTAAGGCTTTCGACAAGGTCCCTCATGATCGGCTCATCCAGAAGATTAAGATGCATGGGATCCATGTGATTTGGCCGTGTGGATTCAGAATTGGCTTGCCCATAGAAGACAGAAGGTAGTGGTGGAAGGTTGTTTTTTGAGGCTGGAGGTCCGTGACTAGTAATCTCCTGCAGGGATCCATACTGAGACCTCTGCTGTTTGTGATATATATAAATGACTTGGTAAGTGCATTCTTTCTGAAGAAATGCCTGAAACGTCAGCCTTCCTGCTCCTCTGGTGCTGCTTGGCCTGCTGTGTTCATCTAGCTCTACACCTTGTTATCTCAGATTCTCCAGCATCTGCAGTTCCTACTATCTCTGGATAAAAATGTAGATAGATGGGTTAGTAAGTTTGCAGATGATACAAAGATGGGTGGAGTTGTGGATAGTGTAGAAGGTTTTCAAAGAGTGCAGTGGGATACAGATTTGTTGCAGATGTGGGCGGAGAAATGGCAGATGGAGTTTAATCCAAGTAAGTGTGAGGTGCTGCACTTTGAGAGATCAAATGTTATGGGGAAGTATTCAGTTAATGGCAGGACCCTGAACAGCGTTGATATACAGAGAGATTTTGAGGTTCACGTTAGTAGCTCCTGAAAGTGGCCACACGAGTAAATAGGGTGGTAAAGAAGGTATACGGCACGCTTGCCTTTATTGGGTTGAGGAATTCAGTACGAGAGTCAGGATGTCATGTTGTAGTTTTATAAGACATTGGTTAGGCCACACTTTGAGTACTGCATTCAGTTCTGGTTGCCACATTACGGAAGGATGTGGAGGCTTTGGAGAGGGTACAGAAGAGGTTTATCAGGATACTGCCTGGATTAGAGGCTTTGAACTATAAGGAGAGGCTAGAAAAACTCGGGTAGTTTTCTATGGAGCAGCAGAGGCTGAGGAGAGACTTGATAGAAGTCAATAGGTTATGAGATGCTTAGATAGGGTTGACAGTCAGAATCTTTTTCCCAGAGTTGAAATGACTAAAACCAGGAGTCATGCATTGAAGGTGAGAGGCGTAAATTTCAAAGGAGATGCGAGGGCCAAATTTTTTACACAGAGTCATAGGAGTGTGGAACACGCTGCTTGAGGTGGTGGTTTAGGCAGGTGCAATAGGGGCGTTTAAGAAACTTTTAGATAAGCATATGAATGTGCAAGGAAAGGAGGGATATGGACCAAGGGCAGGGAAAAGGGATTAAGTTAAGTTGGCATTATGTTTGGCGCAACATTGTGGGTAGAAAGGCCCGTTTTTGTTCTGTACAGTTCTATGTTGTTCTATGAGAGTTTGTACTAGGTAGACATCTCAAGATTTTGAGAATTTTGAAGAAGCCTCCAGTTGGTGAGAACTGAACATGCTACCAGAACTGGAAATAGGTTTCTAGGTCATCAAAATTGAAGTCACACGACATCAGTTTATAGCCCAACAGGTTTAATTGAAATCCCAAGCTCTCAGAGCGCTGCTCCTTCGTCGGGTGAAGTGAAGAGAAACACTCAGGCACAGAATTTATAATCAGAGAAATCAAAAGATCATACAAATGGTGTGAGTGGAGTATCAACGGACTGAATAATAGATCTCTACATGTGATCAAGAGTGTCAAATGGTGTGAGTAAAGTGTCAACAGCTGAATAGTACGTGAATGGGTCACCTATTATCGGATTAATTAAGGCAAGACTTCTTTGCTGCACAAGACCTCAAACCAATGCTATACACCAGATACGTCGACATTTTCCTCCTTTAAGCTCATGCTGAGGAATCACTGAAATGACTACACAACGGTATCAACAAGTTTCATCCCACTATCAGACTACTCTTTAGATTCAGTCTTATTCTTGGGCACATACATCTCCGCCAAGGACGAACACCTCAGTACCTCATTCTACCGCAAACCCACAGATAACCTCACAATGCTGCACCTCTCTAGTTTTAACCATAAACATGTTAAAGAAGCCATCCCCTCAGGACAAGCCCTGTGCATACAAAGGGTCTGCTCAGATGAGGAGGAACCCGACCGTTACCTAAAGATGCTGAAAGATGCCGTCATAAAAAAGGGATACGTTGCTCCACTCATTGATTGCCAATTCCAACGTGCCACAGCGAGAAACCGCAATGAATACCTGAGAAAACAGACACAGGATACGACCAATAGAGAACCCTTCATTGTCCACTACTTTTCCGCAGCAGAGAAACTATGCCATGTTCTTTGCAGCCTTCAATATGTCACAGTGACAACGAACATCTTGCCAATATCATCCCTATGCCTCCACTTATCGCATTCAAACAACTGCCAAACCTTAAACAGACCATTGTTCACAGCAAACTACCTAGCCTTCAGGACAACATCGACCACAACACCCCACAACCCTGCCACGGCTGCCTCTACAAGGTATGCCAGATTATTGACATGGATACTACTGTCACACGTGGGAACACCACCCACCTTTACATGGCAGATACTATGTGACTCGGCCAACGTCATTTATCTCCTACGTTGCAGGCAAGGATGCCCTATGGCATGGTACATTGGTGAAACCATGCAGATGCGACAACAACGGATGAATGGACATCACTCAACATCGCCAAACAGGAATGTTCCCTCCCAGTCAGGGAACACTTCAGTGGTCAAGGACTTTCAGCCTCCGACCTTCAGGTAAGCAGCTTCCAGGACAGCCTTTGAGATACAGAACAATACAGAATCGCTGAGCAGAAACTGATAGCCAAGTTCCATAACCATGAAGACACCCTCAACCATGATCCTAGATTCATGTCACCGCACTGTTCTGTGCCTGTAAAATCTTCCTTACTGTCCTTGATAACTTGTTACAATCTCTCTACCCAAATTAGTTTGTACAGTTTTAGATTACTTGTTAGTTTGGTTAGATCCTCAGCATGTGACTCTGATACCGATCACATTATTCCAGTCATTTGGTTTGTCTCCAGCACTACCTTATTTTTAATGTTTTGTAATTATCTCTTTGCCTTTCTTAGACCGTAAGACCATAAGACATAGGAGCAGAAATTAGGCCATTCAGCCCATCGAGTCTGCTCCACCAGTCAATCATGGCTGATAAGTTTCTCAACCCCATTCTACTGCTTTCTATCCGTAACCCTTGATCCCCTTGACAATCAAGAACCTATCTGTCTCTGTCTTAAATATACTCAATGACCTGGCCTCCACAGCCTTCTGTGGCAGTAAATTAATTGGATTATAGCTCATCACTTCACCTTCTATTCAGTTGTTGACACTTCACTCACGCCATCTGACACTCTTGATCACCTGCAGAAGCCTATTAATTGACCTGTCAACACCCCACTGACACCATTTGTATGATCTTTTTATCTCTCTGATTATTAGTTCTGTGCCTGAATGCTTCTCACCTGATGAAGCGGTAGCGCTCAGAAAGCTTGTGATTTCAGATAAACTTGTTGGACTATAATCTGGTGTCATGTGACTTCTGACATTGTCGACACTAGTCTGGCACCGCCACATCATCAAAACTGAAGAAAGTCTGTGAGTAAGAAATCTTGATTGGAGTGATACTGAAGGGGCATTAAGGATCTATATAGAATATTCCCGGGAAAAAAACGTTTGAACGTTTTTTGCTGTATATCAACTTAGTTCTCTTTCCTTTGTGTAATAAACTTGTGTTTCTTTGTTAAAATAATATTAGCCACCAGCCCTGAATATGTTCGATGGTTAGCATGGCCGTTACTCAATCTGCACAAATAAAGTGTATTGTCTTTCAAGCCAAGTTTCACTGTGGGATCTGATTTATGCAGTGTTACCAAGGGCTGGGATTATAACAGATAAAAGCAGGTTTGAAACTACGCATCAAATATGGATAACAAGGAAGTACACACAAAACTCCAGAGAGTTGAGTCTGACTACCATTGGCATCAGGGCAGCATTTGATTTCAAATGGCATCAAGGAGCCCTAAGGAAGTTGTAGTGAATGGGAACAATTTTCCATTGACTCGAATTGTATGTAGCACAATGGAATGTAGTTGTGATTGTTGGAGACACTTCATCTCAGCCCCAGAACGTTGCTCAGGAGTTTCTTGCCAAATCATCATATCTGCTTCATCAATTAGCTTCCCTCAAGATGAGGTGTGGCAATATTTCGTTGATGGAACAGCACTGAATACTGTGTAACCAATATGAAGCAGTTAGTGTCCATATGAGAATAACCTGAATGATGTTCAGGCTTGGATTGATAATTGGCATAATCTCCAACATCAGATAATCTGTCCATCTACCAGTGATATTTAGTAGCATGACCAGTGCTGATGTATCATCGTTTTGGGAATTGGATTGACCAGAAACTAAACTGAACATAAATGCTGAGCATACAAGAACAGATAAAGTGGGTAACCCTACCCCTGATTCATCAAAGTTTATCTACCGTCTACAAAGCAAAAGTCAGTAGTTAGATAGAATATTCTCCACTTAGTAATATGTCATAATAGCGCTAATAATTCTAAAGTTTGAGGTTACTTCAAAAGTCTTGATCACTTGCAATTTGAAGGTAAATGAAAGCCAGAACTGTTACTGAATACGAATAATTAGGTAATGTATTACCAGTCATGATTATCAAATCTTTAAAGTTCTTCACTGATGGTTGAATATGGCTGAATTTCTAGCCCTTCCATATGACTGTAATGATAGGAAGTAGCTATTGTCCTCTTAGCACTATTGCAGTGACCATAACAATGTTCAATGGGTAACCAAAGTTACACTGAGTCAGATGATCGGCCCAATTAAAATTAAAATCAGAACTAAGTACATTTACCTCTTCCAAAGACCCCCATCCCTGAACAGGTCTATGTTCTTCACCCAATTCACCTGATTGTGAATCAGCCCAAAGCTGGCCGACAGCACTCAAATTCCAGCCAGATCCAACTGTCTCAATGTAAGAGAGGCTTTGTTCTCAATATAGACCAGGCTTCCTGCTGGAGGATGCAAGGGAATTGTGCTTGGAGATTTTGATAATTTTAAAAATATTCCTATGATGTTCTAGTGTTACAAAATGTAAATTACTGTGGAAACTGAACAGGCCTGGCAGCATCTGTAAGGAGAAAGCAGCGTTAATATTTCGGATCTGGTGACCCTTCTCCAAAGAAGAATTTCAGATTTGTTTTAGACTTCCAACGTCCACAGTTCTTCAGTTTTTTTTTAATGATCTAGTTTACGCCTAGTTAACACAAAATAAATGTAGACCCAAGCCTGATAGATTTGTAGCATAGTAATGTGCAAAACTAATTATTAGATGAATTCAATGTATGTGTCTCAGTCTTTTCTCTTACATTCAAATCCATTTAAAGGTATCTGCATGCCATCTGGACCTAGTTGAACAATCTCACAGTTTGATCTTTGTCATATCAGGAGCATTACAATCCTTACTGTTGGTCATTTAGCTCATTCGTTCTTTAAAATTTGGTTCAGAGTGGGTTTTTTATTTCCTGTGGACAACTTCTTAATTGTGTAATTGTAATCTTTACATAAAATATACAGCGATGTTTAATTTGGAGAGTTAGCATTGCATAAATCACTTCTGGGCAAAAATAAAATAACCTTTCAGTTATTCACACATGATTGATTGCCATTGTCAATTTGAAAGCCAGTGGTCAAATTACTTTATTGAGTCAACATTTTAGCTTGACTTAAAAAGTGACGTGGTTATTAGTATTTTGCTGAAAGTGACAGTGGCAAAGGACCTGTAAATTTTAGTGTATGGTCTTGAAAATTAAAAACGGTAAAAAAAAATCAATACGTTCTACGTCATTGAACACAGATGACTCATCTTTTACCTTAACTCTGAGTTCTTCAGGTGCTTCTTTGCACAGTCACTAAATATAGCGCAACTAATAGCTTGTCAGAACATTTCTATGACTAACAGATAAGTCAGTTTCAGCATTGATATATATTTTGTATTGAAAGTATTGATTTTCATTGAATATCTGTGCTTTACCAGTGTGTGCACGTAAGCTTAGGAAAGCTGTGAAAAGTGAAAATGTCCTTGGTTTAAATTAAATGAAAACATAAAAAGTATACCGTAAAAAAATGTTGCAGGTTTTTTTTTGAAGTTCATAGATTCTACCAGTGAATATTATGTAGTAACATATGTGAATCATAATACATTAAAGTAATCCATGAAGTGTTTATGGGATAAATATGAGGCTTATTTTGATGTTGAATTGTTTGATCTAATCTGCAATTTTACCACAATTATCTGACTTTTGAATATGGTACGGTGGTAATGGTATAGTACTGTTGTCACTAGCATAGTAATCCACAGCCTTAGACTAATGTTATGGTGACATATCCCACCATGACAGAAAGTAGAATTTTAATTTAATAAAATCTGCAGTTAAGAGTAGAATAACAGTGACATGTAACTATTGTTGATTATCATAAAAAGCCTTCTCATTCACTAGTCTCCTTTAGGAACGAAAATCTATTGTCTTTACCAGGTCTGGCCACAGTAGTATGAAGAACTCTTAACTGTCCAGTGAAATAGCCCAGAGAAGCAATCAGTTCGTGGGCCATTAGGGATTAACCACAAATGCCAGCATCAATGCCATAATCCCATGCAAGAATAAAAATATTGTTTTCAGATTAATTTTGGTGTCTGCCTATCGCTTAAATTTTTATCCATCTCTTTCTGCTTTCAACCTGTAGCATTTCCATCCTGTTATTGCTTCATAATTTTAAAATATGTTTTTTAACACTGCACCTCAATCTATAGGAGCTTGCAATTCTAATTGTTTACTCAATCCTGTTTCTAATTCAAATACTTTTCACACACAATTATCAAATCAGTCTTCAATCAATTGTAGCAAAAATGACTGAGTTGTTCTTTCATACCTTTAACGTAAAAATGATTTTTTTCCTTTATCCTGCTGATTCATTATCCTCGTTCGGCTGCATTTTTTATCCTTCACTCCACCATACAAAATCATTTATTTAATTTCACACTTGTGAGAGATTATTTTACTTTATGATAGTAGATATGCTGGAACTTGGCTGACACCTATTGGCACCATCTTATTTGTCTTGGAACTAAATATTTGTATTGTTTAAAACCAAAGTTTTGACCTTTCTTCGCTATCGATGTCATTCACTTCATGTCTGTGCCTCATTTCAATGGTTATTGATTCTGATGCCTTCCTTCTGATCTTTGTTTCTGTGTTTTGTATATGACCTGTAGGAAATGCTCAAAGACCACAAAACTAGTTGGAATAGTTCTTCATTTCCAGAAAACAATGCTTGATTTTTCTATCTGGCTGTAGAGGACAAATAGTTTCTGGCTTAGCATAAATAGCTCTATCATGAGATCTTAGAAGAACTGAATTCAAATCAGAAGTTGTACTTTTGTTGAAGGCGTTAATATCCTTATAGAAATATTACCATGGTTACTGGAGGCTAATCATTGATGCATGACCTTCACAGGACTCTGCTCATAATGCAGCCATTTCATTGATTCAATCATAAAGTCAAAAGTGGAGATAAAAGGTACTGCAGATGCTGGAGAATCCGAGATAACAAGCATGGGGCTGGATGAACACAGCAGGTCAAGCAGCATCACAGGAGCAGGAAAACTTGACATTTCGGGCCTAAACCCTTCATCAGAAATGATTTCGATGAAGGGTTTAGGCCCGAAACGTCAAGTTTTCCTGCTCCTGTGATGCTGCTTGACCTGCTGTGTTCATCTAGCCCCATGCTTGTTAAATCAAAAGTGGAGTTGTTTGCTGATGTTTCCATGGGCCCTGGGTTCATTCACAACTCTTCTAATAATGATTTACATTACCTACCTACATAAATTTGCAAATAACGCTGCACCACACCTAACCAGGAAAAAGCCCAATCATTGTCCCTTGACATTCCACAGTATAATACACCCTGAGCCCACAACCATCAATATCTTGAGGATCACTGTGGATCAAAAGGTTAGCTTGAAGGGGAGAATCTTTTATCTTGTTAGCCATAGCTATCCAGATTGCACGTTAATAAAAGCAGGTACTTTAAATATGGCACACGTAACAGAAAACAAATATATTGTTATATGGAATAATTAATTAATAATTTGGAAGGCTAATACGTACAGCAAAGAGAAGGAATAGCGGGCGACATGTGAAGAACAGCTCAACATAAGGGCCCATTTTTGATGTACTATAAGTTTGTAAAGGAGAGAGGATTTAAGGTAATTTTGGCTGTGGATTTCTTTTCCAAATAAGCAAATAGAATTTTTGAATAAACACTAAATAACCGAAAGGTCTCATTCACTCTAAACATTTCACTTCTGCCAATACCTCATGTAAAATCACTTCAAGACTGAAGGCAGTGATTTCACATCTCACATGATCCAGGAGCTTTGAGGGTAAACTAACAGAGTAACAGGTGTGCCTGTGTGCTGGTCACCTTATAGCTATACTACACAATATCGTTCATACATAAGTGGTAAATAACACTATCACTACTATCATTCAACTATGAACTGCCACTGTTCCACCTGTGGCATTTAATGCCCCCGTACCCTCCCATCTGTCCAAATTTACTTCACCTTACAGGACCTAATTGAGTGGTCCTCAGATAGAATGGGAGAAATTGAAGCAGAGCGTTGGTGAAGGAAAAAGCAGGTCAACACTGAGGATGCTGTACTGACCGATACAGTTCACTGAAACAATGGTGCAGAAGTAAGAAAAGCTAATTGCACTGTGTTTAAACTTGTAAGTCATATTAGTTTTTTTTTATGCTAGAAGGTAATGCCCACCGTGTTAACATATATACTCATTACACAAGCATGGGGCTGGATGAACACA
>JAHRHZ010000111.1:22200951-22369118 GCA_024137785.1 Ginglymostoma cirratum | reverse complement strand
CTTGTTATCTCGGATTCTCCAGCATCTGCAGTACCTTTTATCTCCTCTACTCATTACACAAGCTTGTTTTAAAATATGGTTATCGCTAATAGAACTGTCAATGTTCAAGCTGTAACCATCCTAATAAATCATTGAATACCCTTTGTTTTCATGACTAACCCCATTTTCTGTTCTCAGAGGTTAGCATGAAGCAATCACATGTTCTTTACTGACATTATCCAAATCTTGATTGCATTTACGCCATTTAATTCCTTTTTAATTGTTGCTGTAGGTATCTGATTTGGTGATAATCCTGAATCAGAAGCGTGCAGTTGATGCTTTTGCAAAAGGGGGAAATCTCACACTCGGTGGAAATTTTACTGTTGCAATTGGCCCCATTGGCAGGTCAGTAGTTATATATTTATGCAGTATTAACAAATAAGTTTTGTTCTTTCATCCTCATATTAAGTTTAATGTACTATTTCAGATACTATTTTGCCCATTTGATTTTTTTTTTTGTATATAGTTTGTTAATCTTGTGTTTATTTTACTGAACCTCTGAAAAACAACAAACTCTGTCAGATGATGGACTTAAATGGGAAGGAAAGTATGAAGTGATTACATTATCTTCAAATATCAGTGTCCCATTTTAAATATAAAAGAAAATCTCCTTAACGCTCCCCATTCCTGCCACCAGCACTTTTTCTGCTTAAAGTCCAATCTTCCTTTTCTACCTAAGGTTTTTGAACAGGCACATCTTTTGCCAAAATACATGTTTGATATCCTCCAATCAAGTTTATTGTACTGTAACATGTGCTTATTAACATCAAATGGTTTCCTATCTGATTGTGACCATGGTAAACTATTCCTGCTCAACTTGTTTACAGTCTCTGACATGGTTGACCACCACACCAAGCCCCTCCAATATCTCCATCATCTTTAGGTGAGCAGATCTGCACTCGTCTGACTTGAGTCTTACTTGTACAGGCATAGCCAAAGAATCATCTGAAATGGCTTATCTTCCATTTTTTACCCTGTTATCTCTGGCATCTTCCAAAGTCTCCTCTCATTTCACCTTGGCAACTTCATCCGAAATTGTTACAAGCAATTCCACATGAATGCTCGAAAAACCCAGCTCTACCTCACCACCGTTCTGCCCTTGGCCCACACAGTTCTGCTTCTAGAAAAATGCTGAGGGCAAGCTGGAACTGGGAAATGAAATTTGGTGATCTCTATGTCCTTGCCTTCCCTGCCTCAAAGACCAAATTAGATATAGGTTTCTTTGTCTAAGTGTTTATTGATACATACATGGGAGGTATACCCATTAAAGATGGTGCACAACTGTCCGAAAACAATGCTTACATTCTACTTTTACAGATAAAAGGTTTCCAATAAACAGCCATACATTCACATACTTATGTCGATCTAACAGTATTCATTCTATTTTACGTTCCAAGTTAGTATACAATCATATTTAAATTTGTAAACATGATTGTAATACCTGAACAAGTTATTAAAAGTTTACATGAATATATTATCCAATAAAATAAATACATCTTTGCATTTACTGATTCTAAGTCCGCACTATATAATTATCAAAGCTCTTAATTGTCCTTTACCCCCTTTCAGTGCGAGATGCTGCCATAATCACACCTTCCACTCTTCTCTCACCCTTTCAGCATTCCAAAATGGCTGTTCCTTCCAACCTCCTGGTTCATTCCTCATTGACATCCCCCATACTTCAGTGCCTTCCCATTTTGACGATGCAACACTTATCCTTTTACTTCCTCCCTTCTCACTGTTCAGTGCCCTAAATGCACCTCCCAGGTGAAACTACAGTTTACTCGTTTAAATTTAATTTACTGTGTTCATTGCTTACAAGTCGTGCTCTCCTTCATTGGTGAGACTAAGCACAGGTTTGGAACCTGACCATTTTGTGGAATAATTCTGTTTTGAACCATTGGTGTCTGTACCAGATGTCTAAATGAGCATCTCGCTGAGTGCAGTTCTCTTTCCTTCTCCTTTTAAGGCTGCACATTTCTCCTTTTCAAATGACTATCTAATTCTCTTCTCAATGCCTCAGTTAAACCTGCTTTCGTCATAATCTCAGGCAATGCATTTCAGAGCCCATGTGAAAACATTTTCCTCATATGATCTACTCGCTACTTTAAACGTGTGCCCCCTGATTCTCGATCCTTTCACAAGTGGGAACATTTCCTCCCTAATTATTCTGTCCAGAGATTCAAAATGAATCTGGAGTAAATGCAAAGAGAAACAATCTTGAGATTGGAGAAGCAGTTAGCAGTTGGTTGTGCAAGAAATATGAATAACCAAGGGGAGGGGAGTTTCATCATATGAGGGAACAAATTACTGCAGATGCTGGAATCTGTACTGAAAACAACATATAGAGTCATAGAGTTGTACAGCATGTTGGAGATCACAGCAGGTCAGACAGCATCCATGGAGAGAGAGCAAGCTAACATTTTGACTGTAGATGACTCTTCAGAGCTGAAGTGAAGTGTGCAGGGAACAGCGTTTATGCTGTAGTTTGGGGTGAGTGGTGAGTGGTGTGTGCGTTTGTGGGTGTAGTTTGCTGGTGGAGAAAAGATGATGGTAGTTCAGATTAAGTGATCAGGAAAAATGAAAACAGTTCTGAGGAAGGGTCACCAGACCCGAAACGTTAACTCTGTTTTCTCCCCCACAGATGCTGCTAGACCTGCTGAGCTTTTCCAGCAACTTTGTTTTTGTTAAGTGATCAAGATGTGTGAATGGCAGAACAATGGTGTGTCTCCTGCCAGACTTGAAAGGACAGTAACTGGGATGGGGGGAGGGCAGGACATGATAATGTGCTGAAAGGAAGGGAAGAAATGCTTCTCAATTTAAAGGTGTTGAACTCGATATTAAGTCCAGAAGGCTGTAAAGTGCCTAGTCTGAAGATGAGATGTTGTTCCTCCAGCTTGCGCTGTGATTCACTGGAACACTGCAACATGCCAAGGATAGACGTGAGGGCATGCGAGCAGACTGCTGTTAAAATGACTGGCCAACTTGATAGTGATTTTGACATAACAGCTAGGAGTAATGCTCTGGGATAAACAGCAATTGTAAAACTGAGGTTTTCAGTAAACTTTGTAAGGAAGTAAAAGAGAATAAAATGTTAAAGTATTTAGGAACAGCAATTAGACTTTAAAATCAAGCCAGTCAAAGACTAAATAGAAACCAAAAGAACTGCGGATGCTGTAAATCAGGAACAAAAACAAAGTTGCTGGAAAAGCTCAGCAGGTCTGGCAGCATCTGTGGAGGGAAAAACAGAGTTAACGATTCGGGTCCGGTGACCCTTCCTCAGAACTGATAGTGGCTGGGAAAACGTCAGTTTATATGCAGAAAATAGGTAGGTGGATGGGGTAGGGAGTAAATGATAGGATAGAGCCCAAAGAGAGAGGGAAAGACAGTTGGACAGACAAAGGAGTTGCTAACGATCGGCTGGGATGGTGAATAGTTGTTAATGGGGACTGTTAGTGACTAACAACAGGGGATGTGTAACGGCAGGCTATGTGGTAACAAAGCCTGGTGTGTGGGGTGGGGGACTGGAACATGGAAGAGTTTAGGCCCTAAAATTATTGAACTCAATATTGAGTCCGGAGGCCTGTAGGGTCCCCAAGCGGAAAATGAGGTGTTGTTCCTCCAGCTTGCATTGGGCTTCACTGGAACACTATAGCAAGCCAGAGACAGAGATATTGGCCAGGGAGCAGGGTGGTGCATTGAAGTGGCAGGCAACAGGTAGTTCAGGTATTCTATTTTGCGAATAGAACGTAGATGTCCTGCAAAGCAATCACCAAGTCTACGCTTTGTTTCCCCAGTGTAGAGGAGACCACATTGTGAGCAGCAAAAATAGTAGACTAGATTCTGGGAAGTGCATGTGAAGTGTTGGTTGAGCAGGAAGGTATGTTTGGGGCCTTGGATAGTGGGGAGGGAGGAGGTAAATGTGCAGGTGTTGCACATTCGCCGGTTACAGGGGAAGGTGCCGCAGGGCTGTGGGGAGGTGTTGGGGGTGAAGGAAGTGTGGACCGGGGTGTCCCGAAGGGAACAGTCCCTGCGGAAGGCGGACAAGGGAGGGGAGGGAAATATGTGTCTGGTGGCATCTTGCTGGAGGTGGCGGAAATGGCGTTTTCACAATTTCCTGAAGAAGGGTCTCGACCCGAAACGTCAGCTTTCCTGCTCCTCTGATGCTGCTTGGCCTGCTGTGTTCATCCCGCTCTACACCTTGTTGTATCAGAAGATCTTAACAACTGTGATATTACAGCAGCACAACTTTGTGGTATCCGTGTTTAGTGATTTTTGGGGCAAACTGCAGTTATATGAAGTACTGTCTGAGTTTTGGACAGGTTGAAAAGTAAGAATAAGGAACAAGGCAACCTTCAGAGGTATTGAGCCATCCAGAGACAATGAAAGTTTGTTTTGGATGGAAGAGACTGGTTTAACACAGGAAGAAATAGGCTGTTCATGGGGCTGAAACATGGGTTTGAATTACAACTTAATTATCAGGCAGAACTTCATGATTTTGAAGTGTTGAATTTGTCTTGAGCATATAGGTAGAAAAGAGATTTGTGGAGTGCAATGTTTCCAGCAGAAACAATGTACGGTAGACTTTGTCTTTATTGTCTTGAGTTGATGAAAATTCTTGCTGATACGTCACTTCATGTCAAATGAGGAGTTCAGTAGCAGTGTAGAGATAGAGGTGTAATCACTAGTGGTGGAGTTGAAAGTGAGGTGGGAATTAATTTATAGCAGTAAATCAAATCAGTGACATAGTGATGGTATTTTACCATCCTTATAAACTTTGAAGTTCTGATGAAACTTTATGTAAACATTATGACCCCTGATGTTATATTTAAATATTATTAAAAGAGAAAACTAAATATTCATAAGTCGTCATCTTTCACAAAGTCTTTTCTTTAAAAGAAAGTACTTGCATTTGTATAGCAATATTTTTACTGTTGGAATAGTGCCACGGAATCTTTTATATTCATCTAATTGTGTATATGGTCTCCTAGTTTAACACCTCATGGAAGGCCTTGGCAATATTGAGCTAAATGTATAATCTTAGCTAATGTGCCTGAGTTTCTGGAATGGGCCTAGAACATGTTGACTCAGATGTACAACTGAACTAAGTCTGATGCCACTGTGACTGAACAAAACCTGAAATGGCACCTTCTAATGTATTTTTCAAATCAATACATATTTTACCAGATGTTTATTGTTTTCAGAAACTTAGAGGCAGATGTTGCTGTTAGAAATACAGCTGCTGTCTACACATACTGCAAGTCACGTGGGTTGTTTGCTGGAATATCATTAGAAGGATCTTATTTGATTGAAAGAAAAGAGACCAATCGCAAGTAAGTTGCAGTTAGCGCCAAAAAATGTTCTTCAGTTGAAGTATTCTGTCAGATATGTATAACATATCGTACAAAAATAAAATTACATTTATGTTGACACGCTGCCTGTTTCCGTGCTATGACTATGACTGCAGAGTCACAGAATGCATGTTCTGTTTGGAATTTATCACATGATGAGTAAGCAAATCCAGAAGGAGATGTAAGAGAGACATCAAGTGGTGACAAAACACATAACTGTGGTGACCATTTCACACATCTCAACTTAGGCTATCCAAAGAGGAATATCCGCATTCCCCATATGTTAATTGCATTGATGTGTGCATTTGTATAATCTTGTATATTTCACATATATTTTCACCTAACGCTTTGTCTGTCTTTATTTATGTATATCTGTGTGTGTGTACATGACAGTGACATTTGGTAAATGCACAAACATGCACATGAAATGTTTTAATGTGGAGAGGTTGATGTACTGAAGCTACCACAGCGCTATGACTGACCAGGAAACAGCTCCGCTCTTTCTGCCTCCCAAATGCATGCCAGAAGGATTTGGAAATTTATAATCAACCTGTTTGGCTGCGGTGTAGTGCAACTTAAATGGCCATCAAGTTCTGAAGTAGTAAGCTTCTGGTGAGAGGAAGGGACTCATATGACCGTGCTACAAGATTTTTTAGTCAGCTGTAAATCCAATCGGAGATTTGCATACTCTGCCATAGGTTGGGTAGATGGTCCTTTAAGGACTCAGTGGATGAACTGTCTGGAAGTTTGCATACTACTACTAATGACTCAACTTTGCCTCTGCTCATTGTCCGAAATTTAGAAACATAGGAAATACGAACAGGAACAGGTCATTTGGTCCTTCGAACCTGCTGCACCATTTAACATGATTGTGGTTGATCATTCAAGTCAGTACCCTGTTCCTACTTCCACCCGATATCCTATGGTCCTTTAAGCTCTAAAAGCCATATTTACCTACTCCTTGAAACCAACAAAGTCTCTCAATGTGTTTAGTCACTTGTTAGATGAATCTTCCCCATTTTAGGCAATCCTGGCTTGTGATTGAATATGAGTCGGTGGTCATTTTTGACCTTCAGGGATGCTTTCAGCAAGCGCTTCTGCTGCAGTTTGAACCAATTCTGATCAGAGCAATTGCTTCGAGAATTTATTGTCAGGTATACAAGCTATGTGTCCTGCCAAGCTAGGTTAGTTTTGAGTGGTTAGTGCTTTGATGAAGGACTATCTGTTGGACTATCTTTCTCGCCATGGGATTTGGAGCCTTCCTGCTCCTCTGATGCTGCTTGGCCTGCTGTGTTCATCCAGCCCTACACCTTGTTATCTCAGATTCTCCAACATCCGCAGTTCCTACTATCTCTGCCTTTTTTTTGAGATGTGGTGACCCTCAGGTTAAATTCATCACCGGTCATCTCCCTCGAATGAGGGAGCAGCCCTGTGTTCCTCTGGGACAATGCCAATTTCACCTTAAACCGACTAATGGGTGTCCAGTTTTCAGCTGCTATATTTATCCTGAAACAATCCCATTTAGTATGGTAGTACTGCCACACAACTTGATGGAAAAATACTCTGTGTGAAGATGGGTTTTCATCTCTAGTGGGATAGTGATGGTTACTCCTACCAGGACTGACATGATTTGATGTTCCTACAAAGGCAAGATTATTGAGGATGAGCCCGAAAAAGTTTTTACCTAATGAAGGCTCTGTTGTCTATGGCAGGCACGCTCATGCCCTCAAGGGGTCTTGAAGCTAAGTCCTCCAGCAGTCAACTAGCTTGACGAGTAGTGGTATTGCTGAGCTGCATTTGGGGAATGGCATTGGTCTCCCTGCCAGAGTACATTTCACATCCATGTGACTCATTGTGTGTCCTTGAAGTGATGTTTAATGCAGAGGATTCATCAGCTGAGGAAGAACATGGAGTGGTGCTCAGCTGGAAGAATGTTTTATTCCTTGAAGCTTCAAGCATCAGATTAAAAGACAATGTTGAAGACTCCTAGGATCATCTCATTCACTTAAATAGTAGAATACTACTATCTTTGTCTTGCCTGCATGGTAAATCCATTTTGGGTACAATTTCCCAATTTTGGGACAAAGCAAAAATGCTTCCTCCAGTGTATTGATCTTTCCTTTAACTTTACTCTTCAGGGACAGTTTGATCTGGTTACATGTTACTTGTCATGGTGCACATAATTCAGTCTGTACAACACAAAATAACTGTGGGCCTCTTTCTTAATGTCAGAGTACGCATTATGAATTGAATTGCTTTGAGTCCCCTTTGTTTTTGTATTAATTTTGTGTGAATGTGCCCATACCTGAAAAATAAACACTTTTAAAAAAAGGGGACAGGGCAAGGGAATAGGACTAAGTAGAAAGCTGTCTCATGGAACTGCTAAACATGAGCCGAGCTGAATGATTTACTTAAGTACTATGCATTTCTATGACTGATGCTTTCTTGGTTATCTAAATTGACATGTGACGTGACATTTAGGTCTACGTTTTTAAGTTATCAATAAATGTATTGTAGTACATGCCTAGAATGTACTGTATGACATTTTAGGTTGTCATTTGTACAATAGTTTTACATTTATGAAGTGAATAAAAGTTGAGGAATCAGTGTGTAATGCAGACATTACTAGTCTAAAATGTGTTGGTCCATGTCAATATTGTTTACATAGGTTTTACTGCGAGGACATCCGAGCATGTTCAATTTTGTATGGCGATGTTGAGCCTCCAGCTCTAGCCCATGAGTTGTATGACATATTGGATACATTTGATGAGCAGTACCAGAAGGAAGAACAGCGTGAAAATAAGAAAAAAGTAATAAGAACACAAGCAAAGGTTTGAGTTACGTTTTATCAAGTACAAAATTGGAGTGTATGTTTCATTTAGAGCACGTGAGACTGATCTTTCATTTATATTTTAATTAAAAAGTGAACAACAGATGCAACAGTTTGTTACTTAATTCAAATCTGGAAGAATAAAAAAGTTGCCTATCTTCTATTATCATATCTTTAAGATAACTGGCTCCAAGCATATGGAAAAGCCATTCTCTTCCTGACATTTACATTAGTTCAGTTAGTGATACACTTCTTCCCTCTGAGTTGGTCATTCCATAATTCAGAGACTTGAGCGCAAAAACTAGGCTGATGATTGTAGTGTACTGGAGAGTAATGTCTTTCAGATGAGATGGTGAATCAAATCCTCATTTCCCATATCACATGGACAGAAAATATTTAATGGAATTGTTCAAAAATCATGGAGATTTTCCTGGCTTCCTGTCAAATTTATCCCTAGTCAACAATCTCTAAAATTGATCATCTGGTCCCTACTCTCATTGCTTGTGGGATCTTGCTGCAACCAAATGAATAGAATCCGTGGAAACAGGCCATTCGGCCCAACAAGTCCACACCAACCCTCAGAGCATCCCACTCAGACCTATCCCCTTATAACCCACCTAATGTACAAATTCCTGAACACTACGGGGCAATTTAGCATGGCCACCCCACCTGGCCTGCACATCTTTGGACTGTGGGAGGAAACTGGAGCATCCAGAGGAAACCTACGCAGACATAGGGAGAACATGCAAATGCCACACAGACAATTGCCCAAGGTTGGAATCGAAACTGAACCAATTTCTATATAAACAAAGTGACTTGACCTTTACTGAAGTCTTGTTTAGCAAAGTTTTCCTTGGTCAATTTGCTTCACCTAATTCTGCCCATCTTTGAAATTATATACATCACTGTGCATCCTTGATATTTCTGAATCATGGTGTGTATCAGATTTTAATTTCTTCTGAGCTTACAGTGATCTGGGGTACCATTTTACTATTTTCTGAACATTTTCAAGATAAATTTGCCACTGCAAAGCCAATATTTGGATTATTTTTTGATATTAATATGTTTTCTTTAGTCCTGTAGTACTTCTATGTTTTATTTTTAACTATTAATATTATACTGATAGTATTATTACCAATATTAAACCATGTTATCGTTCATTGTTTCAAAGGAATAATTGTCCAGGCAGTTGAACTTGCCAATTGGTCAGATTTGAATTTTTCTGGAAGAATATACGGAACAATTTTCCACTTGGTCAATTATTAAACCAATTTCCGTTGGCTCAGGAGTTTGGGGCTAGATGCAAAGTCTAAAAATTAGAGGCAGACCTTTGAGGAGTGAAAATAAGGAAGACTCCTACAGAGAAGGGGTGGTAGATATTTGGAACTCTTCGCAAATTGATGTTAGATCAACTATTCGTGCTAAATCTAAGACTAGTAGAGGACTGAGACAACAAGGTGTAGAGCTGGATAAACACAGCAGGCCAAGCAGCATCAGAGGAGCAGGAAAGCTGACGTTTTGGGTTTAGACCCTTCTTCAGAAATGCTTTTCGAAACATCAGCTTTCCTGCTTCTCTGATGCTGCTTGGCCTGCTGTGTTCATCCAGCTCTACACCTTGTTGTCTCAGATTCTCCAGCATCAGCGGTTCCTACTATCTCTGATGGAGCACTGTTGTCCACATGTCGTAAAGGATGTTGCAGGTATATGGAGTTAGGATACAGATCAACCATAATCTCATTCAATGACTGAACAGGCTTAAAGGGCTAATTAGCTTATCTGTGCTCCTATCGACCATTATAGAAAGGATGATATCATGGACTATAAACCTTTGCTATATTTGATGTGCTCAGCAATTTCTTGTTATTACGTGGAGTAAATCAAATTGGCTAAAGACAGGCATCACTGCTGGTGTGAACCTGAGAGGTAGACTTCGATAAATCATCCACTTGAATGTTCATGTTGAAGATGGTTGCAAATTCTTCAGCTTTCCTTTTGCCCTTGTGTCCTGGGTTCACCATCGCTGAGGAAGTAAGTAATTGTTCTGATCAACCTCATCTTTGAATTTTAATTCTGCAGGCCAAAGAATCACAAAAGCCCTCACCCAGACCACAACGTACACAGCCATCTGTGAATGGAGGATTAAGAGGTATCTCTTATATGTTTGTAACGCATTGTCTTTCAGCTTGCATTTCATGGCTTGCGCAGAAGAGTATATGATCAATCCTAGTCAAGCATGCTTTTTATAAAGTATGGTTTGAATCCATAAATAAGACTGACATACCCCCTACATTGCTGCATTGAGACAACTGCAGACCTTCAGATGAGATATTAAACTGGGGTTGGAGCTGGCTTCAGTCTAGGAATATTGATGATTTTGTCCCAGTATTCAAAGTAATGTAGCATGTTATGATATCCTGGCAGTGTGTACTTCATTCCATTCCACAGAAAAACTGGTGCCCTGATCTTTCACAGTGGGAATTGTTTATGGGTCATTGCAGACATCAAATAGATCCATTTGCCTCTGCAATACCAGTCATTGCACTTAAAAAAAACAAGTAATTTCGTGTTAAACACTTCAATTTGTTTTAGGATAAAAATAAGCAGATATTACATTAATATTGGAACTCCCACCAGAGTCAGCAATGGTTGAAACAGTACTTCTCCCAAAAGGAAGAAACCTAATCCACATGTCCCTTCTTATTGCATTAATATATTTATTATATTTATCTATTTATTTATCTACTGTAGTGTACGTATTATTACGCTAAAATTTAAGATATTCTGATTACTTTGATGGAAGTTAAGTTCATACAAACATTCGAGAAATGACTATTATTCTATTATGTACTAAATTGTAATACCTTGTGTCCCACTATGTATCTGCTTCCTCCCCATAAGATGTAAAAACTTTAACTATCAATTTTGAAGATCACTTTTAAGGTTGGTTGACTCGCCGAGCTAGCTTGTTGTTCCGCAGACGTTTCGTTACCGTGTGTGGTAACATCCTCAGTGCAGCCTCTGATGAAGCGTCGGTGTGTTTTCCCGCCTGGTTTTTAAACTGTGGGGTCCGTTGCGATGGATTGCCTCACTTCCGGTTTTCCTCCGTAGTGGAATGTATATGGGGTCGAGTTCAATGTGTTTAATAATAGCATGCTTCGTGGAGTGCCATGCTTCCAGGAATTCTCGTGCTTGTCTCTGCCTAGCCTGTTCCAGGATCTTGGTGTTGTCCCAGTCGAAGTCGTAGTTCTCCTTGTCCATGTGGATTGAGATGGGTCCTGGAACAGGCTAGGCAGAGACAAGCACGAGAATTCCTGGAAGCATGGCACTCCACGAAGCATGCTATTAATAAACACATTGAACTCGACCCCATATACATTCCACTATGGAGGAAAACCGGAAGTGAGGCAATCCATCGCAACGGACCCCACAGTTTAAAAACCAGGCGGGAAAACACACCGACGCTTCATCAGAGGCTGCACTGAGGATGTTACCACGCACGGTAACGAAACGTCTGCGGAACAACAAACCAGCTCGGTGAGCCATCCAACCTCAACACCCACAACCCGAGCTACAGATCTACTCCAAAACCTTAGATCACTTTTAAGTTTTACTTGTAGGAAAACAATTTAAATGTACAAATTGGTATGTTTGGTTAGAACAACAAATACTTCATGTAAAGTCCAGTTTGCTCTCTTTCAGTACCACATACACAGTTTGTAATTCTGCACTGCTCGTAATGCAAGACTGTACCTTAATAGGCTTTGTGTTGAAGAGGGCAAAACTCCTAAAAATGGTTACCCTTCAAATATTTATCCAACATATGTTTTAAAGTTATTGTTGAATCTGCTTCCACTATTCTTTACACATACCAGGTCATATCGATTTGCTGTGTTTAAAAAAAAAATCCTCACCTTCTTTCTGCTTCTTCTACCAATCTCCTTACATCTTTGTTTTCTTGTTGCTCATCCTGCTGCCACTGAAAACTGTTATTTTTTTCCCTGTAAAACCCTTCATAGCTCTGAATACATACATTCAGTCACTTCTTAGCCCCTCTGCTGTAGGGAGAACAACCCCAGTTTCTCTATTTTGTTTGGTGACTATAGCAGCAAGCTGCTGTTTTCCTTATCGGCCCATTTAAAAGAAGACACAATACCACAGTTGTAATTTGTTGCCATTTACAGCATTGCTGTGAATGTAAGTCACTTATCAGCAAAGTCGGACAGCACTAATGGAAAGGAGGAGCTGTGACAGATTGCTACAAATGTGGGTGTTGCTGGAATAGAAGGTCAAGACTATGCCCTGTGCCAGAATGCTGGGGCCACTGTCCAGTCCACCTGACCTCACCTCCAAGAGTGCTTTCCTGCACAACCCTGTGCCGCGGGATGTGCCACCAGACCAGTGCTTCTGCTGAAGGTGGTGCTGGATGAACTGTGGTCAAGTTTAGTTGCAGTGTCAGGGCCTGCAGAATTGCCTGTGTGGCAGTGGAATGGTGAGGCCCAGGACCTCTGCCTGGACACAGAGCATGCACCATCTCATTAACTCTGAGAAGCTCTGAATGATAGGCAATGACTTCACTTTAAAAGGTAAAACAAAATAAAGTGCAGGTGCTGGAGAGCTGAAACAAAAACACAAATTGCTGGTAATTGCCAGCAATTTTTGATTTTGTTTCATAACTTTAAAAGGCTTCTGGACAGCAACAGGCTGCAGTCTGGGTGAAGGAATGGCAGGGTAATAAAATGACAGGCTATCGATAAAGAAGTGAAAAGCTGGGTGTTCGCGTCGTGGAGCGGTGATGTGGAAATGTAAATTTGGACAAAAAGTTAAAGACCACTCCCAGCCACTTCCCCGTGTGATTTTTTTTTTTCTCCCTCTCTCTCTCTCTCTTACACACTTACTTTCTGTTTCCATACATATTGTGCCAAAAGACCTCCCGTATATCTCTTCTTTAAAGAATATGCCAGCTGTAGCTTTGAGGTCACGCTAGCTAATCTCTGAAACCAACTAGTTGACCAGCACACAGACGGCAACCAGTCCCAACCAGCTCCCTGAGCAAATTAAACATCAGAAAAGTTGTGAGATTTCAGATACCTCTTGCAAGATCATGAGTGAGACAGAATTTGACTGAGAAATCACAACTCTTGCAATCAGTTCGGGAGAGCTGGTACAAAAACAGGAGTTGCTGGAAAAGCTCAGCAGGTCTGGCAGCATCTGTGAAGAAAAAAGTCAGAGTTAACGTTTCGGGTCTGGTGCTGCCAGATCTGCTGAGCTTTTCTAGCAAGTCTGTTTTTGTCCCTGATTTACAGCATCCACAATTTTTTTTTTATCAAGAGAGTATTTGTAACTGAATGTTGAGTCTGGTTTAGGTATGGAACCTGTACAGATGTTTAGCTGAGACAAGAACACCAACCAAACAATATGCTGCACCATATAGGTTCAAATATTATTGTAACGATTAGAACTTGTTGTTCCAATAATTTATAATACAATGTACCCTGACTGGCTGATTTCCTTCTATGATTCAAAGCAGAACAGAATCTTCTTTGTTCAGTAGCATATTTGTTGGCAGGAAAGGCATTTAGTTAAGCAAGTGGTGGCATACCTGAGCCCTGGTATCTTCCTCTTCTGTAAGAACTTAGTTCAAGGTGGGAAGGTCAGTAATTGATTTTCTTATTCTGCTGCCTATTGAGACCCTTAAATGGCTCATTTAATGGCCACGTACGTGGCCCACCACAACTGCGATTAACAAGCATGGGGCTGGATGAACACAGCAGGTCAAGCAGCATCATAGGAGCAGGAAAACTTGACGTTTCGGGCCTAAACCCTTCATCAGAAATGGGGGAGGGGAAGAGGGTTCTGAAATAAATAGGGAGAGAGGGGGAGGCGGATAGAGGATGGATAGAGGAGAGGATAGGTGGAGAGGAGGCAGACAAGTCGAAGAGGCGGGGATGGAGCCAGTAAAGGTGAGTGTAGGTAAGGGGGTGGGGAGGAGATAGGTCAGTCCAGGGAGGACGGACAGGTCAAGGGGGCGGGATGATGTTAGTAGATAGCAGATGGGGGTGTGGCTTGAGGTGAGAGGAAAAACAGGTTAGGGAGGTGGAGATGAGCTGGGCTGGTTTTGGGATGCGGTTGGGGGAAGGGGAGATTTTGAAGCTTGTGAAATCCACATTGATGCCATTGGGCTGCAGGGTTCCCAGGCTGAATATGATTTGCTGTTCCTGCAGCCTTCGGGTGGCATCACTGTGGCATTGCAGGAGGCCCAGGATGGACATGTCACCTGAGGAATGGGAGGGGGAGTTGAAATGGTTCGCGACTGGGAGGTGCAGTTGTTTGTTGCGAACTGAGCGCAGGTGTTCTGCAAAGCGGTCCCCAAGCCTCCGCTTGGTTTCCCCGATGTAGAGGAAGCCACAACAGGTACAGCGGATGCAGTATACCACATTGGCAGATGTGCAGGTGAACATCTGCCTGATGTGGAAAGTCTTCTTGGGGCCTGGGATTGGGGTGAGGGAGGAGGTGTGGGGGCAGGTGTAGCACTTTCTGCGGTTACAAGGAAATGTGCCGGGTGTTGTGGGGCTGGAGGGGAGTGTGGAGCGGACAAGGGAGTCGCGGAGGGAGTGGTCCCTCCGGAAGGCAGATAAGGGTGGGGAGGGAAAAATGTCTTTGGTGGTGGGGTCTGATTGCAGATGGCGGAAGTGTCAGAGGATGATGCGTTGGATCCGGAGGTTGGTGGGGTGGTATGTGAGGATGAGGGGGATTTTTTTTTGTTATTATTGCGGGGACGGGGCGTGAGGGATGTGTTCCGGGAAATGCAGGAGACACGGTCGAGGGCGTTCTCGACCACTGTTGGGGGGAAGTTGCGGTCCTTGAAGAATGAGGACATTTGAGATGTACGGGAGTAGAATGTCTCATCCTGGGAGCAGATGCAGCGGAGGCGAAGGAATTGGGAATAGGGGATGGCATTTTTGCAGGAGGGTGGGTGGGAGGAGGTGCATTCCAGGTAGCTGTGGGAGTCAGTGGGCTTGAAATGGACATCTGTTTCTAGGTGGTTGCCCGAGATGGAGACAGAGAGGTCCAGGAAGGAGAGAGAAGTGTTGAAGATGGTCCAGGTGCACTTCAGGTTGGGGTGGAAGGTGTTAGTGAAGTGGATGAACTGTTCGAGCTCCTCGTGGGAGCACGAGGCGGCGCCGATGTAGTCATCAATGTAACGGAGGAAGAGGTGGGGTTTAGGGCCGGTGTAGGTACGGAAGAGGGATTGTTTCACGTAACCTGCAAAGAGGCAGGCATAGCTTGGGCCCATGCGGGTACCCATGGCCACCCCCTTTGTCTGTAGGAAGTGGGAGGAATTGAAAGAAAAGTTGTTGAGGGTGAGGACGAGTTCGGCTAAGCGGATGAGGGTGTCGGTGGAGGGGGATTGGTCAGTTCTGTGGGACAGGAAGAATCGGAGGGCCTTTAGGCCATCAGCATGGGGAATACAGGTGTATAGGGACTGGACGTCCATAGTAAAAGTGAGGTGTTGGGGACCGGGGAATTGGAAGTTCTGGAGGAGGTGGAGGGCATGGGTGGTGTCACGGACGTAGGTAGGGAGTTCCTGGACCAAGGGGGTGCAAATGGAGTCTAGGTAAGTGGAGATGAGTTCGGTGGGGCAGGAGCAGGCGGAGACAATGGGTCGACCAGGGCATTCAGGTTTGTGGATTTTGGGGAGGAGATAGAAGCGGGCACTGCGGGGTTGGGGGACGATGAGCTTGGAGGCGGTGGGTGGGAGGTCACCTGAGGTGATGAGGTTGTGGATGGTTTGGGAGATGATTGTTTGGTGCAGACCTGTTACCATGTGGCATGTCCAGCAGCTGAAACATGTGCTAGCTAACCACATTAAGCAGTTGTGGGTGAGACAACCAGCCTCTAATTGAGGAACTAGACATCAGGAGTTGGGTGGGGGGGATACCTGCTGAGAACATGTGCCTGCCACTGCTACCAGTTTCCTGCCCCTGACTACTTCTGACCCCCATCCTGTGAACTCACCCATTTACATTACTTATCTATGGCCAATGTTATTCTGAAATCCTGGGACTCGGTAGGTGTTTTTCCTTAGGCTACTACGGCCTCCCTGGGATGCTGCTGAGCACAATAACAAGAGATTTTTGCCCCTGTGGAAAGCCAATCAACTGGTCTTGCCCCTGATCTGCCTTGATATGGGAATGGTAAACATTCTAGAAAATTAAGTGTAATGCTGAAGATGCAACTAACCTTGTATAGTGTATGTAATATGACATTTGTGAAATCTAATTTCCTTCTGGGGAAGAAGTACAAGATATTAACACCAACTTGCATTTATTTGTTTAATTGATATGCAGTATGCCCCAAGGCACTACACAGTCAAGTCAAAAAAAATCAAACATTAGAAAGAGATACGACTAGATAAGTGACAAAGTAGGATACTTATGGAGTTAAAATGATTGGATAGCCAATGAGCACTAGCAGTGTTTGAATGGAACTTAATAAAATAATTGATATAGGCAATGGTTTTGGATAAGTCAACGTCTTTTGGAGGTTGGATGACAAAAACCCAACCAGAAGGAATTGGGATAGTCTGCTCTGAAAATGAAAATGAAAATGGGTAAGAGTGTTTACTAATGATGTCCTAAGAAGGAAGTGATGTTGTGGAGTGGAAGAGGATTGTGTACTGGAGAGGATAAGGCGTCAGAAATTCAGCTGTGCATCAAGTAAGATGCTGAGGTTGTAACCAGTATGATTCAACCTCAATTGCCAGGATGCCAGGATGGAAAATGCTATTGATATTGTACGGAAGAATTTTGAGGTGGGGCTGAAAATAATAAATCTAGTCATCCGTGTTTAACTTGAGGAAATTGAACCACATCCAGAGTGTCAGATGCAGTCTGAAATGGTGAAAAGTAGATGGGTCAGAGAAGTAGGGGTGATGACATACAGTGATACAACTGGTTAACATCATTGTATGTGTGGGACCTGACCCCGTCTCTCCAGATGATATTGCTGAGGGGCAGCAAATAATGCGGGATTTATCTTATTGGGACCCACAGTTTTGTAGTCTAAATAAATTGGATTGCATTGATTCTTAACATCCACAATGTTTCTATTAGTTTTGAGGATCCTTTATTACGGATGATTGATATTGATTCTAATGGTATACCACATTAGAATATACCTGAACCTAAGACACTTTTTCCCTTTGACATAACATATAACAGTGAGAAAATGTATGTTAAACTAACAACTGAATCATTATCCTATCTGTTGCTGAAGATTTCTATTAATAATTCTGTTTAGTTACTTTATAAAATTATCTGGAATGTTGACTTAAGCAATTTAAAACTGTTAACAGAAATGTGTTAATTTAGTTTACAAAAATTGAATTATCAAATAGTTTGTATTAAATGGCTTTGAACTTAAAAGAACAGACTATGTGCTAACTTAAATTAAATAGGAATTTGACAGTGAAATGAATTGTGCTAATTATCAGGTAGAACACTAAGCAATTCTACTGTTAGTAATAATGAACTTTTACTATGGAGCATCGTCTGTAATAATTGGTTGGAATACTTTTGGAAGCATGAGTCCCAGTCATTCCCCACTACTTACTGAAATGATCTATCAATTTAAGTTATTAAAAATCATCCTGATGCACCTGCCTCTGTCTTGTGGGTCCCTTTTATTGTCATCACTGAAATCTATTTGCTTTTTGAGATGCTGCCTACTGTCACTTGCGTGTGTCTACGCGGCACAGAACAACTGCTGATATGAACGCAAATCAGCTGCTTGTCTGCTTCCAATATTCTGTGCATGCTGCCAGTAGATAGAACTTACTACTCACACTCCTATTACTTTTTAATAGGTGTCACTTATCAGAATGGGAATCTTGGAGTGACTTTTTTTTATCCTTTCCTGGAACGTTAAAGGCATTTGTAGCAATGCCAGGATAACTTTAGATCAGATCATCTATTTCAACACAGAGATTGTTTCTGAAACCCTTCTGCTTGGTACTGGCTAGTACTACTATAAAACATTCTGGTAAAAGTCCACAGACTTGAACCATAACTCTGTTCCTCTCTCCACGTACCTTCTGAATTTCTTCCAGTGTTTTCTGTTTTGGTTGTAAGTTTAATTAACATCTGTTGGAAATTGGAAAATTTTGCTGACACACCGAACATTCCTTAATGAGAGAAAGGAGTGTTGAGTCCAGTAGGGTTAAAGGAAGTTGGGAAAAGGAAATATTGTGCAGCACTGAGCAAGATTAAAGTTCTTCATTTTACCTTGAGTTGAAATTCAGCCCTCTCAAATTCTGTTTTCCTGTTTCAGCACTTCTGATTGTTTAGTTGGTGAAGTCAGTAGATAGCCATACCATAAAAGCAGCCTGATGTTTTCCATATTTTATCCTAATCTATACTAAAGTAGCTGTAGAGGGGAGCTATTAGCCTTGGTGTTCTTGGACTAATGGTCAAGAATGACAGCCCACATTCCCATTTCAAGTGCTATTCTCTAACTTCCACTGAAAAACCTGTGTGTAGGTACTGTGTGAAAATACGATTCAGCTCAAACTGCCAGCATTTGCGACGTGGACTCGTACGTAATGATAATTTGGGATGAAGAATACTTGTAAATCAGCAACTTTTTTTGTATATTCAAGGTAATCACTTTCTTTTCAGAATGACTGAGGATGCCTGGTTTGGAGATTAAATGCCAGGTTGGTGCTAAGTGGGGAATAGTGCATAAAAACGCATATTATACATGCAAATTTCCCTCCATCTGCTTATTACTGTAACTGAGAGGAGCAGCATTTTGTTCTTCAGCGCAGTCTCCTCATCATGATTGACATAAATTTCATTGTAAAAGGCATCTGAGTCAGAAGTATATAGTTTGTTTTTCTCTTCCGATTCTAGGCTGTCACACATAACAGAGTAAATATTATTGTCGGTGCCGTCTCATAGCTGTGAAAGACCCATAACTCCTCAACTGTATGAACTCGGATTAGTTCTGTTCGATCATCTAGAGTGAAAACAGGCCTCGATCAGTCTGCCACTCTTCAGAGAACCAGTTTATTTTGCAGAACTTTTTGAAATGTTTTATTTAGCTATCAAATGGTAATTCACAATTTACACCTGTTTTGAGTTTAGCTTATCACTCCAATTTATTGGCACACTCTAAGTTGAGATAGTCAGGCTATTTAATCCAAAGAAATAACCAATAATTGCTCAATTATTGGTTGTAATAATTATTTAGAAGACCCGTGACTAATGGTATGAATGGTAGCAATGATTAAGTTAGATTTATGTTCCTGCTTTATGTTCATTTGTAAAACTGTTGTCATGTTAGAAAACTGTTCTGAGACTGACATTATTTGAAGAATCAAGACGGTCTTTTCGTGGCTCAGTTGGTAGTGTTACTGCATCTGAGTCAGAAAATTGAGAGTTCAAGTCCCATTCCAGAGATGGAAACATAAACTATAAGCTGAAAATTCAATACAGTACTGAGAATGCAGCACTGTTGGAGATGGCATGTTTTGGATGAGAATTCCACTCTTTCAAGTGAATGCCAAAGATCCTATGACACTGTTTGGAAGAAGGAGCAGGAGAATTAGCCCTTGTTTCTTGACCAGCGTTTATCTCTCAATCAAAGCCCACTAGCATAGATAACATGTTACTGTCACATTGCTGTTTGTGGTACCAAGATGTGCAAAAATTGTTTGCCATCGCTCCTACATTACAACTGACTAACTATTTCAAAAGTGTGCCAATTCACAAAAAATTGTCTTTCTTGAAGGTCAGCTTCTTTAGAAAGAATGATTTGTGTTGGTGAATCACAAATTTTACAGAAACATGTTTATTTTTGATTAGGTAACAATTAATACCAGCAAAATTGAAATTGTTACGTTTTGTTTATTGTATGGTGACACTTGGCCAGTAGTGATATTGAAAAGAATACTTTTTTTTCCTCCTTTTGCAATTGGAAATGTGTTAAGGCACATGTGTTTTCAGTTCATAGGTAATAGAGAGATTGCTCTTGGGTTGCAAAACCATCTTTGTACATTGTCCACAAACAAAAGTTGACATTTTGTTGCCCATGTAGATGCATAGAAATACAATGAAGTTTCCAACATGAAGGTTGATTGATTTGAAAAGAGACATTTCCTTTGGTACATTTTTTTGAAAACAGATGTAATTAATAATATGTACATTTACATTTAAAAAAAAGTAAAAAGCTCTAAACTAGTGGAGGGGGATAGTTTTTTTTGTGTGATCACGTAGAACAGGTGATCCAATGGATTGAAGAGTCAGGACTACTGTCAATTCACTGTAATTCATTTTATATATACCATGATATTCTTTAGTTCATATACATAGGATATTAGTTATTTATATAAATCATAGGAATTTTTTTAACCACCTTGAAAATACTTCTGCCCTTTTGAAACAAGTCTTAAAGATGTGTAATTGGCAGGTTTAATAAATGATCCCAGAGTAAAAGATCCCTAAGGAAACAACGATGATAATATGGTAGAATTTAGCAGTCAGTTTGAGGGAGGGAAAACTTGGATCAGAAACAAACTGTGCTAAACTTAAATAAGGGTAATTACAAAGGATTGATGGAAGAGCTGGCTGGAATGGCTGGGAAAGTGGTTTAATAGCAAAGATGGTTGAGGAACAATGGTAAATGGTCAAGAAAATAGTTCATGGCTCACAGCAATGACATATCCTAATGTGAAAGAGGGATTCTATAAAGGGGATAAGCTACTCATGGTTAACTGTGGATTTAATAATAGCAGCAAATTGAAAGAGAAAACATATAATGTGGCAAAAATTATTAATAAGCAAGATTGAGGAAGGTTTAAAAGCCAACAATGTTTGACCAAAAAAACATTCAAAAGGGGGAAATGATAAACTCTGAGGGTAAGCTTATTTGTAATACCAAGATGGACAGCAGAATCTTCTTTAAATATATAAAAAGTGAGAGAGGCCAAAGTGAACTTAGGCCCTTAGAGAATGAGGCTGGATAAGTAGCAGTAGGGGAACAGGAAATGGCAGAGGAGTTGAATAAATGATTTGTATCAGTGTTTACAATAGAAGATATTAATAGCATTCCATGAATAGTAAATAACCTAGCAGCAAAAGAAGAGAAAATAAGTACAATAACTATCACTGGAGAAACGGTACTAAGGAAACTAATGGACTAAAGACTGATCAGTGTCCTGGATCTGATGGGATAGTTCTAGGATATTGAAATAAGTAGCTCCAAAGATAATGGTTGCACTAGCAATAATCTTCCAAGAATCTTTAGATTCTGGAAAAGACCTGGAGGATTGACAGACTGCTAATATGACACCCTTATTTGAAAAGGAAAGGAGACAGAACAAAGCAGATAACTGAGTCCAGATAGCTTAACATCTGTTCTTGGGAAAACGTTACTGCCTATTTTAAAGATATAATAGCAGAGCAATTAAGTGATACATAATATGGTCAATCAGAATTAACATGGCTTCACAAAGAGAAAATCATGCCTGACAAATATATTAGAATTTATTGAGGAGTTAACAAAGGGATAGACAAATAGAAGCAGTGGATGTGATCTATTTTAATTTACAGAAGGCATTCAATAAAGCACCACATCTTAGGCTACTCAATAAGATGAAAGCACATGGTGTTAGAGGTAGTTCATTAGCATTGGTAGTGGATTGACTAAATAATAGAGGACAGAGAGTTGGGATAAAGGGAATAATTTTGGCAAACTGTAACCAGTGGTGTGCCATTGGGATCAGTGCTGGGTCCACAATTCTATATACTATATATTCATGAATTGGATGAGAAAAGTGAACATACAATAGGCAAGTTTGCAAATAACACAAAAAATAGGTAGGAATGCAAGTGGTGAAGATGACACAAACAGGTTAAGCGAATGCACAAAAATCTTAGCAGTTGGAATATAAAGTGAAAATGTGAGATTATGATGCTTGGTAGGGAGTTGGATGACCTCATTGTCCCCTGAACTGCTACACGTAGATCCGTGTACTTGCTGTGTCAGCCCCAGATTCCATCTCAAATTTTCCGCATTGTCTCATCTAGTTCTGCAAATGTTCTGCTTAGATAAACATTGCACAGTCCTTTGCCGTGCATTGGAGTAGTGTCCTCATAGATAACACGGACATGACTGGTCTGATTACTCCAGATTTCTACCACTCCCTAATATAGATAATATATTGAGAGATTGTACAAAGCTGCATTACAGAGGAATTTGGTAGTCCTCATTCTCAAATCACAAAAAGCTAGCATATGGGTTTAGCAAGTAATAGGAAATGCTAATTGAATATTGACCTTTATTTCAAAGTCAGTGGAGTATAAAAATAGGGAAGTATTGCTAAAACTGTTCAAGACACTTCTGAGACCACTCTTAGAATGCAGTGAACAGTTTTAGTCCCATTATCTAAGTAAAGATGCAGTGGCATCAGTAGCAGTCTGGAGAAGATTTGTGAGGTTGGTCCTGGATGTGGAAAAACCATTTTATGAAGAGTGGCTGAGTACTTTGGGCCTGTATTCATCGAAATATTCATTAGAAGAATGAGAGGTGACTTTACTCAAATGTGTAAGATTCTTAGCAAATTTGACAGGGTAGATGTGGGCTTTCCTCTTGTCAGAGAGTCAAGGTCAGAGGTCATAATGACAGAGTAAGAGATCACTCATTTATAGCAGAGGTGAGGAGGAGTGTTGTCTCTCAGAGGGTGGAAAATCTGCAGAATTGTTTATCATAGAAGACTGTAGAGGTTGTGTTGCAAGTATATTCAAAGCTGAGATTAACAGATTTTGAATCAGTAAGGGAATTGAAAGTTATGGGAAAAAGGCAGGTAAGTGGAGTTGAGGATTATCAGAGATAATAGGTACTGCAGATGCTGGAGAATCCGAGATAACAAGGTTTGGAGCTGGATGAACAAGCAGGCCAAGCAGCATCATAGGAGCAGGAAAGCTTGATGTTTCGGGCCTAAACCCTTCATCAGAAATGGGGGAGGGGAAGAGGGTTCTGAAATAAATAGGGAGAGAGGGGGAGGTGGATAGAAGATGGATAGAGGAGAGGATAGGTGGAGAGGAGGCAGACAAGTCAAAGAGGAGGGGATGGAGCCAGTAAAGGTGAGTGTAGGTGGGGGGGTAGGGAGGAGATAGGTCAGTCCAGGGAGGACGGACAGGTCAAGGGGGTGCGGGATGAGGTTAGGAGATGGGGGTGGGGCTTGAGGTGGGCCTGGGAACCCTGCAGCCCAATGGTATCAATGTGGATTTCACAAGCTTCAAAATCTCCTCTCCCCCAACCGCATCCCAAAACCAACCTCGCTCCTCCCCACCTCCCTAACCTGAGAACGGCTTGCATTCAAATTGACCTAGATAACACTGTACATGAATTACAGATTATTCACATGCAAGTACAGTAAGCATGAAAGTGAATAATATGTTAGCTGCTATTACAAAAGGATTAGATTCCTCTCTAATCTTCCTCTCACCTATCCCCTCCTTCCACCTCAAGCCCCACCCCCATCTCCTATCTCCTAACCTCATCCCGCCCCCTTGACATGTCAGTCCTCCCTGGACTGACCTATCTCCTCCCAACCCCCCCCCACCTACACTCACCTTTACTGGCTCCATCCCCGCGTCTTTAACTTGTCTGCCTCCTCTCCACCTATCCACTCCTCTATCCATCTTCTATCCGCCTCCCCCCTCTCCCTATTTATTTCAGAACCCTCTTCCCCTCCCCCATTTCTGATGAAGGGTCTAGGCCCGAAACGTCAAGCTTTCCTGCTCCTATGATGCTGCTTGGCCTATTGAGGATTATCATATTAGCATCACTCAGTCTCAACTGGCTGTTTGGCCTACTTCTGGCCCCCTACATCTTATAGTCAAAAGTATTTAAAAGCCCAGCTCAACAAATTGGACAATGAAGTATATCTTCTTGGATCCTGTGTTTGTATTTCATTAATAACAAGAAGCAGAATTAGGGCATTCAGACCCTCAAGCTTACACTGCCAATCAATGAGAACATGACTGGTCTGATTACTCCACATTTCTACCACTCCCTAATATGTTTTCACCTCCTTACTTACGAAGAATTTATCTATCCACTACTGCTTAATAAATATTCAAAGCCTTTGCTTTTGTCACCTCTTGAGGAACCATTGCAAAGACTTTCAGCCATCTGTGAGAAAACGTTTCTCTTCATTATTAACTTAAATTGGTCAGCCATTTTTATGTTTGCATAATGACTCCTAGTTCTAAATTTTATCACAGGAGGAAACTATAGGCCCCAAACAATCAGTGAGCAATAGAGGGAGCAATAGAGTATAAAATTGAGGGGCATAGATAGGGTAGACAGACAGAACTTTTCCCCTTGATAGAGGGATCAATGACTGGGGCATAGATTTAAGGTACGGGGCAGAGGGTTGAGAGGAGATATAAGGAAAAACACTTTTTTTCAGACAAAGGGAAGCATAAACCCTCATAACATTTACAAAGTATTTAGATATGTACTTTTGACTACAGGACTGCTGGCCAAGTGGTGGAAAATGGGATTGCATCCATGCGGTCAAAACCTGAAGAGGATTTTTCTGTACTGTAGATGTCTATGATTCTGAGATGTGTATACAAATGAGGTGTGTGGTAACAATAAGGTAATTATATTAGGGGTTTCAACTTCCCCAAGATTAATTGGGTTGAAAACAACAAATGTTGAAGATCACGAGTCAGACACATCCATGGAGAGAGGGCAAGCCAGCATTTTGAGTCTAGGCGACTCTTTATCAGAGCTGACGTGAAGTGTGGAGGGGGGCAGCATTAATGCTACAGTTGGGGGGTGGTGCGGTGTGCGGCAATGGTGGGGTGTAGAATGCTGTTGGATAAAAGAACTATCAATGTCTTTTCTCCACCAGCACTCTACACCTCACCACTGTCCCCTCCACACTTCACATCAGCTCTGATGAAGAGTCATCTAGACTCAAAATGTTGGCTTGCTGTGTCCCCGTGGATGCTGTGTGACTTGCTATGATCTCCAGCATTTGTTGTTTTCAGTACAGGTTCCAGCATTTGCAGTAATTTGCTCCTAAATTAATTGGGATGGCTATAGTGTAAAGGGTTTAGATGGGGCGGGTTTCTTGAAATGTATTCAGGAGAACTTTTTACATCAGCACTTGGAAAGTACAACAAGGGACAGTGCAGTACTAGACCCAGTTCTGGGGATGGAAGCTAGACAGGTGGTCGAGGTGGTGGTACGGGAGCATTTTGGTGATAGCAACGACAACATGGTGTGATTCAAGTTTGTTATGGAAAAGGAAAGAAGTAGACTGTAAAAAAATCAAAAAGTTTGTGGATTGAATTAAGGCATATTTTATTAAAATAAGGCAGGATCTGGCTAAAGTAGACTGGGAAAAGCTACTTAAGGGTAAATCTGCAGCAGAACCTGGGGGTGTTCAGAGGGGTGGGGGGGTGCCGGGTGTGATGTTGGTGTTCTAAATGAACATAGGGAAGTTACAAGCCCAACATGTCTATTTTAGGGTTAAATATAGAAGCAACAAGCCAACAGACCCTTGATGTCGAGGAATATGTTTAGGAGTTCCTCAGTTAGTGTCCTCGGCCTAACCATTTTCAGCTGGTTCATCAATGACCTTGCCCCCAGCATAAGGTCAGAAGTGAGGATGTTCACCAAAGATGCACAATGTTCAGCACCATTTGTAACTCCTCAGATCCTGATGTAGGTCGTGTTCAAATGCAACAAGATCTGGACAATATCCAGGCTTTGTGGCATACTTCCCACTTGCCTAGATGGGTGCAGCTCTAACAACACTCAAGATGTCGTTTATGTGGATTTCAGCAAAGCCTTTGACAAGGTCTCACATGAGAGACTGATATAGAAGGTAAAAGCACATGGGATCCAAGGTAACTTGGTAAGATGGATCCAAAACTGGCTTAGTGGTCGGAGACAGAGGGTGGTGGTCAAAGGCCATTATGTGACTCAAGGCTGGTGTCCAGAGTGTACCACAGCCTGCTTTATTGGCACCGCATCCACTCCCTCCACCAGCAACACTCTGTAGCCGCAGTTTGTACAATCAACAAGGTTCACTGCAGAAATTTACTAAAGAGCCTCAGACAGCACCTTCCAAACTCTCAGCCACTCCATCTAGAAGGACGAGGGCAGCATGTACATGGAAATATCATCACTTGCAAGTTCCCCTCTAAGCCACTCAGCATCCCGACTTGAAAATATATCACCATTCCTTCACTTTTGCTGGGTCAGACTCCTGGACTTTCCTCCCTAAGGGAGTTGTGTGTCAACCTGCAGCACATGGATTGTAGCGGATCAAGAAGGCAGCTGACCACCACCTTCTCAAGGTCAACTAGGGAATACTGGCCGGCCAGCCAGCCAGCGATGCCCATGTCCCACGAGTGAATTTTAAAAAAAATCAGGACTGGACAAGAAGGAAAAGAGGCTTTTAGCAGATGCAAAGGGAGCAATCAATGAAAGCCCTAGTGGAGTAAAGATAGTGCAGGAGGAAAACCTTAAGCAATTAGGAGGGTAAAAAGAGGGCATGAAAAAACATCGGCAGGTAAAATTAGGGTAAATCTCAAGATAATCTGTAAGTATATTATGGGGAAGAGGATTATTAGGGAAAGAATAGAGCCCTTCAGGGACCAAGGGGACAATCTGTGCGTGGAGCTGAAGGATATTGGTAGGATGTTAAAGAAGTATTTCACGCCGGTCTTCACTCAGCAGAACAAGAATGTAGGTACAGAATTCAGGGAGATGGCCTGAGGTTTTGAGTAGATTGAGATAGGGTGTGTCTATAATTATACCCGTCTCTTTTACTTTTTAAATAAAGCAGTTACATTTACTAATTTCAATTCAAAAAGAGCCTCCCCTGAATGTAGGAACTTAAAAAAAAAAATTAAAGTCAACGAGCTAGCTCTTTGTAGATTCTCTGATTCGGTCCATTAGGATTTGGGGTCTTGTCAGCCTGCTGCTCCAACAGTTTGCTCAATACCATTTCCTTTGTGATTTTACGGAATTTCTGCCTCTTTTCCATTTTCTAATTTGTAGCTATTTCTGGGATCTTACTTTATATATCAAGAGTGAGGAGCAAAGCAAAGTAGCTGTTCACTTCATCTGCCATCCCCTTATTTTCCATAATTAATTCCTAGGATCAGTTTATAAAGGGCCAATAGTAATTTTGCTGATTTTTTTGATTTCTTCTTTGAATTTCATAAAAACTCTTATCATCTATTTATATGTTTGCAGTTGACTTCCTTCCTCTAAATGTTCCCTCCTTATTAATCTTATCTTCAGTCTTTGCACTTTTTATGTTCTGTGTAAAATTCTGACCTGTCATCCCTCTTTGCCCAAATATACGAGTGGCTTGAAATGAGAGTGAATGCCCTTGTCATCAAGGTCGGATTTGACTGAGTGACAAATTAAGGTCACATTTGACTGAGAGTGGCATCAAGGAGCCTTAGCAAAATTGAAATCAATGGGAATCAAAGGCAAAACTCTCTGCTGCTTAGAGCTTTACATGCCACAAATGAAGATTGTTGGAAGTGAGTCAGCTCAGCTCTAGGACATCTCCACAGACTTCCTCGGTAAAGTATACCAGACCCAACTATCTTCAGCTGCTTCATCAATGACTCCGTCATAAGTCAGAAGTGGGGATGTTTACTGAGAATTACACAACCTAACCTTGCCCTGCTTCCCCCCCCCCACCCCATAACCCTTAAATCTTTTATCCATGAGCAATATCTACCACCTCCTTGAAAACGCATTATGTTTTGGTCTTAACCAGTTTCTGTGGTGAAGAAATTTCTCATCATCACAGTCTTAAAAGATTTACCCATTATCTTTAAAGCTGGTTCTGGATTCCATCACCATTGGAACATCCTTTCTGCATCTAACCTGTCTAGATCTATTAGAGTTTTATCAGTTTCTATACAGTTTCCCCCTGCCATTCTTTTATTTTCCCCTGTCTGCTAATCAATTTTCTATCCATCTCAATACACTACCCTCAATCCCATGCACTTTAATTTTGCACATTAATCTCTTACGTGGGACTTGGTTTATTTGGACTTTCAGGAAGTTTTCAACAATGTCCACTGGGTCCCCAGACCACTCTCCTAGTTACATTCTGAAAGAATTCCAGTAGGTTTGTCATGCATGATTTCCAGCATGTTGCTGACTGTGTCTCATTCTGCTGTTGTTTTCTAAGTGCTCTGCTATTAAATCCTTGATAGTAGACCCTAGCATCTTCCTCATTAGTGCCATCAGATTCAGTGGTCTCTTATTTCCTTTTTCTGTCTACCTTCCTTTTTAAATATTGGGGTTGCATTAACTACTGTCTAATCTGTAAGAATCGTTTTAGAGTATAAAGAAGATTTGAAGATGATCACCAATGCATCTACTATTTCTACAGCCGCATCCTTGAGTAATGTGGGATTGGATTATCAGGCTCTGGAGATTTATTAGTCTTCAGCCCCATCAATTTCTTCAACACCATTTCTCTACTAGTACAGATTTGCTTCAGTTCCTCCCTTGCACTGAACCCTTTGTTCTCTATCATTTCTGGTATATTATTTGTGTCCTCCTTTGTGAAGACAGAAGTGAAGTATGAATTAGTTCATCAGCCATTTCTTTGTTTCCCATTATAAATTCTCCATTTCTGACTGTAAGGGACCTACATTAGTTTTCATCAATCATTTTCTGTTTACATGCCAATAGAAACATGTACAGGCAGTTCTTATGTACTCCTCAAGCTGACTCTTATACACTGTTTTCCCCTTAATCAATCAACTTTTCCTCCTTTGCTGACATCTAAAAATTGTTCCTACTCCTTAGGTCTGTTGATTTTGTCTTGCTAATTTGTACACTTCTTTTTGGCCATGCTGTGTCTAACTTCCCTCTTATGCCATGGTTTGGCATTGTTCTCTTCATATTCTTGTGCCAGACAGGGATAAAATTTTTGCAGTTTGCAATCATATCTTTCCTCAGTTAAGGGAATGAAGACTGTGCATAGTAATCTAGGTACTGTCTAACTAAGGTTCTGTACAATTGAAGCAAGGATTTTCTACTTCTATATTCAAAGCCTCTTGCGTTAAAAGCTAACTTACCATTCGCCATCCTAATTACCTGCTTGCACCTGGATGCTAGCTGTCAATAATTTATTAATGAAGAGATTTCCTTTCTTTATGCATCCTTATTTTCTAATCTCTTACCATTTAAGAGATGGATATTTATTCATTCTATCAAAGTGGATAACCTTCCATTTTTCCATTTTTTAAAAAATTATATCTGCCATGTTCTTATCTACTTTAAAGGCTGTCTGAATCCTCTTCAAGACGTTTTGCATCTTTCTCACAGAACACACTCCCACCTAAGATTGTGACATCTGTTAACTTGGAAATATAGCACTTGGTCTCCACATCCAAGTCATTAATGTATGTTGTGAATAGCTGAAGCCAAAATACTGATCCTTGCAGTACCCTGCTAATCACAGCCTGCCAACACAAGATGATTTGTTTATTCCTACTCTTTTTGCTTGTAAACCAATCCTTAAACCATATCAGTACATTATTTCCTATCCCACATACTTTAATTTTGCTAATCAATTTCCAGTGGAGGCCTTTATTAAAAGTCATCTGAGAATCCAAGGATACTATCGCCACTAACTACTTGTGGATGGAAAGGGAGATGAAGAAACTGGGGAGGAACAGAGAGGAAAATGAAAATGATGCCAGTGGAGGGGGGATGGACATAGAAAAGATGAATAGAGATTGGGGAATGAATGAGAATAAAGATGAAGGTGCTGAAAGAGAAATAAGAAAGGGGCAAATGATCTTTGGATAATTGAAGACGTAGTGGTTTCCCAGTGATGAGTATTGTAATATGTGGAGGTTGGGGGGAAATTCTATGACCTAGACATGATTGAATTCGTAAAGGAGGGGTTCCGGTGAAGTATAGAGGAGAAACACTGCTTAGTTGTGGAAGGCCAAACTTTGTAGGAACTGCTTGTGTTGTGTAACATCTTATATTGGAAAATCTCTGTCATAGGACCACTTAGGATGGGACTCTGCAACCTGCAGCTGAAGAGCCACGTTGGGGATATGTATATGGCTTTCAATATTAATCAATCAAGTCCATTTTGATAGTTACTCAGATGGCTTTTTCAGTTTTTTATCTTTTATTAATATTGTACTTAGTGATTTTTTTTTATAAATAACTTTGAAATGTATTTGAAATGTGTCTTTTTCACTGTAATTGACATATGAAGACCATCATTGCAACTTTTAGGATATTGCAATTTTGTCTAAATTCTAAAAGTGGCTCATCTGGTTTTTAAGATTGCTGACTCTTTAGAGGCATTAACTGTTTTATAATGGGATTGCTATAGATGAAACTTGCTGTAGAATTTGCTCGTGCATTTTGGAAGTGGAATGCTATAGCTACAGCACAGTTTTAACAATGACTGGAACCGATCGGAGCCATATTCCTCTTTGTAAAATCAAAACAATTACAAGGGCAATAGTGGCTAACATGCTTTGTGAAGTTTAATAGAGAAAGAAACCGTTCAAGATATAATTAGTAAAGACGATCAACAGTCAAAACTTATTTAAAATGTTTCAGATCAGAGAGCATAAAAGAAAGCTTTGGGCTATAAAAATGCGTAGTGGTGAACTGAAATTGTGTGATAAGGGGTTTTCTGGAGGCTGTCAATGGACGCATGGCTCAAGGTTCAGCCTGAAGTATGGCTACCTTCATAGAAAATTGAGCTATTACAGCCACATGCAGCAAAACTTAGAATAGTTGTAGAGGATTATGGAGGTGCGTTGTTTGCCTCTGTGTGGCTGTAAAAGCCAAACCTGATAAGTAGTGTACCCTTTAAGAGACGGCTGGAAAGAATAAAGAATACACCAATATAATTCTGTTTTCCCTTTTGAATTACTAAACATATTCATGAGCACTTATCCATTTTAACCAGTTTTATAAGTGAACATGATTGTAAACAGGGTTTATTATAAACAGGGTCATTTGAGGTTAATTGCAACTGCAGTCACCTCTTTCAAATGTGCCACACCTGAGACAGTTATTATGGAGAATCGTATCAATAGTGAAAACATCAGTTTGTCCTTGTGAAATTCACCTTGTTGCAATATTTCAGCACAAATCCTGCCTGTATCTGTGTGTTGCTTTAGTTGTTCCCAGATGGGTTGTTTCTTGTCATGCCAAATATAGCTTGTTGGATATTGTTGATAAAAAAAAATGACACCAGTTATATATGTGATGCTTGAAATAAAAGGAAACCAATGCTGCAAGCCAAGGTAGTCATGTAGCAATAAATTATAGGGCAGAACTTTCCCATCTGCAGTTAGTGTTTTGTCAAGTAAGATTCTTGGCACAAGGTCCACCATGGCTTGGATCGATTTTTCTCACTCAATCTTTTGCTCTTCATCTCATTAATTATTCAACTTAGCTCTTTATTTCCAATCACATAGAATCATGAGGCAGGAATGTAGAAGTGCTCAGTCATTGCTGAGTCCTTCTGCGTTCATACCACTGGTGCCATATTATAAGAGCAGCTGCACACTACTTCAGATACTGTCAGGTCAGAAATGGCAATCACGCTGAGCTGTTGGAGTATCATTGAATAGAAAGGAAAACTAGTGCCATGTTTCACGGACATGGACCTGGATGTACAGGGGGATGGAATGGTGGAGAGGAGCAGCATGAACTTTCCTGTGAACCACCATTGGAGACCTCATCACCAGACCAAAGCTGCCTGAATCCAACAATCAGGTTAGTGCTGTGACCTGGGCCCAAAGAGATGCCCAGCAGTGCTGGAGTAAAGATAATGACCTCTTGCAGTCTGAAAGAATATGCGCCATCATCATCTCCCTGCTTCCCCACGCTGTCAGGGCTACCAATCCCTCCTCATGTGGGAATGATGAGACAACAATGGCTGACCAACCTAGTAAGCGTTGTGCTGGGCTGCACTGCTCTCCAGATAACACCAGTGCTAACTCATTCTTTGTCTGAATCCCTTCTAGACAAATAAATCCCTCTCTTAATCAGGTGCTAGTGGCACCTAGGAATCATTCACTAAAATGAGGCTAGCACAAGAGACCCTCATCTCCACCTCTAAGGAGGATATCACTGAACCCCCAGAAGATGCATCAGGCTTTCATGAGCATCCTCTAACAACTCAAGAGACTTTCACCTGGGTGGGCATGCTTTTTAGCTGATACTTCAGAGCACACTCTGGTGAGCAGATCCCGACAGTGGATTGAGGAAGAAATGCCCCATGTCTATGGCCCTTAGAAGACTGCCAGAGACCGAGCATCTGTTCAGCATCAGGCAGAGATAAATGCCATGTTCTGAGCAATTAATGACTTTGTCAGTACCCACACAGGAACAGCAGAGTTTTTTTATCAGAGTATTTGGGAAGCAAGGTTGATGGATGGAGGTGTCCCCAAGAATGTTATCAGGACTGTGCAAGCTCTGGTATTTGTGAATCTGACATCTTCCATGAACAGGTTAGTGATCACCATGGAGACCCAGATCCAGCACATCTTGTCACCTGAATATGCACATGGCCTGCACTCCATCACTTTAGCCATAGATACATAGCATCAAGGACAAGGTGAGAAGGGATGAGAAATCTTGACCTCACTCCTGTGGACAAGCTAAATTGTCTACTTCTCCTTTTTTATGTGTTCCTCTCGGAAAGATAGAGTCACGCCAGCAGGCACCCATAGAAGGAGGAGCTATGTACAGGACTCCCAGAAACTGCTTCTTGGGAAACTCAAGAGATGCCTGGCCCCTCCACCACCCCCTGTCTGATCACAAAGCCTGCAAATATTCACGTCAAGGAGAGTGAGCTTGTATCTGAACAATAGACTCCTAGCAGGCCTGGAGCCTTCAAATACCCCAAGGACCACTGCCAAGTTGTCCAGACCATCTACAGAGCTGGCTCTCTCCACTCCAGTTGCGGAGGTCTGGATTGCATCTAACAAGAACGGAAGCATGAAATGGAAGTAAGCTTAGTGTGGGTATATATGTGGTTATGGATGAAACATCATTTCGATAAACTTTCAATTTTATAAATGTACCTTGGTAAATCATATCCATGTGAGAGATGAGCAGTCTCTTCAGATATCCCAAGGATGAATGAAGTTGAAATCTCCAAAAATGTTCAACTCCTTGATTACAGATAGTCCCAAATGTTAGAGATTTTTGAACTGTCAAATTCAGAACTGCAGCCTCAGCAATCTCCATGTGAGATCTGTGAGCAGATATCTGAAAGGAATTGTCAGAATTATAACCCAAGTCTACTGAAAAATCTTCTCAGCCCTCCTTAATCACAATGAAGCCTCATGTGAAGCTTTCGCTCCATATGGCATGGAGGTTTCCCAATAAGCTCATTGTCATGCATCCATAAGGTGCTCTGAAGTGTATGATATTATCCATTGGTGCTTTAAATAATCCAAGTTTCTATGCTATATTGGGAGTAGAATTCAGCCAAGCCATCATGATAACTTCCCCTTCAATATCTCTTCCACCCCCTCAAAGAAAGGCTGCCTTCCACATCATAGACCATGTTATTTCATATTTACATTTCAGCTTGAGAATCCAGTAACTGCTAACTCTGCAAAGTGTTTATGAAATGGAAACTTCAGGTTCTGCTTTTAAATGCCTTGTTTTCAAGATAGTTGCTTCACCAGTATGACAAGAAGTGAATTAGTGTACACTGTGATGCTCCTGGCCACTTCAGGCCAAAATTTGGATTGTGCATGGACAATGAACGTCCTACTAATGAAGTGCAATTTGAAGCCAGATGAAGTGACATTACTGAATCAGTGATGGCATGATTAATGCAATTGCCCCTAGTCGGGCCATCAATTGCAAAACATTTATTGTATCCATGAAAAATTTTTTTTAAAAAGTATTCCACTTGCTTTGCATGAAGTGTCAGCCATTTTGTGCAGTCATTGCACAGGTGACTTTTGATCTAGTGTGGCAAGATTCCAGCTTTATTTTTGTGTGAGTGACTTGCAGGCACCCCTGTGATGCAAGAACTGCTCCGTCTTTCATAACTCTGTTGAACTGCTGTCCCCGTGGCCTGTATGAACCTTAAGCTTCTCCCAGTTTCCGTTAAAGTCTCGATATTGTAATTAATGTGCCCACTCCAACCTGTAGCCCATAACTTAAGAAATTCCCATGCTCTTCATGGCCATTCACCCACGCCACCTAGGCTAGAGTTAACAGGAACTGTTAGAACCTCCCACAACAAACTGCCTGCATTTCTATCTGCACTATAAAACAATTTGACACACACAGAGACTGGCAGCCTGTAAGTCAGTGTTAAAGTCATTGAGTGTGTGTGTGTGGTAGAGAGCAATGTGAAATAGACAGAGGCCGGTGGCCTCCAAGTAAGTACAAAGTGAGTGAGTGGTAGTAAAAGTTATGAGCCACAATATGCGTTCTGTGTAAATGCATGATGATTGTGTGTCCCTGAGCACAACATGCAACTGGCAAAAGCATGCAAGTCATGGGTATTCCTGGTCTCCAAAGTCAAGTGTTGAAGGGCTGAAATGTAGTGAGAGTTGGTCAAAGAGCAGATACTTTGATGTCATGAGGCTGGCAGTCTGCTGTTGCCTGTTTGTGTACATGAAGGATCGAGAAAAGTGGCAACCATGATGCATGAAGGAACATAGTGGTGAAGAAGCAGTTAGATGTTGGTGGGAATAAGCAATTGGTGAACTTCAGCCACAAGCAACCCACTGTGACTTTCATGTTAGGAATTTGTGCCATTTACTTTATTGGTGAAGAGGAGGAAAGTTGGAAGTGAAGTCTGAAGAAGGTAAGCTGGGGTATTAATGAGACAGAAATGCATGGATACAAATCCATCTGATCAGGCAAGGGTAGCAGGTACTTGGGAACACCACCACTTGCAAGTTTCCCTCCATGCTACTCACCATCTTGACTTGGATAGAGTCAGTGTAAACTCAATGGGCTGAATGGCCTGCTTCCACACTGTAGGGATTCTATGATTATATCCACCATATATAATTTTAAAGATAACTCTGGTTTCTTCTTAGCTTCATTTTTTCCAGCCATATTGCACAGCCTGTTGAATCTTACCTGATACTTACACGTTGTCAATTCTATTAAAACCCTTGCTTTAAAACACAGGTCTATAGTTTCTAAAATGCTTCAGTCTTCTTTAGCTATATGTAACATATGGCACCACAGTTTAGGAAGGATGTAAAGGGAATGGAAAGAGCACAGAAGAGCTTTACTAGATGGGTTCCAGAGATAAGCGACTTCAGTTTGATGATAAATTAAAAAGGTTAGAACTGTTTTCCTTGGGGTGGGGAAGGTTAAGAGGAAATTTGATTAAAGTTTTCAAAATCATGAGAGATTTGGACACAACATATACAGAGAAACCTCCCACTTATAAAAGAATGAGAGGGCTCAATTTGAAATGATTTGCAAATTGATCCACCCCTCTTCAATTTATGTTCTGCTGTAGCGCTGAGTAGAAGACCCAAACCTTGGCATCAGGCAGGCAACATAAGCTTTTGGACTCTTGTTCTTTGCTGCAGAGAACAATGTAGTTAGTATCTCTGTGTCTAGATTTGAGGTTTAAAGGACAACCAGGAAGCAATTCGTAGTTCAAGAATTAAGTGCTGTAGATTGAAAACAGAGCAGATTATGAATTTTCAAGTGTGGTGAGTGGGCAATACATTTTCCTGTTCACTTCCATTCTCTCATTATTGCTCTTTTAAATTAATAGAATAATTTAGGAAATGTTTTCACTAATTTTACATTTCGGGTATATAAAATGTTATTATAGTATAAATAGCCTGCTTGAAAGCTAAATAAAGGATTACTTTCGCTCAGTAAAAGCTTCATGTCCCAGATTAAAAGGAGACTTTATTACTTCACACTGAGTGTCTTTATGTGCAGGAATTTGGGCATTGAGCTAAGTTGTCTGTGCATAATTAAAATTAAATGAACATAAAGTCCTGTGGGTAATGGGGACTTCTATCTATTAATTCCTGATATGCATTCTAATCTGCTGTATTGCACACCAGCAGCGAGATTTTAAAATCTAACTTTTGCTAGTTTTTGTCTTCTTTTCCTTTCAAAGATCCATTCCGACTCTTCTGCAAGTGTACTTACAAAGTTGATAAAATTAATGAAGTTAAACAAAAACTCTGCTTCCAAATTTTTAATGTACTGGACAGCATTAAGATGATTGATCGTTGTTAGTAAAGTGACATGGTTGCCTGGTAGAAACATGCAAACCCTGATCTTCAGCGAAGAGTTCTCCTGACCTCTCACTGAAACTTCTGACATCAGTGGAATTCCCATGGAATTTCATGGCTCAGATCTCCTCTTGCCTTCAAAATATACCCAATGCGTCTGAGATTTCATTCAACTTTCTGAACCAGTACTTGTCCCTTAATGCTGTGTTGATCTCAGTGCATTCCAACAACAAAAAAATTATTAAATATCATTTCTTGGAAGACAGTGTATCTCTCTGTAAAAACTCTGGTTCACTGCATTGCAACATTGTCTAGGGGTAGGGTTACTAGAATCAGTGGCAGAAACTCAGGGTAGGGAAAATTAAAAATCACCATGCCTCCTAGTCTCAATTTCTAAATGATCATTCCTGAAGAAGTGGCTTGTCTGTGGCTGCTCAGTGTGGAAAGGCTGGCAATGGTAGCTGGGACCACCCTGCTCCATGTTCAGGAGTAAAGAATAAATTTTTGTAAAGTATTTACGGATAGAATAATACTGTTTCTGTGAAGAGCTTCAAACTGTTCGAGATTAATTAAGGCGTTGAGGTTTATAAATCTGCTGTTGATCTCTGTTGATTTATGTTTGAAAAAAGGCAACACAATTTTTATTTTGGATCTCTTGATTTTTCAGGAATTTGCCTCTTGATTTGTGTGATGCCATGTGGCATTCATGCATGCACAACTCTAGAATGTGAGCGCAGATTCAGTCGAGGAAGTTAAATGGTCACAAGTTCTGAAGTAAATAAATTCTAGAACATATACCAAATCTGGTTGAGATCCATGAAGAGTTTTACAAATAAGGTCTTAAGATTTTTGGTTGTGGCAAAGTAAGTGCAATTAAAAATATCCAAAGGAAATTCACTTACAATAACATTTTTTCTTAAAGCCTGGAGCATAGAGCATAGAACATAGAACATTACAGCGCAGTACAGGCCCTTCGCCCCTCGATGTTGCGCCGACCTGTGAAACCAATCTGAAGCCCATCTAACCTACACTATTCCAATATCATCCATATGTTGATCCAACGACCGTTTAAATGCCCTTAAAGTTGGCGAGTCTACAACTGCTGCAGGCAAGGCATTCTATGCCCTTACTACTCTCTGAGTAAAGAATCTACCTCTGACATCTGTCCTATATCTATCACCCCTCAATTTAAAGCTACGTCCCCTCGTGCTAGCCGTCATCATCCGAGGAAAAAGGCTCTCACAGTCCACCCTATCTAATCCTCTGATCATCTTGTATGTCTCTATTAAGTCACCTCTTAACCTTCTTCCCTCTAATGAAAACAGCCTCAAGTCCCTCAGCCTTTCCTCATAAGGCCTTCCCTCCATACCAGGCAACATCCTGGTAAATCCCCTCTGCACCCTTTCCAATGCTTCCACATCCTTCCTATAATGCGGTGACCAGAACTGTACGCAATACTCCAAGTGCGGCCGCACCAGAGTTTTGTACAGCTGCAGCATGTGCTTTATTCATAGAAATGTAGGTTCTTCGTGGCATTTGCTTCCAGTATAAACCTATCTCATCCAAACTGAAAACTTGATCGAAGTTGTAGCCTTCTTCGTCAAATAATTTTTTTTTACTATGTTAGGAAATGCATTTGAACGTTCCTCGTCTGCACTGGCAGCTTTGCCATTTAACTTTTCCTTATGAAAAGCGTAGCGGTTCATAAAACCAGCAAACCAGCCACTGCTAGCACTAAAGGCAGGCATATCTACAAGATTTTCACCTTTTTTGTTAGATCTTCATAAATTGATGAGGCTTTCTCTTTTATGGTGTGAAAGGTGGTCCCAGATCACTTTTTCGTTTGATCTTCTATCCACACACTTCGAAGCCGCTCCATCTCCTCAAGTTCCTTTGCCCATGACCTCACAGATTTGCTGGCACTCAGACTTATTCCAGCAATACAGCTTGCTTTAATTTTTTCTACATTGATTCTAATGGTGCGAAAGGTAGACTCCTTCATTCCTGTTATGTGAACTATACCACATGTTCTCTCATTATGTTCAAAATGCTTTATAACATCTAGCTTCTCTTCCAGTGTTATAGCCTTTCTCTTATTTTCACCACTGGCAATTTTATCACCAGGACGCTTCTTGCTAACATTCTTGTCACTTTGTCCTTGCCTTTTTTTTTGGGTAAAATGGCAGAATTTGGCAAAAAAACCCAGAAAATCATGGAATACTGTACCTCTGACAGAAAGCACTTTACAACATAGTCTGTGAAATGATCACATGATGTCGGATCAGCGACTCTGCGCTAACATTGCGCGTATTCAGGACAAAGCCCGCAAGACAAAGCCCTCATCATGTGATGCCGGCGTGGAGAGTCTTCTGACACTAACATTGAGCATGCTCAAGACAAAGCCTGCGAAACAGTCATGTGATGTCGTTGCATGCTCCTCCATGCATCAGTGGAATTGCGTTATAGCCAACACAAATTTGTGTTTTAGAAATAGCGTTCCCCTATTCATCAGTCATGTTACAGCCAATTTGCTTTGCCAGAGCATGCGCTATAGCAGAAGGACTGTACTGTGTACAGTTCTGGACACCCTGCTATAGGAAGGGTACTATTAAACTGAAAGGTCGCAAAAAAGATTTACAAGGATGATCCCGAGACTAGAGGGTTTGAGTTATAAGGAGAGGCTGAATAGACTGGGAACATCTTTTTCCTGCAGCATAGGAGGCTGAGAGGTGCCCTTATAAAGGTTTCTAAAATCATGGCGGGTATGGATAGGGTGCGTAGCCAAGATCTTTTCCCCAGGTTAGGGGTGCCCAAAACTAAAGGGCATAGACTTAAGGAGGAGGATTTAAAAGGGATCTGAGGGGGCCAATTTTTCATAGTGGATGGTGCTTATATGGAACGAGCTGCCAGAGGAAGTGGTAAACGGTGATATAATTATAACATTTAAAAGACATTTGTACAGAATAGGAAAGGTAGAGAGAGATATAGACCAAATAGGAGGAGTTCAGTTTAGGAAACTAGGTCGGCATGGACATGTTGGGCCAAGGGATCGATTTTCCTGCTGTACAACTCTGTGACTCTATGTCCCAAACGAAGAGTGGTCTAAAAAGCTCATCTACAGTAGAACAGGCAAAGGCAGAAGCAGGCTACAGAAACAAAGTGGACATGGTCATCACAATTCATGACGTCATTGAAATTTGATCACTACACCATCAAAATCACATAGACAATGATGGTGCCTCAATATTAAACAAAGTTATGCACAAAGTTCTATGAGGATCAATTTGCCAAGTCCTGTAACAACAGCAGATTGATGACAGGGTCATGGCTGTGTACTTTCAGAGCCCTTGTTCTAAAATCTTATCATGTGCAACTATTGCATAAAGGGCATTGGATCTGTATTGAGACAGTCTAAGACACGAGTGTCTTAGGTGAATAGCATCATCACTGAGCAGTCCTCTTCAGTTCTGCTGTGCTCGCCCGAAATGGTTAATGGCTAGAAAAGGTGTCTTCTGTCTTACTTTCTTCTGGCTGGGTCCCACACTGCAAATCGTCATGTTAGAGAGAAGTTTTTACATTTTGAAACTTGGAATATTGAAATGCTCTCAGAGAAACTCGGGAGTGACATCCATAAAGAGGAACTGCAATTATAAATGAATTATCAACACTACATAGGTACAGTATCCCCTGTGGTGAGACATGCCTTTCTAGGAAGCAGCAACCGTAGGAACAAACAGAGCATGGTGCCTTTTACTGGAAAGGAATGGTTGGCAATGATCCTTGCTTCCTCAGAGTTTGCTTTTCTCACCAGGGTAGGATTTTGGATACACTGCCAGAACTCTTCAATTGTACGAAAATGCTCATGACATTTTATCTACTGCTCAGCTGTATACAATATGCCATAGTCATCAGTACTTGTACCCACACATATGACTCTGATAAGATGTAGAGAAAGAGTTTGATTCTTGCACTGAGGAATTCTTTACTGCTATCCCAATAGAAGAAAAGACTACCGTTCTAGTGGACTATAATGCCTGAGTTGACCATGGTTCTAATGTCTGGAATGGAACTGAGAGTTGACAGAGTGCATTCAGCATAACATCAAATGACATTCTCTCTGCCAGAAAGACAAATGCAAAACCACGTGGAGGCTTTCTAGATCAAAGCAACTCCTGGATTGTATCATCAATCATTGGCTGTACCACATGATCCATGCGGGGAAATGTTGTCTACTGAACAGATCATTGACTTTTTCATTTGGTGATGAAAATGAATTCAGCGTTACAACATTGTTAGACTCAGAAGCCCAAAGGGAACAAAATCAAAGTCTCAACCCTAAAGCAGCCCACCCCAAAAAAGGAATTCCAAGTGTACGGTGGCTCAGTGGTTAGCACTGCTGCCTCACATCACCAGGGACCCGAGTTCGATTCCAGCCTTGGGCGACTGTCTGTGTGTAGTTTGCACGTTGTCCCCGTGTCTGTGTGGGTTTCCTTTGGGTGCTCCGGTTTCCTCCCACAGTCCAAAGATGTGCAGAGTAGGTGGATTGGCCATGCTAAATTGCCTATAGTGCTCAGGGATGTTTAGGTTAGGTGGGTTTGACATGGGGAATGGATCTGGGTGGGATGCTCGTCGGAGGGACAGTGAGGACTTGTTGGGCCAAATGGTCTGTTTCCACACTGTAGGGATTCTACGATTCTATGCAGTTCATTGAACATTCTGTGCTATATGACTCTACCCTGAAACTTTCCAGACATCCAACTCAATTTCAGATCAGTAGGAACAAATAAAATCAACTGCCGTAGGTTCCTCAGCCCAGATCATTGAGTTTGAGTATCATCATCTGCAGGACTGGGGTATGTCAAAATGCATTGAAATATGTGACCTCTTAAATCAAACACAAACAGTCTTCATTCTCTGGCAGCAAAACCTAGGTTTCAGATCAATATGGCACTATTCCAGGGCAGATGCCCAAAGACAGATCTGGGAGCTAAAGGACTTGTGGTAGGAGGAGTAATCTTGAGAGATGTAACAATATGCTATGCAAAGCTTTGTTTTGGTTTTATTTGACTTCCAGAAGAATTATTCTCCTTCTTAGACTTGTCTCAGTTATATTATTCATCATGCAATGTTCTCTTTTTATATGTAAAAAAAGGTATTTTACCACCACAGGGAATATTGAGTATGTTTCATGTTGTACGCAGAAAAGTAATTGGGAACACATGGCCCTTTGAGTTAAGTGTAACTTCTATCATTCAGCAATAACCATACTGCAACTGCATTACCTTTTCCATTGATGTCAAACGTAGGCGGGCAGACTTGGACTATTTGACATGCCAGAACATCCTATGCCACAAAGGTCTGAATAGCATTTGGCAGCTCCTGGCTAAGTTATCTCACATCAGTTTTGATTCTAAAGAATGACTTGGATAACAAGTTGATTGGTGAATTCATCTCTCCTTCTCACACTAAGCAAAACTGGAGCAAAGATAGGAAAGGAATCAGAATTTCAAAGCTTCTAGTAAACATGAAACTGTTAGCATTGGTAAATAATTGGATTTTGTCACCATTTAATTAAATGGTTAGATTTTACAAAATGTGGATGTTCATTAATTGAAACCACACTGAAATCAAAATAAAAGACTAGCAAATCAGTTCTCCAGATATTTAATGCAAATTGTTGCTGATATTTTCTTGTCACGTGCTGCGTAAGGATTCAATAACTTGCATAGATTCTGTGACCTTTTTCCAATGCCTGTTCAATTAGTTTATCAGGTTTTTTTTGTAATTTTATATTTGATATCCACTTATCTTTGAACTGTTGCTGAGCAGAAAACACAATTGACTCTGCAGTATCAAATATACAAATTAGGAGCAGGAGTAGGTTTTTCAGGCCCTCTAACCTGCACTACTATTTAATAAGGTCGTGTTTGCGGTATTCTGAATGTCATCTGATTGTGGCCTCAAATCCACATTTCTATCGATTCCCAAATAACTTTCATACCCTTATTGGACAAGAATTTCTTCCTTAAAAGTATTCAATGACACCACCCTCACTACTCTCTAGAGAACACAAATCCAATGACTCTCAAACATCTGAGGAAAGAAAATCTTTTTCCTCTCCATCATGGTGGCTCAGTGGTTAGCACTACTGCACCACAGCTGGAGGGACTCAGGTTCGATTCCACTCTTGGGCAATAGTCTCTGTAGAATTTGCGCGTTCTCACAGTGTCTGTGTGGGTTTTCTCCAGGTGCACCGGTTTCTTCCCACAAGTCCAAAGATGTGCAGGCTAGGTGGATTGGACATGCTAAATTTCCCATAGTGTCCAGGGATGTGTAGGCTAAGTGGATTAGCCACAGGAGTTATGGGAATAGGGGAGGGGTGTAGGTCTGGGTGGGATGCTCATTACAGTTGGATAAATCCCAAATCCTTTGCATAAAGGATTTATACGCAAGGTTGACAAGAGGTTTGTCCTTCAAGAAGATTGACATGAGCCATGCATCCTTGCAACTGCAGTTAGATGAGGATTCCAAAAAAAATGCTACAATTAATACCCATAAGAGTCTGTACCAATATATCAGACTGCCTTTTGGGGTATCATCAGTTTGTGCAATTTTTCAGTGGACGATGAAAAACATTTTACAAAGTCTACCCCAAGTTTCCATTTATCTAAATAGAAAATAGAACATAGAACAGTACAGCACAAGAAAGGGCCCTTCGGCCCACGATGTTGCACCAAATGCAACGCCGAATTAAAGTAATCCCTTCTGCCTGCCTTTGGTCTAAATCCATCCATTCCTTGCATATTCATGTGTTTATCTGATAGTGCCTTAAATGCTCCTATTATGTCTGCCTCCACCAACAGCCCTGGCAGCACGTTCCAAACTCCTACCACTCTCTGTAAAACAAAACTTGCCCCTCATATCCCCTTTGAATTTTCCCCCTCTCACCTTAAATGCATGCCCCCTAGTACTAGACATTTCACCTCTGGGAGAAGATTCTGACTGTCAACGCTTTCTATGCATCTCAAAATTTTATAGACTTCTGTCAAGCCTCCACCACAGAGAAAATAACCAGAGTTTTTCTAGCCTCTCCTTATACCTCATGCTCTCTAATCCAGGCCGCATCCTGGTAAACCTCTTCTGCACCCTCTCCACAGCCGCCCATTCTTCCTGAAATGTGACAACTAGGATTGAACACAATACTGTAAGTGTAGCCTAACCAAAGTCTTATATCACTGCAACATGATATCCTGATTTTTGTACTCAATTCCCCAACTGATAAAAAACAAGCCTGCCATATGCCTTTACCACCCTTTCTACTAGTGTGGCCACTATGAGAGAGCTATGGACTTGAACCCGAAGATCTCTCTGCATATCAATGCTGTTCAGCGTTTTGCCATTAACTGTATACTTTTCCTTAACATTTGATCTCCCAAAGTGCAGTACCTAACACTTACTTGGAATAAACTCCGTCTGCCATTTTTCCACCCATATTTGCAACTGCTCTATATCCGGCTATGTCCTTTGACAACCTTCTACACTATCCACAACGATCTTCATATCATCTGCAATGATAAGCTAATAACAGGGAAGACCAATAAGGAGCATTTAGAGAACTTGAACGTGGTCATTACACATTTCTCCCAGATGGCCATGCATCTTAAAAGGGAAAAATGTTTGATCCAAGCACCCCAAGTGACCTACTTGTGCTACTGAGTTGACAAGACTGAGTTACACCCGTTGAAAGGTAAAGTGAAGGTGATCAAAGGTGCACCTGTTCCCATGTCTGTACCGGAGTTTAGATCTGTCCTTGGACGGTCCTTGGAATAATTACGGAAAGTTCATACATAACCTGGCCTCCATCCTGACATATTTGCATCATCTGATAAGGTGTCAGCCTTGGAAGTGGTCACATAGCCAAGCCGTAGCTTTCAGGGAAGTGAAGAAACCGCTATAATTCTCTAAGGTGTTGGCACATTATGATCCCAAGCGAGATCTGGTATTGACGTGCGATGCCTTCTCGCATAGGTGGCTCAATGGAGAGGAATGCCCAATAGCACATACTTCCAGGACTCTGGATAATGCAGACCATAAATCCACCCAGATAGAGAAGGGAGCTTTAACAGTCGTATTTGGAGTCACAAAGTTCTATCAGTACCATTACAGATGTAAATTTGTAATAATAACACACCATAAATCCCTGCTAAGTGTACTTAAAGAGGACAAGGCACTGCCACCCTTTACTTCAGGCCGAATTCAGCTGTGGACTGTAATAGTAAGTGAATTCTAAGTTGGAACACTATCCAGGAGGACAAGTAGCAAATGTGGATATATTGAGCCGCGTCTCCTGCTGGCACATACACCACCAGTGGTACCACCACTGAAAGAGTCTGTAATGGTTTTAAATTTTCTGGACTCACAGCTGACAATATCAGACTTTGGATGCAGAAAGATCTGGTCCTGGCTAAACTAAAACAGCAGGTAATGATGGAGGAAACCAAAGGGCTGTCACAACCAGAACTCGAACCCTTTTGGACCCAGAGAGACCAGATCACAATAGAAGGCGGAATGTTATTATGGGGAGCAAGAGTGATTGGCCCGAGCAAAGTTTGTGGCTGAATTCCAGTAGGGTCATCCAAGGGTTTCCAAATGAAGATGTTGGTGAGAAGTTATGTCTGGTGGCTGGGATTGGATACAGACATAGCCGCATTGGTAGGGTAGTGCCCAGAGTGCCAACAAGGACAAAAAGAAACTGTCAGCAGCTCCCCCACATTTGTGGGAATGGCTGGGTCAACCCTGGAGTTGGTTGCAGTTCAACTATGCAGGTCCTTTCATGGACTCAATGTTCTTAGTCGTTGTGGACACCCACTCAAAGTGGCTGGATGTGTATGGAGTTCATGTGTCAAACATGGGGACGGCAATCAAAAAACTGTGCATATCTTTTGCAATACACTGACTCCTGGATGCGTTGGTCACAGATAACGGGCCATCATTTACCAGCCGGGAATTTGAGTATTTCCTAAAGCCGAATGGCTTTTGACGTACCAGGACAGCTCCATAACATCCATCATCCAATGGCCTGGCAGAAAATGCAGTCTGAACTTTGAAGGCAGACTTAAATAAACAGTCTGTAGCTTCACTAGATACCAAGCTGTCCCGCTTTCTATTTTTTTTCCCCTGATTATATTTCCTTTCTTTTTTTGTTACCCCCACACTGTGGCTGTATGGCAGTAGTGTTTATCTTTCCCCTCAGCACCGGTGTTGTGAGTGTTATGCAGGAACTCAGTGAAAACACCATCTGAGTAAATAATAATTTTATTCAATATTTCCACCAGCAGGAAAAACAGTCATGTGGCCAGGAAACCTGTAACAAGCAACTCCCCGTGGGGGCAATGCCTATATGAAAAAAGAGAAGGAAGAGGGTAAGGATCAAATCAAAATAGAATTGGAGGGGGAAATTAGGCACTCCACCCCTCACTGGTGCCCACCTCTCCCTAAAGGCAGGAGAGCATTGGTGGACACTGCATTCTCCCTCTCCAAAGACACCCAGGGCTTGAACATAGCTGTGGATGAGGGCAGACAGTCGGCAGAAATGACCCCCACCAAGGCCCGCTGCCTGGACCTGTTAATAGCCAGTCTGGCCAGACCTAGGAGCAGACCCTCGAGGTGATCCTCTTACCTGCCTGCACCCCTCCACACTGGGTGCCCGAAGATCAGGAGCGTGAGGCTGAAGTGCAACCGAAAGCAGAGCTGCAGATCCTTTAGGTAACTAAATAGGGAGTGCAAACGTGTGGTCCACGGACTCCACAGCACCACAGAACAAACAATTGGACTGACAGTCCGTGAACCACCATAATCGGCAGTTACAGGGGACTGCTGTGTGCAACACTATCCGCCCCAGATTCTCGTGGGAGAGAGGGAGGACTCCCACGTAGAGAGCCCTCCACTGGGGATCTCCACTGTACGGTGGTAAATAGGCACACTAAGGCATGTCAGGGTGGTGGATGAAGGAGAAGAGGTGAACAGAGTGCAGCAGCAGTCTGTACAGGGCCGGCCATTTCACTTCCCTAAACAACATGTTACATATATCTCACAGGCAGCTCAGGGTGTGGGACACAGGCACCCGGGGGAAGAATGGGATCCTGGGGCCAATGTGAAATTTCATCCGGGCAGAGGTACGCACAAAGGGGCTGTCCCAGTTTCTATTTGATTATAGGCGCACCGTTCATGCAACTACGGGGATAGCTCCAGGAGAGTTGCTAATGGGGAGAACACTCCATATCAGGTCAAATCTGATCTTCCCAGATATTGGGTGGGTAGGGGCGGTTTGGGGGAGGGTGTTTCCTGACTGAGGCTATTAATCTGGTTCAGATCTGTCAGAGGTTCTGCTCACTCTGTGGGAACTGAATCAGTGTCAAAGACTTTCCATGTGTAAATAAAGGGTGACTTGGTAACAGGATGCTAGTCTCCATGGACTTATTTCAAGAACACGTATTAATTGCTGCAGCCATCTCTTTGAAATTCTGAATTTATGGGTAGACATTAGGAGATAGATGTGGCAATTAATTTTGAATCTTATTTTGTGGGTGTGTGTACTAAAGTGATTTAATCAACATCGCATTCAGTTCTCACCAGCATACTGCATGCTGCTGTAATATCAACCTCTCAGGTGGTTCAAATTTGGCAAAAGTACAAAGAGCACATTTATTATCTAGCATACCTCAAAGAATGAAAATTTGAGCATTTTGCTTTAATATATGTGACCTTGACAGTGGCTGTGCTACCACCTGGTGGGAATCCCTGGTAAATTTATGTTTGCATATTTGCTATGCCTTTTAGCAGAACAGTGCGAAGAGCTGTCAGCTGTGCAGACAAGAACTATTCTGTTAAATTGCAATAAACATTGCAGTACCAATATTATATTTGCACCACTGTAGTTATTCCATTATGATTACAGTCTGCCAATACTGCCAATAGTAAAAAGATGCAAATTGATTTAGCTTCAACATAATGGGCAGACTGATCCAAAGGAGTATTCACAAGGCTACACTGATGTATTATTTGTTAAGTATTACCCTGATTATATGATTAATAAGTCTTTTAATAGTTAGCCATTATTGCATCAAACCCAGGAATACACCATTGACATTAAGATACTGTCTGTCTATTCCCTGAATGTAGACACCACTGGCATGGCCAGCACTTATTGTCCATCCCTAAATACCCCCATGTAGATGGTAAGCTGTTAATTTGAACTGTCACTAGTCTGGTGAATGTCCTCCCAAAGTGCTGTTAGGTTAGGAATTTTGACTAAGTGACAGTAATGGAATGATAATCACATTTCCCAGTCAGGATGTTGTGTAATCTAGAGAAGAACTTGAAGGTGATGGCCAACCGATGTGCCGACATTGCTTGTTCTTCTCGGTGTTAGGTCACAGATTTGGAAAGTGCTGTTAAAGAGGTCCTAACAAGTTGTTGCAATGCTTCTTGAATATAGTGCACCATGCAGCTACAGTATACAGATGATGGAGGGATTTAATGTTTAAAGTGATTGATTGATTGCTTTGTTCTGAATAGTGTCAAACTTCATGCTGTTGGAGCTGCCCATATCCAGGCAAGTGAAGAGATTTCTATTGTTCCTTGACTTATGGTGCTTGGGGGCAATGAGGCTGGAGGTGAATTACTTGTGGCGATGTCTTCGCCTCTGTTGTCTCAGAATTTCTGTAATTGTTCTAAAAGTTAATGGTCTATTCATTAATGAGGCCCAAGATGTTGATGGTGGGGTGGGGTTTAAAGATATTATTGAATATTATCATATTTTAGTTAGTCTGTCTGTCTTGTTGAAGATGGTCACCACCTGTAAATAATGTAGCAATATTGTCACTTGCCTGAAGCTACAGGGTTTAAAATTTATGTCACAAATTAATAAAGGACCCATAATTAATAATAAACATTTTATATACTAAATGTACTGTTGTCAGTTGCACCTCCTTTATGTAGTGCCACATTACCATATCAGCAGCATACTCTTGTAATTGAGAGAGATTGAAGATGGGCCAATGGGCTGAATGGCAGATAGAGTTTAATTTAGACAAATGTGAGGTGCTGCACTTTGGAAAGGTCGATCAGTACAGGACTTGTACACTTAAAGGTAAGATCCTGGGGACTGTTGCTGAACAAAGGGACGTTGGAATGCAGGCTAGGTTCATAGTTCCTTGAAAGTGGAGTCACAGGTAAACAGGATTGTGAAAAAGATGTTTGGTATGCTAGCATTTATCGGTTAATGCTTTGAGTATAGGAGTTAGGAAATTATGTTGTAGCTATGAAGGACATTGGTTAAGCCACTTTCAGAATACTGAGTTCAATTCTGGTCTCCCAGCTTGAAACAGTTCAGAAAAGATTTACAAGTACATTGCAAGGGTTGGAGGGTTTGAACTAAAGGGAGAGGCTGAATCAGCTGGGTCTATTTTCCCTGGAGAGTTGGAGGCTGAGGGGTGACCTGAAAGAGGTTTATAAAATCATGAGGGGTATAGATAGGGTGAAGTGTCATGGTTTTTCCCCCCAAGGTGGGGGAGTCCAAAACTACAGGCCATAGGTTGAAGGTGAGAGGGAAAAGATTTAAAAAGGACCTAAGGGGCAACTGTTTCACACAAACTGTCCTCTCTAAACCAAGATCTAGATCATTCATATATATTAGGAAAAACAGGGCCTCCAACACCAACTTTCGGGGAACTCCACTACAAACTTTTCTCTAGCCTGTTCATTGACCACTATTTTCTGTTTCTTCAGCCAATTTTGTATCATGTTATTATTATTGTCTCTTTCGTTCCATGAGCTATAACATTTCTCATAAGTCTCTTACATGGCACTCTATTGAAGGTCTTTTGAAAGTCCATGTACATCACATCAACAGCATTACCCTTATCAACTCTTTCTGTTATCATTTCAAAGATCTCCAGCCAGTTATTCAAACAAGATTTCCTCTTCCAAATTCGTGCTGACCCTTCCTAAACAACACATCTTTTTCTAAAGCTTGGTTTTGTTAAGGGATGATCATGTCTTATTAATTTAGTTGGATGTTTTATGGAGGAAACAAAGAGGATTGATGAAGGTAGTGCAATGCACATTATCTACATGGGTTTTAGTAAGACATTTGACAAGGCCCCAGATGACACAGTGGATAGAAAAAATTAAAAGCCATGGGATGCTGGGGAGTATGGTGAGTACGATCTAAAATTGGCTCAGTGACAAAGACAAAGGATAACAATTAACGGATACTCTTTGCAAATGTAAAACAGTTTCCAATAGTGTTCCACAAGCCTGTATTGAGTCCGTTGTTATATGAGGTGCATATTAATGATTAAGATATAAATATTAGAAACATGTTTGGGGGAGAAAGAAACAAAATCTGGCTATGTAGTTGATTACAGAGAGGATGGCTGTTAATTGCAAGATGATATTAATGATTTTGTTGTGTGTGGAATAGTGGCAAATGGAATTAAATCTAGAGAGTGGCAAGGTTATGCATTTGGAGAAGACAAACAAAGAAGGGGACTATACAATAAACAGGAGGACATTGAAAGGCTTTGAAGTTGATTGGGGGAGGCTGTTCACAGGTAAAGGGATGGTTGGGAAGTGGGTGACCTTTAGGAATGAGATAACGAGAGTTCAGAGACAGTATATTCCTGTTAGTCTGATGGGCAAGAGTAGTACATGTAAGGAATGATGAATGATTAGAGAAATTGAGGCTCTAGTTAAGAAAAGAAGGCATTAATCTGGTATGGACAGCTGGGATTGAGGGAATCCCTACAAGAATATAAGGACAGTAGGAGCATATTTAAGTTGGAAATCAGGACAGCAAAAAGGGGACATGAGATAGCTTTGGCAAATAGAGTTAAGAAGAATCCAGTGAGTTTCTACAAATATATTAAGGGCAAAAGAGTAACTCAGGAGAGAATAGGGCCGCCTAAAGATCAACATGGCCATCAATGTGTAGAACCGCAGGAGATGGGTGGGATACTATAGGCATATTTTGCATCAGTATTTACTGTAGAGAAGGACATGGAAGCAAGCGGATTTAGAGAAATAAATGGCGATACCTTGAAAAGTGTCATTATAACAGAAAAGGAAGTGCTGAAGGTTTTAACATGCACAAATATTTGATAAATCCCCTGGACCTGATCATGTGTTTCCCAGAACTTTGTGGGAAGCTAGGGAAAAGATTGCGTTCTGAGGAAGGGTCACCGGACCCAAAACGTTAACTCTGTTTTCTTCTTCACAGATGCTGCTAGACCTGCTGAGCTTTTCCAGCAACTTTGTTTTTGTTCCTGATTTACACCATCCGCAATTCTTTCAGTTTTTATGTTGTCTATATGTACTTCAGTAAAGTGTTTGACAGGGTTTCGCATGGTAGACTGATTAGTAAGGTTAGATCACACGGGATCAAGGGGGAGCTAGCCAATTGGATAAAAAAATTGGCCTGAAGGTAAGAGGCCAGAGGCTGGTGGTGGATTGTTGTTTTTCTGGAGGCCCATGACCAGTGGTGTGCCACAAGGATCCGTGCTGGTCTACTGCTTTCTGTCATTTATGTAAATGATTTGAATGTGAGTATAAGAGGTATGGTTAGTAAGTTTGCTTATGTCATCAAAATTGGTGGTGTAGTGGATAGTGAAGAAGGTTATCTCAGAGTACAACAGGACCTTGATCAAATGGGCCAATGGACTGAGGAGCAGTAGATGGAGCTTAATTTAGATAAATGTGAGGTGTTGCATTTCAGTAAGGCAAACCAAGGCGGAACTTATACAGGAAATGGTAGGGCCCTAGAGAGTGTTGCTGGGCAAAGAGACCTAGGGGTGCAAATGCACTCCTTGAGAGTGGAGCCACAGGTAGACAGGTTGGTGAAGAAGGCGTTTGTCTCACTTGCCTTCACTAATTATAATATTGAGTATAGGAGTTGGGATGTCATGTTGTAGCTGTACAGAACATTGGTGAGGCCACTTTTGGATACTGTGTACAATTCTGGTCACCCTTCTATGGGAAAGATGTTCTTAAACTTGAGGGGATGCTGAAAAGATTCACAAGAATGTTGCTGGGATGGAGGGTTTGAGCTATGGGGAGAGGATGAAGAGGCTGGGGCTTTTCTCCCTTGGAGTGTCAGAGAATGAGGGTGACCTTTTAGATGGTTATAAAATCATGAGAGGCATAGACTGGGTGAATAGCCAAGGTCGTTTTCCTAGAGTTCAAAACTAGTGGACATAGGTTTAAAATAAGATTTAAAAAGGGTATTTTTTTTACGCACACAGTGGTGTGTGTATGGAACAAGCTGCCAGAGGAAGTGGTGGAGACAAGTACAATAACATTTAAAAGGCATCTGGATAGGTATATGAATAGGAAGAGTTTAGGGAGATATGGGCCAAATACTAGCAAATAGGACTTGGTCAAATTGGGATGTCTGGTTGGCATGGATTAGTTGGACAAAAAGGTCTGTTTCCGTTCTGTATGACTAAGTGCAAGAATTTGGAATGCATATGCACAGGTCCTTGAAGGTAACAGACAGGTTAATAAGATGTTAAAGAAGGCCTTTATGTGATAATTGTTGGGCCACAGCTGAAGTTGGATGTACAGTTCTGGCCACCACATTACAAAAATAATGTAATTTCTCAAGAGAGATGATTTACAAGATTGTCATCAGCGTGTGAAAATCAGAGCTAAAATGAAAGATGGGATAGGCTAGGGCTGTTTTCCTGAGAACAGAGGTGGTTTAGAGGTGACAAAATTGAGGCAAACAAAATAATGATGCACTTGTGTAGAGTTCACTTGGAAAATCTGCTTCTCCTCGTGGAGAGGTCAATTATCAGGGGCACAGGTTTCAAATGGTTTGGTAGAAGGATTACATGAGACATAAGGAAACTATTTTTCACCCAGATGTTGATAAGTGTCGGGCATTCACTGCCTGTTTTGATGGTTGAGGAAGAAACTGTCAATTCTTCAACAAAAATAACCTGGATCTGCACCTGAATTGCTGTAACCTGTCAGGCTATGGATCAGCTGATGAAAAGTAGGATGAGAATGAGGACCCAGTTCATCAGGCCATTGAAGACCAATGGACTTGAATGGCCTCTTTCCATGTTGTAAATTTTCTATGGTTTCTAAGTTCTGAATTTCTTTGTACGGTACAAAATACTAGCAAAGAAGTAACATTCTGATTAGAACCTAAAAATATATTTCAAAGAAGGAGATATTGTGAAGGAGAAGAGGAAAACATTTCTGTGAATGCTGTATTCTCACAGATTTCTATCTTGCTGATAGTATGAAACAAACTTCTTTTGCTAGATAAGTTCAAGGGGTTCTGCCATGAGGATAGGAAGCCCTATAAAATTTTCTACCAATTGTACTTTTTCCGATTGCACAGTAACTGAAATTCTTTTGACCTGTTATTCTCTGACTTGATGCTTCTTGTCCAGTGTTCCATAACTGGGTGTTTCTTGAACAGTGGCTTCCTGACTTTAACTAATTTGACTCCTTGCACCATTTCAAGTAGATTTAGGTCAACACATATAATCATGCACAAGGGTGATGATTGTTGACTGTGAAGTACATGCAAGTCCTTTAATATTTGATACCCCTTGGTTGCAGAGCTGCTTGCTGCAAACCTTTAAATGTAAGTATAATACATCCTGGAATATCTAGTTGCACTGCTATAGGCTGTAATTAGTATTTCTTCAGCTATTCTACATGATTCGATGCAGAGTTATATGTGCCTCATTTAGTGGGTTTAAATTAGAGAGATGTCCATTAACACAAATATCTCCTTGCCCCAAAAATAGTCTAGAAATTCTGTTATTCTTAAGAATACCTTTGGCTTTTCTTCGGTTGAAGCAATCTTGCCTCGTTAATGCCTTTGCTTGAGTAGTTAGTTGTCTACTTGCTACTCTGACTGTATTTTATTTTGGTGCAGTTTGTGAAAGTGATCTGTTGTTTTCCAGACTTGTTTTTTCTTTCCATGGCTGGGCATTGTTTCTGCCTGTGAGGTTTCCTTGTTCCACACTTCTGACTTGGGATCTGTTGCCAGTCTTAGTATCTGTACCGGTTTGTATATTTTGGGCTTTTGCACCCTAAAAACTCAATAGATTCTGAAGATCATCTAGAATAAGGTTGATCCTCACCTCTTAGGATTGATCTGTGTTTTCCATACTTCTGCTTCATTCATCAACTGAATGGCTTTCTCTAGTGTCAAGTTCTCTCAGAGGATTAAATCTGATAAAAACTCGTCAGAAATTCTGTCTCTTATGAATTCTGACTTCAAAGCTTTAGTCACATTTTTCTACAAATCTGTAGAGATCATTAATGAAAGTTATACCCTGGATGCTGTGCTTTTCAGTTAAAATTACTCTTGATGAACTTTATTTGTTCTGAATTTCTGGCAGTTGTCAAACACTTGCAGAACTACATTAAAAGTATATGTTGCTTCTTTTACTCTTTGGCTAGCTGTAACACCATCTGCTACAGCCCCAATTGAGTACAAACTACATCAAATACATCATGCTAATTATCTGAACTAATTCTTACGAAAGCAAACTTCATATTCTAACTAGTCTTTAAGGAGGCAACTTTCTCCTGAACTTCCTACTGCATTCATCAGTGTCTAACTTATATTTATGACCTGTAATTCTTACATACACTTATTATTTCTCTAAAATCTTATTGGCAAATATAACTATGTGTATTTTAGCCTGAGCTGACTGGCTTTAAAATAAAAATTGCTTGCAATGCAACATACATCGGTTCCTTACAGAAATCATGCAATTCGGCTGTGCAATAAATTTTGCCAATTCAAAGTCATTGGTTTGAAAGGCACTTGGCAGTGCGGATGCTAAGTTGTCTGAGAGTCAGGCAGCAAAGAGTCATAGTGAACTTGCACACAAAACTGAAATGCTACACAAGCTTGAAATCTGAAATAAAATTACAGCTGCCTCAAAACTTTGAAATATAATAAAAAGTGAGGAGGGCAAAACAGCAGACTTCAAGCAGGTGAAATGAGCAAGATCTTAGTAGGTAAATGCAGAGTTAAGTGTGAAGTGATGTATTTTGGAAGAAAAATTGACGAGGCAATATTAATTAAATAGTATAATTTAAAAAGGAAGTGCAAGGCAAGAGAGCGCTGGCTATTTTTACCATAATAGGAACAGAGTACAAAAAACAAAGAAGTTGTAGTAAATATTGAAATATCACTGGGTAGAAAATTTTGTGCACGGTACTTTAGAATGGTGTCAAGCTTGGAGAGTGTGCAATAGGGATTTACCAGGATATAGTATTGGAAGTAAGCAAGTTCAGATATCTGGGACACTAAAGAAACTGGAATAATTTTCCAAGGCGCAGAAATAATTAAGGAAAGATTTAAGAGACAAATCTAAAATCACAATCATGGAGGGTCTGAATTGGTAAACAAGAGAAAATAGTGTCTTTAGTGACAGGAGGTCCAGTAACAAGAAAACACAGATTTAAACTGATTGGCTGCAAAGGTGGGGGAGATGAAGAATTTTTCTTAGTCACATCAGTCATAATTTGGATTGCAATGCCTGAAAGGTTACTAAAAGATGATTCGATTGTAACCTTCAAAGGAGAACAGAGTCTGTAATTAGGCAAGAAAAAATGTAAGGGTTATGGAGAAACAGCAAGATGCAACTAACTGGACCAATCATGAATTAATGATTGAAGTGCAATATAAGGTACATACCTAATCAGCCATTTTGATTAGCATTTTGAGATCCAAGGCAAAACAAAAATCAAATGGTACAAAACATCCTTCTTTTAAACTTGGTAAAATTCATCGTTAGATGCATGAGCTTGCCTTCTTACTAATTAGAGTCACAAATGACTGGCTACTTACAATTGGGAGTAGTAAAAGAATAATATAAACTTAAAGTATGATATTGATTTCAGACATTGTTGTTGTATTTCACTCAAAATCTGAGCCATTGGCTATTACAAAGTTTCCTACAAAATAACACAAATAATACAAAATAATAATACAAAAATAATAGTGAGTTTAATGGAGTTCGCTGTCATTAATTTGTAAGTTATCCACCTACTTGTGGAGAGACAAAAAGCTAACAAGGTGCCCGGCTCTGGCTAATTTTAGGTTATTTGTAATTGAACTTCACTCAATTTGTCCAATCTAATATACAATTCAACCTGTCAAATGAACTGTAACATAACATTAATGGGAAATAGATGCAAGTCACAATTTGAACAACAATATCTTAGGAAAAGGTTAGAGTGAAAATGTTTAGATTAAACTAAAACAAATATCATGTTAATAAAACTGATGCATTTCAGGTTCTATTCTACGGGGGGAAACCCAACCAATATGGATATACTGCTCTGGGAAAATAAAATCTTTGCTTAAATTTGTTTAAAACATATTGAGTGAGCCTTTCATGTGAACCAATTTAATTTAAATTACATAAGTGAGTAATAATATTAAAATGGTTAAACGTGTTTCCGTGATGAAAGGAACACTAGCTGCCATATTTTGGCACACTGAATTTGAGAATTTATTTTAATGTTCAGCTTTGAATAATTGGTTATTCCAGTTATGCTGATTTATCGAATTATGAATTGGATTATTTTTAGAGACTATTTTGCACTCTGACTGGCAGCAAGAGTTTTATCTTCAACTTTTTCAACCTCAATTATGCAATTTAGCTCTGTTATCATTAACAAAAAGTAATGCAGTGGTTCTTCCACTTTAAACCTCAAAACAGCATGACACATTCTCCATGCAAATAGCTTTTTGATTTTGATCCACTGTTCACAAAAAATGTTCGATGTTTTCAGGTCTCTCCCAATACCATTGAATAGCAAATAACAGGACTGCAAAAAGTCTCTCATGCAGTGTTTTCACACTACTCAGTACCTCTTCTGATGCTATATGCAATATCAGGAAATAAAATATACTGAGCAATAAAATGTTGGGAAGTAACAAAATACAGATGACTTTGACATAGATTCAGCATGGTAATTGCAGCAGAGAGAATGGTAGATGTGGGAATGTTCATTAGTAGTTAATTACAGTACATTAGAGTCTATCCTTAGTATTACTACACCCTCAAGAGATTAAGTCTCGGCCCTTGTATGACAACAGGACAATACTACACCTAAATCAAGCGCTTTAGGAAAAGAAAGCCACTATTATAGTAAAGATAGGACTGATGCACTGGTGCCAAAATTGATTATCAATAAAGACATTTCACAGTTGCTATATTCCCAGAAGTGGAGAACTGGCCAGCTACACATATGTATATGCTGAATGATCAGGCTTTCTGACTACATTTGGATCCAAATCCTTCTAGTGTCTAAATAATGTATGCCTACAAAGGTTTTTCAGAAGTGGCCAAGCAACAAGAGGCCAGTGGAGCGCAGTCTGATTACAGATAGGATTAGGGTGTTGGAGGACCATTTGGATTGCCCAGTGTTACCAGTGCATGGAGAGGGAGGTGCAGTCAGTTTGGGTGGGAGAACTGTAATAGCTCCTCAAAATGAAGATGGCATTAGCAGGTTTCAGAAAAAAAAAGCATGGCTGAAGCTATGAAACCACTATTATGGACTGGGATCCCCATGAGGCCAAAGCTGTGATCCCGTGTCTTGTCACTTCAGAGAAAGGATGAGGGAGAAACTGAAAGGATTCCTGCTTGGTCCTCCATCCATGAGCCTCACAGGGGTGCTCGTCAACTGCTTACTCGATGCTGCTGGGAGGCTAGCCAATGCCAGTCTGATCCTCCAGCAAGATCACTCGGAGGCAGGAATGCATGGGGTACATGACCTGATGGGCATTCTTCAGAAATTTTTCACCCTTTCACCTCCAAAGTCACCTCCATATGGCTGATTAAGATTTCTCTCCAAGTTTTCAATCTGTTGTCAGAATAGCCCACAAACGACAACCATCCTATGACAGCTACTAATGAACATAAAGGATCTCATACCCAAAACCAGCAAAACTGGGGTAATATACAAAATACCACGCAAGGGCTGTGAGAAGCACTACATAGGCCAAACTGGAAGAAAACTGACAATACAGACACACGAGTACCAACTAGCCACCAAGAGACATGACCAATTCTCACTTGTCTTACTACACATGGACAACGAGGGACATGAATCTAACTGGGAGAAAACATCTATGATCACACAAGCCAAACAGAGACAAGCCAGGGAATTCCTGGAGGCGTGGCATTCCAACCAGAACGCCATCAACTAACACATTGAATTAGAACCTGTGTACAAACCACTGAGAAACAGAACTGGAAGTAATATCAACCACCCCAGCAAACCCACGCATAAAAATAACAAGCAGGACAGAACACTTACGCTTCACTGATGGTGTTACCTAGCAGGGTGATGAAACGTTTACAACCAAACCCAGTGGTTCGGCGAGCATGTCTACAACCTCATCCATAACCTGAGCTACAAATCTTCGAAAACTTTAAAAATGCCTATGTGTTTGATCACCTAATTCTGTCCCACTATTTGGTAATCTATAGTACATAGCTACCAGTATTCCCTAGTCTATTTTTCTGAGCATCCAAATGTGTTAATTTAATCTTTTTTTCAATATATCATCCCTCCTCACGTGATGCTTTAACCAACAATGCTAAACCACATTTTCATCGCCTTTTCTGTCCTGCCTGAAGACTCCATATCCAGGGATGCTAAGCTGCCATTCTTGCCTTTTAGTCATAGTTATGACTCTGATGGTGCCGTGCTTCTATCTCAGCCCATGGCATGTTGCAAGCTTTATTTGCTGTACTCCTTGGGTTTACATATATACCTTTTAAGTCTGCTTATTTCACTGCTACATACTGCTTAACCCCTGCTTCCTGTCTTTCAGAGCCACTCACTAAATTTCTTTCTCCCGTTCTCTGCTCTGAATTTGCGTTGATGTTCTTCTCCCTCTGCCGACCTAGTTAAAACCCTCCCCAACAGCACGAGGAAAAGTCCTTGCAAGAATATTTATCCCAGTCTTGTTCAGGTGTGGACTGTTCACTTCTTCTGGTCCCACCTTTGGTGCTGGAGTGATAGGATTGTTGATTTTGCAAGTCCATCCAGTTCATAAAGTTATAATTACATTTGTTTCCTTCCTCAGAAAATCCATGGCACATGCCTTCAACTGTGACAGCGATACACTCGTTTGAGGGTCAGGCACCAGGTGACCTAAGCTTCCAGGCAGGTGATAAAATCACTGTAACGTCTCGAACTAATTCTCAGTTTGACTGGTGGGAAGGAAAACTCCGTGGAAATATTGGCATTTTCCCAGCCAACTATGTATCTGTTTCTCAAGACTACTGATTGTTAATCACACATTTAGCATTGCCAAATGTTGTCCTTTGATTTGTTATGGTATGAAGACTATGAGCCTTATATGAACAAATTTGGTCTTTAAATATACATAATAAAATAGATACCTGAGTAATATGCAAAGCTGGAACAATATTTTCTGATTCATAAACCAAAGATGCTGAACCCATGAGGTTCATCAATGTTACATAAATGCCAAGATTTGCTTGTTCACCATTGACACTTATTACTCGGGTATCTATTTTCTAGATCACATTTATGTCGTTTTTACAATGAAAATTGATACTTTGAAGATTTTGCAGTAGGTTTATATAGAAGTAAATTCTCACGAGAAAAGTACACTCCATTGTGACAGTCAAAATATATTTACATTAGAATGGAATGTTTGTATGCAACATGAATATTAAATTTGATTCTATAATTTCAATCAAGAAAACATGGTGATTGCCCATCAGTTGAGAGTAATAAAATAAAAATAAGCCAGAAAACATATTGACATAGAAATAGTTATTGATTTTAAGTAAGCTTTCTTATATAGGTTTAATTTGAAAATTTTTACTATGTTTTCTTAATTTATAATACAGAATTATGCTGGTCGATTATTGCAAAATATTCTTAAGGCAGAAATTTGAATATTAAGCACACTAACAAATGGAACTTAGTGCAATAAAATGAGATGAGAATCTTGGTGATTGATTAATAATAGTGATTGATTATAAATCAGGAAATGGTAAGAGAGAGTGTATGTGTGTATTATCTATATTTCAAAAATTAAAATTAACTGTTATCTCTTCCCTGCCCTTGGACTCGAATCACAGTTTTTTTCCCTCCCCTAAGGCATTTGTTCTTCTGCTTTGAAATTAAAGAAAAATATGAGAGACTCTGCTTATTAAGTTTTAAAAGCCCACATTTGAGACCTGTACAAGAAGGACGGGTTGCACCTGAACTGGAGAGGCACCAATATCCTGGACGGGAGGTTTGCGAGAACTCTTCGGGAGGGTTTAAACTAGTGTGGCAGGGGGTTGGGAACCGCAACAACAGGCCAGTAAGTGCAGGGACTCGGGACAAAAAGAGACTGACATATACATAGCAGAGAGTAAGAGCAAGCAGAGGGAAGTTGCGGGGCTCAGAGGGACTGGAGGTCCGAAGTGTATTTGCTTCAATGCAAGAAATATAGCAGATAAGACAGATGAGGTAACAGCATGGAATACTGCATGCAATTATGTTATTGCCACTACGGAGACGTGGTTAAAGGGGGGCAGGGCTGGCAGTTTAACATTCCAGGATATCGCTGTTTTAGATGGGACAGAAAGGGAAACAAAAAGGGGTGGGAGAGTTGCATGGCTGATTAGGGATCACGTCACAGCTGTGTTGAGGGAACACACATCAGTGGAATCTTGCAGTGAGGCATTATGGGTGGAGCTCAGGAATAGGAAGGGTAAAATCACAATGTTGGCAGTTTTCTATAAACCTCTCAATAGCCCACATGGGACAGAGGAGCAGACATGTAGTCAGATACTTGGAGGTATGAACAAAGTAGGGTAGTTGTGTTGGGTGACTTCAACTTTCCTGTTATTGACTGGGAATTCCTTAGAGCCGGGGGCTCGGATGGAGAACAATTTGTTAGATGGGCTCAGGAGGGCTTTCTGAGACAGTATGTTGACAATCCAACCAGAGAGGAGGCCATATTAGACTTGGTTCTAGGGAATGAGCCAGGACAGGTGATCGATGTTTCAATAGGAGAGCATTTTGGGCTTAGTGACCATAACTCCGTAAGATTTCGAGTAGTCGTGGACAAGGACACGGACAAGGATGGCCGTCGAGTGAGGGAGTTTAATTTGGCAAGGGCTAATTACATTCAAATTAGACAAGAACTGGGGAATTGCGAGCAGTTATTTGAGGGCACATCTACATCTAGCATGTGGGAGGCTTTTAAAGACCAGTTGATTAAAGTGCAGGACATGCATGTGTTTGTAAAACTGAAGGATAGGATTGGCAGGATCCAGGAATCATGGATGACAAGGGAAACTGTGAACTTAGTCAAAAGAAAAAAGAACTATTCAATAGGTCATGGCAGCTCCAAACTGAAGAAGCCCTTGAGGAGTATAGAGAAATTAGGAAGGAACTTAAATGCAGACTTAAGAAGGCTAAAAGGGGCCATGAAATATCGTTGGCAAACAGTGTCAAGGAGAATCCCAAGGCTTTTTATGCATTTATTAGAAGAAAGAGGGTAGCAAGGGAAAGAGTAGACACCCTGCAGGAGGGAAATTATGCATGGAGCCACAGGAAGTGGGAGAGATCCTTAATAAGTACTTTGTATTGGTATTCACTGAGAAGGACATGACTGATGTTAAGGTCAGGGATGAGTGTGTGAACACTCTAGAGAATGTTGATATATTAAAGAAGAAAGTTTTGGGCTTCCTAAATTGCATTATGGTAGACAAGTCTCCAGGGCCAATTGGAATCTATCCCAGGTTATTGTGAGAAGCAAGGGAAGAAATAGCTGGGGCATTAGCTGATACCTTCACAACCTCCTTGACCACAGGCAAGGTTCCAGAGGATTGGAGATTAACCAATGTTGTTCCCTTATCTAAGGAATGAAGCAGGGATAATCCAGGAAATTATGGGGCAGTGAGTCTGACATCTGTGGTGGGGAAGCTCTTGGAGAAGATACTGAGGGACAAGATGCATGCACAATTGTAAGAAAATGGAGTAGTTAGCGACAGGCAGCATAGTTTCGTATGGAGAAGATCATGTCTCACCAACCTGATCAAATTTTTTGACAAGGTGACAAAGATAATTGATGAGAGAAGAGCTGCGATGTAATTCATATGGATTTTAGTAAGACATTTGATAAAGTCCCACATGACAGATTGGTACAAAAACTAAAATCACATGGGATTCGGGGGGTGGTTGGCTAGATGGATACAAAATTGGCTTGGTCATAGAAGACAGAGGGTAGCAGTGGAAGGGTGTTTTTCAGAATGGAGACTGGTAACTAGTGGTGTTCCACAGGGATCAGTCTTAGGTGCTCTGTTGTTTGTAGTGTATATTAATGATCGGGAGGAAAATGTGGGTGGTCTGCTTAGTAAGTTTGCAGATGGCACAAAGACTGGTAGAGTTGCTGATAGTGCAAACAGTTGTGAAAGGATACAACAGGATATAGATAGATTGGTGACTTGGGCACATAAATGGCAGATGGGATTTAATCTAGACAAATGCGAGGTGATGTATTTTAGAGGATCAAATTTAGGTGTGAATTATAGTGTTAGTGTCAGATTCCTTAGGAACATTAACATACAGACGGATCTGGGCGTGCAGGTCTGCAATTCACTAAAAGTGGCCACGCAAGTAGCCAAAGTGATTAAGAAGGCATATGGTATGCTTACCTTCGGCTGGGGCATGGCGTACGAGAGTTGGCAAACCGTGTTGCAGCTATATAAAACCCTTGTTAGCCCGCATTTGGAGTATTGTGATTTTGGTCGCTACATTACCAGAAGGATGTGAAGCTTTGGAGAGAGTGCAAAGAAGGTTCACCAGGATGATACCCAGTCTCAAGGGCATTTGGTTATGAGGAAATGTTAAAAAGACTAGGATTGTTTTCACTAGAAAGAGAGCAGCTAAGAGGAGATCTGGTATAGATGTACAAAATTATGAGAGGTATAGATAGGTGGATGGTCAGAGGTTTTTACTCAGGGTTGAAGTTTCAATTACAAGGGGGCACAGGGTCTAGAGAGCAAAAGTTTAAGGGAGATATGCAAGGAAAATCTTTCCGCCAAAGGAAGTGGTGGAAGCAGACATGGTGATGACATTTAACAGGTATCTGGATGGTTACATGAATAGGGAGGGAATAGAGGGATAGGGATCGAATAAGGGTAGAATGTTTGTTTGTTTAGTTTAGCCAGGGCATGATGATCGGCACAGGCTTGGATGGCCGAAGGGCCTGTTCCTGTGCTGTACTTCTCTTTTATTCTTTTTTGTTCGATTTAATTTGGTTTATTTATTGTCACTTGTATCACGTTACAAAATACATTAGGTGTGTAGTATCTCCAGTGCCTGGCGCTATTTTAAGAACACAGAAAAATAAACAAAAACATAGAATATAAAAGGCAGATAAACAAAGAATTTAAGAAAGTATGCAACTTTGCAGTCCTTCTTGTTAAGTGCTCCGTCATTGAGCATGGACCATGGCCAGGCATGAATCCCCTTCGCCGCGCTGCCGCAGGAATGAAATTTGCCACTCTTCGGTGCTATCTCACCTCTACTGATGCCCTTGCCACAGAGTCCTCACTAGACCTCTCCAATACACCTGCTGCTGATGCCCCACCGGGTCTCATACTGGACCCGAACACACCTCCATAGCAGCAGCCACCATGAGTCGGCACTAAGACCGCCTCAATGATGCAGAAGCCACCAGGAACCCAAACATGGTCACAGAAGTGCTGCAGAGTTTATTTAACAACTGAGCCGAAGTATATTACACAAAAGATGAAAACAAAGAGAGAAAATAAATCAAACAAATCACGACGTAGAATATATACAGGAAAAAAAACTTAAAACACAGCAAAAAATATTTTCATCCAGTTTTCTGATGCTATCCATTACAGCAATTCAAATCCTGAGAAAATATCCTTCTATACCACATCTTTAAGCTCAACACAGTAAAGGACAAAGAAGAATGAGCCATGAACCGCGAAGTCTACTTCCATAGTTAACTTGTATATAAAAATTTAAAAGAGTTTACGGTTTGTCTCAGCTTTTAATAACCTGCAAGTTTCTAACCAAATCCTCCTGGTTTAGTAGTTTCATAAACTATTGTTTTTACACTAATATGACTGTGCTTTCCCTGAATAGTTCTATACTGCTTTCTAGGAGAGAATCTATATTTGCTTGTGACCCTGGTCTACTCCAAACTGCGCGAAATAGATTTTTCTGGTCAGCCTATTCAGAGATTAGTTCTCAGGGTCACTGGATCCAAAATGTTAACTCTGATTTCTCTCCACAGACGCTGCCAGACCCACTGAGCTTTTCCAGCAATTTCTGTTTTTGTTTATGTTTTATTCGGAGATGTTATCTCCCTCTGGAGCAGATGGGACTTGCAATCTCTGAGCTAAATACCTAAACTAAAATCAATTCTTGATCGTCCTGAACCAAAACAAGCTATTGGATGTAAGTGTTCAGCCAAACCTGTTGTTTATACAGAGAAAGTAGGAACTGCAGATGCTGGAGAATCTGAGATAACAAGGTGTAGACCTGATGAACACAGCAGGCCAAGCAGCATTAGAGGAGCGGGATGGCTGACGTTTCGGGTCTAGGCCCGAGACGTCAGCCTTCCCGCTCCTCTGATGCTGCTTGGCCTGCTGTGTTCATCCAGCTCTACACTTTGTTATCTCTGTTGTTTATACAGTTGCGGATTACAATCTTCCTTCAACACACCAGGATGTTCCTACTCCCTAACACATAAGGATAAGGTCACTGTTCCAGAAGACCTGTCTGACCTCGATATTTTTGAACCTTCAAAACAAAAACAAGTGGTCGAGAACGCCCTCGACCGTGTCTCCCGCATTTCCCGCGACTCATCCCTCAAACCCCCTCCCTGCAATAAAAACCAAAACAGAATCCCCCTCGTCCTCACATACCACCCCACCAACCTCCGGATCCAACGCATCATCCTTTGACACTTCTGCCATCTGCAGTCCGACCCCACCACCAAAGACATTTTTCCCTCCCCACCCTTATCTGCCTTCCGGAGGGACCACTCTCTCCGTGAGTCCCTCGTCCGCTCCACACTCCCCTCCAGCCCCACCACACCCGGCACTTTTCCCTGCAACCGCAGGAAGTGCTACACCTGCCCCTACACCTCCCCCCTCACCCCCATTCCAGGCCCCAAGAAGACTTTCCACATCAAGCAGATGTTCACCTGCTCATCTGCCAATGTGGTATACTGCATCCGCTGTTCCCATTGTGGCCTCCTCTATATCGGGGAAACCAAGCGGAGGCTTGGGGACTGCTTTGCAGAACACCTACGCTCGGTTCGCACTAAACAACTGCACCTCCTAGTCACGAACCATTTCAACTCCCCCTCCCATTCCGCAGACGACATGTCCATCCTGGGCCTCCTGCAGTGACACAACAATGCTACCCAAAGATTGCAGGAACAGCAACTCATATTCCGCTTGGGAACCCTGCAGCCCAATGCTATCAATGTGGACTTCACAATCTTCAAAATGTCCCCTCCCGCTACCACATCCCAGGGCCGGCCCAGCTCGTCCCCGCCTCCCTAACCTGTCCTTCCTCCCACCAAGCCCCACCCCCATCTCCTACCTATTAACCTCATCCCGCCCCCTTGACCTGTCCGTCCTCCCTGGACTGACCTATCCCCTCCCTGCCTCCCCACCTACACTCACCTTTACTGGCTCCATCCCTGCCTTTTTGACCAGTCTGTCTCCACTCCACCTATCTTTTCCTCTATCCATCTTCTTTCCACCTCCCCCTCTCTCTCTATTTATTTCAGAACCCCCTTCCCCTCCCCCATTTCTAAAGAAGAGTCTAGGCCTGAAACTTCAAACTTTCCTGCTCCTGTGATGCTGCTTGGCCTGCTGTGTTCATCCAGCTCCACACCTTGTTATCTCGGATTCTCCAGCATCTGCAGTTCCTACTATCTCTGAAACATCCGTATGTCACTGTTTTAAAATCTGAGCTCTAAATATGATGTTAGTATGTATAAATCACACATTACTTGTTACAATGCCCACTTAAGAGCCTCAATTAGCAATGGGTAGGATGTCTGCCTTCTCACCCCTCACTTAATTTGGTAGAGGCCAGATGGTAGTGTTCAGGCATACCAGTACCCTGCCTTATTCAATTCTAGTTCTGTAAGACACAAGGGAGATCTTAAAAATTCCACCCATGTCTCTTTTTAATCAAACTTTTCACACATATTACGACCCATGACCTAGACAAGTGAGACTTAACACTGCACCAGATCATATTGAATCAGACTTCACTCTTTGCCGTGGTGGGTTTTGAACCCGTGTTCCCCACACAATAACCTGGGACTCCGTTCAACTACTCCGCTGTTACTACCACCACATCCCCTGAAAAAAGCAGAGGTAGAAATAGCAGGGGAACTGGTCAAAATCTTTTGATCCTGATGGTAGTTGATGTTCAATGTGAAGAAGTACGAGTGATATGTTTTGGCAGGAGGAACGTGGACAGACACTAAGAAAAGGGGTAGAATTCTTAAATGGGTGAAAGAGCAGATCCATCTGGCTGTGTATATACATAAATCATTGAAGATCGCAGAACAGGAAGAGGGAGCAGTTAATAAAACACACAGTATCCTGAGACTTCTTAATAGGGATATTAAATTCAACATAATGTTGTATTCTGTGTACTTGTTAGAGCTTAGCTGGAGTGTTGTGTACCACCTTGGGTGCCCCACAGTTGGAATGATGTGAACACATTGGGGAAAGTGTAAAAAGAAGTTTGCAAGAATGATTCCAGAGACAGGAAATGAGGAGAGATTGAAGAGGTTAGTTGTACTCCTTGGAGACAAAAAGGCCAAGAGGAGATTGGATAGAAATTTTCAAGATCATAAGGGGATTGGATAGAGGTAGGTAGGGAGAAACTGTTCCCATTCAAAATAAGATTGAGAATGAAAGGTCACAGACTGAAGTATGATTTGCAAAAGTAGCAAATGTGATGTGAGAAAACGTATTCAAACAATGAGTTGTTGGGACTGGAATGTATTGCCTAGAAGTGTGGTGAAGGCAGGGTCAATTTAGGCATTCAAGAAGGCACTGGATGATTATTTAAGCAAAAACAATTGCAAGGGCAGGAAGATGAACATTTGGAGAGCTGGTCCAGACGCAAATGGACCAAACTATCTCCTTCTGCACTATAACACTTCAGAGATTCTGCGAGTTCTCATTAGTTACAGAAGCAGTGCCAAAGAAATAAAAGATTGTTATTTTTGTAACACTGCTGAAGGAAGGGAAGATGAAGCAGGAAACAATAAAGCAGTCAATCCTACATTGGTAGTGGAAAAATTACTGGAAAATGTCAGGGACAAAGTAAACTATAGTTTGGAAAGGCTTAGGTTAATTGAGTGTTAATGTTCTTAACCATGACAAATGTACCAATCATGCATAAAAATTGGTAAAATAGTAATGTGGATTCTTGAAGATAAGAGTATATCCAAACACTTTTACTAAGAGGCTAAGTAGAGTACGTCTGACTTATAGCGCTGCTGCTGCTGCTGATTGACTAACAAGTCATGGAATTAATATATCTTGTTGAGATGAGCAGTGCCTGGCAGTGGTTTAGAATGTGTGCATCATACTACAATATCCCCCTTCTAAACTGAAGTTAACCCATAAAGAATCAAACTACATGAAAGCAATAGAAAATAATATTGTGTCTGAATGCACTTTAACACAGAGTAATAACTACACAAGTCTTTGAAACAAGTTGGCAATTAACTTCTCCCATCCAGCTCTAGTTATGATGATCTTTGCTGGGGACCGCTCTGTTTTCAGAATGCTGGTTAGGACTGCTTTTTTTTTTGTTGCATCTTAGACCATGTTTCATTTGCAATAGGACTAAGTGTTTTTGGTTGCGTTATTGTCCAATTTGTCCTCTGTTTCATGATAGCGTATAGCATTTTGTGTTTGTACTTGCTACAATATTAGTTCTAATCAATTGCTAATGATTTCAGGTGCTATCAGTTGGATGCCAGACTCAAACACTTTGTCCTCTGTCCAAGTTGAACAATTCATTATCCACAAAACAGTACTGGCAATGCTTCAGCTACCCCTAGTTTTCATAGAACATAGAACATAGAACATTACAGCGCAGTACAGACCCTTCGGCCCTCGATGTTGCATCAACCTGTGAAACCAATCTGAAGCCCATCTAACCTACACTATTCCATTATCATCCATATGTTTATCCAATGACCATTTAAATGCCCTTAAAGATGGCGAGTCTACTACTGTTGCAGGCAGGGTATTCCACGCCCTTACTACTCTCTGAGTAAAGAACCTACCTCTGACATCTGTTCTATATCTATCACCTCTCAATTTAAAGCTATGTCCCCTCATGCTAGCCATCACCATCTGAGGAAAAGGGCTCTCACAGTCCACCCTATCTAATCCTCTGATCATCTTGTATGTCTCTATTAAGTCAACTCTTAACCTTCTTCTCTCTAACAAAAACAGCCTCAAGTCCCTCAGCCTTTCCTCATAAGACCTTCCCTCCATACCAGGCAACATCCTGGTAAATCTCCTCTGCACCCTTTCCAATGCTTCCACATCCTTCCTATAATGCGGTGACCAGAACTGTACGCAATACTCCAGGTGCGGCCGCACCAGAGTTTTGTACAGCTGCAACATGACTTCGTCTCCAAACCTCAATCCCTCTACCAATAAAACTTAACACACCATACGCCTCCTTAACAACCCTATCAACCTGGGTGGCAACTTTCAGGGATCTATGCACATGAACACCGAGATCGCTCTGCTCATCCACACTACCAAGAATCTTACCATTAGCCCAGTACTCTGTATTCCTGTTACTCCTTCCAAAGTGAATCACCTCATACTTTTCCGCATTAAACTCCATTTGCCACCTCTCAGCCCAGCTCTGCAGCTTATCTATGTCCCTCTGTAACCTGCAACATCCTTCCACGCTATCCACAACTCCACCGACTTTAGTGTCATCCGCAAATTTACTAACCCATCCTTCCACGCCCTCATCCAGGTCATTTATAAAAATGACGAACAGCAGTGGCCCCAAAACAGATCCTTACGGTACATCACGAGTAACTGAACTCCAGGATGAACATTTCCCATCAACCATCACCCTCTGTCTTCTTACACCTAGCCAATATCTGATCCAAACCACTAAATCACCCTCAATCCCATGCCTCCGTATTTTCTGCAATAGCCTACAGTGGGGAACCTTATCAAACGCTTTGCTGAAATCCATGTACACCACATCAACCGCTTTACCCTCATTCACCAGTTTGGTCACCTTCTCAAAGAACTCAATAAGGTTTGTGAGGCACGACCTACCCTTCACAAAACCATGTTGACTATCCCCAATCAAATTATTCCTTTCTAGATGATTATAAATCCTATCTCTTATAAACCTTTCCAACACTTTACCCACAACCAAAGTATGGCTCACTGGTCTCTCATTCCCGGGGTTGTCTCTACTCCCCTTCTTGAACAAGGGGACAACATTTGCTATCCTCCAGTCTTCTGGCACAATTCCTGTTGACAATGACGACATAGAGATCAAAGCCAAAGGCTCTGCAATCTCCTCCCTATCTTCCCAGAGAATTCTAGGATAAATCCCATCCGGCCCAGGGGACTTATCTATTTTCACACTTTCCAGAATTGCGAACACCTCCTCCTTATGAACCTCAATCCCATCTAGTCTAATAGCCTGTATCTCAGTATTCTCCTCGACAACATTATCTTTTTCGTGTGTGAATACTGATGAAAAATATTCATTTAGCGCATCTCCTATCTCTTCAGACCCCACGCACAACTACCCACTACTGTCCTTGACTGGCCCTAATCTTACTGTAGTCATTCTTTTATTCCTGACATGCCTATAGAAAGCTTTAGGGTTTTCCTTGATCCTACCTGCCAAAGACTTCTCATGTCCTCTCCTGGCTCTTCTTAGCTCTCTCGGTCCTTCCTGGCTAACTTGTAACTGTCAAGCGCCCGAACTGAGCCTTCACGTCTCATCTTTACATAAGCTTCCTTCTTCCTCTTGACAAGAGATTCAACTTCTTTAGTGAACCACAGTTCCCTCGCTCGACCACTTCCTCCCTGCCTGACAGGTACACACTTATCAAGGACACGCAGTAGCTGTTGCTTGAACGAGCTCCACATTTCAATTGTGCCCAGCCCCTGCAGTTTCCTTCCCCATCCTATGCATCCTAAATCTTGCCTAATCGCCTCATAATTGCCTTTCCCCCAGCTATAACTCTTGCCCTGCGATATATACCTATCCCTTTCCATTACTAAAGTAAACGTAACCGAATTGTGTTCACTATCACCAAAGTGCTCACCTACCTCCAAATCTAACACCTGGCCTGGTTCATTACCCAGTACCAAATCCAATAGGGCCTCGCCTCTTGTTGGCCTATCTACATACTGTGTCAGGAAACCCTCCTGCGCACATTTGACAAAAACTGACCCATCTAAAGTACTCGAACTATAGCATTTCCAGTCAATATTTGGAAATTTAAAGTCCCCCGTAACAAATACGCTGTTACTTTCGCTCCTGTCCAGAATCATCTTTGCAATCCTTTCCTCTACATCTCTGGAACTTTTCGGAGGCCGATAGAAAACTCCCAACAGGGTGACCTCTCCTTTCCTGTTTCTAACCTCAGCCCATACTACCTCAGTAGACGAGTCCTCATCAAACGTCCTTTCTGCCACCGTAATACTGTCCTTGACTAACAATGCCACACCTCCCCCTCTTTTACCACCTTCCCTGATCTTACTGAAACATCTAAACCCCGGAACCTGCAGCAACCATGCCTGTCCCTGCTCTATCCATGTCTCCGAAATGGCCACAACATCGAAGTCCCAGGTGCCAACCCATGCTGCAAGTTCACCCACCTTATTCCGGATGCTCCTGGCGTTGAAGTAGACACACTTCAAACCACCTTCCTGCCTGCCGGTACACTCCTGCGACCTTGAAACCTTATTCTTGACCTCACTACTCTCAACCTCCTGTACACTGGAGCTACAATTCAGGTTCCCATCCCACTGCTGAATTAGTTTAAACCCTCCCGAAGAGCATTAGCAAATTTCCACCCCAGGATATTGGTACCCCTCTGGTTCAGGCGCAGACCATCCCGTTTGTAGAGGTCCCACCTAACCCAGAATGAGCCCCAATTATCCAGGTATCTGACTCCCTCCCTCCTGCACCATCCCTGTAGCTACGTGTTCAACTGCTCTCCCTCCCTATTCCTCGCCTCACTAGCACGTGGCATGGGTCACAAACCAGAGATAACAACTCTGTTTGTTCTAGCTCTAAGCTTCCATCCTCGCTCCTTGAATTTCTGCCTTACATCCCCATCCCTTTTCCTACCTATATCGTTGGTGCCTATGTGGACCACGACTTGGGGCTGCTCCCCCTCCCCCTTAAGGATCCCGAAATCACAATCCGAGACATCACGGACCCTGGCACCTGGGAGGCAACACACCAACTGCGTGTCTCTCTCGTTCCCACAGAATCTCCTATCTCTCCCCCTAACTATGGAGTCCCCAATGACTAATGCTCTCCTCCTCTCCCTCCTTCCCTTCTGAGCAACAGGGACAGACTCTGTGCCAGTGACCTGTACCCCATGGCTTACCCCTGGTGAGTCGTCCCCCTCCAACAGTATACAAAACGGTATACTTGTTATTGAGGGGAACGGCCACAAGGGATCCCTGCACAATCTGCCTGTTCCCTTTCTAGAACAAAGAACAAAGAAAACTTGCAGCCCAGGAACAGGTCCTTCGGCCCTCCAAGCCTGTGCCGATCCAAATCCACTGTCTAAACCTATCGCCCAATTCCTAAGGATCTGTATCCCTCTGCTCCCCACCTACTCATGCATCTGTCCAGACGCACCTTAAATGAATCTACCGTGCCTGCCTCTACTACCTCTGCTGGCAACGCGTTCCAGGCACCTACCACCCTCTGTGTAAAGTACTTTCCGCGTGTATCCCCCTTAAACTTTTCTCCTCTCACCTTGAACGCGTGACCCCTCGTTATTGAATCCCTCACCCTGGGAAAAAGCTTATCTCTATCAACCCTGTCTATACCCTTCATGATTTTGAAGACCTCAATCAGGTCCCCCCTCAATCTCCTTTTTTCTAATGAAAACAATCCTAACCTACTCAACCTCTCTTCATAGCTAGCACCTTCCATACCAGGCAACATCCTCGTAAACCTTCTCTGTACCTTCTCCAAAGCTTCCACATCCTTTTGGTAATGTGACGACCAGAACTGTACACAGTATTCTAAATGCGGCCGAACCAATGTCTTGTACAATTTTAACATGACCTGCCAGCTCTTATACTCAATACCCCATCCGATGAAGGCAAGCATACCATATGCCTTCTTGACCACTCTAGCCACCTGTGCAGCCACCTTCAGGGTACAATGGACCTGAACTCCCAGATCTCTCTGCTCATCAACTTTTCCCAAGGCTCTTCCGTTTACAGTATAGTTCGCTCTAGAATTAGACCTCCCAAAACGCATCACCTCACACTTGCCCGGATTGAACTCCATCTGCCACTTCTCCACCCAACTCTCCAGTCTATCTATATTCTCCTGTATTCTTTGACAATCCCATATGCTTTCTGCTACTCCCCCAATCTTCGTGTCATCTGCAAACTTACTGATCAGACCGCTTATGCCCTCTTCCAGATCATTTGTGTATATCACAAACAACAGTGGCCCCAGCACTGATCCCTGTGGAACACCACTGGTCACCGTTCTCCATTTCGAGAAACTCCCTTCAACTACTACGCTCTGTCTCCTGTTGCTCAACCAGTTCTTTATCCATCTAGCTAGAACACCCTGCACACCATGTGACTTCACTTTCTCCATTAGTTTACGATGGGGAACCTTATCAAACGCCTTACTAAAGTCCATGTAGATGACATCTACAGCGTTTCCTTCATCTATCAACTTGGTCACTTCCTCAAAGAACTCTATTAAGTTAGTAAGGCATGATCTCCCCTGCACAAAACCATGTTGCCTATCACTGATAAGCCCATTCTTTTCCAAATATAAATAGATTCTATCCCTCAGTACCTTCTCCAGCAACTTTCCCACCACTGACGTCAGGCTTACTGGTCTGTAGTTACCTGGAATATCCCTACTACCCTTCTTGTACAGGGGGACAACATTAGCAACTCTCCAGTCCTCCGGCACTTCACCTGTGTTTAAGGATGCTACAAAGATATCTGTCAGGGCCCCAGCTATTTCCTCTCTCGCCTCCCTCAGCATCCTGAGATAGATCCCATCCGGTCCTTGGGATTTGTCCACCTTAATATCCTTTAGCCTACCCAACACATCTTCCCTCCTTATGTCAACGTGTCCCCTGACTGTAACCCGTCTACCTTTTTCCTGTACCTGAGGTGTGACTACCTCCCTGTAACTCCTCTCAATTACCCCCTCAGCCTCACGAATGATCCGAAGTTCATCCAGCTCCAGCTCCAGTTCCCTAACGCGGTCTCTGAGGAGCTGGAGTTGGGTGCACTTCCCGCAGATGAAGTCAGTGGGGACACTAGTGGTGACCTTTACCTCCCACATTCTACAGGAGGAGCATGCAACTGCCCTAAAATCCATTCCCACTGTTCTGAATTCCCAAACAGACAATTGAAAAAAAAACTAGTAACCTTACCAAATCGGCGCTCAGAACCTTTTTTTTGGTTAGAGGAGGAGGTGCTAGATAATTTGCATATAGCTTTAAATACTAGGCATTATCTCAATGTGTTATGAAGCTGCACTGCTGCATTCCTTTTAGATATTTTTATAGTCCTATGTGACAAGGTGGGACTGAACCCAGATCTTTTGGCTGAGAAGCAAGTACACAACCACTGTGCCACATTCCTTACTATGCTCATCTATATTGGCTATTGTGCCAATGGTGGATGAATAAAACATAGCCCGTGGAGCTTATGACTTCATAATTGTGTTCACTTCGTATTGTTTCTAGGGTGGATATTGGACTGAGATGTCTTGAAATTCTCCCACTATAAATTGTTCCCTTGGAAATTTAGTATTCTTGTATCTGTTCCAATGAATGCAAGTTGAAAAAGGCTTCAACAGCACGTCTCCATTCAACAACATTCAAATTACGGATTGTCAAGTGACTGTTTTAACCACATCCTCTGTAATAGCAATTTGAGCAAGCCCATTTCTCTCTATTTTTTGACATGAGTTCATCTGTATTATTGTAAACACTTTCTGCATTTAGGTAAATGGTCTTTAATTTTTTTTTAACATTATTTCTAGCAACGGCCTTATTCACTGATACACTTCTGCCAAACTCTCCATCCCTTCATGCCCCGCTGCCTTAATTTTTATCCAAATTGCTATAAAGTTTGATTACCTCCAGCTTTCTCTTTAGATTTGCAAATTTCCCTTCTCCTGATGCCCTGCTTTCATTTTCTTTTTAAATTTACAGCCCTATTCTTAGCCCTTTAGTATGATTTGTCTGTGTGCTGCTTCCAGCCCAGTTAATATGCAGCCTGTCACAATGGCACAGCACCATCTCCCAATTTCTTGTTAGTGTCACATGAATCATGGTCTTGCATCAGTTAACTCTGCAGAATCTCATGCTGTACCTGCCTGACAGTCTCTGTCACAGAAAACATTCCATCCATGTCTTGGAGGGACACATCGTTTGGTCATCTCACCCTTGCAAAATAGGTGAGAGTGGAAGGGACAGGGTAGCAACAGATTCAGGCCTCCAGTAATTACATCTTCTCCCACACGACACTATGCCTGAGCAACAAAAGTTAATTCAGTGTGAGATGAACACCAGGATCAACACTAGGCATCAGAAGCTTAAGTAGTTCTTATTAATCTTGCAAGATTTTTTTCTGGCAATCTCTATATTGGGATCTCTGAGCTGCTATGGTTGGTGACCACCAGGTCTTTGAGCCCCACTATAAACTATTGCCCTTCAGCTGCTGCTGAGGAAAACATAGAGAAAAGGGTCAGAGTGGTACAAAGAAACAAGCACAGGTGATAGTATCATAAATGCAGTTTAAGTTGTGCAATCTGCACATTTTCAGAGGTGAATGAAGGATTTCAAGTATGCTCACACCGTGCTGAGATAAGCCACCAGCCTTTCCATTTGTCTAAGTTCTGGGTGACCCACAGACCTCGAGCACTGATTAGGTAAGAGTGATCATGTTTGCCACACTTACACCAATCTCGTTTTTCTCTCTCTTGCATTGTACACCATACTGACGTGCAGAAAGAGAAGGCCAGTGTTAGTGAGTGGCTGTTGACAGGTAAGTGGAGATGGCAAGGGGTCTTAGATGTATAGGGAGAGTGTCAAGACGTGATGGAATGGAAGATGGAATGAGAATGGGAACGTGGTGAATGTGAAGCGAAGTGTGTACCATACAAAATCAAGAAAGTGTGTCTGAGGAATTTGTGGCTCTACTACAGGCTGCTGCATGTGGGGAAAAACTAGTGTTAGCGTGTGGTGTGAAGAGAAAAGGAAGATCTAAGGGATTGTTCGGAATGAAAAAGTTGAGAACACTTGCCGTGTTCTCTTGTGATTATATGTTGAGAGATATAAGGGAGTAGAGGGAATTATCAAGAGTGGTGGGAGGGAATGGATTATTATCTGCTGTTGGGACAATTGGGGTGACAGAATAGAAAATAGAATAGAATATTGTCACATGTACTTTTACCCGAAAAATACAATAAAAGTCACCCAGCTACAGTACCCATATTAATGACAGACTTCTTTTACTTGACCCTCCAGGATACATCAGAAAAGTAGTGAGCAGACCTTCTGACAATCTCAATAATGGCCTAATCTCCAGAGTTAAATGAGTAAAAATCTGAGAAAAGATGTAACCCCAGTCGATGAGCTCCATCCCCGCCTTAAATAGAACTGGATAGTCACTCTGAAGATTACACATGGCCGTTGAAAATGCAGTCCTTTAAAATGACCCGAAACACATGGGTCTGCTGCTAACATGAACTCTTCATTCAATTTATGACACTCAAATGCTGTGATGCATCACAGCCCAAATTAACATCAGGACTAAAATCTTGGGCATGTTTTTCTGAGTTCCTGCATTCCTTTAATCCATCAGAGTTTTAAGCCATCTCAGCCTTGCACTCTGACATTCATTCCCGGGTAGTTTAACTTTGTTTTATTCTTTTCACATTGAAATGTCACCTCAAACCTCCCCATACTCTTCTAGTTCCAACTCAATATCCAGGTTTCATCCTGTAATCCAAAAAACAGTTATTTTATAAAAAGCTTTGTAAGTGTAATTTGTTTTTCAACTTTCAGGAAAATCTGATGCTAAATTGATTTTGCGCTTACTTCCTAATCCTAAATTGGCAATGTTCAGTTACAATTTGAATAATTTTTAATTCTTTTTTTGGCTGTCCCATTAATTTTAGGGCACAGACTTTATTTCAAACTAATGAACAGTGACTAAATTCCTGTTGTTTAAATGAATCTAATTTGATCAATTACACTCAAGCTTAGATTACATTGTTTGGTCAAAACTCACCACAAACGTAGTTAGTAATTGCCATAGCATTCTTACTGTGATACAGTTCCCCTTTTTAGTTACAACCAAAAATAGTAGGAATTGCTCACACATCAGAACCAGAAAATCAAATTCATAAAAGCTCAGACACAAAATCAAATTCCTGGCTACGACTTAATGTATCCTATTATTAATTAAATGAGACTTTAACTTCATAACATCAAGAGCAATTAAAAGAGCAAAATAAATAAAGACAAAAGAGATCAACTGATGAGGTTATTCACTTTCAATTTGCAATTAATAATGTATTCTGTTTCCATACTTAGCCAGCAGTTCACATTGCTGTTGACCATCTGAAATCAAAGTTAAATTCTTCAATGGTTGAAATGCTTACATTTCCCAGGAGTAGCTAGTCAACAAAGAGGGAAGTCTCAAGCCGGTTTACGCAATCTTCAAATAATTAGTTGGAACTTGCCTGATAAAATCACATTGTTATTCTTGATGGAAGCAGTGATACAGCACGAACCCCTGAGATGACTTCCTGACAGAATCTAACTGCCCACAATAAGACTTTAGGATTGGTGTTTTGATAATTTGCTGACTTTGCTACAATTATGATTCCCTTTATTTTCAAGACTAAAGCTTGATTAGATTAGTCAATGCCAATAAACTGTGACAACATAGTATGTATTTGGAAAGGCAAGAACAGATTAGAGATAGTCAACGTGGCTTTGTGCATGGAAAATCAAGTCTTACTGATTTGATTCGGTTTTTTTGAAGAAGTGACGAAGAGGATTGATGATGGCAGAGCGGTGGACATTGTCTATATGGACTTGAGTAAGGCGTCCGACAGGTAGACTGGTTAGCAAGGTTAGATCACATGGAATGCAGGGAGAACTAGTCATTTGGATACAAAATTGACTCAAAGGTAGGAGACAGAGAGTGGTGGAGGAGGGAGTGCTTTGCGGACTGGAGGCCTCTGACCAGGGACTATGCCACAAGGATTGGTGCTGGGTCCTCCACTGCTTTTTGTCATTTATATGTGATTTGATGTGAACATAGGAGGTTTGGTTAGTGAGTTTGTAGATGACACCAGCGTAGACGATTACCTCAGAGTACAACGGGACCTCGATCAGATGGGCCAATGGGCCGAGGAGTGGCAGGTGAAGTTTAATAGGGATAAATGTGAGGTGCTACGTTTTGGAAAGGCAAATCAGAGCAGGACTTACACACTTAATGGTAAGGTCCTGGGGAGTGTTACCAAACAAAGAGACCTTGACATGCAGGTTCATAGGTCCTTGAAAGTGGAGTTGCAGATAGACAGGGTGGTGAAGAAGGCATTTGGTATGCATGCCTTTATTGGCCAGTGCATTGGGGATGGAAGTTGGGAGGTCATGTTGCGGCTGTACAGGTCATCGGTTAGGCCACTTTTGGAATACTGCATTCGATTCAGGTCTCCCTGTGATAGGTACGATGTCGTGAAACTTGAAAGATTAACAGGGTTTTTATCAGGATTGAGGGTTTGAGCTATAGGGAGAGGCTGAATAGCCTGGGCCATTTTTCCTTGGAGCATCAGAGGCTGAAGGGTGACCTTATAGAGGTTTATAAAATCATGAGGGGCATGGATAGGGTGAACAGTCAAGGTCTTTTCCCCAGGGTAGGCAGTCCAAAACTGGAAGGCAGAGGTTTAAGGTGAAAGGGAAAAGACTGAAAAGGGATCTAAGGGCAGGATTTTCATGCAGAGGGTGGTGCGTGTATGGAATGAGCTGCCTGAAGAAGTGGTGGAGGCTTGTGCAATTACAACATTTAAAATACATCTGGATGAACTCATGAATAGGAAGGGTTTAGAGAGACATGGGGCACATGCTGGCAAATGGAAGTAGATAAATTTAGGATATTTGGTCGGCATGGACAAGTTGGTCTGGAGTGTCTGTTGCCATGATGTACATCTCTATGACTCTATATCTGTATATTCAAACCAATGAAATCAGATTCAGCGGATTATATTCTATGGGGCTAATTTGATCAACAGTTGAATATTGTTCACCATCCTCAGAAATAAAATTAATATGTCATTAACATCTTTTCACAGCAGACAAAACATATGATAAAGTACATTGAACTTCTTATTTGCGGTGGTGGACAACTTCAGTTTACCTGACATTTTCTTAATTTCTTGATATATATTGTGATTGTCACCCATTCTTCCCTTGAGAAGTATTAAAATAGGTTTTCACACAGTTAATAGGGGATCCAATTTCTACCTCAACTTTTTTAATGGATTTTTTGTCCTGCATTCATAGAGTCAAATTAAGCATGCTCCAACTCTCAGAATAATGGAATTATATTGCATACTTGGAGACCATGCAGCCCACAATGCCTGTGCCTTCTCTTTGAAAGGGGGCTATCCAACTCGTTACTATCACCTAATCTCTCCCTACAGTCCTGCAAATATTTCCTGATCAATTCCAATCTTTATTTTTCAGAAATTTACGATTGAGCTTGCTTCCAGCACTTTTTCAGGCAGTATATTCCAAATCATAACAACTTGCTGTCATTTAAAGAAATAACTTCCTATCACCTCTCTACAACAAGTGTTCTATCTGTGTAATAAATTACTTCTTCAACACGAACACCCATTTTACAGCAAGGGATTAGGAAAGCAAATAGAATATTGTTTTTATCACAAGGGGAGATAAAAGGGAAGCTTTTCTATAGTTGAAAAGGGTGTTCATGAGACCACTGTATGTACAGTTTTTGTCATGTTATTTTGGAAGGGATAAAATTGAATGGAAAGCAGAGCTCTGAATGTGTGTGCTTGAAAAGTTTGAATTAGCAATGTTTTTGTTGAGCAAATGAATTTTAAGGAGGGAGAATGTCCATGTTTCACATGCAGTGCAACAATAAGTACTGTCTTTGAAAATGCACATTATACAATATGCATTTGCTCTCTCTGGAACAGACACGTGTATAAGAAATTCTCTGTCTTAATCAAAGTATGATCTAGATGACAAAAGGGTGCAAGGGTGTGTGGAATGTCTCAGAAACTGTAAAAAGTGCCCAAATGGAGAACATGCTGCAGATTTCATTGCGAATAATGAGATAAATATGTATAGCACCCGAATGTGAAGGAGATTAAATGAAAAAGTGATAAAAAATGTTGTTTCATCAAATGACTGGAAATTAACTCACCCATTTGTATTTTAAGTGTATAAAAAAATTACTTACAGAATCATTATCATTATATCATGATAGATGATAAATAGTACTAATTTTTAAAATCTGAATTTGCTATATGCAGTGAGACAAGAAATCATGGAAGGAAAAGTAATACTTTTGAAGAATGCAAGAAACAAATTAATCATTGATTTTCTAAATCGTGTATTTTCAGTTTACTTGAGGAGAGTCTATCACACAAAGACTGCTTTATAGGGTTACACATTCAACATTGTCATCCATCTGCCAGAGTTGAATGAGATGCTTAACACAAGATCCTAACTGCTCATGCATACTTAGCCTCAGATTACTGAACAACTACATAAGAACACATCAAATTAAAATCAACTGTCTTTGGCTGCTATGCCAAGCAGACATTGATACAATCACTGCCATGTTTCTTTACATAATGGTGACTGCAGATTGTAAAGTTTCATTGGTATTCTAATGGTAATTAACTGTTGAATGTAGAAGAGATGATAAAGGCTCAAAGTCTGTCTAAAACGGTGGTGTCCTCATGCCTCAATGGCTACCACATATGAATACATGTAAATACAAACATGCAAGTTAAGAGCAGTAATAGGTCATTCAGCCTCTTAAGCCTGTTTTGCAATTTGGTAAGATTGTAGTTGATCTGATTGTGGACTCAACTCTAATATCCTATCTACCTGCTATAACCTTTAACTCCCTTGTCAAAATCTATGCAACTCAGTCCTTAAAAATAAATCCAATTACCTTGTCTCTGCCACTCTCTTGGGAAGAGAATTCTACAATTCTGAGAGAGCAACAATTCTCCATATATCAATCTTAAATAGGAGACCCCTCACTTCTAAAGTGTTCCCTGTAGTTCTAGTTTCTCCCATACAGGGAGACATTCTCTCAGCATCCATGTTTTCCTCATCCTCCTCAAGAATTTGTATTCCAGTAAGATCACCTCTCATCTTTGTACGCTCAAATGAATTGATGATCAAACTGTCCAAATATTTCCTCATAAGACAAACCCTTCATGCCAGAAATCAGTCCAGGGATCCTTCTCCAAACTGCTTTTCAGGTAATTATATTGTTTCCCAAGTAAGATGTCCAAAATGGAGCTTGGGATGCATTGAATTCCCTTACAAGTATGGACTTTGCCCGAAACTTGGATTGGACACAGAGGACAGGGATTTTCATGGGAGTCTGGGCTGAGATTGGAGGTGGGAAGGCTCCAATGTTTGCATCATTTTGGGTTGACCAAAATTTGCGGTGAAATTCTTGAAGCTGGCAGAGAATCAATAATTAAAGTATTTCCCTTCACTAATTCAAATACTTTTGCACAATATTGTTACAAATACATTATGGGAGATTTGGATAAATTTGTAATGGTATAATAATTTTTCATAGGTTAATGTATGCCTTAGAAGAAAATGTCATGTATAACTTACTGGAATCAAAGATCAGACTATGCACTGGCTCTCTGCCTAGAATATGGCCAACCTTTCCATTACTACTAGAGGAATGTAGGGAAACTGGCCCCAATGCAATACAGCTCCTCCACTGAAGCTTTTTTTAAAACTACTGCATTTAACTTTTTAAACTATTCATTCATAAAACCTGTTCTCAAAATTTGACCATAATAAATGGTCCAGTTAGCTAGGGAGTGAAAAATGAAAATATCTTCCATAATTCAGCTTCTCATTTCAGCATGGTGAGATTTTTGATTTGGGAGGTTCTTGTACACGGATGACCTTTCTGTACAGATTTCAGCTGAAGATCTGAACGTCTTTAACTGATTAAAACTGTCTTTGTTAACTACACCGTTACTTTTGAGCAATGATATCTTTTTAGGTGTTCTATTAAAAAAGTTTCAGGCTGAGAATTATCATTTAATATTAGTCAGGTAATTTTGTGTATTAAGATACATTTCAATTTCTATCATTTATCATGAACTGTGTTAGTGCAAACTAATTGAATGCAGGTTGTGAAGTTGACAGATGTGTGTTTGGAACCAATGAGTATTGGTATAAGAATTACTCAGGGTTGGATTCTTGATGTGATCTCAATACACTTGACATAAAAGACATTGCACTTATTTGTAGTAAGGCATGACTACAAATTTATTCTCAATCAAAAATCTACAGAATAAGCATCAACTGATGTAGCACAGGAGTTTAATCAAATTGCTGAAGGTCTGATCAAAATAATAATTCTTGGAGTATAAACAAAACAAATATATAATATCATTAATAAGGAAAATATGTTTTGGAAGTAGGGGGAAGCAGAATTTTATATGGGTCTGAAAAGTTATGAAATTGTTAATGATGAGGAATGCCATAAGCAACATGTAGCTGTCCCTTATTATCAGTAGTAGGGAAAGGCTATAATCTATCATAAAGGACATGATAAATGGACGCTTGGATAAAAATGATCTGATTGGACATAGTCAGCATGGATTGGAATTTTTTGAGGATCTTACCAGCAAAATCAATTCAGGGGAGTCAATAGATGTAGTATATTTAGATTTTCAGAAAGCTTTTGATAAGGCCCTGCTGGCTATTAGTTAGAAAAATTAAAACATTAATCATTAAATTAATGGTATAAGAGATAATATACTAGAACAGATTAAAGACTGATTACCAGCCAAAAACAGAAGGAATAAATGTGCCATTCTCCTGATGACAGACAGTGACTAATTGGGTGTTGCAAGGATCAGTACTTGGGCTCTAGCTGTTCACAGTACATATCAATAATTTGGACACGTGGGCCAAATGTAATATTTCCAAATTTACAAGTGATACATTCCTGCTTAGTTTTGATTGTTGTGAAAAACATGTCAAGTGGCTTCAGGAGGATTTAGACAGACTTAATGATTGGACAAGAATATGCTAGATGGAACATAGCTTGGTAAAATGAGGCTATCCATTTTAGTACAGGAGGAATAGGTTTGCAGAATATTTCTTAAATGGGGAGAGATTGAAAGTGTAGATATTTAAAAGGACTTGGGCATCCTTATCAAAACATTACTGACTTATTGTCAATGGTCAATAAGACATATGTAGGTGCAGCAATTGAGTGTTAACAGTTATTGCGAGAGGATTTGGGTACAAGATTAGTGAAGTCCTTGAGTATATTTAAAATAGGGGTTGATAAATTTTGATTATCAATGCTTTAAAGTATTATTGTTAAGTTTTTTTTCTAAAAGACCATGAAATGTTCGATCAGTCATGCTGGTATTGAATGATGGAGAAAATTTGATGGGCTGAATGGTCTACTTAGGATTTTGACGGATTGATACCTAAAATCTGGTCTTCAATGTCTCTAATAATTGTGATGAAACTTGTGTGATTAATTTTGTAAGTTTGGGTTTTTGGTTTCTGAGTTAGTAATATGCAGGTTTTCTGTGCATCTGAAATTAAGAACTAATCCAAGTATTTCTGGGTAGTTACAATAATTTCTTTAAAAACCGTTTATTGAGCCCTGGCTTTAGAGTAAGCATATTTATGTACACCACTGATGGATTTTTTTTCTTTTGTTTAAATGTAGACCTGCTTCTGACCCAGCAAAATAAGTAGGACTCAAGGTTTCTGGAACTTGTGTTTACTTAATGGAAGCTCCCACAAGTTGTAGGGAGATGCTTTTGGTTTCAGTTTTGCTTTAAGTTTTAGGACAGTCATAGAGACATTAAGTCTTTATAGCACAGAAAATGGTCATTCAACCCATTATGTCCATGCCTGTCATCAAGCGTCTTGACCTGTAGTCTTATATGCTATGCCATTTTAAGTGCTCATTTAAATACTTATTTAATGCTTTGAGTGTTCCTGCCTGTACTGTCCTTTTAGACAGTGTGTTCAAAATACCTACGACCGTCTGGTTAAATTTTGTTTCCTCAATTCCCTTCTAACCCTCCTAGTCCTTACCTTAAAACTGTGCTCCTAGTTATTGATTTCTCAAATAAGGGAAAGATTTCTCCCTATCCATGCCCCTCAAAACTTTGTACGTCTTAATCAGGTCCCCCTTCAGCCATCTCTGGTCCAACAAAAACAACTCCAAACTATCTAGTCTCTCCTCGTAGCTGAGCTGCTCCAGCTATGCAATAACATGGTGAATCCCTTCTGCACCCTCTGTTGTGTAGTCACATCCTTCCTATAGTGTGGTAACTAGATCTCTACACAGTGCTCCAGCTGTGGCCCAAATAACATTAAATATAGCTCCATCGTAACTTCTTTGCTCTTGTTTTTAGTGCCTTGACTAAAGAAACAAGTATCCCACCTTTTTAATCACATTATCTACCTGCCTACTTCCTTGAAGAATTTATATAATGCACATGTCTCTCTGATCCTCCATTCAGGGTCCTACTATTCAATATAGAACGTAGAACTATACAGCGCAGAACAGGCCCCTCGATGTTGTGCCGACTTGTGAACTAATCTAAGCCCACCCCCTACACTATCCAATCATCATCCATATGCTTATCCAAGGACTGTTTAAATGCCCCTAATGTGGCTGAGTTAACTACATTGGCAGGCAGGGCATTCCACGCCCTTACCACTCTCTGAATAAAGAACCTGCCTCTGACATCTGTCTTAAATCTATCACCCCTCAATTTGCAGCTATGCCCCCTCGTACTAGCCGACGTCATCATCCTAGGAAAAAGACTCTCACTGTCCACCCTATCTAATCCTCTGATCATTTTGTATGTCTCTATTAAGTCCCCTCTTAGCCTTCTTCTCTCCAATGAGAACAGACCCAAGTCGCTCGGCCTTTCCTCATAAGACCTTCGCTCCAGACCAGGCAACATCCTGTTAAATCTCCTCTGCATCTTTTCCAATGCTTCCACATCCTTCCTGTAATGGGGTGACCAGAACTGTACGCAATATTCCAAGTGAGGCCGCAGTAGCATTTTGTACAGTTGCAGCATGACATCATGGCTCCGGAACTCAATCCCTCTACCAATGAAACCTAACACACCGTATGCCTTCTTAACAGCACTATCAACCTGGGTGGCAACTTTCAGGGATCTATGTACCTGGACACCAAGATCCCTCTGCACATCCACACTACCAAGAATCTTTCCATTGACCCAGTATTCTGCCTTCATATTATTCTTCCCAAAGTGAATCACCTCACATTTATCTGCATTGAACTCCATTTGCCACCTTTCAGCCCAATTCTGCAGTTTATCCAAGTCTCCCTGCAACCAGCAACATTCTTCCACACTGTCCACCGCTCCACCGACTTTAGTGTCATCTGCAAACTTACTAACCCATCCATCTATGTCTGCGTCCAAGTCATTTATAAAAATGACAAACAGCAGTGGTCCCAAAACAGATCCTTGTGGCACACCACTAGTAATCGGACTCCAGGCTGAATATTTTCTATCAACCACCACTCGTTGCCTTCTTTCAGAAAGCCAGTTTCTAATCCAAACTGCTAAATCTCCCTCAATCCCATGCCTACGCATTTTCTCCAATAGCCTACCATGTGGAATCTTATCAAAGGCTTTACTGAAGTCCATGTACACCACATCAGCTGCCCTACCCTCATCCACATGCTTGGTCACCTTCTCAAAAAACTCAATGAGGTTTGTGAGACACGACCTGCCCTTGACGAATCTATGTTAATTATCTCCAATCAAATTGTTGCTTGCTAGATGATTATAAATCCTATCTCTTATAATCCTTTCCAAAACTTTTCCTACAACAGATGTAAGGCTCACTGGTCTATAATTACCTGAGTCATCTCTACTGCCCTTCTTGAACAAGGGCACAACATTTGCAATCCTCCAGTCATCTGGTACTAAACCTGTAGCCAATGACAACTCAAAGATCAAGGCCAAAGACTCCGCCATCTCCTCCCTAGCTTCCCAGAAAATCCTTGGAAAAATCCCATCCGGCCCAGGGGATTTACCTACCTTCACACCTTCTGGGATTGATAACACCTCCTCCTTACTAACTTCAATCCTTTCAAGTCTAATAGCCCGTATCTCAGTCTTCTCCTCTACAATATTCTCCTTTTCCCAAGTGAAAACAGATGAGAAATATTTGTTTAGCACCTCTCCGATCTCCACAGGGTCCACACACAACTTCCCACTTCTGTCTTTGACTGGCCCTATTCTTACCCTAGTCATCCTTTTATTCCCCACATACCTATAGAAAGCTTTAGGGTTCTCCTTAATTCTACCTGCTCACGACTGCTCATGTCCCCTCCTTGCTCTTCTTAACTCTCTCTTTAAATCCTTCCTAGCTAATCTGTAACTCTCCATCGCCTCATCTGAACCATCTCGTCTCAATGTCACATAAGCCTCCCTCTTCCGCTTAACAAGAGATACAATTTCTTTTGTAAACCAAGGTTCCCTTACCTTATCACTTCCTCCCTGCCTGATAGGGACATACCTATCAAGGACACGCAATATCTGTTCCTTAAACCAGCTGCACATTTTGATTGCCCCCATCCCCTGCATTTTGCTACCCCATTCTATCCCTCCTAAGTCTTGCCTAATCGTATTATAATTGCCCTTCCCCCATCTATAACTCTTACCCAGTGGCATGTTCCTATCCCTTTCCATCGCTAAACTAAACGTAACCGAATTATGGTCACTCTCTCCAAAGTGCTCACCTACCACTAAATCAAACACCTGGCCTGGTTCATTACCAAGTACCAGATCCAGTGTGACCTCCCCTCTTGTCAGCCCTTCGACATACTGTGTCAGGAAACCCTCCTGCACACATTGGACAAAAACCGATCCATCCGACGTACTAGAGTTATAGCATTTCCAGTCAATGTTGGGGAAGTTAAAGTCTCCCATAATGACCACCCTGTTCCTTTCACTCCTGCCCAGAATCGTTTTGCCAATCCTCTCCTCCACATCTCTGGAACTTTGCGGAGGCCTATAAAAAACTCCCAGCAGTGTGACCTCTCCTCTCCTGTTTCTGACCTCAGCCCATACCACCTCAGTAGACGGGTCCTCGTCAAAAGTTCTTTCAGCCACCGTTATACTGTCCTTGACTAACAAAGCCACACCTCCCCCTCTTTTACCACCTTCCCTGATCTTTATGAAAGATCTAAAACCTGGAACCTGCAACATCCATTCCTGACCCTGCTCTATCCATGTGTCCGAAATGGCCACAACATCGAAGTCCCAGGTACCTATCCATGCTGCAAGCTCACCTACCTTATTCCGGATACTCCTGGCGTTGAAGTAGACACACTTCAAACCAGCTTGCTGTCTGCCAGCACACTCCTGTGATGGTGAAATCCTGTCCATGTCCTCCCTATTCTCGTCCTCCTGTGTACTGGAACTAGCCCCTGCTGAGCTAGTTTAAATCCACCCAAATAGCACTAGCAAATTTCCCACCCAGGATATTAGTACCCCTCTGGTTCAAGTGAAGACCATCCTGTTTGTAGAGGTCCCACCTTCCCCAGAATGAGCCCCAGTTATCCATATACCTGAAACCCTCCCTCCTGCAGCCACGTGTTCAGCTGATATCTCTCCCTGTTATTTGCCTCGCTATCACGTGGCACGGGTAACAAACCAGAGATAACAACTCTGTTTGTTCTAGTTCTCAGCTTCCACCCTAGCTCCCTGAAATCCTGCCTTATATCCCTATCCCTCTTTCTACCTATGTCATTGGTTCCTATGTGGACCACATATATACTCCACAGAATCTGTACAGTGTGGAAACAGGCCATTCGGCCCAACAAGTCCACACCACCCCTCCAAAGAGCATCCCACCCTGACTCATTCCCCTTACCCCTGCATTTCCCCACATCCAACCCACCTAACCTAAGCATCCCTGAACACTACGGGCAATTTAGCATGGCCAATCCACCTACCCTGCACATCTTTGAACTGTGGGAAGAAACCAGAGCATCCGGAGTAAACCTACATAGACACGGGGTGAATGTGCAAACTCCACACAGTCACCCAAGGGTGGAATCGAACCCAGGTCCCTGGCTTTGTGAGGTAGCAGTGCTAACCACTGAGCCACCGTGCTGCCCTGTATTTTTGTGACTGGAAGCCTGTCGCCAGTGGTGAACCACAGCGTCCGGCCCTGGGTCCCCTGGGTACTTGTCTGATTAGTCCTCCCAAAATGTAAGATTGCTCACTTTTCAGGATGAGGTTCCTTTTGTCACTGTTCAGCCCATCTTTGTTATTCTGTAGTCAAAGGCTTTCCTCATTGCTGTTTATCACATCCAACAATTTTTGTGTTTTCTGTGAACTTACTGATCATACTTTCTGCATTCATGTTTAGATCATTAAAATTATACCACAAACAGCAAGGGACCCAGGACCCAACACTGGTTCACCACTGGAGACAGGCTTCCAGTCACAAAAACCACACTGTTTGCTGGTTAATTCATGTTATTTTCTGTTTTGAAAACAATAATTTTAAAGTGGAGATCTGTAGTTAGTTCCCTAACTTCATTGGTTAACTAACCTGGTCAGTTTGCAAAATTGCTGGTTTTGATTTAGATCGCACATATCTCAATTTAAATGTAAAATGCACAACTCGACAAAGAACTGGTGGAAGTCACTAAAATGTGGAGAGTTTCAATCGAAAACAAAAGCTCATACTTTGAGGAGGCAAAACCTTCAGAACAACTGCATGGGCAGTCCAATTTTGGATGTGGTTAATTTTAAGTAGTAAACAATTTAGCAACGACCTTATCTAATCATTTAGTTCAAGTCATGTCATTTCTTGGAAATGCTGTTTTGACTTATTGCTGAAATAACCAAGTTTCTGACCCTTAAATCACTACCATAGAACAAAACAAAATTGCTTTTTCTTTAAAACCCAATTTTCCAAATAATAAAATATAGTAAGTCTTTATTTCAAGAGTTCCAAAATTCTGACACCCTATGCTTGTAGAGATATATATTTTCACTTCTGGAAGGCGTGGTTTTAATTTTTAACATTTCCTCCTGCCCTAGACTCCCTACCCTCTGGGGATAGTTTCCTTCCAATTACCCCATCTGTTCTCCTCTGTGTATTGAAAGGTTTCACCAAATCAGCTCTTAACCTTAATAAAAACCAGAAGAACTGCGGCTGCTGTAAATCAGGAACAAAAACTGAAGTTGCTGGAAGCTCAGCAGGTCTGGCAGCATCTGTGAAGAAAAAAAGTCAGAGTTAACGTTTCGGGTCCGGTGACCCTTCCTCAGATTTTTTTTCTTCACAGATGCTACCAGACCTGCTGAGCTTTTCCAGCATCTTCTGTTTTTGTTTCAACCCTTAACCTTCTCAAATCCAGGGAATATAATCCAAATTTGTTTAATTTCTCCTTGTAGTTCAACTCTTCATGTTTAGGATGGTGCTCCCCACATTCCTGTGGACGTCATAGAAAAATATATGTAAGGCAAGTGTATCACGGCCTTAAACTCAGGATGACAAACCCATCAGTTTTATTTTTCCTGAATGTATTGCAAATACTGAAAGCACCATTCTAATTCTAATCATTACTTTGTATCCTGCCATTTCCCAGAAACATTTTGACATATTGTAAAATTAAAAATATGGAGGGTTATTTTTCCCAGAAGCAAACTTACAGCAGGCTGGTTTTAGGAAATGTGATTCCCAAACTGAGTGTTACTTAGTCTTTTAAATACTGCTCCTGAAAACTATATTCATGTTCACTTTTTAAGTGAACTTTGCACTTCCTCTAAATGCATTATTTTTATTTAGATCCTATTGTAAATCAACCACATCCAAAAATACAATTGCTTAGACAACTGCTTCGAATATTTCACTTCTTCTAGTCATGAGAATTTTAGATTAAAACACTTTACATACCCAAATGATTATTCACTAAATTGTGCATTTCAGATTTAAACTGGGATTAATGTTTACCTTCCCAAAATCAATTACAGAGAGACATTTGGTCACCCTGTGAAATTAAGGAGAGTAAGTGGAGACTTTTTCAATAAATGGCTATTTCCAAAATATAATTGGAAGTTAAATTTAATAGTTTCAAAAGCGTTGTCAAAACTAGCAAAAGAAAGAGCAAAAGGAGAAGGTGAAAAAAGAGAAGATCCTTGGACAATATGCAAGGGTTTGTTCTTTTTAAGTTGATGTATAAAGCAAGTGACAACAAAACTTACTGCTAAATTAAAACCTGAATAAACGCTGCCGGGAACCATTGAATTCTCTTCTTTAATTGCTTACAGTGCTATCAGGCCAATGACACAGTCCCCGGGCCTGAATTTTATGCAAATCACATGTTAAAATAAAATGGGAAAATTTTAAAAATATCTTCCCTTTCTGAGGTGAAATACAGAAAGGGTTCTCCAAGTAGCTTCACAGGATTTAAAAGCAGTTTCAAAACTTGCTGTATTCACCTCCTGATATTAAGTTGCCAGTTGTTTTACAGAATTGCCACAGTGCAGAAGGAGACCATTTGGTTCATCTAGTCTGCATTAGCACACTGAACATTTTGACTTGGTGCCAATCTTTTGCCTTTTCCCTGTAACTTTGCACATTGTTTGTTTAAATAATCTAAGGCATTCACGAATGCTACAATTGAACCCACCTCTTCTACATTTCTAGGCAACGTATTTTAATTTGTATCTACTAAATGTTTACAAGATTTTTTCTCATTTCACATTTGCAAAAGAAGTCAACCATCTTAAAGCTGTCTTCTGGTTCTCAATTTTGTGGGATTAATTTCTCCCTATCTAATTTGTCCAAAACCCTCATGACTTTTAAAGCTTCTATCAGATCTCCTGCTCATCCTTCTCCTCTCCAAGGAAGGCATTCCCAACTTATGCACTTACCCTCATTACAAAAGCTTTTCAAGGAACCATTCTTGTAAATCTCTTCTGCCTTCTCTTTAACACGTACAGAAATGTACACAGTACTCCAGCTGATATCTAACTAGTGTTCTATATAAATTCAGCATAGCCTTTTTGCTTTTGTCCTCTCTGCCCCTTCATATCCTTTGACCTTTGATGAATTATGCATCGATGCAGCAAGATTTCTCTGCTTCTGCACAGCATTTAAAGGATTTTATGCTGTCTCTCCTTATTTTTGTACCAAAATGTATCACCTCATTGTTCTCTGCAATGATTTTTATCTGACACCTACCTGCCCACTCCACCAACCTGTCAACATCCTTCCAAAGTTCAATGCTGTCCTTCTCACAGGTTAGAATACACTTAAGTTTTGTATCATCTGTAAACTCCATATCCTCTACTCACCAAGGTCTTGATCAGAAAAAGCAAGGATCCCAAGACTGACCCCTAGGATGTCCACTGCAAACTAACTAACCAAAGTTAAACTAACTGGTCTGATGTTTTCGACCGTTTGTGAACAATGGCATCATATTGGCAGTTCCCCTGTCCTCTGGTACCACTGCTGAGTCCAGGGAAGTTTGAAAGGTTATTGTCAGTGCCTCTGCAATTTTCACTCTGACTTGTTTCAACATCCTGGGTTGCATCTCATTCAGTCATGATGCCTTGTCAACTTTAATAGAGTCGTAGAATTTTTACAGCGGGGATAAAGGCCATTCAGCCCATTGTGTCTGAACTAGTAATCAAGCTTTAATTTATTCTAATTCAACTTTCCAGCACTTGGCCCAAAACCCTGTATTCTGTGGCAATTCTAGTGCTCATCTTAACACTTAAATGTCTTGAAGCTTTTTGCCTCTACCACCCTTTTAGGCAGTGAGCTCCAGATCCCTAACACACTGGGTGAAAAATTTTCCTAAACCTCCTGTCGGCTGCAATAAAACTGTGCATTCTATTTATTAACCCTTCTGTTTAGTGAGAATTTTCTTCCTATCTACTCCCCTCATAACTTTATTCACATCAGAACACCTCCCTTTGCGTCTCTAACAACCCCAGTCTATCTAGTTTCTCTTCATAACTAAATCATTCCAAACCATACAACCTGCTGGTGAATCTCCTGTATTGACAGTTTATGAAATACCTCCTCCTCGTCAATTTTAATTGTAGTGACTGAGTTTCGTCCTCTGTGACCATGGCCTGGTAACAAATGACTTGTAGGTAAAGGAGATACAAAAATTCACTGAACACCTCTGCCATGCCTGCTGCGTCGATGTGTAAAATTCTTTTTGCCTCCTACTCAGTCCTCCTCCTTTTACCACCCTTTCACTATTAATATGCTAATAGAAGATGTTAGAAGATGTTATGTTAGAAGCTAGACTTTTTTTTTCAAACTCCTCCTTTGTTTCTCATTTTCCTTTAGCAAATCTGATCCAAACTCTCTGCAATCAGCTTGGTTCTCAAATGTGTTTTCTAGCTGACATTTGACATAAGCATACATTTACTTTTTAAATTTAAATTCGACTTCCTTTGTCATCCAGGGAGCTCTGAATTTGTTTGCCCAACTTTTCCTTTTTGACTCTACCTGATCCACTTTGTCTTTGAAGGTAGCCCATTGTTCAGCTACTGTTTTACCCACCGACCCTTTGTTCTAATCTATCTGGCCCAACTCCTTGCTTGCCCAATTGAAGTCAGCTTTCTGCTGATTGGTCAATTCAGAGGAAGAATAATCAATGTAATCTAAACATTAGGAAACATTGATCACTGTTCCGAAATGTTTCCCTATTGACACTTGATCTACCTAGGCCACCTCATTCTCAAGCACCAGATCTTGGAGTGCCTCCTTTCTTGTTGGACTGGACACAAACTGCTGGAGGAAATTCTCCTGAACACAATCTGAGAATGTTTGCATCTCACTGCTCTTTCCACTAAACTTTTCCAGTCTGCATTTGGGTAATTGAAGTTCCCCCATTATTTCCCATGCTATGCTGATTGCACCTCTCTATAATCTCCTTGCACATTTGTTCCTCTAGGTCCTTCCCACTAATGGGAAGCCAAAAGATTACACTGAGCAATATAATTACACCATTTTTGTCACTTAGCTCCAGCCAAACCAATTCTTTCTTTGAACACTCTAAAATATTGTATTTTCCTGGGCCCAGAGATAATTAATGCTCGAACCTGCCCTTCCTTAAACCAGTTCTCCCTTATCACCACAGCATCATAATTCCGCATGGCAATCTGTGAGAATAACTCCAAGTTTTATTGACCCTACTATGTGCATTCACATAGAAAATAGAACGTAGAACATTACAGCGCAGTACAGGCCCTTTGGCCCTCGATTTTGCGCTGACCTGTGAAACCAATCTGAAGCCCATCTGACCGACACTATTTCATTATCATCCATATGTTTATCCAACGACCGTTTAAATGCCCTTAAAGTTGGCGAGTTTACTACTGTTGCAGGCAGGACGTTCCACGCCCTTACTACTCTGAGTAAAGAACCTACCTCTGACATCTGTCCTATATCTATTATCGCTCAATTTAAAGCTATGTCCCCTCATGCTAGCCATCACCATCCGAGGAAAAAGGCTCTCGCTGTGCACCCTATCTAATCCTCTGATCATCTTGTATGTCTCTATTAAGTCACTTCTTAACCTTCTTCTCTCAAACGAAAACAGCCTCAAGTCCCTCAGCCATTCCTCATAAGACCTATCCTCCATACCAGGCAACATCCTGGTAAATCTCCTCTGCACCCTTTCCAATGCTTCCACATCCTTCCTATAATGCGGCGACCAGAACTGTACGCAATAGTCCAAGTGCGGCCGCACCAGAGTTTTGTAGAGCTGCAACATGACCTCATGTCTCCGAAACTCAATCCCTCTACCAATAAAACCTAAAATACCGTACGCCTTCTTAACAACCCTATCAACCTGGGTGACAACTCTCAGGGATCTATGCACATGGCCACCAAGATCTGTCTGATGAAGGGTCTAGGCCCGAAACGTCAAGCTTTCCTGCTCCTATGATGCTGCTTGGCCTGCTGTGTTCATCCAGCCCCACACCTTGTTATCTCTGTCTGCTAGTCCACACTACCAAGAATCTTACCATTAGCCCAGTACTCTGTATTCCTGTTATTCCTTCCAAAGTGAATCACCTCACACTTTTCTGCATTAAACTCCATTTGCCACCTCTCAGCGCAGCTCTGCAGCTTATCGATGTCCCTCTGTAACCTGCAACATTCTTCCACACTATCCACAACTCCACCGACTTTCGTGTCATCCACAAATTTACTAACCCATCCTTCTATGCCCTCATCCAGGTCATTTATAAAAGTGACAAACAGCGGTGGCCCCAAAACAGATCTTTGCGGTACACCACTAGTAAATGAACTCCAGGATGAACATTTCCCATCGACCACTTTCGACCATTTCCCATCTTCTTCCAGCTGGCCAATTTCTGATCCAAACCGCTAAATCAACCTCAATCCCACGCCTCTGTATTTTCTGCAATAGCCTACCGTGGGGAACCTTATCAAATGCTTTGCGGAAATCCATATACACCACATCAACAGCTTTACCCTCATCCACCTGTTTAGTCACCTTCTCAAAGAACTCAATAAGGTTTGTGAGGCATGACCTACCCTTCACAAAACTGTGTTGACTATCCCCAATCAAATTATTCCTTTCTAGGTGATTATAAATCCTATCTCTTATAATCCTTTCCAACACTTTACCCACAACCGAAGCAAGGCTCACTGGCCTATAATTACCAGAGTTGTCTCTACTCCCCTTCTTGAACAAGGGAACAACATTTGCTCTCCCCCAGTCTTCTGGCACTATTCCTGTAGACAATGACGACATAGAGATCAAAGCCAAAGGCTCTGCAATCTCCTCCCTAGCTTCCCAGAGAATCCTAGGATAAATCCCATCCGGCCCAAGGGACTTATCTATTTTCACACTTTCCAGAATTGCTAACACCTCCTCCTTATGAACCTCAATCCCGTCTAGTCTAATAGCCTGTGTCTCAGTATTCTCCTCGACAACATTGTCTTTTTCCTGTGTGAGTACTGACGAAAATTATTCATTTAGCACCTCTCCTATCTCTTCGGACTCCACGCACAACTTCCCACTACTGTCCTTGACTGGCTCTAATCCTACGCTAGTCATTCTTTTATTCCTGACATACTATAGAAAGCTTTCGGGTTTTCCTTGATCCTACCTGCCAAAGACTTCTCATGTCCCCTCCTGGCTCTTCTTAGCTCTCTCTTTAGGTCCTTCCCGGCTAAGTTGTAATTCTCAAGTGCCGTAACTGAGCCTTCACGTCTCATCTTTACATAAGCCTCCTTCTTCCTCTTGACAAGAGATTCAACTTCTTTAGTGAACCACGGTTCCCTCGCTCGACTACTTCCTCCCTGCCTGACAGGTACACACTCATCAAGGACACTCGGTAGCTGTTCCTTGAACGAGCTCCACATTTCAATTGTGCCCAGCCCCTGCAGTTTCCTTCCCCATCCTATGCATCGTAAATCTTGCCTAATTGCCTCATAATTGCCTTTCCCCCAGCTCTAACTCTTGCCCTGCAGCATATACCTATCCCTTTCCATCGCTAAAGTAAACGTAACCGAATTGTGTTCACTATCACCAAAGTGCTCACCTACCTCCAAATCTAACACCTGGCCTGGTTCATTACCCAGTACCAAATCCCATATGGCCTCGCCTTTTGTTGGCCTATCTACATACTGTGTCAGGAAACCCTCCTGTGCACATTGGACAAAACCTTACCCATCTAAAGTACTCGAACTATAGCATTTCCAGTCAATATTTGGAAATTTAAAGTCCCCATAACAACTACCCTGTTACTTTCGCTCCTATCCAGAATCATCTTTGCTATCCTTTCCTCTACATCTCTGGAACTTTTCGGAGGCCTATAGAAAACTCCCAACAGGGTGACCTCTCCTTTCCTGTTTCTAACCTCAGCCCATACTACCTCAGTAGACGAGTCCTCATCAAACGTCCTTTCTGCCACTGTAATACTGTCCTTGACAAACAATGCCACACCTCCCCCTCTTTTACCACCTTCCCCGATCTTACTGAAACTTCTAAACCCCGGAACCTGCAACAATCATGCCTGTCCCTGCTCTATCCATGTCTCCAAAATGGCCACAACATCGAAGTCCCAGGTCCCACATGCTGCAAGTTCACCCACCTTATTCTGGATGCTCCTGGCGTTGAAGTAGACACACTTCAAACCACCTTCCTGCCTGCTGGTACACTCCTGCGACCTTGAAACCTTATTCTTGACCTCACTACTCTCAACCTCCTGTAAACTGGAGCTACAATTCAGGTTCCCGTCTCCCTGCTGAATTAGTTTAAACCCTCCTGAAGAGCATTAGCAAATTCCACCCCCCCCCCCCCCCAGGATATTGATACCCCTCTGGCTCAGGTGTAGACCATCCTGTTTGTAGAGGTCCCACCTAACCCAGAATGAGCCCCAATTATCCAGGTATCTGAATCCCTCCCTCCTGCACCATCCCTGTAGCCACGTGTTCAATTGCTCTCTCTCCCTATTCCTCAACTTTCTAGCACATGGCACAGGTAACAAACCAGAGATAACAACTCTGTTTGTTCTAGCTCTAAGCTTCCACCCTAGCTCCTTGAATTTCTGCCTTACATCCCCATCCCTTTTCCTACCTATGTCGTTGGTGCCTATGTCAACCACGACTTGGGGCTGCTCCCCTCCTCCTTAAGGATTCCGAAAACACAATCCGAGACATCATGGACCCTGGCACCTGGGAGACAACACACCAAACGCGAGTCTCTCTCGTTCCAGCAGAATCTCCTATCTCTCCCCCTAACTATGGAGTCCCCAATGACTAATGCTGTCCTCCTCTCCCCCCTTCCCTTCTGAGCAACAGGAACATGCAACTCTGATTCAGATTTTAATACTTTCTTTTATGCCAAATCCGCCTGTTAATTTATTATTCTCTATTTTAGTGTTATCTTCTTCTCCTGGCATATTGTGCATGCTGGTATTAGTTTCTAATATTCTCCCCTGACTCCCATACATCTGTGTTTTGTTTAAACCCTACCCAGTACCACTAGCTAAACGATGCAGAACGAATTCAGTTTCAGTTCGGGAACAACTGGGTTTGGCTTGTACAGCTGCCATCTCCCCTCGAGCCAATCCTGGTGTCCCAGAAACCTAATGCCCTCTTTCCTGAGCCATTCTTCCAGCCACAAAATCACTAATCTTATCCTCCTGTTTCTGTACTCACTTGCCTCTGACACAGGGAGTATGTAGAGGGTACTACTTTTGACGTGCTGTTTGCTCTTTTTAACAAAATAAAATTTCTTTCATAGAATTCAAGAACTTTCTTAATTTGGGTTTTTTGGATCTGCTTTCAAAACCATGCTTGTTAAACTTTTTTTAACCATTTGTCTCAACTCACCACAAAATCATGAGTGAAAGAGATGATGTTATGACCAACATTACATTCATTATTTCAAATGGACTCTAAATGCATTGTAAAGTAGCAGCAGATTACACTGTGCATTGCACTGAAAGAACAATAAAACTGGATTAGAGTGAATAGCTCCAGGTGATGAGCTACAATTGACACATGATTTTGTTGAAAGGCACATATCAACCACCTTCACTCTTGTGACCCTTTGAAGCCTCACTCACTTCCCATGGATTGCATATTTATGGTGTGCACTTTGTTTAGGTAAGACAAATGTTGGCCTTTATGACAAGAGGAATCAAACATAGGAGTAAATACTGCAATATTTAGGACGGCTTAGTGGCTAGCACTGCTGCCTTACAGCACCGGGGACCTGGGTGACTGTCTGTGTGGAGTTTGCACATTTTCCCCATGTCTGTATGGGTTTCCTTCGGGTGCTCTGATTTCCTCCCACAGTCCAAAGATGTGCAGACTAGGTGGATTGGCCATTGCTAAATTGCCCATAGCGTTCAGGGATGTGTGGGTTATAGAGGAATGGGTTTGGGTGGGATGCTCCGAGGGTCGGTGTAGATTTGTTGGGCGGAAGGACCTCTTTCGACACTGTAAGGATTCTATGATTCTATTATATATACCTGAGTGAGATCACACTTGGTTTACTGTGTATAGTGTTAGTTTCCTTCCTTTTGGGATGAGATACTCGTCATAGAGGGCATCCAATGAAAAATCACTAATTTCTGGAATGGAAGGATTGTCCTGTGACAAAAGATTAATTGGTTGGACCTATATTTTCTCAAGTGCAGAAGAATGGCAGGTGATCTCATTCAAACATGCATGATTAATACACAGCTCGATAGACTTGAAGCAAGTAGGATGTTTCCCAGGACTAGAATGTCTAGAACCTTGGAGGTTAGATAGACCTTGGGTTTAGGGTAAAAGTTCCGCCCAACTTCGTGGGCCGAAGGGCCTGTACTGTTCTATGTTCTATAACCCACATGAGAACCAGGGGACACAGTACAGCATAAGGGGTAGACCATTTAGGACTGAGATTGTCAAATCTGTGGAATTTTTGGCCCTAGAGGGCTATTGTGACTCACTAAGTGAATATGTTTAAGACTAAGATTGATAGATTTCTATGTGTTAACAATATCAATAGATACGAGAATAGTACAAGAAAATGCTGTCACGGTAGAAGGTTATCCATTATCTCTTTGAATGGTGAGTGAGTTCAAAGGGGTTCTATGCTTGCTGCTACTTCTTATGTTCTTGTTTTAGGTTCTTAGGTTCTATCTTATGGGACATAATTACCTCCCCTTAACTTTGAATGAATTCTCCAACCTCATTACCCGAGAAGTTACTTTGGCTAGAAACTTGACCCAACAAGGCACAAACATTATGGCTACAAGAGCAGTTCAGAGGTTTGGTATTCTATGGTGAGTTACCCATCTCCAACTCCATTGAGCTTTTGCAACTTCTCAAGACACAAGTAACAAGTGTGATACAATATTCTCTACTTGCCAAGAACAGCTCCAACAACAGCACCATCTAGAACAATGGAACCAACTTGATTGACAACCATTCATCAGCTTAATTTATCACTCACTGCACCTCCAGAATGGAGTGGCAGGAGTGTACTCCATCTAAAATAAGCACTGCAGCAACTCACCAAGACCCCTACATCCTAGAAGAGCAAAGGCAGCAGTTGTACAGGACCACTAGCACCTGCAAAATCTTCCGTCATCCCATACCATCCTTGCTTGAAACCATGTCGCTGTGCCATCAATGTCACAGGGTTGCAACCATGAAATGTCCTCCCTAATAACATTATGGATGTCCTTGCACATTATGGACAATAACAACTCGAGTTGGTAGCAAATCATCACCTCCCAAAGGCCAGTCAGGCTTTGGCAATAAATGCTGGCCTAGCCAAAGATACAAACATCTGATGAATAAATAAATAAAAAAGATTTTTGCAAAAGGTTGCTATTTAAATGTCATCCTGCTTTTTCATTTCAAAAATAAAAGAAAGCTTATGAATTCCATGTAATAATCCAAAAATAGGTTGAATTTCTAACAAACATTGCAATATTTTATACATGACTCACAATTTATAACAGTTCACCAGTAAAAGACAGTGGTAGGGGTACTGCCGGTGGTTGGGGGAGAATTCAGTAGAGGTCAGCCTGATCCCACACCATAACAACATTTGGTCAAAGTTCACAATGGGATAAACAGTTCCACGCTCTATTTCTACAAAGTTTCTGCTGATCTACCATTAAAGTTATGGTGAAAAGTTAAGGAAAAGTCCCATTGATTTTTTTTTTTTGCCCATAGCTTGCTCAATCATGTTGTTGCCCACTTACATTTTACCAATCTCAAATTTTAACTCTCATTTGTCCTAGCCAATTAGGTCTTTTAGGGGGAGTTCTAGATTACACTGCCCTGTGAAGAAATTCTTCCTGGGGTCACCTTGGAACTAATTTTAATTTGAACTCGAATTTCAAGGCTGTTCTGGACTCCCCTCCAAACAAAGACCACAGCTTCACTAATGTAGAAAATCACTTCATCGTCTTAAACACTTCAATTAGGTTATCATGTAATCAAATATAAATCTAGCCCATGCAACCTAGCCTTCATAATGTAACCCTTTAAGCCAGGTATCATTTTAATGAATTTAATCTCAGTTGAAGTGCAGCACCCAGAATTACAGTATTCTCAACTGAGTCTCAAAAGTTTTATGTAACAGTGACTTAACTTCCCACTCTTTATTTCAGTTCGTTTAGTTAGTAGCATTTAATAATTTCTGTACTTAAACCTTATAATTTCTCTTTTTCCAAACTTCCTCCCTTATTACCATTTCAACAATATCCTATTCTATCAATCCTGTAAAATATACATGGAATTAAGAATACTGCCAATGAAATATTAAAGACTTTTCTTTTCTTTTCAGAGCTCAAGTAGTTCCCCATGAATTCTATTCACTGTTTTAATGGTGGAATAGAGTTCAAAATATTAATTTGAAACAGTAAAATATTATGCCCTCTAAAACAGTTGCATCGTTTAACGAAAAGCGTGCCTAGTGTCTAAAAGAGCAGCAAGATGAAAAATCTGATTAATAATTGCCTCTTTAATAAAGTCACGTACTATTTGATAAGGTTACACTTCTGTTATTTCTGAATTTAATACTGGGTCTGTGCCAACTACCTTTGACAAAAATCTTTGATCAGACAATACTTTCAATTCTTTTTCTTTTTCTTTTTAATTAAAAGCCAAAATAAAGATATTGCCTCAGAATAGCTGAAAAACAGATGTATTTAATAATATGCTGGCAATGGATGCAACTGGCCTCATTTTGTTTGGATAGTACTTTTCTGCCAAGCCAAATATGTGTTGTTCACTAAGTAACTGTAAAATGAAAACACATGTCACCACTTGTGTTGTTATTTAAACAATGTGAATGGACTGAGCAGACTTAGATTCAACGTGGATGCAGTGAGACACAAAGTCCCGACCATCACTAAAGAACCAAACAAGTCTCCAAGAATGTAGCTCTCTTTATTCTAAAGAATAACATGCTTCTTCAATTCTGAATGAGAGTTTTATTGGAACAAAAAGTTAACTCTGGGCTGGAATTTTACAGCCCCTGAACAGCGCAGAGAATGGTGTGTCAGTTAGGAAAATATGTCAAGTTTAGAAAAATGAGATTGGAAAAGGGGGAAAGAAAAGTCTGAATCTGTAACCAAGGCTTAAATGATGAGAGAGCCTCTTGCTAGTGAGTGAAGAAAAGTTGATTTCAATTACATTTCATCAGTACCTAATCTGCCTCAATGATATACAATGATATACGATATACAATGATATACAGATTTCTGAAGAAGGGTCTAGGCCCGAAATGTCAGCTTTCCTGTTCCTCTGATGCTGCTTTGCCTGCTGTGTTCATCCAGCTCTACGCCTTGTTATCTCAATGATATACTTGTTTTCTTATGGACAGTTAGAAACTAGATATGATAGTTCCCAATGTCAAGGTCAAAGCAATTACCTGCTGTCTCCAGTTCACCACTTTCTCCTTTCATCTTCATTTTGGATAGCAGGACCCAACAGTTCAGGTGAAACTCTAATCGTAACAATTGCCTACATCTTTTGTCCATGAAAGCAGGCCTTGGACATCCTCATCACATCCTCTAGGCACGTTTCTGACTCTACTTAGAATACAGTTTTCACTTCAATGCTGCTAAGTTCCAGAAAATATTTAAGCCAGGAGCAAAGCACGTGAAATTCATTTATATAGAAAGTATACTTGTTTTTCCATGGGAGTGGACTGCATGAATGCCTGGCCCACATGACATTCTCCCAGGTTAAAGTCAGACACAGCATGTGATTGAGTACGTAGTGTCAAGACGATCGTCATGTCTCACAGCCCAAGGAATTGGTATGCCACCAGTGTATCAACTCTGGATAAAGCAGAGTTAGCAACAATGTTAGCAACACATACATTGTCCAAAAGCAAAATACTACCAACACCAAAAATAACTCACAATGCTAACTGATAGCCACATTGTACTTGACAGTTATGATAGGCCATTCTTCTCATGGATGAATCTCATCCATCATATTGCGCTATATGAATTTATTTCATCTGCAACATATTTGCTGAATGTCCATCATTCTGTGTGGATGGAAGGATGACAATGATGTCAATAATTTTCGAGTGCCAGTTCAGGACTCTGTCGTTTGATCTTTTGTTTGAGAATCATAAAGAATAGATTTATTCATTCAGTACTAAGTACTGTATGAGAATCCTGATGGGAGGCCTATAGTCTAAGAGCCAAGATGATGAAAACTGTTTGAAGTGACAGTTTATTGAGCCAAATTTAGGTATCATTAACTCCTAGGCTTAGATTACTTGGCAACCCTAGATGTTTCCTTGCCAAGGAGCTACAATAATGGAATTAAAAATTCCTTTGTTGTCACTGGCAAGTGTTTTTGTCAAGTTATTATTTCAAAGTTTCTTGGAAGCAATGAAGTATCAATTAATTATAGATTAATATTAAACATTCATAAAAACAAACAGCAGAGCACCCTTACTATAAGATATGATACAAAAGTAGACAACAATCCAATTTATACAAATACATTTCATTTCATCGCAAAATAAGAGCCAATTTTCTATTTTATGAACACCTATTTAAAGAGTGAAATTTTATCAATACCAGTACAAAAGTACCAGAAATTTAACGCCAACAGAAAGATCACAAATTCATTTATAAAAATGATTTTTTTTTGTTATTCCAAAATGCTGTCATGCACATAGAATTTTACAGTACTGAAGCATGTATATGTATGTATCCCAGATGCCCTTTATTCAGTGTTAATTGCTCACTCACGCACATTTCTTCTTACTCCATTTTGGAATGGCATTTTTTGCTACCTACATTAACCTGTAGATTTCAAGCTTCCCACTGAAATTGGCATCATTCTCTGAGCTTCTTAACTCAAAACCTGTGTATAACTTGACATATTCCACACTAACCCAACATGTTGTGGACCATAGAATCTCTACAGTATGAAAACAGGCCATTTATCCCATCAAATCCCTACTGACCCTCTGAACAGGATCCCCATCCAGACTTACCCCTATTCCTGTGACCCATATTTCCCATGGCTAACCCACCTAGCCTGCATATCCCTGGAGACTGTGGGCAATTTAGCATGGTCAATCCACCTAACCTGCACATCTTTGGACTGTGGGAGGAAACCCACACAGACACAGGGAGAAACTCCACACAGACAGTCACCCAAGGCTGGAATCGAACCCGGGTCCCTGATGCTGTAAGGCAGCAGTACTAACCACTAAGCCGCCATGCCACCACATGGAAGATCAAAGAATTGGAATTGGATGTGTAAGGACTTCCATTTTCCCAAGGTAGTCATCAGTGTTGGCTGATTATACATGAGACTTGGTATATATAAATAATACCCTTCAAATTTGGTCCACACTGGATCTCTAGCAACAAAGCCGAAGACCTGACTCAGTGTGGAGCCCTTTGCTGTAAAAATATACTGCATGAAAGTAATAGAACTTGTGCCAAAAGGGAGATTGTTTCAATCTTATGAGAACCACAAAACACAATATGGTGGCAGTGAGTAAAAAATAAATAGATTATCTGCTTCTGGCATTTTTTTCTTAAAAAGAGAAGCTGGACCCTGTGAAAAGTACCAGAGCAATGAACACAGTGTTCTAACCTTTCATGAATTGGGGGACTGAAGGTGTCCTAGAGGCAATTGAGAAGCTTAAAGAAAAGTTCAGAGTGACTTTCAGTAGTTTTCAAAAATGCATTACTGAAGAGGAAAATGTTAGCTATATCCATTTGAGGACAAGGGAGACAGGATTAATCTGCATAATATCTGAAGAATGAATGAAGATAGCATTAAATAAATCCAAACGTGTTTCTCAAGAGGTTCAACAAATATCTCCAACCAATGTCAAGCCATTAGGAACATGGGGACCAGAGTTGGTCATTTAGCCCCTTGAGTCTGTTCCACCATTTAATGAGATCATGGCTGATCTCTGGTCTAACTCCATATAGTGCCTTTCGTCCATATCCCTCAATACCTATGCTTATCTCAGATATAAACCTTATCTCAGATATAAAATTGATCCGGCATCCACTACCATTTGTGGAAGAGAGCCCCATACATGTACCATGCTTTGTGTGTAGAAGTACTTCCTAATTAGATCGATTGATATGAACCAGATGTATCTGCTAAGACTCTTCCAGATGCATAGAGCCTACAGTTTAGGTAAATTCCATAATTATGAGAGTGAAGCCAAATGGATAGCTTCTAATTTGTCTGGATTTCAAAGACCTTTATCAAACAATAAAGAGGAATTTCTCCTCTCGCGCAACACTGAAAGAAATCATACCAACGCTGACAGGGACAAACGTTTTCAGACAACTTGATACCTGAAATGGCTAATGAAATGCAAAAATGAATGATGAACATTTGGTGTTGACAGCATCTTACATGCTCTTTCAATGATACAAATTCCTGACACTACTTTTTGGCTTGAAAATGGGCCATAAAATTTTCCGTTAGAAAGTTCGTGATACAGACAGACTGTACCATAATGGGGGTTATCAATATGTAACTTAAGATAATGATGATGTGATTCGGACACCAGCAGAGAGAGGGAAATGTGTAAGAGAGACTTGAGGGAAAAAGAGGCGTGTTTAGTAATAATGTGTGTCTTAGGTGTAAATGGAAAGTGTTCATAGTATTACGGAAAGAGAGAGAGCCATATCTAAATCAAGAAAAAACTAGGGATCCATGGAATTTTAAACAGAGGCAGCTTAGTAAAACAGTACCATTTCTGAGAGTGGAAATGTAGACTCCCAGCACCCTAGAGTCTAAAAAAGAATATAGAGTTCATGAAGGGGCAACCAAGAGGAAAACTCATCAACCAAGCTGCATCTAAACTGCAGCAGGATGTGGTTACCTCGGAGTTGTCTCAGAGCTCAGAAGATGTGAAAGAATAGAAATGTTGCTGATGATATGCAGATCTGTCAAGCAGATGAAAGAGATCATGGCTACCTTCTACGTGAAACCATGGAGAGAACCAGGAAAGCTGGGATAAATCTAAACACCAGATAAATATATTTTGAAGGTGACAGAATGCTAGTTCTTCAGAAGAATGAAGATAACTGATGGAGTCATACTAAGTCCCGAGTCACAGTCATCAAAGGTAGACAGTCTGGCTTTATCCAGCGCATGTGCTCTTTCCTCACATACTTCACATGTCAGTGCAGACAAAAAACACGAGTCCCGATGCAAGAAGTTGAGTACAAGTTTCAGCAAACTGAGAAGTACAGTGCGAGGAGACGAGATTGTCATGCTTCAACAGACAGATTCCTATCACTTTGCAATCCTGCCTTTTTGCCATTTGAGAAACAAAAGATAAAAGACTTAGATGAAAAAACTCATCACCAAGTGAACACAACCCAATCAGAATTGAATCAAATTAGAGACGAAACCATCAAAGATGAAGAGTTGCACTTGCTCCCTCAGCAAGTGATCCAACGGTGGCATGGTTAAGATACAGTGATCAGCCTGCAATACAGAAGTACTGGTCTATCAAAGATGACATCTCACTGGAAGATGGCGTGTGCTGGCCTGATCTAGAACAATCATATATCAAAACAACGTGGAGAGAACTTCTAAGGATATGTGATAGCCATGTGGGAATGGAGAGCACAGAGAAACTACTCCAGCAGTGTACTGGATAGGCACCTACACAGGTATTGAGGAAAAGGTGTCCAAATGAAATCCATGCCAGAACTATAGAAATGTATAGCAGTAAGAGATGAAAACTAGTGAGATGCCACACAGACTGTGGCACACTGTGGGATTTATTTGTGCACAATTAAGAATAATATCTCATAGTAGCAAAATATTATCTTAGTGTTTCCATTCATTACAAGCATACAATAATCACCAATGAAGGGCAATATATGATAATACAATCCAGTTCACCACCACAGAGTTTATCAAATTTGACAAATGAGTTGAGCATTATAACCTCATCTCCACATTACGCAAGGGCACATATTTTCAATGAAAGACGCATTCAGATGATAAATAGGATCGTGATGAAATACCAAGAGACAAAGATAGTCTCAAACCTGCCAAACAAGAAATAGTCACCATATGACCAGGAGGAATAAAGACAATAGATGTGGAAAGATTGTCTCCCCTTGTGGGAAAGTCGAGAAGAAGAGCACATAATGTCAGATTAAGGGGTTACACATTTAAGATTTGAGACGAGAAGGAATTTCTTCTCTACGAAGATAGTGAATCTGTGGAACTGTTTACTGCAGAGAGCTATCGAAGATAGGTCATTTAGTTTGGCCAAGGCTTAGACAGAAAGATTTTTCATTGTAAGGGAATTAAGGGTGACGGTGAAAAGACAGGAAGTGGAGTTGAGGATTATCAGATTAACCGTGATCTCACTGAGCGGCAGAGCAGGATCAATGGGCTGAGTGACCTAATTCTACTCCTGCGTCTTATGGTCTTTACTCACTGATGCACAGGTAGAATTAGCACTTCAAAAAACTTACCAAATCCTTGCTGTGTTTTTTGAGAGGACAGACAGTACCTTGTACCAGACCCAATCCTGAAAACCTAAGGCCCAGCAAAAGTCTTTGGTAAAGATAAGCCTCCAAAATCATACTTCATTGAGACTGAACCTAATAAACAGATGAGAACGAAGAGTCTGTGTTCAACCTATACCAGAGCTAGTGATGCAGAAAAGACCATCAGTACAATTAGCCCATCAATAATAAATTGTGTGATGTAACAGCATCACTAACAGCAGCAGAATATCTGCAACATCAACCATCACTCAGAGTAGTATGTGTAACATCAATGGTACAACATGGCAACTCAAAACAGAGAGCGATCATTGTCAAATGCACAAAAAAGAGGCACGTCCACATATGATATCATGAATAATGTACTTTATACTTAAAAAAAGAACAAGCTACAAAATATCTTAAAGAGTTTGGAATTTCAATTTTAACTGTGGAAGTTGATTGTAAATTTTCTGAATTAAGGTGTTATATATAAAGTAATTAATCATTGGAAATTAATCATTGATTTGAAGAGGCAATACACTCTTTTAAAAGAAAAAAGGGATGCTATTGCCCCGTTATTCCAAAGTGACCTAAAAAGTATACTGTTATGTACTTATAGACATGTGTAAAAAATGCCATATCACACTACTACCCTACAGTCCATGTACTGAACCAACAATGATACAAATCATTCTGCCAGATACATGTAAAAGGTTGACTTGATTTAACCCCATATTCTCTGCAAAAAATATGTTAATTACAAATACCTGGGAACTGGATGAATAGCACATGAAATTGGAGAGAAGAGAGATACCAAGGTGTAGAGCTGGATGAACACAGCAGGCCAAGCAGCATCAGAGGAGCAGGAAAGCTGATGTTTCGTGTCTAGACCCTTCTTCAGAAATGGGGGAGGGGAAGGGGATTCTGAAATAGATAGGGAGAGACGGGGAGGTGGATAGAAGATGGATAGAGGAGAAGATAGGTGGAGAGGAGACAGACAGGTCAAAGAGGCGGGGTTGGAGCCAGTAAAGGTGAGCATAGATGGGGCATTAGGGAGGGGATAGGTCGGTCCCGGGAGGACGGACAGGTCAAGGAGGCGGGATGAGGCTAGTAGGTAGGAGGTGGGGGTGGGACTTGAGGTGGGAGGGGTGGATAGGTAGGAGGAAGGGCAGGTTAGGGAGGCGGGACGAGCTGGGCTGGTTTTGGGATGCGGTCGGTGGAGGGGAAATTTTGAATCTTGTGAAGTCCACATTGATACCATTGGGCTGCAGGGTTCCCAAACGAAATATGAGATGCTGTTTCTGCAACCTTCGGTGGGGGGCATTGTTGTGGCACTGCAGGAGGCCCAGGATGGACATGTCCTCCAAGGAGTGGGGGTGGGGGGTGTTGAAATTTTTCACGACTGGGAGGTGCAGTCGTTTGTCGCGAACCAAGCAGAGGTGTTCCACAAAGCGGTCCCCAAGCTTTCGCTTGGTTTTGTTTGGAGAGAAATTGTGTTTTGTAGGATCAATACAGAGACCTGCCTACTTTCCCTGGAAACAAGCAACACATTAGGCAGCTTTCATGTGGTTCTCCAGTGATCTCGCTAAAGGTGTTTTGTGAGGGTTGTATAGATGACAGTCGCGCTGCTGACTGCTCACAGAGGAATGAAATACATTTGTATTACACCACTACAGTCATGAATACATGACCAACTTTCATGCCCTTAGATCTTTGGCTTATCTCAGTGTGAAGCTGAACAAACCAAAAGGGGTGAATGAGATCTTTTCATCACAGTCAGCTGTGTGTTGCACACAGTGGAAAGCTTACTGCACCAGGCTGCATAACAGGCGGTGAAAATGGTTCCCCTTTTCCACCCTGCAACATGAAAATTATCACCAAGCACTATCAGATTTCATGATTTAGGAGTCTTAAATGATTTAGACGCAATCACTGTGCAAATTACTTTATCAATTTATCATCTATTGTTGGATTATATTCAAAACTAAATTAGCACATTTCATTGTCAATGTATCACACAGTTAACGAAATAATTAATCTTATTAGGCAAATGATAGGTTCAATGGAAAATTATTTGCAAATACTTTAATCCAAATAACATGAACATTTTCCTCATTGATACAGCCTGATCTGCTGAGTAAATCTGACATTTTCTATTGATGTAATTGAAAATACCTGGTGCATTTTTTCTGAACAGACTTCCCATTCTTCCTATCTCCACAAAAGCCAGGAGTTAAAAAAAGAGAAAGAATGAGTAATAGGACCTGCAGTAGTGTCAGTGAAGTCCACTCTGTCATGAACCCAACATTTGCACTCGCCAGCTAATTGGTTGCAGAGACTTACTTGCTGAAGGCTTCAGTCTTGGTCAAGTCCTACAAAGGCAACTTCATTCAGTTGCTCAGGTTGTTCCTGCCCAGTTAATATCCCTGGATATCTCTTTTAGTTATGCAGTGGCATCCAACTACAAAATTCTGAGAATTCTTAGCATCCAAAAGCTTCACCCCTCAATTTAAAGCTATGTCCCCTCGTGCTACCATCACCATCCCAGGAAAAAGGCTCTCACTGTCCACCCTATCTAATCCTCTGATCATCTTGTATGTCTCTATTAAGTCACCTCTTAACTTTCTTCTCTCTAACGAAAACAGCCTCAAGTCCCTCAACCTTTCCTCATAAGACCTTCCCTCCATACCAGGCAACATCCTGGTAAATCTCCTCTGCACCCTTTCCAATGCTTCCACATCCTTCCTATAATGCGGTGACCAGAACTGTACGCAATACTCCAAGTGCGGCTGCACCAGAGTTTTGTGCAGCTGCAACATGACCTCATGCCTCCGAAACTCAATGCCTTTTGCGGGTGGCACAGTGGCTCAGTGGTTAGCACTGCAGCCTCACAGCACTAGGGGCCCGGGTTCAATTCCAGCCTCAGGTGACTGTCTGTGTGGAGTTTGCACATTCTCCCTGTGTCTGCGTGGGTTTGCTCTGGTTTCCTCCCACAGTCCAAAGATGTGCAGGCTAGGTGGATTGGCCATGCTAAATTGCCCAGAGTGTTCAGGGGTGTGTGGGTTATAGGGGGAGGGGGATGGGGATGGGTCTGGGTGGGATGTTCCAAGGGTCGGTGTGGACTTGTTGGGCCGAAGGGCCTGTTTCCACACTGTTGGGATTCTACTTCTAATTCCTTTACCAATAAAATCTAACACACCGTATGCCTTCTTAACAACCCTATCAACCTGGGTGGCAACTCTCAGGGATCTATGCACATGGACACTGAGATCTCTCTGCTCATCCATACGACCAAGAATCTTACCATTAGCCCTGTACTCTGTATTCCTGTTACTCCTTCCAAACTGAATCACCTCATACTTTTCTGCAATAAACTCCATTTGCCACCTCTCAGCCCAGCACTGCAGCTTATCTATGTCCTCTGTAACCTGCAACATCCTTCCGCACTATCCACAACTCCACCGACTTTCGTGTCATCCACAAATTTACTAACCCATCCTTCTACGCCCTCATCCAGGTCATTTATAAAAATGACAAATAGCAGTGGCCCAAAACAGATGCTTGCGGTACACCACTAGTAACTGAACTCCAGGATGAACATTTCCCATCAACCACCACCCTCTGTCTTCTTCCAGCTAGCCAATATCTGATCCAAACCACTAAATCACCCTCAATCCCATGCCTCCGTATTTTCTGCAGTAGCCCCCCGTGGGGAACCTTATCAAAAGCTTTACTGAAATCCATATACACCACATCAACCAATTTACCCTCATCCACCAGTTTGGTCACCTTCTCAAAGAACTCAATAAGGTTTGTGAGGCATGACCTACCCTTCACAAAACCGTGTTGACTATCCGTAATCAAATTATTCCTTTCCAGATGATTATAAATCCTATCTCTTATAATCCTTTCCAACACTTTACCCACAACCGAAGCAAGGCTCACTGGCCTGTAATTACCAGGGTTGTCTCTACTCCCCTTCTTGAACAAGGGGACAACATTTGCTATCCTCCAGTCTTCTGGCACTATTCTTGTAAACAATGACGACATAGAGATCAAAGCCAAAGGCTCTGCAATCTCCTCCCTATCTTCCCAGAGAATCCTAAGATAAATCCCATCCGGCCCAGGGGACTTATCTATTTTCACACTTTCCAGAATTGCTAACACCTCCTCCTTATGAACCTCAATCCCATCTAGTCTAATAGCCTGTGTCTCAGTATTCTCCTCGACAACATTGTCTTTTTCCTGTGTGAATACTGACGAAAAATATTCATTTAGAGCCTCTCCTATCTCTTCAGACTCCATGCACAACTTCCCACTACTGTCCTTGACTGGCCCTAATCTTACTCTAGTCATTCTTTTATTCCTGACATACCTATAGAAAGGTTTAGGGTTTTCCTTGATCCTACCTGCCAAAGACTTCTCATGTCCTCTCCTGGCTCTTCTTAGCTCTCTCTTTAGGTCCTTCCTGGCTAACTTGTAACTCTCAAGCGCCCGAACTGAGCCTTCACGTCTCATCTTTACATAAGCCTCCTTCTTCCTCTTGACAAGAGATTCAACTTCTTTAGTGAACCACGGTTCCCTCGCTCGACTACTTCCTCCCTGCCTGACAGGTACACACTTATCAAGGACACTCGGTAGCTGTTCCTTGAACGAGCTCCACATTTCAATTGTGCCCAGCCCCTGCAGTTTCCTTCCCCATCCTATGCATCCTAAATCTTGCCAAATCGCCTCATAATTGCCTTTCCCCCAGCTATAACTCTTGCCCTGCGATATATACCTATCCCTTTCCATTACTAAAGTAAACGTAACCGAATTGTGCTCACTATCACCAAAGTGCTCACCTACCTCCAAATCTAACACCTGGCCTGGTTCATTACCCAGTACCAAATCCAATAGGGCCTCGCCTCTTGTTGGCCTATCTACATACTGTGTCAGGAAACCTCTGCCTGCAACAGTAGTAGACTCGCCAACTTTAAGGGCATTTAAATGGTCATTGGATAAACATATGGATGATAATGGAATAGTGTAGGTTAGATGGGCTTCAGATTGGTTTCACAGGTCGGCGCAACGTCAAGGGCCGAAGGGCCTGTACTGCGCTGTAATGTTCTATGTCCTGTGTTCCCTTTGACAGCAAGAATTCCATTGGGAGTTCATTCTGCTGGCACAATGTCCTGACACCCCCAAAAAATGGAAGAACGCACAAAAGTTTTACCTGTCATAACTCAGCCCTCATGCTCTCCCTGGTGTGCATAACTCGCAAAGAAGCCAGATAATAAGGTTTTAATGATAGACCGTTGTGACATGCGTGGAGGTTTCAGAGTACTTCACATCTTTGCTGCTGAGCTTTCATTCGCTCTATCCCAGCAATTAGTCCCCAAGTTCATGTTCTGGATACATGGGTTCAAATTACACCAAGGCAGCTGGTGGAATTTAAATTTAATGAATAATTCTGGAATTGAAAGCTAGTCTCACTAAGAGTTCCAATGACTCTATCAATGATTGTCATGCAAATCTATTTGATTTATTCACATCCTTTAGGGAAATCTGCCAATTTCATACAGTCTGGCCAACGTATGACTGCAGACTCTGAAACAACCACTGAAATGGCCTTGAGCTAAGTGTTGGAAGGAAAATTAAGGATGAGAAACTTTGCCAGTGATGTCCACATCCTAAGGAACAATAAGGGAAGAAAGCAAACCAACATGGTCTCAATTTCCAATCACCCAACCATGCTCTTCATCTGAAATATGAATATTAACTCAACTTGTACACATGATGTGGAGGCACTGGTGTTGAACTGGGGTGGACAGTGTCAGCAATCACATGACACCGGGTTATAGTCCAACAGGTTTATTTGTACACAAGTAAATGCAGTACATAAGACTAAATCTTTAACCAACAATTGAGTAATATTTTCAAGTACATTGAAATCTACCTGTGTCCCATCCCATTCGCTACTTGTTTATAGTGATGCGTGGCTAATTACAGAATTGACAGATCGGAGACTATTACCATCAAAAGTGTCACCAAACCTTATAACGTAAAGGAGCCGGAAAGATTTTAATTTTCTGAGGTTTGCACCACAGTGAATTTGATCAGAGGTTAAGTAGAAACAGTTTGGATTTCACTTCACTAGAGCTAGGGGTCAGCTTATACATGCGATAGATGCAAAATTAAGGAATCTTTGGTCGGTCAGGGGTCAACATTTATACAAAATTGTCTAATATTTGATGACTTGTGATATCACTTACTCATAGATGGCCTTAGGAAGACGATGGTGAGCTGCTTTTTTAAGCCGCTGTAGTCTGTGCTATGAAGGTACACCCAGAGCACTATTAGATAGTAAGTTCCAGGATTTTAACCCAATAATGATGAAGGAACATTATCTAGTTCCAAGTCAGGATAATGTGTGATCTTTTTAGATCTATTAGGTATTACATACTACCAAAATGTTAGAATTTTGGGTCCGTGGTTCTCATTCATTTCTATCCACAATGTTAATTTAGCTTGTTAAATGTTACATTGTATTGTCAAAAACATAACACACTTCAAATAATTCATGATGACCCCAATATTGTTTTGCTGAATTGTAATTAACAACCACTTATGATCTTATAAATTTGTTCTTAAACCATTGTAGTGACTCCCTTTGATTATCAAAATGACTCAAAGTTACGAAATGAATTACATTATCAGTGTCAACACCAGGTTGGAAATAGATGGGAAACAATACTGTCTTTTCACTTCTCGGACTTGTTTAAATCCAGCCCAGGTCACTAGAAAGGCAATATCACAATTTGTCAGGTATTAAACTCTAAGGAGATAAAATTCAACTTTGTCAGAAACACAAAATGTGCAGTTACAAAATGGCTACCTGCTATACATCTGACTGCACCTAAAATTCCCAAATCTTGTTCTGTTTGCCAAGAAACAAGAAGGTCATGCAGTGAAATAATTGCAGTTCAAATTGAGCAGGTTCAATAATGGGCAAACAACTATGCCCCATTTGGTGAATGTAAAATTTACCCTCTGTAATTGCACAGGAGTATAATGAAGGAATTTAAAGAAAATTGTTAAATATTTGGACATTTTAAAATATGAAGAAAGATCTACATAATAGAATGAATTGTCTTTTGAGGCAACTACTAGAGATCTGATGTGCCAAAAGCCCCCTCATGTGCTGCTAGCTTCAATGATTCTGTCAAATGTCAATTGACCTGTAGACTTAATTGCCGTTGTTTTAGCTGATGCTCTGACATATGTAGTGTAAATAAGCTTGAAGTTCAGGATTGAGATGGAATTTGTAGAGACATCTGAAATAACTCCACAGAGGCCAGTATTCTGTCATGAAGTCACCCTTTATTTACACGTGGAAAGTCCATGACACTGATCCAGCTTCCTCAGAGCCAGCTCTCAGAACAAATTGGAACAAATTAACAGCACCAATCAGGGAACTCCTATCCTATGAGGTCGTTCTGGCTGATCTCGTTACAATTACTATATCTCTCCCCATCTGAGTCTGAGGACATAGGCCTGTTCTTTGTCTTGTAGATCTTCCTGGGACGTTTTAGTACCGGGTCAGATTCCTCTGACTCTACCAAAGATGCAGGCGACATGTAACATACTGTAGCTCACCTTTCGTGGCCAGAGAATCTCTGAAGAAATTCATTCTCTTCTTCAAGCAGCAAATGTGTTGAGGCAGTGACATCCGCTGTGTCAATCTCAGATTCCAAGGTCTCTTCAACGCTTAACGAAGAAGGAGAACCCACCTATTCCACCAGCCTTTCTGGCTGTTCTGAGGACCCAGGGACATGTTTTGCTCCTGCCCCATTTGTGAGTTTGAACTTTCATATGGTCCATGTGCTTGTTCAGGACCGTTGTACCTACTCAATTTTTATACATCACTGGACCTGATCTCATGTCAACAATGCCTCTTACCCATGCAGGGCTATTCCCTTGGATCCTACACCAAACTTTGTTCCCTGATGTTAACTGTCACTCACACTTAGCAGAGTCTTCTATCTGACATTGGCATTCCTGATGCCTTTTCACCCTACACCCCAGGTCCGGGAAGATTTAACCTGGTGCGGAGTGTTCTCTCCAACTCTACTGGAACTATCCCAGCAGTTGCGTGAGGGATGGTCCTATAATCAAATAGGAACGGGGACAGTTTGGTATCTAGTGAAGCTGTAGGCTGTTTCTTTAAGCCTGCCTTCAAAGTTTGGACCACTCCACAGACCGTTGGATGATGGATAGTATGGAGCTATCCTTATACGTTGAATGCCATTTGACTTCAGGAAATACTAAAATTCTCTGCTGGTAAACAATGGCCTGTTATCTGTGACCAATTCTTCTGGGAGTTCATGTTTTGCAAAAGATATGTCCATTTTATCGATCACCGTCCTTGTTTTTGATTAATGAACTTTGTGTATGTCCAACCATTTGGACTGGGCATACACAATGATTAAGAACACTGAGCCCAAGAAAGGACATGCATAGTTGATGTTTAACCGAGTTCAGGGTTTACCTGGTCATTCCCATGAATTTGAGGGAGACACTGGAAATAATTTTTGTCCTTGTTGGCACCCTGGGCACTGTCCCACCAATGCAGCTATTTCTGCATCCAATCCTGGCCACCAGACATAACTTCTCACCAACATCTTCATTTTGGAAACCCCTGGATGATCTTGGTGGAGTTCAGCCAGTATCTGGCAGCGACCTTTGCTCAGGACAATCACTCCTGCTCTCCAAAATAATATGCCGTCCTCTAATGTGATCTGGTCTCTCCGGGTCCAAAAACATTTCAATTCTGGTTGTGACGGCCCTTTGGTTTCCCCGCGTCACCACCAGCTGTTTCAGTTTTGCCAGGAATGGATCTTTCTGTGTCCAAAGTCTGATATTGCCAGCTGTGACCGGAAGAATGTCCATAAAAGTTATGGACTTTTCCTGTGGCAGTACCATCAGTGGTATATCTGTGTATTTTTCAGTGAGATGTCATTTATTTAGATGTCATGCTAACAACAGGGAAGACAAATAAAGATCACTTAGAACTTGGACATAGTTTGTAGGCATTTCTCTCAGGCAGGCCTCAGAAGGGAAAAATGTGTGCTCCAGGCATCCCAAGTGACCTACCTAGGTTACAGAGTTGACAAGAGTTGGTTACACCTGTTGGAAGATAAAGTGAGGATGATCAAAGTTGCCCTGACTGCCTTGTCAGTGGTGGTGTCCTTACCTTTGACCCAAGTGATGGTCTAGTGGTATTATCACTAGCCTATTAATCCAGAAAATCAGTTAATGTTCTAGGGTCTTGGGTTCGAATCCTGCCATAGTAGAATTGAAGTTCTATTTAAAATATCTTGAATAACATATGTATTGATGACCTTAAAACCATTGTCAGATCCACACTGGCTATCCAAGCAGTTAAACAAACTGGAGATAGATATTTTTACAAGCCACAGAAATGATGAATCAACATATGAACAAAGAGCAGAAGTAGACAATTCAGCTCTCGAGACTGCTCTACCATTTAATATGATCATGCCTAATCTCCCCTTTCCTTTCTGCTTTCACTAACCCTTTAACCTGTTACTCATTAGAAATCTGTCTATCTCTTCCTTAAATTTACTCGGTATCACAGTGTCCACAACTCTTGGGGTAGTGAATTCCACAGATTCCACAAATTACAGTTTGAGAGAAATAATTTCTCATCTGGTTTAAACCTGCCACTCCTTGGCTTAAAATTTTGTCCCATCATTGTAGATTTCCCCACAAAGGGAAAATCTGCTGTATGACCACTTTATCAATCCCCTGTGATATTTACACATCTCAATTAGATCTCCTCTCATTCTCTAAACTCTAGACTGTATTGATCTAAACTGCTTAATCTCTCTTCATAAGACAAACCCCTCATTTCTGAAATCAATCTAGTGAACTTCCTCTGAACTGCCTCCAATGCAGCTATATCCCTCCTCAAATAAGGGGACCAAGACCATTGTAAACAGTAATCCAGTTGCAGTCTCACTATTGCCCTGCACATTTGCAGCAATGCTTCCTTACTTTTATAGCCTATTACTTTAGCAATAAATGTCTATTGGTGGTAATGGTAAAGGTTCCAATTTTCTTTCCAATACACGAATCACTCCCTGCTCTTATTGCTTGTCATTGGCGTTTGTTAACAAACACCCCTTCCTTGGCTACCAAGAAATGAGTGGGATTTAAACATGGAGCTTCTTTCTCAGAGGCAGGGTCCCTAAAACTGTGGCATGAGGACATCCTGTCCAGGTCTTACAACAAGAGGTTATGCTGTAATGGCCTGAGTTCACATTGGTGTGGCACTAAACATGGCTATAAGAAATAACAAGGTGTGGGGCTGGATGAACACAGCAGGCCAAGCAGCATCATAGGAGCAGGAAAGCTTGATGATTCGGGCCTAGACCCTTCATCAGAAAATGGATTTTGCAATATTCTGCACTATTTACTCATGTACACAGATTAAATTGCTATCTAGCTGAAAAACAAAATCTATAGAAAAATTGACTACTTTAAAATAATGTAAATTTTCTGTCAAACATGACTAATTAAAATTGTCAGAATGTTCACTTGAAGAGTAAAAGAACACTTCAAAGATGAACTTCATCATCAATCAATTAATGTTGAACTAGTCTTGTGAATATTTTGATATTTTTGACTAATATGTAACCTTAGGTTGACTAGCAGATCGCCCTGCCTCTTCTGTCATGTTTAATGTCATAAATTGATGAGGTAAATAACATTGCAGCAAAGAAATCTCAAGAAAAGCATAATGACAGAAACGTGCAATGATAAAAGTATGAGTTAATCTTCTACTCCCAATTAATAATAAAGATGATATATTGGCAATGTTGATTTTAATTAATTTGTAATTGTACCGAGGGAAGGGTAGAAAAATAGATAATAGGCTGTTCTGGTGCTTGAATTCATAAGCTCAAGGTGGGGAATAGGGCAAGCAATTTCCACCTCAGTTAATATACAAGGGTATGTGTTGGATGTGTAATGTGGAATCATTTCCATAAAAATGTTTTGGTCAGAGGTGTTATTACACACCTTTGGAACACAGGTCTCTTGATCCAGTGGTAGGGTCACTACCACTGTACCACAAAAGCCCTTCTTGATTCATACCATATATTGTAATTGGTCAAATCTGAATCCATCATCTATTAACATTAACCAGTTCTGATCAGGCAAGTTAGGTTCCAAAACAATTTGTTAACTTCCGCTATGGACGTCTTGCAGTACTGATAATGATCTCTAGAGGTCACTGTTTACCACCGCAATGAAATCAGATTATCATAGAACTTCTACATCGTGGAAGCAGGCCATTCGGCCCCACAAGTCCACACCAGCTCTCCAAAGAGCGTTCCACTGAGCCTCAACCCCCTACCCTGTCCCTGTAACCCTGTATTTCCCATGAGTAATCCACCTAACTTATACATTCCCAGACACTATGGACAATTTAGCATGGTCCTGACCGAAGCATCAAGAATCCTGCTCCTTTGATGCTGCCTGACTTGCTGTGTTCCTCCAGCTCCACACTGTGTTGGCTTTGACTCCAGCATCTGCAATTCTTGCCATCTCTGCATGTCTTTGAACTGTGGGAGGAAACCAGAGCACCCAGACACAGGGAGAATGTGCAAACTCCACACAGACAATCACCTAAGGTGCTGTGAGGCAGTAGTGAGCCACCACTGAGCCATAGAACTCCTAAAATGTGGAAGCCCGCCTATTCAAGTCCACATTGACCCTCCAAACAGCATCCCTCCCAGACTCACCACTCTATCCTATCCCTGCATTTCACAAGGCTAACCCACACATCTTTGGACTGTGAGAGGAAACTAGAGCACCCAGAGGAAACCCATGCAGACACAGGGAGAATATGCAAACTCCACACAGACAGTTACCCAAGGGTGGAATTGAACTCAGGTCCCTGGGGGTGTGAGGCGGCAGTGCTGAGCCACTGTACCGTGATGGTTGAGATGGATCATTCACTCAGCACTTCTGGTTGAAAATGGATACAAATGTTCCAGGCTTAACTGTTGCATTGATTTCTGGGCTATCACATCAGTAGATGGAAATATTTGCAGAGCCTGTTCCTCCTATTCACTAGAGTCACATTGTCATATAGCATGGAAACACACATTTCGGTCCAACTTGTCAATGCCGACCAAGTTTCATCAATATTTATGACTGGATGTGGCGAGACTGCAGATTTAGATCTGATACATTTGCTGTGTGATTGCTTTTTCCTGTTGATTGTATGTTGCTTCTCTATTTGAAACACAATATTGAAGATTTTGACGGTAACACTCCGTTAGCTGTATTCACTAGTTCTGCCACCACTGCAGAGTCGGTCCTTTTGGTGGAACAGGACATTTGAGAACGCAGTTGAGACTCAACAATGTTGCTGTAGGTCTGGAGTCACGTGTCGTTTGAATCTGATTTCTTTCCCTCAGAGAAATTAATGAACAATCTAATTTATCACATTGCTTTTTCAAAATGATAAATAAGCAAAACATTTCCTCTTAAATAGTTTGTGTTATGCTACACACATCAATATTGGTTATTTTTGTAAACCTTTACTTTGTCATTTCAGATTGAAGGTTTTAATTATGTTAAGGGTTGGAAGTTTAGAATCACATGATAATCCTGAATTACAGCCTGCTCTTTAGTCAAATGTTAAAATATTTTGAGCTCTAGACTTGAGCATTGCTGAAAAGGAGGTACTCTGTTCAAGTTTTCACTCATCAGGACAGACACAACAATGGCAGATTTCAAAGCGAACACAAATTTATGCTGCATCAGGAAAGGGTGCTTATTTGCTAGCAAACTGAATCTTATTGGCTGTTGCCACGAGGAATGCAAGGAAACCCATACAGTTTCCATGGAACATTTATAAAATTGTCAAAATTTGAGTAATCTTTCCAGTACTCATAGATGATTCTCTACTGTACTGCAGAGTGCAATCATTCAACATCTCGGAAGGATTCAGACAGATGTTGTTAACGGTCAAATACTGGACCACAACCAACTTTCCCTCTCACTTGCTCACTGGCACCTCCACATCATCACTCTGCTGGTCAACATTCAAAATTACTTTCCTAATTATTTTTGTGTCTTACTCAATCTAATCCCCTGATTGTCATTGTACATCATTGTAATGTGGTCTCAGCAGTATGCTGAATATTGCTGACAGAATCAGATTAAAATAAAAATTACAAAAGAGGCATTTTAGATAAATTCTGAAAGGACGGAGACTCACAACATTCAGTGACATAATTACTGCAGTAGAAAGAAAACATTTCAATAAGACTGATCAAGCAGTGGAAATAAAAACAATAAGACAATGTCATTTTGTTTGAGTCTCATTTTAATTCTGAAGTAGAAAACCTTGAGCGGTAAATGCAATGAATTTCTCAAATGTATGCGGGTCAATTTCCCAGAACAATGGCACAAATCTTCCAGCTACCACTGGTCAGAGACAGGAAACACATCTAGCAGGTTACTTCCTCAGCCAGCAGAAATCCCAAAATAACTGTCCGTGCAGTAATTACCCTGGAAATTGAACCATTTGATGGGTAATTATCCAACATTCAGAACGTGCTGAAAAAGCACACGACGCTGATTTGTTCAGAGAGTTCAGACTGATATACCTGAATAGTTAGCCAGGAAAAGTTAGGTGAATTAAAACATTTTTTCTAACAGCCTGAAACTGACTTGCAATCACTCATTTTCCCTGAACTCTGCCCCTCTGATAACCAATTCCACAACTCCCTCTGGCCATCAAACCTATTCAGGTACCCAACAGCCCGCACCTCATTGGACAGTGACTGACCTCCCCCATCCCCCTCCCCAAAAAGAGCCCTGATACCCCGTGGACACCTGACCCAACTCCCATGATCACCCTCACACAGCTCCAGAGACACAACCAAATATGCCACCGAGCATCTGAACTGGACACACTGCTCCTTCCAGACACCTGAATACCCCATTCTCATTTGACCTACTCTAGTCTCTCACCCATTCACCTTCACTCATCTGCTACTGTATCGCCTCACCCATCTGCCACGCTATGCGCTCGCTGTCACACATTTTCTCAGTAGCTGTCAAAGTATCTCTGGGACCTTTCAACAAATACAGCAACAAATGACAAAGAGGGAGTGTGGTTCCCGTGATGATCCACTCTCTGTTAGCCATGTGGTTTCCAAGATTTCTGTATTGAAAGCTACTGCCTCAGAGGTCCAGATGGAAAACCCTTTGAAAAACAAGTAGGTAACTTATTCGAGATAAAAGGTACTGCAGATGCTGGAGAATCTGAGATAACAAGGTGTGGGGCTGGATGAACACAGCAGGTCAAGCAGCATCATAGGAGCAGGAAAGCTTGACGTTTCAGGCCTTTTTCTGATGAAGGGTCTAGGTCCGAAACATCAAGTTTTCCTGCTCCTATGATGCTACTTGGCCTGCGGTGTTCATCCAGCCCCACACCTTGTTATCTAGGTAACTTATTGTCTGATCTGAGCTGGAAATAGAGATTCCAATGTAGTTCAAAAGGTTCAAGCCAAAATTCTTTAGAGCAAACAAGCAACTGGGCAATAATGGATTTAATGATTAGTGCAGAACCATAATTCATTAATAATTTATGGCAAAGGAACATCTTGCAAACAGTGATCATAACATGATTGAAAATGAGACTAGGTTTGGCAGGGACAAGAGATATTACAAACCAAGATTTCAAATTTAAAGCAAACCTGGAAGGAATGAGAAATAAATTCACTGTGGATACTGTGCTGAGGGTTATGGAAGATCACTTATGGGAAGCATTCATAAATGTATTTAATGTGGAAAGGAAAGTGAAGATATTCCTCAAAAAGGCAAAACTGCTTCTTATGTAGTTATGCAAATCTGATCAACAAATAAGGTAAGGGACAATAAACTTAAAAGAAAAAGCCTTCACAAATATAAGGAAAATGAAAATTCATTTATGGACAGGGTGATAAAAAGAAATAACAGATTATAAAGATAGTCAGAAAATATTCAGGAAGGAAATATGAAAAAAATGAGAGGTCTTAAAGATAACAGGAAAAGGTTTTAATAAGACCATAAGAAAATGGAATAGGAGTAGGCCATTCAGCCCCATGATCTTGCTGTACCATCAATAGGATCAATAAATATATTAAGAAAAGAGTGATAAAAAGGAAAATTGGCCATTAAAGATGTTGCAAATAAAACTATAATCGATAACAAGGACAGTGTCAGGCATATTAGACAGGCACTTTGTATGGATTTTCACAGCAACAGATGAAAATAAAAATGATCGCTCTTTCAAGATATTCTTAAAAAATAAGTCAAGGAATTTAGCTAATTTGATATAAGTAATGCAGAAAATGATGGGATCCAAGGTAGGCAAAGTTTTCTGGATATCATTGCCACTAATAGATAGAGAAACAGGAGATTTGTTTTTCAAATGCCTGCACAGCCCAGAATTGTATCATTGACATTGAAAATAGCAAGTGTTGTTCCTCTATTTAAGGAAAGAGAGAGAGATAAACCTGAAAACTAAGGATGTGTCAGTGCAGTACCAATTCTGTGGAAGTTAACATTTGTCTTGTTATTTTAGTGAACATCATTAACTCATTTTTTAAAATCTAAACTGGACCATGCTTTCCTTAGGATAGAGATGGACAAACACTGTATAAACATGTCATCATGATTGCACTGATAAGGCGCCAGTTTTACACCATTACATCCAGTCACATTCATCTTCTATTCATCTTCTCCAGCCTCTCTCATCCCCGCCTCCATGACCTGTCCATCTTCTCTCCCACCTATCTGCTCCTCCCACCTCACTGACCAACCCCCACCACTGCCTACCTGCTATCACCATCCCTCTTACCTTCCCCAGCCCCACCTCTCCTGTCTCTACTTATTTCAGAGCCCCCTTCCCCCTCCCCCATTTCTGAATAAGGTTCCCGACCTGAAACGTCAGTTTTCCTGTTCCTGTGATGCTACCTGGCCTGCCGTGTTTCTCCAGCTCCACACCTTGTAATCTCATACTCCAGCATTGGCAATTCTTAGTATTCCATCTTCTATAACCATCTGTTCTGCTTAGTATCTATAGAATGCTTCTGAAAGCATATGAAGTAATGTGTGGCAATGAAGCTACTCTGCCAAGCATAAACATCCCAACCTGTTCCAACTCTTTGTATTCAGTCTTCTGTTTAACCTAGATTAAGGTACCAGGACTTGGTACAAAAAATACTCTTTAGAATATTCTTTTTTGATGTATTTCTCTATTCCCTTGTACACTTTTTCTTTCAATTTTACTTATAAAAATAATGGTTTGGAATTTGCTGTAGCAATGACAGTAAAGCAGTTTTTTTCTTGGTTCATTCACAGGACGTGGACCTCACTAGTTCCCCCTCAAGCAGCCTTCTGGAACATTGGGCCCATGTCATGTCAGCATACCCACAATGCTGTTGGAAAAGGAATTCCAGGCTATCAACACAGAAGGAACGGTCATATAGTTCTAAGTCAGAATGGTGTGTGGATTGGAGAAAACTTGGTCTCTAAAGTATATATAAAACTGTTGAATAATCATATTTTAGGTAAGGCCATTCTACCAGATCTTGGACTGGTAGACAAGCAGGCTGTTCCATTTAGATTATGATGGGCATACTTACAGTCCACAGCAGTTGTTTTGCTCCTAAGCAACCATTACTCTTCGTAGGCAGGCATAAAAGTTGTGAGCTCTTCACATTTTCATTTCAAGTTTCTCTAATAAACCACAGGCATTTGCTTTTAAAATTGTCTTAAATAAAAATAGTAGTTTAGGACAAATCAGGCATTTGTACAAAAAAATGTCATTCCCAGCAGTTTCAAGGATTATAACGCCAATCTCCTCAAAAAATTAGAGAAGGATGCTTTACCAATATGATCAAGTATTGGTGAATTACCAAGCAGGAAAATGCAACAAAATGTACTGGAGAAATAGCAGCCCATTCTATCCATTTTTGGGAGCATTATTGCACTCATTGTGTGATAAGAAATTCAGTTATACAAAAGGATACCCGTGCCCTGTCAGCATCCAGTTAGAGAAATACTTGAGGAGAATGAAACGATATACCCCAAAGAATCTAATATATCCCTAGTATTTTTACTTTGCTTTGTAATGATACAGATTATCTTATGCACTGCACTCCTTTAGTCCAGTAACTTTACTTTGTTATAAATAGGCACTCATTCTTCACAAAAGGATAAACCTCAACAAGATCTTCTTCAACCCAAGATGCATGTTGGTACCAGATCAGAAATCTTCTAACACAAGTTTACAAAAGGGGTGGTTAAAAGAGCTGGATGAACACAGCAGGCCAGGCAGTATCAGAGGAGCAGGAAAGCTGATGTTTCAGGTCTGGGCTCTTCTTCAGAAATGGGGGAGGGGAAGAGGGCTCTGAAATAGATAGAGAGAAGGGGAGGCAATGATAGAAGATGGATAATGGAGCTGATAGGTGGAGAGAAGACGGACAGGTCAAGGAGGCGGGGATGGAGCCAGTAAAGGTGAGGGTCGGGAGGGAGTTGGGATGGGGATTAGTCAGTGAGAAGGGAGGGGCAGGTAGGTAGGAGAGAAGACGGACAGATCTAGGAGATGGGGATGAGGCTAGTAGGTAGGAAGTGGGGGTGGTGTTGGTCAGTGAGGTGCGAGGAGCAGATAGGTGGGAGAAAAGACGAATAGGTCAAGGAGGCGGGGACTTCGCGACTGGAAGATGTTGTCGTTTGTCACGAACCGAGCATAAGTGTTCCACAAAATGGTCTTCAAGCCCCTGCTTGGTTTCCTCGATGTGGAGGAGGCCACATCAGGAACAGCGGATACAATATACCACATTAGCAGATGTGCAGATGAACATCTGTTTAATGTGGAAGGTTTTCTTGGGGCTGGGATGGAGGTGAGTGGGGAGGTGTAGGGGCAGGTGTAGCACTTCCTGCAGTTGCAGGGAGAAGTGCCAGGTGTGGTGGGACTAGTGGGAACTCCTCCCACTTCCTACAGACAAAAGGGGTAGCCATGGGTACCCGCATGGTCCCAAGCTATGCCTGCTTCTTTGTAGGACATGTGGAACAATCCCTCTTCTGCAGCTACACTGGCACCATTCCCCACCTCTTCCTCCGTTACATCGATGACTGTATTGGCGCTGCCTCATGCTCCCATGAGGAGCTCAAACAGTTCATCCACTTTACTAATACCTTCCACCCAAATCTTAAGTTCACCTGGACCATCTAATACCTCTCTCTCCTTCCTGGACCTCTCTGACTCCATCTCTGATTACCCCCTGGAAACTGATATCTATTTCAAGCCTAATGGCTCCCACAGCTACCTAGAATACACGTCCTCCCACCCACCTTCCTGCAAGAATGCCATCCCCTATTCCCAATTCCTTTACCTCCATCGCATCTGCTCCCAAGACAAGGCATTTTACTCCTGGACATCCCAGATGTCCTCGTTTTTCAAGGACTGCAATTTCCCCTCCACAGTGGTTGAAAACGCCCTCAACCGCATCTCTCACGTTTCCCGCATCTCAGCCCTCACACCCCCTCCCCGCAATAACAACAAAGACAGAATCCCCCTCATCCTCACGTATCACCCCATCAGCCTCCAGATTCCACGCATCATTCTCCGCCACTTCTGCCATCTGCAATCTAACCCCACTACCAAGGATATATTTCCCTCCCCACTCTTATCTGCCTTCCGAAGGGACCACTCTCTCCGTGACTCCCTTGTCCCCTCCACATACCCCACCAGCCCCACCACCCCCGGCACATCGAGGAAGCCAAACGGAGGCTTGGAGACTGCTTTGTGGAGCACCTACGCTCGGTTCGTGACAAACAACAACACTTCCCAGTCGTGAACCACTTCAACTCCCCCTTGCACTCCTTCGACGAAATGTCCATCCTGGGCCTCCTCCAGTGCCACAACGATGCCACCCGAAGGCTGGAGGAACAGCATCTCATATTCCACTTGGGAACCCTGCAGCTCAATGGCCTCAATGTGGACTTCACATGCTTCAAAATCTCCCCACCCCCAACCTCATCCCAAAACAAGCCCAGCTCGTCCCCACCCCCTTGACCTGTCTGTCTTTTCTCCCACCTATCCGTACCTCCCTCCTCACTGACCAATCCCCCTCCCACCTCCCTACCTACACTCACCTTTACTGGTGTCATCCTCCTTGACCTGTCCGTCTTCTCTCCACCTATCTGCTCCTCTATCCACCTTCTATCATTGCCTCCCCCTCTCTCTTTTTATTTCAGAGCCCCTTCCCCTCCCCCATTTCTGAAAAAGGGTTCAGACCCAAAACGTCAGCCTTCCTGCTCCTCTGATGCTGCTTGGCCTGCTGTGTTCATGCAGCTCTACCGCTTAGTTCAGCTGTTCTTGTTCTTTTTAACGCTGTTGAATCATGGTGTTGTTCACTAAAATGCACTCTGTTCCATTTCCACACACCAACAAACAAGGTTAAATGAAATGGAATGATTAGTAAAGTTCTGGATTGTTGGGTTTTGTTTTCAATTATCTAGCAGTTGCTCTCCCACGATTGCAAGAGGCCTTGTCTGTTCATGGCCCTTTTTTCAGGCTTATCATTACTGAAGAGAAATAGCCCACAATGAAAATAAATTTTAAGAAATTTCCATCAAAAACAAATAGCACTCATCCATTTTTTCACCTGTTTCAAGCTAATTTTAAATAATTTTTAAAAATTAATTCCTGTAATTCAGGAGACTCGAAGTGTGTCGAGAGAATTGATTACTGCTCATTACAACAAGTGCTAGAGAAACTCAGCAGATCTGGCAACATCAATGGAGAGAAAGAGATCTAATACTTCGCATTCAGTGTGAGTTCCGCAGAACTGAAGAAGTGTCATACCTGACTCTAAAACTTAAACTCTGTTTTTCTCTCCACAGATGTTGTTAGACTTTGCTAAATATCTACAGCTTTCTCTGTTTTGGTTTTAGGTTTCCGCGATCTCGGAATTCTGCTTTTGTATGACAATTAAAGGACCTGGAGGAAGGTTATGTATGTTCCATGTATGGGTAAAATACTTATTCCCTTCCTAGACATATCCTGATTGTAACTTTGTTTTTAGTGTGGGAGCCTAATGGTAGATGCCCCTTCAAAGGAAAGTTGTGTTAATTACTTTGGTAAGACAGAGAAATTGGTTATACATGAACTGAATAACCAGAATTCAGGTATAATTTGAAATCTTACTGTCACTTCACAAGAAGTATTGGATTGATAATTAACTGCTTTGTCATATCTATCTGCTTGTTTCAGAACAATCACAGAAGACACAAAATATGGCACAAAATTCAAGTGGGAGATCACTAGGACTGATTAAAAAAATTTTTAATCAGAGGATTTTACATGCTTATATTGAGAAACTTTGTGAAGACCCGTGGAAAGATATTTACATGTCTGGAAAGATTAGGCAGCTAACTTGCTAAGTGTATGAGCAAGATTTAATCTGTTAGCCTAACCAGAAGATAATGTGAGTTTACAATTTCAGAATGTAACCACAAATCATGCTTGTAAATTACCCATGAAATTGAATAAAGACATAAATGTTTCATATTAACGAACTTCTTAAGTAGTCACTTGGGACTGAGTACAACTTGCTTCCCCGCTGAAGCTCTGGCTTCTAAGTTGATTAACTGATCCAATTCTGGATCCATGCACTCAGCTGTCGTTGGAGGTGGCAGTGGTGCCAGGGTTTTCACATTGTCCTTCCATTAATACTTGCTTGTCCCCTACCAGGACCTATCAGAGATAGCCTGAATGATTGTCACTTTCATGGATGGTTTTTCTCCAGTATGGGTTGTCCTGGACAAGAGATTCCCAAGAGTCAATGGGAGGTGTTACATTCCTTTATAGATGCTTTAGGGCATCCTTGAAACACATCTGCCCTTCTGCTAACTGCTTATCATGATGAAGTTCAGAGTAGATATCATTTTGGAAGACTTGAGTTAGACATGTGGACATGTGTCTATTTCAGTTCAGCTGATTGACCATAACCAGTGCGTTAATGCTGGCCTAAGCAAAGACATTGATATTCAGGCACCTATCCTGCCACTGATTTTGCAGGAGTTTGCACAGCCCCTGCTGGGATCGATTTTTGTTTTGCTTTCCTCAGACAACTAAAGGAACTGTCACACTAGCATATTGGAGGCAATGTTGAGGTTCACCGAAGTCTGTTGCTGAGGAGACTCCATTGTATGAAAAGTTGTTGACTTTATCCAATGGACCATGGAGAACTTCTATTCCAGCTTCGGTCACTTGTGGTCTCACAACCAGAATCACACGCCAGCCCCATGTGATCAAAAAGGCATCAACAGCTGAGAACCAAAAAGGCCATTGGTACAGGTTGAATCCCTGCCAAAATACTCCAAAGAGAGAGGTGAGGCACTCTTATCATGAATACAATACCTCATCCAGAAGGAGAGATTTCCAAGAAACGGTAATTGCGATCACCTTCAAGAAACAAGGCAAGACCAATTGCTGCCACTAGAGACGTGGGGGGAGGGCGGGGGGTCTCTCTGCTTTCCATTGTGGAGAAGGTCACTACAAAAGTTCTCTTCAATATCCTCCTCCCCATGGCTGAGCAGTTCCTGCCAGAGTCATTGTGGATTTAGTTCATCAGGAAGCACACAGGATATAATCTTCACAGCTCGACAAGGAAAGTGCAAAGAGGAGCTACAATTTCCATACATGTCATTCTTTGCCCTCCCAAAGACCTTTGATTCTGTCAAAGGCAGGTATTACTGAGCCTCCTCCTCAAATTTGGCTGTCCGCAGAAATTTGTCACCATTTCCCACTTAAAAAACCAAAAGAACTGCAAATGCTGTAAATCAGAAACAAAAACAGAAGTTGCTGGAAAAGCTCAGCAGGTCTTGCAGCATCTGTGAAGAGAAATCAGAGTTAACATTTCAGGTCTGGTGATCTTTCTCAGAACTGTGGAAGGGTCATCGGACCCGTATGATTCTCACTACCATAGACCAATGTGAGCACAAACTGGGGTCAAGCACAGCTAAGGTATTGAAGTAGTGCTGTTTTTCATTTTCTTTACCATAACTGTCCACCACATACCAATGAAGGTCCTTACTGGAGTTCAGGTAATCTATAGGATGAACAGGAAATGATTTAACCTACACTGCCTGCAATTCAGATCCCAGATCAGCCTATCATAGAATCTTAGAATCCCTACAGTGTGGGAGCATTCCATTCAGCCCAACAAGTATCCACCACCTCTTCAAAGAGCATCCCACCCAGATCTAACCCCTATCCTATCCCTGAAACCCTGCATTTCTCATGGCTAATCCACCTATCCTGCACATCCCTGGACACTATGGGGAATTTAGCATGGCCAATCCATCTAACCTAAACATCTTTGGACATTGGGAGGAAAGACTTTGGGGAGAATGTGCAAACTCCACACAGACGGTCGCCCAAAGGTGGAACCTAACTGTCTGTTATCATCATGCTGTGGTATGTAGGTGGTGCCTGCATGAGAACGGACTCAGAGGCTGAACTCAGTACCATCATTGATGCTTTCATAAAACTGTATGAAGAACATGCCTGAGCCTAATATCTGGCAAAGAAAAGGTTTTCCACCAGCTTGCTCCCATTGTGCAATGCTGCAAACCCCCCACCCACTAAGGAGTGTACTTTTGAACTCTCTTTGGAAACTCATCTTCAGTATTTTACTCCAGTAGGTTGCTTTATGTCTGGATTCGCTTGCATTTGACAGATGGGACTTGGTCAGTTTTGTGGTCAGAGGTTCATTTAGGTGTATGGTTTGGCTGATAGATGTAAGGGAAAGTGGGTGGATTGGAGCTATTGACATTTTGCTCATAGTTGGCTTTTCCCTAGATTGTGCAAATCAGGAGAATCACGATGATTGCTTACGCGGAGTTGTTCCTACACTATAACTTGTACTTTATCTTCTGAAAAATACAGCTTCACTGTGGCAAGGGGAGGTCTGTACAAGATTGTCATCTGGAAATTGCATTATGACTGTGGAGATTGGCAATGAACACTTAATCTGGCCAAGATATGTTTGACTACTTTGTATATGGAGGGCAAGTGGATCTGGTGCTTTTGATTTCCGAACGAATAGCACCCATTCAAATGGGCTTCTCATCTTCGAAGTCAGATATGATTTGAAAGGCTCTACTGCATTTTCTCTCTTACGTGAAGGTGTTTTGATATCAACAGTTACCTGCAGCAGATGCTTCCATCTGCTTCATTATAGATTTAACCTAAGGATTTACCAACACAAAAGTAAAGGTTACCAAAACATCCTGTGTTGCACAGAACTGTCAGCACTCTAATGTAAATACTGTCAACTGCTTCAATCTCCACGGTGTTATTTTGCTCAGCCTTTGAGAGCCCACATATACAATGACAGGAGCCAAGAAACTTTGTAATGCCATGCAATGTTTTCATACAGTTTTTATTTTTATTCCTGGATGTAAATTGTAACATTTCGAGATTACATATTCACACGCCAGTGTTGTAACCGAAGACTGTGATTTACTTACCTGTTAAACAAGTTCTGTGATCTCAATATTATTAGCAAGTATTATGAATATCTGGACAAACAGGTTAGTTGTCCTTCTACATAGAGTAGATAAAGTTTCACTTCACTGAATGCCTAAATTGAACACTTTAATTAATCAAAATTAAATTAACCATTTGCATTAATTTCATTCAGTTCTCGTAAATCATTATTGTCCAGGTCTTGCCATTAGCTGTGGCTTGGCTAAGCTGTACTTGAAATATTATTTCTACCCCTTTGAGTGTTGTGGATGAATTTATTTACCTAAGCCATGGGAATGCTGCCAGTTGCACACATTCAATAGCCATGTTCTTCTTTTGATTTGAAAATGTATCAATTGACTAAACAAACAGCATTTCAAAGGAACGTTCATTCAGTTCCAATATGATTGGTGGATTCTAAATTAGCGAATAAGGCAGTGACACATTTTCAAGTCAAGTTTCTTAGAAGAATAAAAGGGTAGAAATAACCAGCCTGATTAAATTAGACCAGATCAGGTGGAGAACCAAAATGCAAAGAAATGGAAGGTACGAATGCAAGAGTGAATAAAATTAAACTGCTTAATGTAAACAAAGACTATTTGGCTAAAATTTATTTTTCGTTTCTGAAGAAAGTTCACGGGACCCAAAACATTAACTCTGATCTTTCTCCACAGATGCTGCCAGGCTTGCTAAGATTTTCCAGCAATTTCTGTTTCTGTTTCTGATTTTCAGCATTCTCAGTTCTTTCTTTCTTTTTATTTGTAGTTTAGTAGTCACAGATTAACATTACCATAAAGAAGTAAATTTCTCTCCTGTTTTTCCAACAATGGAGTCATCCTTGTTCCATGAATCTAGTCTCCAAATGGTATGGATGCAGGCCCCTAGGATTACACCTTTATGTTTAAAGACAGACACTAATGAAATATAAATTTGTAAGTACCATGTTGATGAAACAAATTGCATACAGAACAAAAATTGCCATCTGCCCTGGACAGTTTACCAGGTATGTAATTAATCTGTTGCTCAGAATGATAAGTCTGTTGGTATCTTCTAAGCATGAAAGATACCCTCCACTACTATGACTAATATCATCCAGTGTTTCCCAGGACATAGCTGAGTGTCAGAATGTAGTCTGATCAGTGTTCATCATGAAGCAGACCAGCTTAATGTTGATTATATACATCAGACTAATCTAGAGCACCCTGCAATATAGGGCATCTTGGATTGTGATGACATGCTGCAAACTGTATAAACTTTTTTGTCTAATGAAGTGGCGTCCTTATGGATTTGCTGAGAACTGCAGAGAGTTTTGGACGGAGGTTTCAAGAGGATACAGAGGTCAATCCATTGAAAGCTGCTAGGGACTGTCAATGCCATACAGATCTTCCTCCTTCCTGCCACAAATTCATCATTTACAAATCCTTCTTTGTGTATTAAGGTTCACAAAACTTCTGTTTATGTGCTCTGATAAAAGCAACCACCAAACCTTCCCCATATATGTTCAATATTTGCAAAACTTATGCAATTTATCATTCTGCTTTCCTTTAAGCTCAGGAAAAATCATAATACCAGTCTTGTACCATGCGCTATTTCATTGACAGGAGCTGTAGAACAGTGAACCTTAACTGGCTAATATGTTGTTATACTGCTGTACATGTTTGCAATACCAGCAGTTACCTGATTACTTACACCAATAAGATTGATACTGTTACCTAAGTGGACAGTCAGCTTTGTTAATGCTGCAATATCTGCACATGATTTTAATAATAAACTTACGTTTGGTTCAATTCTATAAGAAGGGGGGCATAGATGCAGTTTAGGTAGAAATGCAACTCAAGTTGTGGCTCAAAGCAGGTACAATCAGAATGACTACCCATTACACTCACCACCTCAGAGTCAACTCTACTGGCTTTTCCTCCACTGCCTTCTGAGACAATTGCCTTTATGGATTCACTCAGTGAGTGGCTATGAATTCAGGTGAGCCCCTTGGCCCCAGGACTTTTTATCCCCTAAAGAGAAGCAGACCTTTTTATTAATTGAGGCTGAGTTTGAAACCCAGTTACACTGATTTATAGAGAAATACATATAATTCACAGAACAGAAACACACCATTTGTGATGGCTTCTATATTCCATACAATTAGCTTCCTCTCTCCATACACTTCACCTCATGTTTACAATCTTGTATGTTTGGCTTCCGTTTGGCCTGTGCTTCCCAGACAATGCACGTTCCTGGTATGTGCAATTCACTGGTAAATCTGTTTATGCGGAAACTAATCACATTTTTGATTCAATTTTAAAATCCTGAATCCAAAGCATTTCTATAAAGTTCGGATGTACTTTTGTGTAGCTGGGAAATGAAAGTAGTCCATTCATCTTGCTTTGCTACTTCTTATTTACTTTTTATTACCAAGTTGCTCATTGCTTTTAGATTTGCTATCTTAAATATTGTAATTTACTTTTCATCTGTAATGTTTTTTTTCTTCCCCCAAAAGCACACAGATTGTGAAGGAACATTCTATTTGAATTCTGTGGAAAACTGCATATTTGTAGACAAGCCCCAGGTTATGAAAGCAACTACCTGCTACTTATTTGACAGTTACATCTGCCTTTCTATCAACAAAGCTCATTCATTTGCAGTGAAACCTGTCTATAATGACCAGCCTAGGCAGTGAATTCAGGAGGACTTTATAAACAGTTTCTCCTTCACAGCAAGTTCAAGCTTGAATCGTTAACATATTGTAGACAGATCATCCAGTGTCACTAAAGATACCCACTCATTCTGCATGGGTGGTCTTTGAAACATATTTCATTGCACCAGTTTTTGGAATTTAAGTTTTAAATACCTTAGCTCCCCACCCAGCATAACACTTTTTAATGGGAAAAATTATGTTATACTAACATTGGACTTAAGTTTTCCTTTTTTCTGGCACTGGTGACAATTCTAGAGCACTCATTTCCAGTTGGCAGTCATTATCACTTTAGCAGATCAATACACAAAGATAAATTTTAGGGAAATGCAAATGAAAGATAAGTTCAAGACTACTAACTCCTCCCACCTTCCTCAGTAACTCATAATAGTTTAGTGGTCATTGATGGGTACCATGGATCTCTTCCCTCACTCGCCAAGCCCCACAATGACTGTTCATGTGTGACTGCTAAAGTAAATGTAGGTAGGCTTCTTAAACTTTGAACCTCAGTAAATAGAGTACAGTGGGTAAAAAAGTAGTGATCAGGAATAGAAAGTTTAGATGATAATTCTCTCATTAATCAAGGCAGTTCTATTGCTGTCAGTTAGACTCAGTTAAACTGAGCGCGAGTCAGGAATCAAGCCTTTCAATTCCCTGCTCTGTACAGCTGTTTGTACATTCACCCATTGATCTATAAAGGGAGCTCTATGACTCTGCTTTTGATGTAGAGGTTTTCATACTGAAACTCTGGTGACATTTACATAGCTTTCAAAAATGCTGGTAACACTGAACAGGGCAGGCAACATCTGTGGAGAGAAACAGAGTTAATGTTTCAAGGTCGAGATGATCTTTCAAATCTGACAGTCTGAATAAAAATAGTCATCTTGACCTGGAACATTAGTTCTACATCTCTACAGATGCTGCCTGAACTACAGAGCATTTTTGGATTTTTTTCAGACTTCCAGCATCTACAGTAGTTTAATTTTGTGCTATGAGCAAAATAATTTTCTTTCAATAGCTATGATACTAATTTAACTTAGCGACACTAAAACTAATCATTATCTTATAGTCTGCCCATTAGCAGTGATTAAGGATTTTTATTTAGAAATGTCATAACCATAAAATGATTGAGTTTTCCATTGAGCAACAGGACTTAACTCAAAATATCACGATCAAAAAAGGAACAGAACCAAAGTCACTTTTGCTAGTATGTTATAGAAAATGTAACACTCTTTTGGCACCCTTTATTTCCAATTGCATTCTTCAGATTGTAGGAGCACCCTTTAAAATTTCTCTTGACGTTTTCTCCTTGTGATTTAAATATATTTGTGTCAATAAACCACATTGTAATAGACCCAATATTACCTCAGCACACCCACTGCACTTGCAATCAATTAAGCAATTATGAAATAGGAGAAATACGGCAGCAAAATGCAAACAATGAAGTCTCAAACAGTAATGTGATACTTAGCTGATCATCTGTCATAATAATGTTGGCTGAAATGTTGAATAGTGTTCAGGACACCAGGAGAATTCACCAGTTTTTCTTCAATTCAGAGGGTCGTTGTAGACTAGATGGGCCAAATGGCCTGCTTCCACACTGTCGGGTTTCTATTAAATGAGAACCATTAGATCTTTGCAGCCACTGTGTGAAGAGGACAGGGAGGACTTTGGTTTAATATCACTCAAAAGCCAGCATCTCCAACACTGCAAGTACTTTACCAAGAGTCAGCCTAAATTTTGTGCTCAAGTCTTTGAAATTCATAACCTTTTGGACTCAGACATGTGGGTACTACAATTGTGTCAAGTCTGATTTTGCATTTCAAAGAATTTTTTGTTTCTTTGCTCTTTAAAATTTCACCTCCCCGCATCCCCCTTCCCCACCAACCCCAATCTTTAGTCTTTTGATTCATACCATGTATTTGTGTGCACCTTGTTCAAGCATCTAACTTTCACATCTAACTAAACCTGGATAGTTTCCTGCATGCCAGGAAATTCCATCCTTGGTGACACATGCTTTCCACCAGGTGTCACTGCAGAGCAAGAACAGGAAGCATTGCTCATCATCTACTCCTTCGCCCATGGCTACAAACTGTAAATCAGCCATGATTCATTTCACTAGTTGCTGCCTCAGATGTAAAACTAATTCGAACAGAAATGTTGTACAAACCAGAGTCTGAAGTGGACTTGCACAGCTGGTGAGTTAATGCACCCTCAGGTATAGAATAACAGCTCTTAAACTAGACCCACTACTTGCATCACACACATGAGCCAGGCTTCTGCACAAGACCAAATGATCTAATCAAAGTCATATGCAGCATTTTCTGTGAATGTGACAATAAGGTGCTTGTTATGGCAGACCCCCAACCCTTGCCCTCCCCATTCCAACAGTCTTCCTCTCCCTAGCACTCCCCACCCCAACACCTGGCAACAAGGCAGGATATGGGGGACGTGAAACAGGGGTTCGTTCAAATCTGGGTTGAGGAGGCAGTGATTTTCCTGGGAGTTAAGGCTTTAATTAAACAGGGCCCGGGCCATCCTACCAACCAGACAGACTGTGAGAAGAGACTCTTGGCTGCCTCTAGAAGCACTGAACAGGCAGGATAAGAAAACATTGCTGTAATTGCCAATTACAACTAAGACTGAAGTACAGGCATTTACAGAGTAACGGATTGTCCCCTATTTTAAGAGATTGTCCCTTATTGATCATTTGCCCCATGTTTCTTAAGGGGGCTCTCATTGCGCATTTCTAGGACAGCACTGATAAGATTGATCCTTGGAGTCTCCGATGAGTTTGAGTGTTTTAACAGCTACTGTAAGTGAGTGAGTTCACTATGAGATAAGTTATACATTTTAGTTGATTTTAAAACCTCACCCACAATTATGGTTTCAAGATTCCCTTCCCCATCCCCTTTTAACTCAAAACCATCTCCTTCCACTCACATGCCCTGGTCTGTGGTCAGCATAAGTACGCTCTCTCCAACCAACAAATGCACCTCTCCCACTGCTTGTTATCTCTTGTTTTACTTCAACGGAGCTGGTCACCCTGACTAACAAGTCTGGTGGGGAGGGAAGATATGGATAAAACTTGTCAACTGCTTCTCATTCCTCTGTCTTAATTGTAACAACATCTAGAAAAGTCCCTTTTCTAAAATGACAGAAGAATTCAAAGAAGGGGTCTTTCCAACTTTCACTGATTTTTCCATCATCTTTTTTCTCAGAGTTTGTTTCCAAATAATGAAATGACTGATGCAATGCTGGCCTTTGTTTTTTTTTTCCCCTTCTCTAACAGTTGGGTGCAGGTTGTGTTGTACATATATTCAAAGTGACAGCAATAAGTGAATTTAAGGACACTAGCTCTTTTGAGTAGGCTTTTTTGGGCATATGAACCTAAATGAAATGCCTTTAATTACAATACTGTGATTTTAAAGATTAAGATCTTCTAATAAATAGCAATTTAAGCAGAGCTAACTTCATATATCCCATAACCTGTTTCCCACTTCCCGACTGCAAACTTCAAATTGATAAAAATCCCTTCCTGTATCCTATGCCTGCACCCAGTTACACAAGCATTCATCCTCTTGCTCTCATCTTCACTGACGTATGTGGATCACTTGTTTGGCCTCAACATTCCCTATTCTCTAATCTTGGTCAACCATCCTATGACCTTCAGAGCAAAGACAATCAGCTCTGGATCCAAGAGAGTAAGCTTTAGTGACAGAGTCCAGTCTCCATTCCACATAAAGGGTATAGAAATACTGAAGAAAATCTGAAAAGATTTACAAAGATGTTCCTTGAACAGAGAGGGCATCAGGAAAGACTGAACAGACTTGGACTGAGGGAAGACCAAATAGAATTATTTAAAATGGTGAAGGGGTTTGATGAAGAGTAGATAATTGTGTGTAAGTCTAAAACTAGGGACTATAACCCTAAAATAGTCGCAACTATTATCCAATAAAGACCTCAGGGAAACGTCTTCACATAGAGTGTGATTGGAATGTAGAACTTGCTACTACTTGGCTGTGGTGAATAGCATAGACACATTTGAGGGGAAACTAGATAAAAACTTGCAAAAGAATGGAAAAGAAAGTACTGTTGCTAGGTTGAGATAGGAGGCAGTTCATGTGGAAATATAATGCCAAACTGAATAGTTTGTTTCTATGCGTTAAATTCTATGAAAGAATACATACAGCTTTTTCTATCACCATTTTCCAACATTTCCAAGGACAGCTATAGATTCTAGTAATTTTTAAATCAACCTGCTCACAGATGTTATGATATCTTATTGGAATGGGGGGGACAAAACCACTGCATTACATTTCTTCCCCCACTCCAAACAATAAAGGTTGCCAAGAGCATTTTCTTAAATACAATGCCACCTTAGAAATAAATACAATATATCAGGGTACTCTGACCTGAAGTTATTTGATGTAAAAAACATTATTTATTCTTAGCCACTGCATATTTACACCACAGTCATATCAATTCTCTACACTGCGTTCATTCTTGCGTCATCCACATATAAATGTGTTCTTTTATTTATGATGACAGAAATATTCTACCATTAGGTTTTAAACACAAACTTTTTAAAAAGGGTTGTCAAAAGATACTTCATCTGTTGACTCACATGAAATTCATATTCCTATCAAATGACAGGACAAAAAAATCTACTGAAGTAAACATGATGGTGTCTCAAAGAAAGAGGCATCTTTTGAATCCTCCTTTATGTACTTTTGTTTCAAGTTGGAAACCTAGAATACCATTGCTGTCAATAATAGCAGATGACTTTAGTGTTGCTTTTAACCCATTTACATTTTTCCCACCACCACAAGTCAAAAATTTATTCAAGAAACGTGACTAATGATTACAGGGTAATGAAATGCAGCTCAGACTTCAGAGGTCAGTGCAGATATTGTGGCAGATCAGACTGTCAAACATTTATGTGCTCCAAAGTCTACCATAGAATGGCACAGCGACATAAGCTGAGTTCCCAACTTGCAATAATGCATTTTACAAACTAGATAACTTAGCATGCATCTGCTAACTCCTTATCATTTGTATAACCTGGAAGTGAGTAATCAAACCAAGGGACTATAATCAATTCACATAAGTGCACCTTTCTAATTTATTAAATTTGTTCAATGCTTTCTCAACTCTCTCACTGTGGGTTCCACTGAAATGCAGTGGAAACACATTTACATCAGTAAACAGAGTTCACGCTACCTTTCCAATGAAACAACAGCAGGACTTTCAAAAGTTGATTGGGAGCAGATGTTTGCAGGTAAAGGGACAGCTGGAAAATGGGAAGCCTTCAAAAATGACATAACGAGAGTCCAGAGACAGTATGTTCCTGTTAGGATGAGCAGTAAGGCTGGTAGGTGTAGTGAATGCTGGATGACTAGAGAAATTAGTGTTTTGGTCAAGAATAAGAAGGAAGCATATGTCAGGTGTAGACAACAGAGATTGAGTGAACCCCTAGAATAGTATAAAGGCAGTAGGAGTATGCTTAAGAGGGAAATCAAGAGGGCAAAAGGGGACATGAGATAGCTTTGGCAAATAGGGTTAAGGAGAATCCAAAAGGATTCTACAAATACATTAAGGACAAAAGAGTAACTGGGGAAAGAATAGGAAACCTTAAAACCCACCAATGTGAGGTACTGCAGGAAATGGGAGAGATACTAAACAAATATTTTGCATCAGTATTTACTGTGGAGAAGGATATGGAAGATAGAGAATGTGGGGAAATAAGTAGCGACCGCTTGAAAAGTGTGCATATTATGGAGGACGTGGTGCTGGACATCCTAAAACGGATAAACGTGGATAAATCCCCAGGACTTGATCAGATGTATCCTACAACTCTTTGGGAAGCTAGGGAAGTGATTGCTGGGCCCCTTGCTGAGATATTTGTATCATTGATAGCCACAGGTGAGGTGCCGTAAGACTGGAGGTTCCCTCATGTGGTGCCACTATTTAAGCTCCCTTCCCCCTCCCCAGTCCTGATGAAGGATGCAAACCCAAAACGCTGACTTTCCTGCTCCTCTGATGCTGCCTGACCTGCTGTGTTCCTCCAGCTCCACACTGTATTGACTTGAATCCAAGAGGTAGGTGTGAGATACTGTTTGAAAATCCAACAGGCCCTTACCTTGAAATTTCTGGCATTCCCAACACTCAGGAAATACAGAAGCACAGTTAATATCAAAAACTTAATTAACAAAGCAATTCACAAACTCTTGATCATATTTCTATTACCAATAAACTGTTTGGAGAAAGGTGGCTATCTACCTAACATCTAGCCTCTGTTTATGTCAGAACTTGATGCTTTGGTTGCGGGTTTGAATTCGGATTTAGACTTCAAACACTTATCAACAGATTCAAGATCAGCTTCTTCCCTGCTGTTTTCAGACAAATGAATGGACCACTGGGATATTATAAACTTCAGAACTTTAATAACTGTTCATAAATTGAAAGAAGCAACAAAAGATAAGCTTTCATGTGGAAAGAATCAGCAATAACCCTCTGGAATAAACTACTAATGGACAAGGAATTGATAGCAATTAGTCAAAGGGCATGAGGGAAGGGGGTGAGTCTGAAGGGAAAGTAGGTGGGATGGTGATAGTTGGTTGCAGGTAGGGGGTTGTGGAGATCGGTCATAAGAAGGGTGGGGCAGATCGGTGAGAAAGAAGCTGGACAGGTTGTGCCAGGTCAAGGAGGTGGGGATGAGAGGGAGGGTTGGACATGGAATGAGGCCGGGAGTGGAGAGATTTTGAAACTTGGATTCATGTGCCTGCCAGAAGAGCCACTGCAATTGGACACCACCTCACCCCTGACCCAACCAGCTACCACTAACTTCTCTGACCCAGCACAAGGGCTCAACCTCAGATCCAACAATAAGGCCTCCAATCACTCCCAGCCCCAACCTCCAAAGTATGAAACTGCTATAACCTGTAACCACAAACCTTCCCCCTACACCAGTCTCTGCTACTTGCTTCCATGTTCCAATTCTCCCATCACCAATTTTCTAATTTTTCCACTGAAGCCTTCCATTCTCACTACCACAAAGTCTACAAGGTACTGCTCCATTAAACCTCTGCCATAAAAAAACATCTCTAACCCCTCCTCAAAACCAGCAATCCTCCTCCTCCTGATTTGTCCACAGTCCCCAAATCATACTCCCAATTAATCCCATCCACCTCCTTCTCCAATTAATTCCCCATCATATTAATCCAACTTCGGAACATGCCTCTCCTCCTTGCTGCTTCTCATAACTCCGTACCAACTCAACTGACTAAAGGAAGTTCCAATCCCACACTCCTCCACATTCCAAAGTAACATCCCTAATGCTCCAACCTTTACTGACCAGCTCCTTACCTAACTCAAGGCCCAGCTTGAGAATCAGGCTGACTACCAGGTGGCTAACTACATGGTTATCACAGAGACACATGGAGTTAAATTCTAGTGCATGCATGTTGTATGCATTACAAAGATATGAACATCACCTGTTACCTTGACCAATTGCCCTGAAGGTGATGGTGGTGAGCTGCCTTCTTGGACTGCTGCAACCCTTTGTAGCAACAACCATAATGCTGTGGGGAAGGAAGTTCTAGCATGTTCACCTGGCAACAGCAAAGAAATGGCAGTATAGTTCCAAGCCAAGGTAGTGTGTGGCTTGAGGAGAAATTGCAAGCAGTGCAGTTCCCATGTTTGTCTTGGACTCCTTTGAGTTTGAGTGTTTTTGGAGGTGCTATTATCCAGGCAAATGGAAAGAATTCCACGTACCTCTGACTTGTGCCTTGTAATTGGTGAACAGGCTTTGGAGACGCAGGAGAAGAGCTACTCACTCTATAATTTCTAGACCTTGATGTACCCCTGGAACCATAGCACGATGGGTGAAGTGAAGTTTCTGTTCATCAAGTTATTCATGGTGGGGAATTCAACAACATCAGGAATATCAAGGAATGGGGGTTAGTGCATCCTTTGTTGGACAATGTTATTGCCTTGTACTTAAAGATGACAAGCAACATTTGCACCACATATCAACCCAAGCCAGAATGCTGCCCAAGTATCACTGCATTCAGGCACAGACCACATCAATATCAGAGGATTTGTGAATGAAATTGAACACCATGTCTTCATTAGGGGACTTTCCCACCTCTGAACTTATAATAAAGGAAGGTCATTGGTAAAGCATCTGAAGATGGTTAAGCCTAGGACGTTACTCTAAGGAACTCCTGCAGAGATGTCCTGGGGCTGAGATGATTAATTTGCAACAACCACAACAATAATCTTTCACATTTGGCATGATTTCAGTGGGTGGAGCTCTGCCCCCATGTCTCTCACAGCTACAATTTTGCTGGGACTCCCTGATGACACACTCGATCATTTTATGACTCAATGTCAAGGGTGTCTCTAACTTCAAAGATTCACCACGACCTTCCGTCCAGCACACTCTCCATGTGTCAACCAAGTAAACGAAAAGAAACCCACTGTATTCAATTTCTGTCAAATGGTTTAATTCCAGTCATTCATCTTCAGCCATGTCATTCTGAAGCCAACTAAACCCAGAGTTAGCTCACCCACTAACTACAACAATGTACAATTTTATAGTAGCTTTAAAAAAGTAGAAGGTCTTAATGTGCTTCACAGGAGTACTATCAAACAGAATTTGACACTGAATCACAAAAGAGGAGGTACTAAAAGAGATGACCAAAAACCTGATCAAAGAAACAAGTTTGAAGGAGCGACTTAAAAGAGGAAAGGGAGGGAGTGAGGCAGAAACTTAAAACCATAAGAAAGAGGAACAGGAGTAAACCGTTCAGCCCCTTGAGTCTGCTGTGCCAATCAATAGCATGGCTCATCCAACGTTTCTCATGGCCACTTTCCTGTATGTTCCCCATAAACTTTGATTCACTTACTGATCAAGAGTCTATCTAATTCAACCTTAAATATACACCAGCGATCTGCCCCCACAGCTCTGTACAGCAAGGAGTTCAAAAGACTCTCCATCCACCGACAGAAGAAATTCCTCCTCATATCAGTCTTAAATTGGCCCCACTTTGTTTAAAGGAAGGAATGTTGGAACTTTGGACCAATGGAAGGATTATTGAGATTGAGAATGTACAGGAGGCTAGTATTGAAGGAAGTGGAGGGTTGACAGTCTGGAGGAGATAACAGAGAGGGATGAGGCAACAAAGATATTTAAAACAAGGATAAAAATTTTAAAATCTTGTCGTTGCTTACCCAGGACAAAGTTATGACAATGGACACAGGAGAGATGGGTAAATAGGCCTTAGTGTAAGTTAAAATACACACAGATTTTTCAGAGATAGTAAGAACTGCCGATGCTGGAGTCAGAGAAAACACAGTGTGGAGCTGGAGGAACACAGCAGGCCAGGCAGCATCAGAGGAACAGGAAAGCTGACATTTCGGGTTGGGACCCTTCTTCAGAAAATCAGATTTTTCAATTGTCTTAAGTTTACGGAGACTAACAAGGTGAGAGACCAAAAAGAAAGCACTGGATTATTCAAGTCCAGAGACAACAAAGGTTTAATGTTCTGTTTCAGCAGCAGACATCCTGAGGCAAGTGAGGAGTCAGATAATATTAGGAAGGTGGAAATAAGTGCACTATGTGCTAGTGATGATTGATGGTTGAGAATCCATCTTGGGGTCATTGGACACCACAGTTGTAAACAATATCTCAGCATCAGACACTTGTCTAGGAGAGGGATTAGGGTAGTGGCTATGGATTAGAGTTTGTAGGAAGCGCAATTCCTTCGGTCTTTCCACTATTTAGTTGCGAGACATTTTGCTCATTCAGCACTGGATTTTGGACAATTTAGAGACAGAGATGTTGAGAGAAGTGGGACTGAGACAGAACTTGTTGTCATTATAGTATATGTGATTTTGGATGATATCACTGAGGGACATCACATGGGCGAGAACCAGAAATAGGAATGTCACTAAGCGTCACCACTCTCTACTTAACCACAAGATGAACTCATACCCTTACCCATAAAATGGTGACTCACCAAATTGAAGGGCTGAGCATCAACAGTAATTATATATTTCTCTACAACCCACATTTTCTGGATACCAAAGGGTGCACATGAATAGACTTTTCATCTCCAATGTCCTTCTAGCTGCTGTCATACCAAGGGTGAAAAATATAGATTTATGCTTTTTTTTTGCTTAACTTGCTTTTTGTGTCACCAGAAACAACCACTAAGGGGTTAATTGCAATGTCACACAAAGTTCTTTTCAGCTGATAGTCATCAGCCTCGAACAATTCTACAAAACTTCCATGATACTCCCTATGGTTGCCTGAAGCATTAACTGGTCAATTAAGTCAAGGCTATAATTTTTAACCACAAATATTTACAAGATTTCATATGTTCAGTGTCAGTAAATGAGTATTTATGCTTTGTAATCTTGAGGTTTGCAGGTGTCTTGCTATAGTTGAGCTAATGTATAATTAGTCCACCTTTCGGAGATTGGAGAGTCAGTCAAAGAACCTCATGTCCAATTATAAAATCCAATTCATGTTGTAAAGACTTCTCATCCATATAAAAACCAAAAGACCTGCAGGTGCTGTAAATCAGAGACAAAAATAGAAATTGCTGGAAAAGCTCAGCAGGTTTGATAGCATCTGTGGAAGGAAATCAGTGTTAACATTTTGAGTCAAGTGACGGTTCCTCAGAACTGATGGCAGCCAGGAAAATGTCAGTTTTTACGCAGAAGATAGGATGGCAGGGGGAGGGTGTAAGGAGTAAACAGTAGTTGGGGATAGAACCCAAAAAGAGAGGAATAGTTAGAAGGCCAAAGGAGTGGATATGATCTGGCTTGCAGGGTGAATAATTGTTAATGGGGACTGTTATTGGCTAACAATGGATGGTATGTAATAGTAGACTATGTGATACCTAGACCTGGTTGTGACGTTTGGGATAAGGACACAGGAGAGCTCAGATCCTAAAGTTATGGAACTCGATATTGAGTCCGGAAGGCTGCAGGGTCCCCCAGGTGGAAGATGAAGTGCTATTGTTCCAGCTTGCGTTGAGCTTCGCTGGAGCATTGCAGCAAGCCTCCTGTAGAGAAGGCCACATCGGGAACAGCGATACAATACACCACATTAGCGTGTGTGCAAGTGAACATCTGTTTAATATAGAAGGTTTTCTTGGGGCCTAGGATGGAGGTGAGGGGGGGAGGTGTAGGGGTAGGTATAGCACCTCCTCCTGTGGCCTCCTCTACACTGGGGAGACCAAGCGGAGGCTCGGAGACTGCTTTGTGGAGCACCTACGCTTGGTTCGGGACAAACGACAACACCTCCCAGTCGTGAACCAGTTCAACTCCCCCTCCCACTCACTGGACGGTATGTCCATCCTGGGCCTCCTCCAGTGTCACAACGATGCCACCTGGAAACTGGAGGAACAGCATCTCATATTCCGCCTTGGAACCCTACAACCCAATGGTCTCAATGTGGACTTTACTAGCTTCAAAATCTCCCCACCCCCAACCTTATCCCAAGATCAGCACTCCCCGTTTCCGCCTCCTTAACCTGTCCATCTTCTCTCCCACCTATCCGCTCCTCCCAACTCACTGACCAACCACCACCCCCACTTCCCACCTACACTCACCTTTACTAGCTTCATCCCCGCCTCCTCAAGATGTCCGTCTTCCCTCCACCTATCTGCTCCACTATCCACCTTCCATCATTGCTTCCCCCTCTCTGTATTTATTTCAGAGCCCCCTTCCCCTCCCCCATTTCTGAAGAAGGATCCAGACCCAAAATGTCAGCTTTCCTGCTCCTCTGATGCTGCCTGGCTTGCTGTGTTCATCCAGCTCCACACCTTGTTACCCTAAAAAACTACTTTTGTTCTTTCTTCACAGAAGACAACAAAAAACTTCTCATAATTGAGAGAAGAAAGGTTCTTTTGGGAAGGTGGATCTGAAGAAAATTTCCATTAGTTTTTTTGTAAAAAATGCAAAAATTAGCAGGACCTGAATCTACATTCCAGCGTACAAGAGGAGGTGACTATAAAAACAATCATCTTCCAAAATTGTGTAGATTCTGAAAAGGTCCTGGCAAATTAGTGGATGGTAAATTTAACCCCACTGCTTAAAAAAAGAAAGAGGAATAAACTCAGAATTACAGACTAGTTAGCCAAACATCAGTAGTAGAGTAAATGCTTGAGCCTATTATAAAGGATGTAATAACAGGATACAAAACAATACCAACAGTATTACACAGGATTTATAACCATAAATACTTTCTGACAAAACTAATTGAATTTAAGAATGTAACCAGTAGAATAGATGAAGGATATGATGTATTTTAATTTTCAGGAAGCTTCTGATAAGATCCAACATGAGAGGTTATTTTCTTAAGGGAAAGTACATGAGATTGGTGATAGTATACTAGAAAGGATTGGGGATTAGTTAGCAGACAGGAAGTAGAGCAGGAATAAATGGGTCATTTTCAGGGCAGAAAGCAGCAATAAATGGGTACTGCGGGGATTTGTGTTTGGGCCCTAGCTATTCGCAATACATATCAATAATCGTTCCAAGTTTGCTGATGACACAAAACTAGATGGAAGTGAGGGTATGGAGGAGAATGTGAAAGAGGCTTCAGGGTGATTTAGACAACTTTAATGAATTGGGCAGATCCAGTATAATGTGGATAAATTTGAAGTTGCCCACTTCAGTTGGAATTTTTTTTCATTCATTCACAGGATGAAGGTGTGGCTAGCTAGGCATCATTTAGTACCCATCCCTAATTGCCCAGAGGGCAGTTAAGAGTCATCCACATTGCTGTGGGTCTAGAGTCACATGTAGGCCAGACCAGGTAAGGATGGCAGTTTCCTTCCCTAAAGGACATTAGTGAACCTGGTGGGTTTTTCCCAACAATTGACAATAGATTCATGGTCATCATTAGACTCCTAATTCCAGATATTTATTGAATTCAAATTCCATCATCTGCCGTGGCAGGATTCGAACCCAGGCACCCAGAACATTATCTGGGTCTCTGCATTAACAGTCCAGCGATAATACTACTAAGCGATCGCCTCCTCATCCAAATGAGAATGGCAGGATATTATTCAAGTAAATGGTGGATTGGGTAAGGTTGATGCAAAATGGAACATGGTCCGGCTGTACATCAATCATTGGAAACAAACATGCAGGTGCAGCAAGAGATTAGGAAGGTGAATGGTATGTTGGCCTTTATGCAAGATGGTTTGAGTACAGGAGCAAGGAAGTTTTACTGCCGCTGTACAATGCCTTGGTGAGACCACACCTGGAGTATTGTGTGCAGCTTTGGTCTCATTACCTAAGAAAAGACATACTCGCCAGAGATGGAGTTTCACAAAGGGTTACCAGATCAATTACGGGGTTGGCACTTGTCATATGAAGAGAGATCATGTCAACTGGGCATGTATTTACCAGAGTTAAGATGAACGAGAGGGGATCTCTGACAGGTCTGTACAGAATGGCTGCAGGGATGATCTTTCCCCTGGCCTGGCATTCAGAACAGGGGTCACAGTCTCAGATAGACCATTTAGGACTGAGGCGACGAGAAATTTCTTTACTCAGATGATGGTGTATTTGTGGAATTCCCTACCACAGAAAGTTGTGGAGGCAAAGTCCCTATCTATAATTAAGAAAGAAACAGGTATATTTTTAGAAACTAAAGGTGTCAAAGGATATGGGGAGCAAGCAGGGGTATGGCATTGAAATGGAATATCAGCCATAATTGTGTTGAATGGAAAAACAGGCTCAATATATGAAATGGACTATCCCTGCTCCTATATTCTATATTTCCAAGGCTGCCAATACACGGGCTTCATGCAGCCAAATGTAATCCAGGAGTAAACTTCCAGACAGGTTTTTCACTTGAACTTTTACCTGACAGCTGGACTTAATTTGAGGTTGCAATGGAAATCGGTAGCAGCAGAATGAGCCTTGTGCTATTTAAAGCACCAATTCACATTGAGATGTCGGAATTTGTAAAATATGAACTGAGCTTTTTCCCCTCACTTAGTAGCTGACCTGCTGTGCATTTTCACCAGTTTCCAATTCCAATTTCTCTTAGCTAGCTGTAAAATCATATTGTGTGAGATCAAGTTAAATTGTCAATAGAAAATGAAGAGTAAACAATTGAGAGAGTATTACCTATGGAAAAGATTTTGTATTATAATGCTTATAGTTATGCTTCAATCCATATGTACTTTTATGCAACTGCTTTATTATGGGGCAATAATTAACAATCTACCTTTTGAGGCTGATTAGCTCAATTTCTTTAAGAGACGTGATGAAAGAAAATCTTGTTTAAGTCTGCCTGATGCCTCAAAAATATCCTTGTATAATCAGGCCAGAACATTTAAAAGAAGGAGCAATCTCTATAAAACAGAAATTATTCCCACTGTTGCAGCTACCATGTTACATTGATAAGAAGCAAAAACTTGGTTTGAGTGGCAGACATTTCTGACTGCAGAAGCAAAAAAGCACAAATAACATTTCCAATTATATCAACACAGACTGCAGTGGAATTGGCAACTTGAATCCACACAAGAGCAACTTTTTGTTGCTCAATCTGTCCATCCATTCTGGCAGATTACAACTGTAGGGAAAGCAGCTGATACGATTTGCTTGCAATGTACTTTAATATTTGTCCTGGGACTCTGGTATATTGCTCAACAAGTCAGCACCAGTCACCCAGGTGCCACCACCCCTTTTCACTGGCCAATTGAAAAAGCCTTTTGCATTGCTGATTTCAGTTCCAAGGCATCATTGCAAACTTGCAGTACGGAACTCGCCTGCACAATATTGTCATTTCATTGGCAGGATTACTATGACCTTACAGTAAAATAAATACATAAAAACATACGTACAAGTCAAGAACGTAAACTGGCCTTGTCAAGAGTAGGCCAGGCAGTGTCAGCGCAAAACTGTCATTAATAGAACAAAGCTGGATTCTTACACTGAGTCCTTCATCCAATTCAACAAGACTTATGATGAGCAGACAGAAGGCTGGATTGTCAGCTAACCTGTGCCCAAAGTAAGAATCAAAATAGTCCTGACACTCCAATGATCAAAACTTGGAGAACATGTGGCTTGGACATAGGATCAGCTGACTTGTACTTGGGCTTCTAAGAGAGCTCTGTTGATATTTTTAGTCTCCCCGGGAACTATATTGATCATGATTTCACCATACTTGATAACTTTAATTAGTAAACCTAAATAAAGAAGGGAGAATTACCCTCAACACTGAGTGAAGTATTGGAAGCTAACTGTTCCTTTCTATTTGAAAAGCCCCAGTCCCAGGAAGCTGTCCAGCCAGCATTTCCAAAGATGTGTTTACTGTGGCTCACCTCATGCTCAGCTTTTCTTAAGTATATCAAAGCACAGCAGCAGACACACAAAAATGGCAAGAATTTATGAAATTTACCTCCCACAAATCAACATCATTATTAATTTGTGATTTGAATTCCGTGTAATTAGAACTTTAGTGAAGGCTTGAATTTTCCATGGAATGGTAAGATTTTGTAAAGTATGTATTACTGTTTTACTGTATGTATTACTGTTTAGTAAACCACTCACAATAACCATACACTGTCAAAGTCATTGTCTGTTAAAAATGCTATTCACAAAGAGGTCTAATATGCATGTTAAAAAATTAGAAAACAGTTGAATAACCTAAAGCATTCTAACTCCCATTCTCTACTTCCTATTTCCCCATCCAATTTAAAAGTACACTATCATACTGATTCTTCAAACGCCTCCTATCTTGTCCTGTTCCTTACTCTTACTTCTCTTCAGACATGTTTATTCATTCCTCTACCCATCATGGGCCTTCACTCTTACAAGCCTCGGCCTACCTTATGCAGCTTTTCTGATGCTCCGACTGTTGACTATGGTCCTCCTTCCCTGTATTTTTCTGATCATTGTTTCATGCACAAGCTCCTTAACAGAACTTTATACCACTCTGTGACGTGATCACTTCCTCTGACTGACACAGTGGAAGGAACACAGAAGACATTGTGATATTTATCCAGGTGACCACTCCTGATACCTTGTGGTATTTGTCAACTCTACCAATATGTGGTACTGAGTGGGGATTGTTTCAAATAACTCACTGCCACCAATCCTCATTTGTTTTTGCTTTGTCTTAGGCCTATCTATCGATAACTGGTAGAGGATACACCATGGCAGAGTACTTATCAAAAGGACACTATTCTTAAATAATAAGAAAGTTTGTTGTATGGTAGTAATAAGTTTAACTAAGTTTGTTCAGGCATAATTACTAGTACCTTATGAAACCTAGACAGAAAAGCAGTTCTCCCAAAATACCAGATTTAAACTCCTTGTCTCAGCCCCAGATTGCATGGGACATCAGAGAATGGTTCGGGTCAATGGATCATGAAAACTAACCCCCTCAGAACCATTACCTTGTACAACATCAAAATATCAGAGGTAAAATGATAATCATTGGAATGAAATTAGTAGAAGAAAGAAAGGGCATTCATTTACTTAACAATATAGAATATTAATTAATATCTCAAATTGCTTTACAACATGGCCACTTACTTGTGCCTAGCAAAATCTCAATCGAAGCAAATTATTCAGTGACCAGATAATTTGTTTCTTTCCGTGGTAACTGAGGGAAAAAGTGACAGACATTGCAGTGCAGTGTTGAGGGATTGTTTTAATGTTAGGATTTCTGTGCTTCAGATAAGGTGTTAAACTAAAGCCCTCTTTGCCTCCACAGAAGGCTATAAATATCACATGACATTACTTCAACATAGGTGTGATGTTCCCTGTGGGATTTATACATGTAATTTTTAATGTTAGTTGCTGTCAGCTTGGATTTCAGGTTTTCTGTTAGTAACTGGTGGATTTTTCTGAAGTTAATCATTAACTTGTAAGCATGTCTGTAGCCGTGGTGAATGCTTTTAATATAATTTTTGAAGCCTGCCTTAGAGTGAATGTGTTTGATTTACCTCATGGATTCCATTTAAAAATTGTGTCCCTCAGAGGACAAGATGAAAATGCTTTGTTTCAAGTTGCCATTGTGGGACGGGAAGCATTTTGTTTGTTCCAAAGGGTGTTGTTGTAAGCTGCAGAAAAGATCTTCAGAGTAGGGCCATAATTTCAAATTTCTTCAAACTGGCAACATTGTTTGCAACAATTAGACCAGTATGTTAAAAGTAGAGAAGATTTACCTTAAATAAGCAGATTTGACGTAAAGAAACATTGATTGTACAACATAAATTATTTAAAGTAATAGAAATAGCACGAAATGGCATTTATATCAGGTTAAAAAATACACAAAATAGCCAAGGAAGAAAAGGAGTAATGCTGCAAGTTTTCTGTCAGATTCAAATAGGTATGAAAGCTGCCAAGAATAAAACTGCCATCTTAAAGTCATAGGTCAAGAAGGTAGAGTACCTTTCGCTAAAATATTTAGGAGATTTGCCACATAGCACCTGGTGCCTGGGTTTGAGTTTACCCTCAACCACTTGTCTGTGTGGAGTTTGCAGACTGTCCCCGTGTCAGCGTGGGTTTTCTCCAGATGTTCCGGTTTCCTCCCATAGTCCAAATATGTGCAGGTTAGGTGGATTGGCCATGCTAAATTGCCCATAGTGTCCAGGGATGTGCAGGTTAGGTGGATTAGCCTTGGGAAATGCAGGGTTACAGAGAAAGGATGGGTGGTGGGCCTGGGTAGGATCCTGTTCGGAGGATCGAAGTAGACTTGGTGGGCTGTATGGCCTGCTTCCACACCGTAGGGGTGTTGTGATTTTACCGAAGGACTATCTTGAGAATACAGAGGTTAAAGACAAAAATTTTACAAATTAAAACATGGAATTAAGAGAAATTTATAGCAGATTTGAAGAAACAAGCTTTAAAATAGTAAAACATAACAATCAATTACATGGAGTATTAGAAGATTTTATCTTTCTTTGTTGCAATTAAACTTTAATTGCAATTTCAAAAAATTCTCAAAGCTGGAAGTTTTCTGACGAGTTTTATTGCAATTAATTTGAAACCATAGTTCAAATTTAAAGAAGAAAAGTTGAAGATGTTGCAGAATTTAAACATATTTTTCAAAACTTTCAAAAGTTAAAATTAACAATTTAGTTTAACAAAGAAATAGAGCAGTATTTACTCCCCCAGGAAGACTCTAGGTTACAGAAACTTCAGACTGAGAATTAATTTGCTCAACATTGAAGAACCAATTAATGTTATACAGAATTGTTTCAGATCTACACACCAAAAGTAAGCAGAACAAGTTAATACATTGCTTTATTCCATGGCCATATTATTAACAGACAAAATGTTAAGGAAGATATTAGTACCTTTGATAATTTCTTAACATCATTTATATTATTTTGCTTTAGGAATTAATCACATTATGGAAGGAGTAGTAAAATAAACAGCTTTCAGGAGAACCTGTTAACGATTTCATCAATAATTTTACATGTTGTTTAAATCTTATGAATATGGAATACCACAACAAGATCTTTGTAGAAATGGAAGGTGAAATTCTATTGGATTCTGACCAATGTGGGCCAAGGCAAAATTTATGGCAGAGTTGGAGGAGGTCCATCTTGATGATGGGAGTACCTCATGCCATCTGCTGTGTATTTGCCAAGCAGCATGGTGAGTTCCTCAATAGGCATTGGCAAGTTGCCAAATAAGGATTATTGCTTGTTATAAATGCCTTGTTAATAGTCCAATATTTATCTTCCTATCTTACTAAGCAAGCAAGCTGTTGACAAGTCAGAATTGTTGCCTGGCAACTTCATTTTGCTGCGTGCTTGAAAGTGCTTTCATGCTGGACACCAGGGACTAACATCTTAGGGCACTCTACATGGGGACCAGCTACATGCATCCCATATCCAAGGACGTTGGCATTTGATATGTGTCAGACTCTAAGAAAAAAATGGCACATTTCCAATCTGATAATAGGAGCTTCTGCACTTCAATGCAGCACCCTGGGCTGAACCAGCAACAATCATTGTAGAGCAGCAGCAAGGACACTGCACACTCAGGCACTTGCACCCAGATCATGGATGGCACCAAACTGCATTTTCAGGCTCTTTGCTCACTGTCATTGTGCTCGTTCACTGTGAGCCAAACTGGATGCTCACAGCATCCCTGCCTGTTCCGCCTGGTCTTCTCTTTGCGCACTTTGCCCCATCAGGCTCACATCATTTCTGTTTTTGCATGCCATTTAGTGCAGGCACAAAGGAAAGAAGCATGTCATGGTGGTCATCAGGCCTCAGTCAAGCCAAAGGGTTTGCATTGATACCTGTCCAGTGGCTCGGATATGGTCAGTTGACCACTCGGGGTGGCCAGTGTCAGGATCTCTCCACATGAGACGCCAGGAGCCAACAGCCAGGCAGTCGACCACCTATTATGTCTTGTTTTGCTCAATGGGAGGTATTTTCCTTCTAAAATGAAAAAAAGACAGTTATTAGAAGAGATGAAAGTATGTGACACAGCTGTTACGTTCTGTGCAAGTCAGGAGGTGTCCCCAAAGGGTAAGTAGACACTGCAGTGGGGATGCAGCGTTAACTGTGTTGGGCATCTGGGTGCGTGAGAGTGAGTGAGGGAAGATGTTGCAAGCATTAGTGAGGATGGTGGAGTTTGAACAGAACAGGGTTGGACATAGTAGCAGAGGTAGAGTGAGTGTGCTTGAGATATTAGTGAGAAGAAGGTCCCACCTATGCTGGAGGAGTGAGGAAGAACACTGCCGGGTATTCCTCCAGACTGCTCTAAGCTGGATGGCAGCCTTGGAGTAGGTTGCTCCGGCTTGGTGTCACTGACTCCACTGCTGGTTCAGGGGCTGCAGGAAGTCCCACTTCCTAACCATTCCAACCAGCAGGATCTCCCGGTCCCTGCCCACAAAGCAGGCTATAATATCCCACGCACATCTGTCATGTCTTTCTGTGGAACTAGTCACTTCTAAGTTGCAATTCTAAGTTGAAGTTGTTCCAAGTTGTACTTCTAAGTTTGTCAGTTCTGTAGTCTACAGCTATGTAACATAGTGCTAGTTACCATTTCTTGGAAGACAACAACGTCAGGCTGTCGAGTCCCATCTGGTTGAAGGTTGGGTTGTGTCCACGGTGAGGGCCGGGAGGGGGGCAGGTGAAGACAGGGCAGATAATTTCTGGTCATGGGGCAAGGATGTCTCACATCCCATGGAGAGAGGGGAATGTCAGGTCAGAGGTGGGAATGGGATGATTAGCTCCTGGGGAAAAGGCGGTTGTCAGATGTCAGATCCAGACGGCGGGTAGGGGTGTTACCTTCTGGAAGGAGAAGGAGCCTCCGAGTCTTGGACAAAGGGGATTAGGTGGCTCTTGGGCTGAATGGGGATGTGTCCAGTCCTGGGCAGTGATGTGGGTGTCAGGACCCAGGTGAATGGGGGCTGTTAGATCCTGAGTGGAGGAGGCCTGTTGAGTCCAGGCAGAGAAGATGGTGTCAGGTCCTGAGCAAAGAGGGTAATTACCCAGGGAGAGTGGGTATATCACCTGGCTTGGGGCTTGTCAGTTTCTGGGCAGGCCCGGCATGGGGATCAAGCCCCAGAGCGGAGAGTGAGGCTGTCAGCTCCCAAGTGGAAAGGGTGGGGTGATAGGACCAGTCACAGGAAAGTTTTGGTTCCAAGTGGAGCAGGGGATGGTAGATGTAATGGAATGGGTGACTGTGGTGAGGGTGGCAGGTGGCAGGTTAAGGATTAGGGTATGTAAGGGGAATGGGGAGATATTGGCATCTGGTAAATTGGGAGTCATTTAATAGTTACCCATGAGTATAACTAAGTTTTTAAGAGTCAAACCTATCTTAAGTAACTATTTACTTCATTGCTCCAAATTCGCTGATTTAAATTTCAGAGGTTTCTACGTGTAGGGGAATTACCCAACCGACTGTCAAATTTTCCTGGATATTCCCTTAGAGGCTGCTAGATCATGGATTCTGCAGCTTCCTCATGCAACTGTCACCAAAAATGAAGAAACAACCATCCAACCATTGTTAAATCCAGACCTCTGTATTTTCACCCTGTCCGTATAACATAAAGGTTCAGGTGTTAAAGAGTAGGAGTGCACGTTGAGAGTGAAAGGCAGAAGATGGTCAAAATCATAAAACATGTCAAAGAGTTTCTACCTACCAACTTCCATGTTTCTCTGTGGCATGTTTGACTACAGGTGAAGAAGCTACCACAGGGAAGGGCAGAATGAAGTTAACGTTAAGTTAGTTATTAAATTATAATGATAGTGAGATGGATTTCTTTTATCTTATGAAGTTTCATATTTAAGTTGTTGGTAAAGCATGGACTCTCTGTCCAGCTGGCAGTGGTCTTGCAAGTGTTTGCCATGACCTGACATAACACCACAAAGCTCCTGATATACTGGTATTCAGACATGCTTAAAGAGGCTTAAATAAAAATGAAGTCTTGGAAAAGTTCAGCTGGTCTTGCAGCATCTGTGAAGACAGAAACAGAGTTATTCTTTGGCGACCTGGAGAACTTCTTAAAATGTGGCTGAAGACAACATTCAGAAATCATAAAATTGAGGTATAAAAGTGCCATAATGATCACTGGAAATGTCCTCAAACAATCCTTCAGCATTTTGATGAAATATTTCTGGTGGCTGGACAGATTTGGGAACACCAAATGATAAACAACAGCTGAAGTCTCCAGAATGGTTGTGGTCTGTTGCACTGCATACTACATTGCCTTGCTGTATTTGCAGGAACAGATTACGGAACCTCAAGGAGAAACTGGAGGAGGAGTAGGGAGACTATAAGGCAGAAGGTAAGGGGATTATTGTAAAAGGTTATGGTTCTGAGTGTGTTAATGTTCATGTTGCATTGGCTCCACCCATTCTACTAATGTCATACACACTGTGGCTTGAAATAGGGAGTTCTACTCCAGCTTTCAGAGGGGGGAGATGGACCTGTATCTATTCCCTGAAGCCCTAATCATTAATGTAGTCGTGCATTTAGTGCTACACTGTAATAAACCTCTTTGTTATTAAGTACAGTTTCTCTTCTGTGGATACTTAATGATAGTGTATCCACTGCAATTAATCATCAGATAAATCAAAAACAAAGGAAAGATAAAGGAAGAATAATTGCAGTGATCAGCTTAAACAACTCTTACCAGTACCTGGGACAGATGGCGCAGAACTGACTCTATCATAAGGGGAAGAAATTCAGAAGACCCAGAAGCAGAAAAATTCACAAAGGTGAGTTACCAACTTTAAGACCATTGCAGCTTTGACAAGTCACAGTCAGTCAGCAGCTGAAAGATAATTACCAGCAAAGAGAGACAGCTGTATTTGTGGAAGCAGTAAAAAGGCAAGGAGAGTACTTCAAAGGCTAAACTTCATTCAGAAGCTGGTAAGAAGACAAGGACTGGGACAAGATTTGGGCTAGGAAAACAGGGGAAAGCCTGCCATTCTTAGACAAATGTACATGTCTTTAAAAAAGAGTATACATATGAAGTAATTTAAAGCTTCAAGAGGTAAAGTTAGAATCCCTAAAAGAAAATAGCTTTATGAGAAATGAAACAAAAAACAGAAAGAAAAAGCAAGCCCTGCAAAACAAAGTCCTCACTGTCACAATAAGCATTGCTGGCATCAACCATAAATATACCTAAGGACAAGATGCATGCAAGGAACAGGGAAAGTGCTGTAAAAGAAATTTAGACTGGGATTACAGAATTGGGAAGGCCTCAAAATTTATTTAAGCTGAAAACAAGCGAATTTAAAGAAATCTGGTAAAGAAACTAGCAGAAAAAGAATTGTAAGGGAAATATTAAACATCTAGAAGGGCTGGATAAGTTATAATTTTGACAGGAATATTTTAAAAACTGCAGCCAGATAACTTTGTATTTCAGGATGCTTTGTAGCAGAAAAGAGGTTAGTCTTTTAGACCAAGGAAGATGGAAAAATGTTCATTTTGCCTGAGAAGATGTAGAAAAACTCCATCTTAGCTACAGAAGGGAAAACTGAAGAAGAAGTGGTTAGTCATCCTTATGATAATTAAAAATGGTCCTCAATGCAACAAACATTTTTGCTATTTCTATCACTGGCTTTAACTGTTCTGGAGTCTGAAGCTGATCAGTGAAAGATTCCTCAGTAGGCTCAAGTGAGTTCTGCTGCTCATTCATGCTCTTAGCATTTGCTTGTTCTGGCAAGTTTGCGGATTTTTAGCTTCTGATCTGCCTTCGGTGATGATAGGAATGTTTCCAGACTTGACAGTCTTGCAAAATTACAAATTTCATAATGGGTTATGAGATTTTCAGTTTCTTTTGAGGTCTCTGACCACCACAGATGGTGGTCTGATCCTTTGCTGTAAACAGGGTAATGCCTTAGTGTCCCTTTTGTATCCTTTCTCACACATCTTCCCAAAGAGAAGCTGGAATAACTCCGTCCTCTTCCAATTGTTGGCTGTTTCACACCCCCAACATCAGTCGCAGGCTCTTTCCTCTCTCCCAATCCACCTCCTCCCCCCGCCCCGTCCCTATTCTTGAACCTCCTTTAATATCCAAACTGTGGAATCATATCTCCCTTCCATTTGTCACCACTGACTCTCCCTGATCCTAGTCTCTTTCTGTCTTTGCAAAAGTGGCCTCTCTATACCCTCTGTCAACCACAATTTTTCTCAACTATCTTGATTGTTCACTCTCTCTCAACTTCAGCTAACTCACCGTTCCCTGGTACTGATAGTCCTTTCCAACCACTGGGAAACAGACCTACAGTGTTCTTTAGGTTCTCCCATCAAGGATCTCCAAGACTGTTGTTCAGCATCACGCACACGTTCACTGCCTCTCATAACACCAGAGTCTTTGCTTCTGGTGGGTTGAGACCATTTAAGGAAGGGACCCATTTCTGTGTGTGTGTGTGTGTGTGTGTGTGTGTGTGTGTGTGTGTGTGTGTGTGTGTGTGTATTTGTGTGTGTGTGTGTGTGTGTATTTGTGTGTGCGTGTGTGTTGTGTGTGTATTTGTGTTGTGTGTGTGTGTGTTATTGTGCGTGTGTGTGTGTATTTGTGTGTGTGTGTTTGTGTGTGCGTGTGTGTGTTATTGTGCGTGTGTGTGTGTATTTGTGTTTGTGTGTGTGTTATTGTGTGTGTGTTGTGTGTGTATTTGTGTTGTGTGTGTATTTGTGTGTGTGTGTGTGTATTTATGTTGTGTGTGTGTGCGCGCGTGCGCACACGTGTGTGAAAGTTTGTGAAGAGTCTGAAACTTGTGTGGCCAAGTACATTAGCTGCTAAAGAAAATTGATGTTTTCTTTCTCTGTAGTAATTAAAGAACACTGTTAGTGAAAAATAGGTTTTGACTTTGGCTGACTAGCATTGCTGCTGTCCTCAGAATATAGCCTGACACATTTTTTCAGTTCTAAGAAAATCAAAGATGTGCAAGCATTCAGAATGCAAGCAGGTTTGTTCTAGTTTGTTAGTTCCTTTGTGTAAGCTAGTGAGTAACAAAATGAAAAAAACTTCTAACAATGAAATGTATCCAACATAGGTTTCTTTTGTAAATACATTTGTGTTTCACCGTGGAATCATTCATTGAACAGTGTCAAATTATTCGAAGTTAGATCTGTATGTCAAGATTAATTATTAAATGTTAAACTATTACCCTTCTGCAATAGGTTGGAATAGAATCTCCAATCAGTGTCAGTACTCAGGACTGCAAAGTGACGGTGAATATTTTTGTTGTGTAGCAAGATGGTAAAAACTTTTGATCATGACTGTAGCCTATGCTTACTGAAAATAGTACTGGAGCTTTACATTATTACAGCACAATACAATTCTTCCCCTACAAAGTCTATCATGGAACTCATTCTGTACAGTCTCTTCTCATTGATAGTGGATTGATTGAATGCAGGGAACTCGAGAGACTAGCATAAGAGGAGTTCATGTATTTTAGCAGGTTTTAGAACAGAGATAGAGGAGAAAGAGACCATGGAGATATCTAAAATCAAGACACTGCTTGAGTGGGAGCCGGTGTAAATCAGAAAGCAGAAGAGTAATAGGTCAACAAATCATGGTCTATATGAAGACATGAGCATCAAAGTTTTGGATGAGCTCAAATTTAAGAAGGATAGAACGTAAGAGAGTAGTTAGGATTGGAATTTTCATGTTTAGTGGAAACAAAGACGTGATGAGGGTTAACTCAATAGATAAAGCTGAGACAAAGGATGGGTAAATTGATCTTAGGAAAGTGGAAATAGACGATGAAGGAAAACGTCTTAATGGAAACTTTGAATTTATACACAATAGTATGAATTACAATCAAATACCAGTCAAGAGCTATGCAATATCATCATAATCCTCACCCGGGAGGACAGATTGGGCTTGTTCCCACTGGAGTTTAGAAAAGTGAGGGGCGATTCAGTTAAACTGTACATGGTCCTGAACAGTCTTAACAAGGTGGACATGTAAAGGATGTTTCTTCTTTGAGTGAGTTCAGAATGAGAGGGCACTGTTTAAAAATTAGGGGTCACCGTTTTAGAACAGAGCTAAGGAGATTATTTCTTTCTCACAGGAAGCTGTGATTTTGGAACTGTGCATCAGTTGACGGTGGAAATGGGTCATTGAACATTTTTATGGCGAGGTAAATCGATTCTTGTTAGTTAAGGGAATGAAACGTTATTGAGGGGAAATGAGTTTGTAGAATTTAAAACACTAACAGACCTGTTATGATTTTATTGAATGGCGGGCCAGTCCCGAGGGGCTGAATGGCCTACTTCTGCTCCCATTTTGTGTGTTTGTATGCAGACCATATTGAAATATTTGACCTTTACTAATCTTACTAAATTACAATCTGCAGGGGTGTGTCTGTGAATACACACACATCCTGACTTATATTTACAGTGTCAGAGGTTTAGTGAACTGGCAGGAAGTCAATGATTGCTCAAATTTCATTCAAATGGTTTTACCTTGAGACTTGATTGTGACATTCCTTGATGAATCAGGCTTCCTTCATTGTTTTAATTTGACATGCCTGATATCCGTTGCAGCACATAACTGCCAGTTTTATCTTGAACCCTGTCAATAGAATTAAAAGGAATATTATTTATTGTAATGCCCAGTGCCTATATGGAAACTGTGCTACTTTAGTGATGACTCTTCAGTCTGATTGATTAAGGCGATGCAGGGCTACTTGGCCAAATCCCACAGTCCCAAATGCCTTGCAGAAGCTGGCATGCAATTGCATCATTTGGTAAAACAATTTGCCAATGCAAAAAAAAAGAATTTAATGATCGAGTGTGAATATAAAAAATTGCAGGTACTGTTTCCTAACTGCCAAGCAATCCAGCTCATTCTCTACTTTGCTGAATTCATATTTCCCTGCTGAAGAAATTCTCGTCTTCTAATTACTTGTGAAATTTGACTGTATACTTAAGAGCTACCTAAACCAAAAAAAAAGTGGGTTCTGGTCAGCTGGGGATGCTAAAATTTAAAGAAAAATCTTAAATCCAACCCAAACCTACATCCAGCACTTTCGGGTTTGATAGTGGAAGATTAGGTGCTTAAGAGGGTAAATGCTGGGAGGATAATTTCCCCTCATGAGGAGACTCTAGGATCAAGAGGGCATGGTCTTGGAATAAAGAAGCTCCAATTTAAGAATGGAATGAGAAGGAATTTCTTCTCTGAGGTTTGAGGCTGTTTGGAGCTTGTTGCCACTGAGAGCTGTGGGTCAGAGTCTTTGTGTTTATTTAAGGTTGACATAGATTCTTGATCAATAGCGGAACCAAAAGTTATGGGGAAATCACAGGAAAGTGGACGTAAGGGATGTCGAATCTGTCTCGATCCTATTGAATGGCGAAGCAGGCTGGATGGGCTGAATGGCCTACACTTGTTCCTATTTCTTATGAGATACTTCGGGACAGGCACATAACCAATCTTCTCCCAAGAGGCAGTTTGGTCATTTAAATATTATACTGAGCGTATATGCTTCACATTTAACCTGCCTTCCAGATTTATTGCTGAGCAGGTATCTCAAGGCAACGGAAAGTAAGGATTTCATTTGGGTGACAGAAGAGCCTTTTACAGCATTGTTTATGGGCCTACAGAAGCAGTGTTGCAACCTCTGAGCATACTCCTCACCCCCACTTCAGATATTCATCTTTTTTAACCATCAACCCTGAATGCAAACGCCCTGCTATTGTGATTAGAATTAGACTAGAACTGAGTTCTGCAGAAGAGTCTCACAGGACTTGAAATGTTAACTCTGTTTCTCTCTCTACAGGTGCTGCTAGACTTGGTGAGTTTCCTAGAATTCTCTGTCTGTTTCTGATTTCTGGCATTTATAGTATACTGCTTTGCGAACATTTTTAACAGTTGCCCTTTGCTAGGTGCACAGTACAATATTTGCCTCATACAAGTATGCAAAATGGATAAGTAAAGACTTGTTAACATTGCCCCATCATCACTTACCCAGAATCTAACCACATAAAACTTATTTGGTGAGCAAAGACATGGAGAACAATACTTGTTTCATTCAGGAAAACCTCAGAATTCTCAAAGTTGAATAAGCAAGGTTGAAGGAGATTGCAGTAGATTACAACAGATCCTAGTTGTAGCTGATCATAATCCATCAGGTGATGATTCTTCAGTGTCTTTTGATAGCCTCGATGTCATGCATTGCCAGTCACCAAATCACATTATTACAAGAGGATTATCATGGTCAGATAAAAAAGTGAAAGAATCATTTCCAAAGTAAGCCTATTGCCAAAATCATTCTCATTGGTTTTACTAATGTTTATATTACAAGGATAAGAACATCAGGAAACAATTAGCCCAACAAGCAAGTTCCTTCTACAAACCGCATACACATACAATCTGTCCCCTCTTTACAGTGACCACCTCAATTGGACTAAAAGCAGTTTAACTAAAGCACCAAAACATTCATTCTCAACACTATTATTTTCCCTTGTCTGCTGTTTAATGGGACCCCTCCCCATTTTCAAGTATAGTTGTCAAACGTATTGTAAACAATAGATCTATTCCGCGATATGACTCAAAATGTCAGCTTTCCTGCTCCTCTGATGCTGCTTGGCCTGTTGTCTTCATCCAGCTCTACACCTTGTTATCTCAGATTCTCCAGCATCGGCAGTTCCTACTATCTCTGTAACAGATACATTCCGCTCCTTTTCTTAATAATTAGCCATGCCTTTAATTTATGTTAAGTGAGCAAAATGTAATGTTACTTGCTGTATGGACATTTAATAAATCTAGAACATAATGACTTTGTTACACCTCACATGCAAGATAAATCTTCCAGCCACGGAGAGTAAAATTTAACTTTGACTCTCACTTGAAGGACTGCTGCAGGTGGGAGGATACGTAAACAAATTCATCTGGGAGGTGCATGTGTTAATTATGGTCATTTGTCACAAACATGAGGTGAGGCAGGCAATGTAGCAATCCACCTAAGTTTACATCACATGTTGCATCACACACAGGTAGACAGCTCTGATGTAAACTCCCACGCAAAGACAAATTATTTTGATTAGTCCTGCCTTCATGCGTAAGGTTGTTTGGCCTACGAGTTTTTCTGTGTAGCGATGGGAGTCCTTATCTGTTTAGGAACATAGATAACAGGTTTAAAATATGACAAATAAACATGTTTCAATTTAATGATCAGTTACCTTGGAGCTTCAAGCAACATACAATTTAAAAGTGCTCAGAAATGTAGTGAAAAAGTAACTAAATGGCAAAGACAGTGTCACTTATTTATATTGAGATACTCGTGTTTAGATATGAATACTGAACAAGAAACACACTATATTCTAGTCACAGTGGCGCACAGATTTGATGATATTTGACTTCATATCTTGAAGAATGATGTTACTTGATGTTTATAAGCGATGACATTAATATTCCTGGGAAGTATTATTGACGAGGTAAGGAACCTATATTCTTACATGAAAGACCCAGACCTCTTAACCAGAGAAAATCATTACCAGGGAATGAGTCAAATATGATGCAATATGCTAACGTAGGAAAGGAAGATTTACATTTGATTCTGGTTTTACCCAACAACATTAACAATAATGAAACATGTACAATTCTGAGGTGAATGTGACAGTGTTGAAGCTGAGAGAATTCTTTCACTTGTGGAGTAATCTAGAACTAGGGACCCAGTTTTAAGATAAAGAGATGAGGTTGAATTTTCTTCTTTCAAAGGATCATAGTCTTTGGGATTATCTTCCAGAGACCAGTTGACGTTGAGTTATTAATTATATATAAGGCTTTGTTTGACAGATTTTTAATTGACAAGGTAATAGAGGGTTATGAGGACAGGAAAGAAAGTAGTGTTAAGACCACAATCACATCAGTCATGATCTTATTGAATAGCAGAGCAGGCTCAATGGGCTGAATAGCATGCTCCTGTTCATGTTTCTTTTAATTTTATGATTGACAATAGTAATTATTTTAAAACTAAATTTGGCCTGTTGGACACATACAATAGTATACATTTTGATAGTTTCTTTTGAGTTTTCCACGTAATGACACAGTAACATCAGATGATAAACCAGCAGAAGAAATAATAAAGGATAAATACCATCACTCACTCTGTCATTCTTAGCCAGCAGTTTAGATATCGATGGTGTGCCTCCTTTGGTGGATAATTTGGAAGTGGGATCTGCACGAGGTGGGCCACAACATAGGAGTAGCTTGGATAAAAGCAAAATAGCACAGATGCTGGAAAAAAGAACACAGAAATTGCCGGAGAAACTCAGCAGATCTGTGGAGAGAGGCTTGGAGCTGGCACAGGGCACAAAGGTGGGACAGAATCATAAAACCCTACAGTGTGGAAGTAGGCTATTCGGCCCATTGAGACCATGTTGAGCCTCTGAAGAGCATTCAACCCAGACTCACCCATCCCTGTAACCCTACATTTTTCACGGCTAATTCCTCTAGCCGGCACATTCCTGGACACTATAGCATGGTCAATCCACCTAATCTGCACATCTTTGGACTGTGGAAGGAAACCAGGGCACCTGGAGGAAACACAGGCAGAATGTACAAACTCCACACAGACTGTCACCCGAGGCTGGAATCAAACCAGGGTTCCTGATGCTTTGAGGAGGGTGTGCTAGCCATTGAGCCACCATGCACCCTACAGGTGCCAGCTTACTGCAGGGTGTTGTGGCCATTGATGTTTCATCACAAAATAGTAAGATGAAGATTATGATGGGGCAGTCTGACAAAGAAAGCTGAAGGGTGTAGGAATATGGCCAATATCAAGCAGCATAGAAGAGTCCAGCATCTTCTTGTCACAGGACTTTGGACAAACGTTGGAGCTCATATTTTCCGGTGTGGAAGTGCTGCTCAACTCCATTGACATAATAGCAGACACAACCTTAAAGCACAATCTAATGAGTGAGGTCTCAGTTTCCTTTCCAGCACAAATAGACGGCAAACAATATCTGGGTGCAGTGGAAGCTCAGTCTAGTTTCCTGCAGGTTCATGCTGCTGCCAACAGCCTGCAGATTCCACAATTGCATAGCATTACAGCAATCCAGTGATCTGTCCTTTGATGAGATTACTCGGATTGTTGAGGCATTCAATCAGTAACTTTAATTATAACAAGCAGGAAATCTATCTGTTACCCTAACAGACATAAGGATATTAGAAACATAAATGGGAAAAGGTCCTATGGCCCTTTAAGCCTTCTCAGCTATTCAGTAAGATCATAGCTGAATGTCTACCTCAACCCCATTTTCCTGTCCTGCTTGACTTCTTTACAGCTGCCCTGGCATCTTTGACATTCTTCAGTACCAACTGTGTCTGTAAACAGGATTTCTGGCTTGTAAGCCTAAGTTTATAGATGACATAGAGTTTTGGAAATAAACTATAACATTATAGAGTTGATTAAAATAGGAATTACATGTTGTCAGAGCTGACCCGAGCTAAAATCATTTGTAGTGCAAACAGGTAATATTTAAAATGTGCAAGAGTTCACAGGATGCAAAAAATGTAATTCTTTTAACAGCGCCTATGCATTACAAGAAATTACTCTGTGCTTTATGGGGTGTGTAAGTTTTTTACAAAGGTGTATTTTAGACACAGAATTATATTTCTCTTCATGATCCAGTCTCCTGAGTTCCCTTCCTTAACTTCAGCCAACAGGATAAGTGGATGATCCCACTTCCTGGCACATTTAGACACATTTAGCTGAAAGTTACACCAGTGCAATCAGCCAGTAACTTAGCCTTCCATCCCTTCAGGGATATTGGTCCCTGTTTCCGCGCATCTATAAATCAAAGTGGTTGTCATTTACAATTCAACCACTGGGCACAAGCCTACATTGACCAAAGGGTAGAATCACATCTTGGAACTTCAGTTTGCCCACATTGGAACTTTTGTTTTTCATTTGAACAGTACTTGCTGCTAAGGGGAAATTTTACACTGTGGATAAATTCCACACTATAAATATATGTAGATTAGTTGTAATGCATTCTTATTTTCAGCCCCAAATTAGCAACTGTCCACCCTGAGCAAATTCAAGCCAGCTGCCTGAGCATTTGCAAAATTTAAAGTAAATGTTTTAGCCCCAAAATTATAATGTTGTAAACATGCATTTGCATGACATTGTTTTATTGACTACTTTAGTGGGACTACAATCTGTTTATTTAAAATAACAACAATACAGGGTTAACAGTGTTGGCATCCCCATTGGGTGAGTGCACTGTTCAAGTTGTGGTGGGGCAAGGTCTCCACCTATCATTTCACCTGGCAATGATTTCATTAGCTTAAAACGGGCAGGGGAAAATGCCAAATACAGGATGTTGGGCAAATGAGAGGAGGAATGAATTTTTCAATGGTAATGTGCTTCTTAATTGCAGGAAACAGACAAATTGGTTGGTGGTGTGGAACTTAAACATTGCTAAAAGGATACAAGAAGTTGAAGCTTTTCATCTTGCACTCGCCAGAACTTGGAGGCAAAAAAAAAATGTAAACAAAGGAACACCAATTTATACAGCATGAGAAGAGGGTGCTGATTGCTTGGGCTATCATTGGCATGGAGATGCTTTAAGAACAGTTAACTGTCAACCTTAATTCTCAGACCAGGCAAGTAGATTCTGATTGGTTAGGGTGTTGGCATGGAGATACAGCAGCGATTGGCTGTCTCCATAGCCCTTTTGGTTTGAAAAATGGGCAACATATATACAATATGTAGATTACCTGACCACCTCCTGCGCATGCATCACCACCAACTGCTCTTCCATTCATTTGCACTGTACTCAAACCAGTCATTGTTTCATAGCAGGAAAGATTGGTCACTACCAGACTGATGTCACCACTGACTGACCACAATTTTGAAGATGGTGATGGCCATGGAACTTGTAGAAACATTATGGTGAAGAAACAATTGGATATTAGCTGCAACAAACAACTTTCAGGTAACTATTCTGAATAGCCATTTAATATTTTGCAGCAACTAGTTTCTTGGAGAGGAAAAGATACGTGCAAGTGACATATAAACAAAGCACAGTTGGTTATTGAGATAGTAGGTACTGCAGATGCTGGAGAATCTGAGATAACAAGGTGTAGAGCTGGATGAACACAGTTGGCCAAGCAGCATCAGAGGAGCAGGAAAGCTGACATTTCAGGTCTAGACCCTTCTTCAGAAATGGGGGTGGGGAAAGGGATTCTGAAATAAATAGGGAGAAAGGAGGAGGTGGATAGAAGATGGATAAAGGAGAAGATAGGTGGAGAGGAGACAGACAGGTCAAGGAGGCGGGGTTGGAGCCAGGAAAGGTGAGTGTAGATGGGGAGTTACTGAGGGGATAGATCAATCCAGGGAGGACGGACAGGTCAAGGAGGTGGGGTGAGGATAGTAGGTAGGAGATGGAGGTGGGGCTTGAGGAGGGAGGAGTGGATAGGTGGGAGGACAGGTTAGGGAGGCGGGTACGAGCTGGGCTGGTTTTGGGATGCGGTCGGGAGGAGGGAGATTTTGAAGCTTGTGAAATCCACATTGATACCATTCGGCTGCAGGGTTCCCAAGCGAAATATGAGATGCTGTTCCTGCAACCTGTGGGTGGCATCATTGTGGCACTGCAGGAGGACCAGGATGGATATGTAGTCCAAGAAGTGGGAGGGGGAGTTGAAATGGTTCGCGACTGGGAGGTACAGTTGTTTGTTGCGAACCAAGCGTAGGTGTTCCACAAAGCAGACCCCAAGCCTCCGCTTGGCATCCTCGATGTAGAGGAGGCCACAATGGGAACAGCGGATACAGTATACCACATTAGCAGATGTGCAGGTGAACATCTGTTTGATGTGAAAGGCCTTCTTAGGGCCTGGGATGGGGGTGAGGGGGGAGATGTAGGGGCAGGTGTAGCACTTCCTGCGGTTGCAGGGAAAAGTGCCGGGGGTGGTGGGGCTGGTGGGGAGTGTGGAGCTGACAAGGGAGTCACGGAGAGAGTGGTCCCTCTGGAAAGCAGATAAGGGTGTGGAGGGAAAAATGTCTTTGGTGGTGGGGTCAGATTGCAGGTGATGGAAATGTTGGAGAATGATGCGTTGGATCCGGAGGTTGGTGAGGTGGTACGTGAAGACAAGGGAGATTCTGTTTTGGTTGTTATTGTGGGGAGAGGGCATGAGGGATGAGTTGCAGGAAATGCAAGAGATATGGTTGAGAGCGTTTTCGACCACTGTGGAGGGGAAGTTGAGGTCCTTGAAAATCGAGAACATCTGGGATGTCCAGGAGTGGAATGCCTCATCTCGGGAGCAGATGCGGCGGAGGTAAAGGAATTGGAAATAGGAGATGGCCTTTTTGTAGGAAGGTGGGTGAGAGGAGGTGTACTCTAGGTAGCTATGGGAGTCGGTGGGCTTGAAATGGATATCGGTTTCCAGGTGGTTGCCAGAGATGGAAATAGAGAGGTCCAGGAAGGAGAGAGAGGTATCGGAGGTGATCCAGGTGTACTTAAGGTTGGGGCGGAAGGTGTTAGTGAAGTGGATGAACTGTTCGAGCTCCTTGTGAGAGCTCGAGGTGGCGCCGATACAGTCATCAATGTAACAGAGGAAGAGGTGGAGGACAGGACCAGTGTAGCTTCGAAAGAGGGATTGTTCCATGTATCCTACAAAGAGGCAGGCGTAGCTTGGGCCCATGCGGGTACCCGTTGCCACCCCCTTAGTCTGTAGGAAGTGGGAGGAATTGAAGGAGAAGTTGTTAAGGGTGAGGACGAGTTCGGCTAAGCGGATAAGGGTGTCAGTGGAGGGGGACTGGTTGGGCCTGCGGGACAGGAAGAAGCAGAGGGCCTAAGGCCCTCTGCATGGGGAATGCAAGTGTATAGGGACTGGACGTCCATGGTAAAGATGAGGTGTTGGGGACCAGGGAATCACTTGGTTATTAATGTGATGCAAATACATGGAAATAAGGTACACCATTTTAAACAGTGAGATTCTGAAGTTGCCATTTTAGGCTTAAGTGAAAAATTAATATTTGTTCTTCACATCCAGATTCTGATTCTTTCATTCTTGCCATTTTTTTCCCAATGTTCTTAACATTGTTTACACCCCACAAGGGAGGGGAGAATTCTACCCATGATTATCTTAAAATAAATAACTGCCATGTGTTTTGAAGTACTGCGGTACGTGTGAATTGATTGTAGTGGCATTTTGAACAGGATAACATTTTCCAAGAAAATCTTCTATAGTTTGGCTTTGATTAATATTTACATTCAACATAGTTTGAGTCTGTTTACATTCAGTGTTGCTTAACTAAAAGGAGCAGCACAGAAGGAGCTGTGCATTCTGCAAGGCACAACTAACCAGATATACTGCTGTGCCTGCCAGAACATGCATACTTTTTACCTGATCCAACATGCAAACAAGATGCTGCAGGCAGTTCGAACATTGATCTATTTATCCTGATCTGTGGAATTCCTGGTGTGAGGTGGAGATTTTTTTTCATAAACCCATTTACCAAAAGTATATCATAAAAAGGAAAAAATAACGTAAAACAATCAATAGTCAAGATGAATATGAGATGGATTTCTGCACTTTTTTTCTTTACAGTTTTAGAATATACTGAACAGTGGCAAACTATGAATAAAATGCAAAGTATATGTAGAAGAATCTAAGCAGTAAAAGTCAACAACATACTATGCAGTAAATGAGTTATGACTTTGTTGTTCGACAAATAATCCAGAGGTCTTGGATTGAAATTCCATTATGGCAAGCATTGTCAAAGTGATCTAGTAATTTTATGCAATGTGTCACAATGATATAAAATATGAGTTATTGATCTTTGACTCGCATCAGCTGATTTTTGAACTTGGAACTTTTATGGATTGAAATGATGTTAAGAAGGTACCAAAACGCTGGCTTAAAATGGCCACATAAATCACCTGACCCACAGCATTAGCCAAGATGCATGAGACTGACCTAAATTAAACTAAGTGGGAACTGAAATGAACAATTGCCCCAAGGGTAATAAGACTAGTCAACCATGCTCCATGGAAGGTGTAAAAAGGTCCTATTAGAGTCTTGCAGCACAGAATCAGACCCTTCAGTCCAACTCATCCATGCTGACCAATTTCCCAAGCTAACTTAGTCCCACCTGCCTGCATTTGTCCCATATCCCTCCAAACCTTTCCTATTCATGTACTTATCTAAATCTCTCTTAAATGTTGTAACTGTACATACATCTACCACTTCTTCTAGCAGGTCATTCCACACACGCACCACTCTCTGTGTAAAAACATTGCCTCTCACATCCTTTTTAAATCTTTGTCTTCTCTTCTTAAAAATATGGCCTCTAGTTTAAACTCACCCACCTTTGGGGGAAAGACCTTGGCTATTCACTTTATCCCTGCCCCTCATGATTGTATAAACCTCTATAACGTCACCCCTCAATCTCCTATGCTCCCATCATCGATTTGGTTTACATTATCATGAGAAAGTTCAATTGAAGATGAAACATTGTTGTGATGATCAAATCTGAAAAATATAGCAGATACAGAGTATAAAAACAAGCAGATAACTTCAAAGAGCTCTCTCTTGGCAGACCAGGAAGTGAATGGATTTTTAAAATGCAGAACTGAACTCAAGGATAAGAGATGAAAGGTACTGCAGATGCTGGAGAATCCGAGATAACAAGCATGGGGCTGGATGAACACAGCAGGTCAAGCAGCATCATAGGAGCAGGAAAAC
>JAHRHZ010000111.1:22180887-22200551 GCA_024137785.1 Ginglymostoma cirratum | reverse complement strand
GTTTTCCTGCTCCTATGATGCTGCTTGACCTGCTGTGTTCATCCAGCCCCATGCTTGTTATCACTGAACTCAAGGAGATGGCTCTCCCTCTCCCAAGAAAAAAATACCCACTGATTGAAAAGAAACATCAAGGACCTGAGAACTTAAAAGATAACTGCAATATTTGCTACTGCTGACAGTCCAAGAGATCAACTAAACGACCGTGGTCTCAGGATCATACCTTATGCCTCAAGGACACCCAATGATATAGAGTATTTTATCTTCCTTTGTACTGAGCCTTTTACCCTTTAACTTTGTAACTTTGTATGTATGCAAACAAGGAGAGATCACAGGCCCAAGTGACTACATGCTTGACATTGTGTCTTTATTAATTTTCTCAAGGTTAATAGATAATAAACATGTTCTCTTTTCAACTGAAGAAAACCTTACAGTTTAAAAATTAGTAATTAGTCAATTCAGCTATCAAGGAAACTCTGAATGAGCCATCAAAGTAACTTTGCAGTATAGTTGATATGCTCAGAAGAGAAAGGTAACACCGGTATTGTGTGTGTATCATATATACACAAGTACTGTCCAACTGTACACATCTTTTCTGACTAAATCACAGAATAGGGGAGTTTAAGTTGAGTTGAGGTCTAGAATCAGTCATGATCTTATAGAATTAGGGGCTGCAAAGCCTATTTTAACCCATATTTCTTGTACTCTTACGTTGAACCACTATTTCCAGTTTGTTTATTATTAAACTGAAATTTGTGGTCACACATTATTAGGAAATAAATAATTAGCAAGGCCTATCCAGGAGGAAAAAAAATCAAACATGACCATTAATGGTTTGACAATCCAGGAGAATGTGGATTGTCAATACAAATATCTCTGCAAAATTTGTAGGGAAAAATATAGGAAACCTCCATTAAATGTATTAAATGGATGAATACAAAGGGAAAACGAGAAATAAATATAACCGTCAAATGGAACAAAAATAAATTCTTCCAGTATTATAACAGCAAAACAATTCAAGACACCTTCATGAACGAAACAGTATTGAAATTCAACATACACAAACTACGACCCAAATACGAAATAATTACTTCCTGGTTAGCATTCATTTGAGCAGACATGAATGTCCTCTCGCATGACACCTAAACTGAATGTAGGTTACTTTGGTGAAAGTGTGAAAATAGATGCTCCATATTGTGCTGTGCAAATAAGGCACATCTGTAATTTTCAGACTCATTTGTCAAACTATTTTCCGACAATTTCAAAGACACAATAGAACGTGGGAAATTGTTCAACAGCTTAAATTGTAGCAAAAGGTATGTACTCATCAATAAGTCTGGCTGGTACATAATTCAGATTGGGGTTGGTTTTGTTTGCACATCATTAGAAAACGAACTAGGCTTGATTAAAAAGAAACTCATGACCTTAGGGCATTCTAATACATCTTATATTGTAGTTTTAAAGTGTTTTAAAATGTAGGAAATGCAGCAGTTAATTTGTAGACAGCAAATAGTAATATGATGATAATGATATTGATCAGAAATGAACATTAGCCAGGATATTATTGTGTGACCAATGCTCACAGCAGACCACCATGATGTATAAGCCTCCCTGCAATATAGAAGATATGGTTCTTAAGGTAAGAGACTCGAGATTTAAAGGAGATTTAAGGATTTGTTTTCATCCAGTGGGTGGTGAGTATCTGGTACTCACTGCCAGTCAGGGTGCTAGATGTGAGAAACCATCACAATATTTAAAGAATACTTAGATGAACATATGAAATACCACAGCATATATGGCTATGAGCCAAGTGCTGGGAAATGGAATTAAATAGATGATAATCTTGTGATGGTTGGCATGAGCATGATGGACTGAATGACCTCCTTCTGTGCTGTAATATAATTCTATCGTACTGCATGCTCAACTGGTAATCTTAAATTAATTTCCACATTTAATTTTTAGTACGGGAACCTATTGTAAATTCATCACAACAAACCTTTTGTTCCATTAGCAAATCTCAAGAGATGTATAAATCTGCAACATTTTCAAAGACCATCTTTGTTGTGACCTTTGGACTCTCATCTTACAAAAATCAGTGCAGGCTATCCTTTATTCATAGTTATCTTTTCTTGTAGTCTAGGATAGATGAGGAATGGCTGTCCATTACAATTACGTTTTGGGTATTCAGCAAATAAGCGTTCATCCTTTTTTTGACTAAAACTTTCAAAACAGCTTCTTTGGTGTCTGACCTTGAATGTCACATCTCTCACAGGGTTCTCAAAAATCACCCCTGTGGCAGTCAATCAACAAGAGGCAGAAATTACCCCCCATCCCTCCTCTGTCCATAACAATGTGAACTCTGAATGCAGTTTTTTAGGTGGACCTGTGGGATTTTGATTCAGGTTCCTGTTGTTCTGATATAGCTTTGACTGCTCTACTGCAGAATCACTGTAGACTGCAGAATCTTTCTCCCCCATGATAATGGGCTTCCTCCTTTTAGTGAGAGCCCTATATGAAATCTGACAAGTGTCTCAGTGGGATCTGGACCATTGATGTGTTGCACTAACGCTCCTCTGGTGGGAAAATGAGCCAGTAGGCATCTCCAATAAACTATCACTACAAATCAAAATAATGGGGTGTTTAATTGATTATAAACATACACACAGTGGTTTAAAGACCCACTGTGGGATATTATAAACACTCAGTTCTAACTGTGAGAGTCCCACTGCACAGTCCATACTTTACATGTAATATAAATTAACATAAAGACTGCGTCGTTTTAAACATCGCCAGGATGTAGGTGAAAGAAGAACAGTGAACATGTAAAGGCCTGATTGAGTCATAGACTTCATAAATTATAGACAAAGATGCTAATAATGTTCTGAGACTATAATTGTTGAGATTAAGTATGAAGCCAGTTGAAGTAAATGGCCTTTGGTTATTGTGTTGAAACATTGTTAATTCAATATCGGTAGAGATTTGAAAATTGTATGCAAGAAAAGCAAAGTTCCTTGATCCCAGATCTGGATTCTGACAAGTACATGTCAACAGTGATTGCATTTGCTATTAACGCACACAACCACCTTGAGATATTTTACAATATCAAAAATGCCCTAGAAATGCAAGTTGTTGATGTATAACCATTCTTTATTCTGCTACTTAGCAGAGGCATTAACTATTGCTGAACAAGCTTCTGTGTTTAATTACCTAACAAAAGAACATCATGCAAATGTATTATGTGTTAACAGTAATATGTACGATTACATAGTGGAAGATTCAGCAAGGTGACTTAAAAAGAAACGTTTTCTGTCATTTTATGAAGAGCAAGAAGGGGTCACAGATTGACTGGCACAAGGTGACTGGAAAAGAAAACGTCATCCAGATTTGGAATGCATTACCTGGTCAGATGGCAAATACAATTTAAATAGTAACCTTCAAGAGAGAATGGATAATTAGCTGAAGAAAAACTGTAGGAATCAAAGGAAAAAAGTAGGGCAATAGGGCTAACTGGCTTGCTGTTTGAAAGCTCTGACACAGATTCATTAGGCAAATGCCCTTCTTCTATTCTGCACAATTCCACAATTCCAAAGCAATAAATTATTTTTGCTCCAATTGCTGTATGATCTTCCTGCTCGGTTCTATGCACTTTTCACACAGAATGTAGAAATACTTAAGTTGCTTATAAATTTACAATCCTGTACAAAGATGTTGGGAAAGAATTGGGATTTCTTCTAGAAAGAAGTGAGATCAATACGTCTTTACTGATCTTTATGTGGAAAAAATAATAAAGGCTTATCGAAGTCCAAACTGCTTGACTTTAGATTATTTACAAATTGGGACCTCACTAATGCTGTGTACAGGTTACAAGAAGATACAGTGACAAGTACAATAAATTTCAGCACATTAATCCTTAGCGGAGGTTAAAAATTATGTAAAAAAAAAATGCAGAATTTCGCTAACATACCCATCTGAATGGAATGGATTTCTGAAGAAGGGTCTAGGACTGAAACTTCAGCTTTCCTGCTCCTCTGATGCTGCTTGGCCTGCTGTGTTCATCCAGCTCTACACCTTGTTATCTCTGAATGGAATGTGATTTCTCTTGCATGTGTGCTCACAAAACATTGATCATTCAAGCCAGTAAATTAATGGAGTTCAGTAATTTTTTAGTGAACAGGTCATTTTTACAGATTTTCTATCTAGTGGTGTTGACACTTGTAAAAAGTATTCAAGCATTATTATGTCAGCCTCCTTAACCTGGCAGATCGCCACACCCTACAAATACTCCTATATGTGAGTGTTGATGGAAGATTCTAGTCCTGCACATTCCAATCTTGTCTTGATCATAACTCACATATTGTGCCAGCCTTGTAAATCCTTCAACTGACAGAATCAGCAATTTGTTTCTTCAGTTTGGTTTGAGCATTGCCATGAGAATGAAGTAATGCAAGGGCAGCGAAAGTTCATCAACAACATGCATTATTTGTACAATATGATATTAGAAAGCAAGGACAAGAACGATTTGCAATTATAGAGTAACTTCGCAAGCTCAGAACTTCCTAAAGCACTTTACAGTAAAGACAGCTTAGAGCAGCATTACAATTTTTTAAATGGGGTTGTGCAGAAATTTGTATTATCCAGCATTATTTACATATTGGTGAAGAGCCAATGAAAGTTCATAAAAATCAGGGCAAAAAGTTGTGGCGCAAAGGTTGCTGGCAAAGTAATAATATGCCCAATGTGCAAACACATTTATTACGTGTGTTATTACACCTTACTGGGTTAACTGAAAATCAAACCCACTATTCTGAGAGTCATCACAAAAGTTAAAGATTTTGAAAAGTATACTGAATTCCCCAATTTACCTATGTTTTCAACACAGTTTGGCAGAAAACATGGTTTCTGTTCTTAACAAGAATTATTATTCATTACTAATAAATACACTTTAGCTACAGGTAAGCAATTTTGGACTATTAAGATATAACTCCACTAATTAAAACATTAACCCTCTTATAAACTCCCACTTACACACACTTACAAAAAAAAATTGTGTTTTGGGCGGAGAGAAAATCTGGGAAAGCAGTTCAGTGAATTCTGTGCATAGGACTTGCTGAAATGATTCCTTTGCTGGTCAGAATGCTGCTTCTCAACCTTCCTTCTCTAGTTTCTTTCACACATTTGCTGGAGGCACAAGGTAACTGGTTTATATTTATACAGTCTGACTTATTAATGAAGGAAAAATAAATTGATTTGGCTTAAGTCTTAAAGTGATTTCTTCTGCAAAGAACAGTGATCTGATGGTTTCACACTTTCTTGGTCACAGCCCCAAACTGTTCAGCTGCCTGGAAATCAATCATGTAGTTGTTGGCAGACAAAAGGCTTTTGTCATCAACTAGTCACCAGTCCACAGACCTATCAGCTAGTTGTTGCTGGTTGAATTTCCATTTGTTCACAAACTTTTGACTCTAAATCATATGCAAACCATCTACTACTGCTAGAACCAGCAGATGTATAAACAGTAATCACAATGAGGGGTAGGTTACTTGCTTTCGAGAAGTGCCGTAATCCTTCAACAATCCTTGGTTTTTAAAGCAGTTCTTTTCAATTTCAGTCCACAATCAAAAGTACACAAAAGTAAAAATATAGTCTTTACAAAATTGTCAGGTAATAAAGAATTGGACCTGTGAACTGAAAACAACCACAACTTTTCTGAAAAAAAATTGGGCTGCTTCATTTTTAGCCTTTCTAAAATGACTGTTCACCACAATTTTTCCTTGAACTTCAAGTCATTGATGTATTTGCCCATTGGTTACCTTTTAAACATGCCACAGAAAGTTAGAGTTGGTATTTAACTGAAAACTCCTTTGGTAAATTTTTATGTTTTATGTTCTTTCAAAGCCATTCAACCTCTTTCTCCAAGAAGGGGAATAATTGTAATTATGGAGTCTCATTCCAGCAGGTATTAAACTGCACCTAGATCTCCCTAAAATTTGAAATGTTAAAATTTGGCATTTCTTGTTTACTTTTCTTTACTACAATCTTCTTTAGTCCAACATTTGATTCCCTCTTTGTATTTTCATCCCTTATCTAATTTGACTCTAATTTACTCTATTTCCATTTCTCTCATTCCTCTCTTTATTTCTTGATCCTTAAATATCATTGATTAAGGAGATACATTGCAGATGCCATTCTTCACCAAGCCCAAGCCTATCCTCGTCGCACTGTCATCAAGTCACAGCTGCAACAGAATTGCAGTACACAAAGTTCTCAATTGCTGGATGTTACAAAATGTCTAAGTACTGGGGTACAATAAAGAATTTGCCACACAAATGTGACCCAGATGGCTTGGTGTTATATGTTCCATATGTCAATGCCTGCTTTTAAACGCCAGTGTTTTTTCCAGTCACTAATGGAGGTGACAACCTTCATGAGTTACAGGTGGGAATGTTTGCAAGAACAGGAATTTCCACTTATTCTGTGTGGAACTAATTCAGATAGCTGAAGCACTAAGGTAGGAGTAATGCTCAGAGAGGAGGGGAAGCAAAAAAGGACAAAGTATTGGAGAGCAGATTGTAGAATAATGGACTGAGAAGTAGTCTAATGGGTATTGCCGAGGAATCCAACTTCAACTGTTTCAAAGGAAGAAAAGTATAAGTTCGGATTAGGTTGCAACTATAAAAGAGTGCCAATTTAAATGACTTGTAAAATTTCACATCCTAGCATTATTGTGTAACTCATTGAATTGTACCACCAGTTTAATACTTAACGTATTTTGGGTTTCCTCTGTTTTGTATACCTTTGGCTTCAGGAAAATATTTATGTGACAAGTTATTTGCACATCTTCTTGGCTTAAAATCAAGATTTGCTCTTGAGATATTAGCTTTTGTGGTTGTCGGTTAGCATTGCATGTTTCCCAGCTTGGAATGTATGACTATAAACTGAATAACCTGTATTGTAGTTCCCAGTTACAGGGTGTGAACATAAGCCTGTAGAAACTCAGTACTATGTACACACGACCTCCCAACCCACAATGCTTGCACATACATTTCCAAGGTTAACTTTAATTTTTAATTTTTGATATAAACTGTTGACAATAAAAGAAAAAGCTGTATTGTATTTATCCTCTTTTTCTGTGGCATAGATCTGCTTTCATTCCTGAAAACCAGTTTTAGCATGTTCCTTATTTGTATCTTATCTTATTATTTGACAAGACAGAAATACAATTTTCTTCTAAAGAAAGATCACTGGACCTGAAACTTTGACTCTGCTTTCTCTCCACAAATGCTACATGACCTGCTGAAGTTTTCCAGCAATTTCTGATTCTGTTTCTGATTCCCATCATCTGCAATTCTTCAGTTTTTTTTCTAAAGAACATCTGCTTCTCGATTTCTTTACTTGAAGGCAAGTCCAACCCAGGGTGCACAATCTTTTCCCAGGATTAGGACAAGAAGTCTGGTCTCAAATCCCAAGGAAAATAATCCTAAAAATGGATTTGAAATAGTGACAGTTTGCATTGAAGCAAAATCTTATGCAAAAAACCAAAGAACTATGGATGCTGGAAATCAGGAACAAAATCAGAAATTGCTGGAAAAACTCAGCAGGTCTGGCAGCACCTGTAGAAAGAAATCGAAGTCAATGTTTTGGGTCTAGTGACCTTTCTTCAGAACTGATTGTCGGTGGAAAAAGTTTAGTATATATACTGAGGATGGGATTGGGGCGGGGAGGGGAGAGGAGTAAATGATAGGTGGAGATAGATGCCAGAGAAAGAGTAAAAAAAGCTGAGGAAATGAAGGAATGGTAAAGGTCAGCCTGGGAAAATGAATCGCTGCTAATGGGAACCGTTAGTGGCTGATAATGGGTTACATGTGATGACACCTCATGTGACGACAAGGCCTGGTGTGTAGGGGTTGGGGTGAGGACAGGGGAGAAGGTGCTCAGGCCCTAACATTATTGATATTGAGCCCAGAAGTTTGCAGGTATCCCAAGCAGAAAATTACAACATTCCACAATGTTACCTGGCCAACATCTCTGTCTCGGGCTTGCTACCGTGAAAATCTAGTGAACCTCAGCATAAACTGGAAGAACTACACCTCATTTTCCACATGGGAAGCCTATAATCTTCTGGACTCAAGATCAAGTTCAATAATTTTAGGGTCTGAGCACCTTCTTTCATGTCTTTCCCCATCCCCCACACACCAGGCCCTATTTTCACATGGGTTGCTACCACATACAACCCATTGTGAGCCACTACCAGTTCCCATTAGCAGCCATTCATTTCCTAGGCTGACGTTTAAAATACAAATTCCTTCAATTGCCCAACTGTTTTCGCTTTCTCTCTCTCTCTCTCTGGGCTCCATCTCCACCTGTCATTTACTCCTTTCCCGTCCGCACAGCCCTTCTTCAGCATACATACCAACCTTTTCCTAACTACAATCAGTTCTGAAGAAGGGTCATGGGACCCAAAACGTTAATTCTGCTTTCTCTCCACAGATGCTGCCAGACCTGCTGATTTGTTTTCTTCGCAGCAATTTCTGATTTTGTAGCAAAATCTTATGGTTACAGAAAATCTAAATTAAAGATTTAATTTGTTTTGGAATACTTAACAAGTCGGCAAGTACCCCTGTGAAAAGAACCTGAACTCAGTTTGTGCAGACTGTGTTATTTCTTTACAGTAGAAGTATGTGTAAAAGTTTGGTAAGAGTCTGATTGATTAAGGAATACCAATGTAAGCATGCTATGTGTTCATCAGGCCAGCTCCATAGGCTGCCATTCCCTCCCACCCCCAACCCTGTGTCACTCCGGTTGTCTCCTGCTTCTAGCTCACTGGATTTTTGTTTATGCTGAATGCCATTTTGAAAATGCTGGTGTGTCATAGGAATGCCACCTGTAAGCGGTATGAGGGGCACACAGGCACAGAAGCTCTACTTGCGGTGCTTTGTCCTTGCCAAGTGACAGAGAAAGCTGCCTTTGAATCAAAAAGATAGTCTATTTAGCCAGCACTAGGACATTCAGTGAAGTGGTGGCTGTTGAGTGCTTATCTGTACAGACATAATTGCTGGAGGCTGTTGTATGCTTTCAGATGAGGGATACTTAATTTGTGCTGTGTTGTGGACCATATGCTAGTCATAATAGGATTGCTTGGTGTTTCTGGTTGTGGTATTGTTTAAGTTGGCATTTATTTTATCTCACTGTCATGCTGTTTGGTGTTCATATTTGATAAGATCTTTGTTCTAGCCATATGCTGCTTATTTCTGCTGAATTCCACCAATCACCTAGGAAATAAAAAACAAAAAGTGATGGAGAAACACGGCAGCATCTGGGGAGAGAAAAACAGAGTTAAAGTTTTGAGCCCAATATGCCTGTTCCTCCGACAATTCTAGTTAAGATGAAACCAGACTGCAGACTGCAGGTCAAGACTGTTGCTAGAAGTCTTGACAGCAGATGGAATATGGTTTTTAAACTTTCCCAGACTTGAACAATCTTACTGCAATTTGGTGCCTGCTGTCTGGAACAAGGTGTGTATAGGATTGTAGACTTGTATCTCTCTCTCTCAAACACTGTCTCTGTCACAAAGCACACATTTTCTTTCACACCAGCTGTCTTCTTCTGTTGGGTGTAGAAGGTTATGCATTATGTATTTTAAAATCAAATCTTCAAACTCACACTGCCACTAACTGGCGCCAAGTTACAGATGATGAATGTATGGATTGAATGTCTTTCAAAACTACAAGCTGCTGGTAACTGTCATATTTTTGCATTCTTCTTGTCGATGTCAACATATCAATCACACACAATTTGGTAGTAAGTACATATACAAATAATGTTCACTGGGAGCTTAGTATTATACATCTGACTTTATTGCTGCCTCTTCAGTCTGCCTCACGTGACTAATTCATCATGTCCTGTTGTTGTGTGTAATGATTGACAGCAGTTTAAGATACTCCACCTTAAAGGTGCATGCAGATCATAATACAGCATTTATATGGCAGGGTACCACATGAAATAAATCAAGTGGCAATAGTGTATCATGCCAAGTTCTTCCTCAAAATACAATGTATGGGTTGGCACCAAAAATGGCAGCTCGAGTGTGATCTGTAAATAAATAATTCAAAGTCAATGAGTTCATTAGCAAGTCTGCTGACCCTGGACAATATACAGTCTATGCCATAACATGGCTGGAGTGGGCAGACTGAGACACAGTGGGAAGGAAAGGGGAGCATCTCATTTGCCAGGGCAATACACCATGCATTCATTAGGCAACCTACATAAGCTGCCTTTTCCCCCTACTCCCAGTTCAATACTGCCTGCCATTCCAAACCATCATTGTACCCCTTCTCCACCTCACTGGGTTATGGATCCCGCTCTGTCCCAAATCCCTAGAATTGATTTTTCTGTGCAGCCAGAATATGGACACTTAGTTGATACGATCTCATACAACCGCGAATGCTCCTGTGTGGCATCATGGCAGATCTTCAGCTTTCCCATTCTCCCACTCGCTTTCCCACTAAATGGACTTGGGCCCAGTGTCAAAGTTCACTGGCAGTCCTATTCCATCCAAGATTCGTAGAGACAGTTGCCACCTGAATAGCAGACTCCTGCAGCACTCTTTGGCTGGGTTCATGATAATTGTGATGGCACATATTCCGCAGAATCTCCTTTATTTGACCCTGTTAATCTGTCTAGACAGTTCTGGCAAAACAGAGACAGGAGCAGTAAAACTGTCCAAATCACATTCCCTACAATAAGCCTGTCTTTGGCTTTCTGCCCTGTTTAACTGTATTGCATACATGCAACTCCTTGTAAACATGTCTTCTCTGTATTTTCCATCTGCCTTAACTATCCTTTGTTTCTAGTTACATAGCTGTATGCCAACATCCTTACAATTGGCACCTTTTTCAGGTCAAGATTAGCGGGTCACTTGGATCAATATATTTTATTATTCAATACAATTACACCTGAGCCCTTTTCAATCAATACAAACACTTTTAAATACTTTTCAAACATTCTTAAAACCAATGAATAATTCCTCATTGTAAAGAAATTACAAATTTTCCTTACTGTATTTCCTTGGGTCAAAGACCATGACAATATTTTGTCATGAGTCATTTATATATATCACATTTTTTGATCTACATCGGCTGACAGTTCCTCAATTTTAAAGTTCACCTCCTCATGTTGAAATCCTTTCAACCTTTACCTCTTCCTACGTGAGCTCAACATATCATGCCCTGCATATACTTTAAAATCAGCGCTTTCAGCACTGTGCCGCCTATGACCTCTGGAATATGTATGAAAGCTGAAAGAACTACGGATGCTGTAAATCAGGAACAAAAACAGGAGTTGCTGGAAAAGCTCAGCAGGTCTGGCAGCATCTGTGAAGAAAAAAGGCAGAGTTAATGCTTCAGGTCTAGTGAGTTCTGAGGAACTGAGTTCCGAGGAGAGGGCAGTGGACCCGAAACAGTAACTCTGATTTTTTCTTCACAGAAGCTGCCAGACCTGCTGAGCATTTCCAGCAACTTCTGTTTTTGTCATTATTTACACAAACTTATGTTCTCTCAAATAAGCAATATGACCACTCCCTGAATCCATACATTGAGTACTGTGTGTCCTCTGAACTCCATACCGTGAGCACTGTGTGTTCCCTCACCCCCATACAGTGAGCACTATGAACTCCCTGAACACAATTAATGAATTCTGTGTGTTGTCTGAATTCCATACAGTTGAAAGTCTGTATTCCCTCAACTCTGTGCAGTGAGCACTGTGCTTTAACTGAACTCAGTGCAGCCAAATTGCAGGTCCTCTACAATAGTGAGCATTTTTTGAACCCAGTGCAGTCAGTGTTGAATGTTTCACATTCTCTGAGCTCAGTAGTGTGAGTGCTCCTAACTTGGCACTGCTAACCTTGTCTCCTCTCGGAAAGCAATAAAGCTTATCTCTGAACTTCTCAATGTGAGCACCTTGGTCTTTGAACTCGCACTTTGAGCACTCAAACTGTTCCTAACCCAGGACTTATCATCCCTGTGAGCTTTAGGGTCAGCCTGACCATGACTGGATTAAATTACATACAGCAATCTCTTTGAAAACCCTTGATATTGACCTGGAGGCAGACGTGCACATGCGTACATGCCTCACCTTGAGCTCCAATAAACAAAGCCGAGTTCACCTTGGTTCCACCTCTGCTCATTGCCGTGCTCCCTACAACATCCCAAATTCATTTTCTTGAAGTAAAAAGCCAAGTACCACAGATATGGGTAAATCTGGAATAAAAAAAGTGCTGGAGAAACTCAGCAGGTCTGGCTGAGATCATGAATTTTCCCAGCGCTTTCTGTTTTTATTTCTATTTCCTGAAATAATTTTAAAGGTATTCTAAACACCACTGTCTCATTCTCAGTGCTGTTCACAATTGTTTCTAATGTTCCCTCCCAGTTCCCACCCAGACTTTTCAAACCTATTATGATCCACCTAGAGTTATCACTAGGGAAGCCACTTCAGTGGTTTGTGGGTGGTTTGTCAAGCCTCATGGAGTGTTTTTTGCCAAAACTCTGTAAGCACCACCCAGCCTGCCAGCTTGCCTTCCTATTCCTCCCTCCCCCCACCAACCCCCCACCTCCCTGCCCCCATCCCTGGCATCCCTTGACCTTCCTGCTCACCCACTCTGATTAAAGTGTAGACACTTTTACTTGGCTGTGGTTTGTCTCACAACACTGAATGAAAACACCTTTTCCAGGTTCTTCATCTTCATTTCTGTTCAGCACCCTGTGCTAACTGTCCAAGAGTGCCGTTTGTCCTTACTACCGCCAACATTGCCTTGCTTTATTGCTCTCCCTCAAATACCTGTGCTCAGTTGCCAGGTTGATTATTTCCCACACCTGGACCTGATCCCCACATACTGCTATTGAAAGCTGCCATTGAATACAATGATCTGTTTGTAGTAGGCATGTCAAGATAAGTAGAGGTAGAGGCATCGTGGCTTTATCTCAGACTTACAAAAGGAGTCCTGTGTTAAACTGCTAAATATCATGGCTACTGTATGAAAAAGATCGGTTTGAGAGATTGTTTTTCCATTACTGAGACTGTGTACACAAGACAGATTGTGAAAATATTACCTGTTGCAGTTTGTGCTAAAAACACATCTAAAGAGGCATTTTTAATTTTCTGGGCATACAAATATTCACCACATTGCTGAAAGCTTTAATCCTGTGTTCAATGTGATAGGTTGTTATTGCAGTCTGCTCCTCAATAAATGTGAACATGACACACAGTAATAGTCAGAAAGTACTGTATTAAAATGAACAATTCATAATGTGTGTTACTAAACTGGGAATAATAAGTAACTGATTGAATCAGAAAATGTACCAAATAAGTCTTGAAAAATATTGATAATGTCATTTGTGAGGTGTCACAGCTTTAAAGATTAAATATCTGCAATGTTGAAAATGTTCTCAGTTCATTTGGGCCACTCAGTCAAGTTCAGAAGGAGGTTGTTCATTTATTTATTTAGTCTTGCAATTTAAAAGGATTTAAGAGGAATTCTATGCATATGTAATTATTTTACCTCCCCTGTTCTTCTTTTCTTCACAATAAGCTTCATAAGTGAGATTAGCAAAATAAAACTCATTGTACTGTACAAAAATGTTACCATGACATTAGATATTAATGGCAAATAATTCCCACGGATGCACTTCAACTGCTGTCAATTCTCAGGTTGCTCTGGAAAATGAACGCTTTGAGTCAGCCTACAGCCAAAACCAGTTCATTTTCCAGTTAAAGCCTGTAAAGTGAAAGCGGGATTGCCCTTCGCATTGTTAGCAACTACAAACACACACCTGATTTAAAGGTGCCACAAGACAACACAAAACCACATGGTAACACGAGTGAGGTGGTGAAAAAGGCTGTTTGCAGTGCCTGACAGATAATCAACAGACACGGACCATTTGATTATAATATTGCGCAGCTTGACTTCAACTGTATATTGAAAATTGTAGTGAGCTCATGGTCTAGTAGACTGTTCCAAGGGAGAGCTCGTGACCTGATTTTTGTCCAACATTCCACTGTACAGCCCATCCAAGAATCAGAAGCACAGTTCTCCTAAAATATAACTCCAGGAAACAATTGATTGGAAGAATTTCATAATGTGCTTCTCCCCTTCCTTCATCTATCCTCTCCTGAGGTGAACCCTGCTCTCAATCTGCGGCATTGCTGGCCATGATGATGCTGCGTACGTTTGTTTTTCCTAGAATGTCAGCATCATTTGCTGGGCCACAATTTATTACCCATCTTTAATTATCCTTGAGAAGGTGGTGGCGAACTGTCCTGAACCACTGCAATCTGTATGGTATAGGTACACCAGTGGGGCTTTGTAGTGGGTCAATACAGCTAACTAGCTTGTTGCAACATTGCAGAGAGCAGTTAAGAGCCAACCAAACTTAGCCAAAAAAATTATGATTCAGCCGACTGTATACATACATAAAATCTCATGTTGCCTGTGGATCTTTTTCCAATCATCTTAAGTCGACATGAAGCTAAGTCAAGAGAGATAAATTGTGCATGGAGCACATAGTGTTTCATTGTTTACAGGTTAAGGAAGGGAGTGTTCACTGTTCATTGAAAGTATGTGCTTAATGTAGTGCCACTGTACCTTACATAACCTGGAAGGAACATTGATCAAAACATTTACCTCCACAAACTCTTATGTACCAATTATATTAAATTGTTCATCAGAGTTGAAAATCAATCAACAAGGAAGATTGTTCCTGTTGCGAAGAAAGTAAATGATTAAGTTCTTAAATTAATAGACTCTCCACTTCACCAACTGTTTTATGCAATACTTAATTCTTTAATAAAGAAAGGAATATAGTCAAAAAGTGTGACACAGCAACATGTTACCTCATGTTTGAATCAAACCCCACTCTTTAGTGAAAAGGAACTATTAAATATTAATATCATGATTATATTGTCAGTGCTGGAGATTTAAACACTTTTTACATTTTTTTCACTTTTATCATTGTGTAGTTTACAGGAAGTTACAGTGAGAGCCACACTCATCTACTTGTCCTTATTAATCCTGTCCAACAGGCAACCCTTCAACTGCCAATTCTTCGCTCTTTCGTTATTCCTCTAATATTGTTTATTTTCTTTCCTGGTTTGGAAAGTGCATGGATACCTTGTGAGTCATGCTATTCTTTCTGTTCATGTGTGGACATTGTCAGTTATGTTGATAGGCTATTCCCCCATGGGAGCTATAATCACAGGATCCAGTTTCATCAACTCCTGTCATATACTTATGTGAACTTGCAGAAGAGGCACCGAATTCTAGCAAACACTGTAGCACAGCAACATTTGGGCCAATGATACTGATACTATCACTAACTAAATGAATTCAGCAAACACAAACTGAGAAACTGAATTTCTGACCTGGAGAATGTACAGCTTATTAGTGAACCATCAACTATTGGTAAGATACAGACCTGCCATGATTTAATTAAACGTTGGTATTAAAAATAATATATGATAAAATATGAAGCAATGCTCTCTTTCTCTTCTATTGGTCTGTGGTGCAATCCCAGCATTTTTAGATTTCCCATATTCATAGCGTTTCTAGGAACAATTTACTGCAGATGCTGGAATTTGTAGTGAAACCAAAAAATGCTGCAAATCACAAAAGGTCAGGCAGCATCCGTGGGGAGAGAGCAAGCTAAAGTTTTGAGTCTGGATGAGTCTTCGTCAGAGCGGATATGAAGTGTGGAAGGGGCAGCATTTATGCAATTGTGTAGGGGTGGATTGCTGAGGGAGAAACAGTGCTGAGAATGCAGGTAAAGTGATCAGAATGTGAGAATGGCAGAAATGCCAAAAAGGACAGATGTTAATGGCTTTTCTATTTCTCTCTTTGTCTCTCATTCAGGGTGATTTTGGCAGTCTTACTTTTATGGCTTGAAAACTCACCTGTTAGGACCACATGTGGAAAGTAGAGACTGAGAAGGAGAAAAGTTCAGCACATGGAACATGGAACCATGTGCATTCCTTTTATGTAACAAAAAAACTTTTATATTGTATTTCCTACAAAATTAATGGGAAGTCACAGATGTAATGTTGGTTCAACTCTGTTACGCTTTCGGTTGCTTCTTTCATTTATACGTTCTTTTTGAATTTTTAGGAGTATGGAAACATGAGTAGCCATGAAACTAATTGGTTTATTCCAGCATTCAATTAAATTATGCCAGTTCTGTACCTTACCTCCATTTATCCTCTGGGTTTCACAGCTCTTAAAGCATTTGCCTAGCAAAAATTGATCAGAGTTTTGAAATTTTCCAGTGACCCAACCTTAACCTACCCCACTTTTTGTGGGTGAGAGAGTCTTTTTGTGTGCATCCTGCTTTCTGTCTTCACCTCTGAATAGTCTAGCTCTAAGTCTATGAGTACTTCCCCTATTCTGGCCTCCTCCACTCATATGAATTTTATATTACTATGAATGTGTCATTTTTGCAACTAATTAAATTTTTTTTTGAATAAAGTAGGATGATACTTTTCTATGTTTGATTATTACAATGATTGTCATCAATTCTCTCAAGACCTTTCTGACTTTAAGTCTTAAACTGTCTTGCATACCTGCATTTCACTACTACCTGTAATCATATTCTGGATTACAGTAACGTTGCTTCATGTCTAGACAATAGCTTTATTTATGTGGTTACTGCAGGTGCAATTGGATCTAACCTTACCCAGCAGCATGCTTGAGAAGTTATGGTTTTGTTGCTGTGTCTGCGTAGAAGATTTTTGTCTTGAGAGAAATGAGGGGTGAAGAAACGGTGCAAGAATTTCTTTTCAAGCTCCTTGATCTGTAACTACGGTTAAAAAAAGTGCACTTTTAGAGATGCTTTCTATTTTTCCAAATGATTATTATTCTCACAGGCGAGTTAGAACTGGTTGGAATTTGCAGATCATTGAAGGATATTGCTCTGGAAGTCTATTTTGTCTGTTACTTCTGCATTCATTTATACAGTTTTCAGCAAATTAAAAATCTAGCTAATTCCTAACAATGGAAAGCACCTACTAACTCCTGAGTGTAAATTCTGGAAGCAGAGTGATGTAAGGCTGACACAAGCTACTGTTGTGTACTGCCACCAAGTAAAGCTGCATCTCTGGATTGTAATTTTGTAAATTGACCCTCTATATTTACACACTCCTGGAAGTTCAATGCCTTTACCCAGCCAGCAGATGGATTTAGCAGCCGTACCTTCATCTTTGTTCTGTGCTGTCTCAAATGATCTTAATGAAAGGGGTTAAGAACAAAGAGCTACACTTTTAAATTGAAAAGCAGAAGGTTTAGAGGGTATGTGAGGATTTTGTTTTCACCCAGAGGGTGCTGGGGACCTGGAGTGTACTGCTGGGAGGGTAGTTGAGGCAGGTACCCTCACAACTTTTAAAATTGTACTTGGATGAGCACTTGAAGGGTCATAACGTTCAAAGCTATGTGCCTAGTATAGGAAAATGGGACTAGTGTAGGTAATTGCGTGTTTTTGACAGTATAGACTTGATAGGCTTAATGGCCTCTTCTCATAGAAACATAGAATCCTGACAGTGTGGAAGCAGGCCATTCAGCCCATCGAGCCTACACCGACCCTCTAAGGAGCATCCCATCCAGGCCCATCCACCCTATCCATGTAACCTTACATTTCCCATACCTAATCTACCTAGCCTGCACATCCCTGGACACGATGAGCAATTCAGCATGGCCAATCCACCTAACCTGCACATCTTTGGACTGTGGGAGGAAACCAGAGCACCGGGAGGAAACCCACACGGGGAGAATGCGCAAACTCCACACAGACAGTCGCCTGAGAGTCAACCTGGGACTCTAGAGCTGTGAGACAGTAGTGCTAACCACTGAGCCACTGTGGCATCCTCTTCTGTCTTGTATGAGTCTATGATTCCGTGAGCATTGCCACTGGCAACTCAATTGAGGCAGAAGTCAGCTAATTCTTACTTCTACTTTAAATGCTATCCTAAACTGCCTCTCCGCATCTCCCCTGTCAAGCCCCTGAACAATCTTGTATGTTTCAATGTTTCAACCTGCCATTCTTCTAAACTCCAATGAATACATCCCCAACCTACTCAACCTCTCCTCATAAAACAGTCCCTCCATACCTGGGATTGGGCTTAGAAATTTTCACTGGACTGCCTCCAATGCCAGTACAATTTTTCCTTAGATAAGGGGACCAAGACAGTTCACGTATTCCAGCTGTGGTCTGACTATTGTATAGTTTTGTCAAGACTTCCTTGTTTTTATACTTATCCTGAGACCAGCCTCCTGTGAGGATTCCTCAAGAGTAATGTATGGAATCTTCATCCACCAGTGGATCTCAGAACCACCTCAAGGAAAGAATGAAAGACGTGCATTTAAGTAGCGCTTTTTATAGTTTGGGGCAATTCAAAACACTTTAAAGTCATTGTCCTGATGTAGCAATTCACACTTCAGTAATCTCCCACGCAGCACCTCTGAGTTGCAGTCTCTGTGAAATGAGGATAAATTCAGCATTGAGCACATCTTATACCTGTTCTCACGAAACAATAATACACCCAGTAGTTTATCTGCTCCCTTGGTAGAAATACACCTATGCTGACTGCATTCTTGTAGCACTGTTTGTTTTGCAATTAATCTTAATTATGTTGGTAAACATTCTAGTCCTTTGAGCTGCAGCAGTGCATTGGCTAATCTAGGTTAGGTTTAAAGAAACTGCTTAATCGTTAGCTGGAAAGCTGTTCACTTTGATCTTGGCAACACAGCAGGGGACCCTCACAGAAGTCCTGGAAACCTGATATTTATTGACCTGAAACTTGTGGCAGATGATATTACTTCTTTCACTATCCTCTTTCCATTTGTCACAAAAGTCTTTCTAGCAGCCTCAGTCAATTTTAGGAAGTAGCATATAAAATAGAATAAAAGCAGAGACAGTACCAAAAATACTTCGCTGAATCCTTTGGAAATTCAGTCAGTATGTTTAAATTACGATAATACATAATGTTAATGTCTTTACCAAGCATAAGTTGTCAGACAAAATGTGCCATGGTGTATCTTAATCAAGTTTATCTCTAACAGCAGTCTCCCCGTATGCAGTTACATAATGGTTACTATATCAATGTGCATAGACTGGCAGAAAGAAATGCATCTTGTATGCAAAATAGGTGTGATGTCAGTGACAAACTGTTCTCTACACTTAAAAATATAGCATTAGACCTTGTTTAAATGACATCCGTGAACCGTGGATCCCAAATAATTGCCCTTCTGAGGCTTATTGCTCAGGGAGGGTGGGATATGGGACAGCACTCACATGGAGTAACTGGGTCTAGGAAGAGAGGATGCAATTTGGGAGAATTCAGTAAGAGGACAGAGTTTTGCTGTGGGCATGACTTAACATTCCTTCCCTTTCTGTGTCCTCAAAATTAAAAAAAAAGGCTGAAAACTTCTTGCGCAAACATTTTCGTCTTTTTCAGACTCAGCACAGCGAGTAAAAGTGTGTATAGTGCAGGCCCTGCCCATTTCTCCCTGAATTTCAATTTTAGAGGCCTCGAGTCCAATTTATACATTGAAGAAGTCTAATTCTCTTTTCAGAGATAATAGGTACAGCAGATGCTGGAGAATCCGAAATAACAAGGTGTGGAGCTGGATGAAC
>JAHRHZ010000111.1:22142228-22180487 GCA_024137785.1 Ginglymostoma cirratum | reverse complement strand
AGCATCAGAGGAGCAGGAAAGCTTGACGTTTCGGGTCTAGGCCCAAAGCGTCAAGCTTTCCTGCTTCTATGATGCTGCTTGGCCTGCTGTGTTCATCCAGCTCCACACCTTGTTATCTCTAATTCTCTTTTCAGCCAGGTGCTGTGGACAACCAATAGTCACGTGAACCAGTAAGGCTTCTGATGCACTCAATCAGCTGTGACAAATTACAGAACAAAATTTGGTGGCCCATTGTCATTTAATGGGTACGAACAGGCAGTAATAAATTACATTTCTTTCAAGAGAGCTTAGAGGTTGCAGCAAAGATAGAGATGTACACGATTAACAATGGGTGAGTCAATGATCAAGTACATAAAGAGAGACAAACAGAAAACACCGATTAGTGTTGTCACCATTCTGTTTAACGACAAGACTGTTCTTTTAAACAAATTGTCTTGAAATGTGTAAAATGTAGAAACTGACAACGCAATTTGATTTTCCTTTTTCTGTATCTCACCATAAGCAAATAACAGTTATTACGTTTTCCTGATATTTTTAAACAATATCAAAGGAAAATCTGAAATGGTTCTGTCCCAATGTCTTATTCTGCCCCAATTCTTCCCCCTGCTTTAGATTTGGAGTTGGCTAAAGTTGCTGTTTGGAAATAAAAGTGATGCTAACCCTATCGCAAACAAATAGTGATGATGCTGAATAAAGACTGAGGTGACCATTTGTTTACAACTGGTTAGGACGATCTAGTTTTACATTGAGGTTTCCTGGAAAATTTCTCAAAGTAAATTCTAACATCTTTATAAAATAATAACTGACCTGTGGATTCTGAAATTTAGGATGGGGATGGATTGTACTTTTTGTTAAAAAAAAAGCCCCTTTGAATATAGGGTGGAAGACTGTATTAGAAAAATCATTAGCAACAAGTAGGGTGCTCTTATCCAGGTTTGGAAAGTTACCCAGGAAAGTGCACGGTTAAGGAGGGAGAGAAAGAAAGTGAAAGGAATCGAGAGGAGAAGCAAAATCTAAACAGGGAAGAAGAGGAAAGCAAGGCATATTGAGCTCTGGTGAAATATTTTCTTTCTCATTCAGCAATAAGAGGCACAAAGGTGTCCAACTCAATCTGCAGCCATGTGGAGAGTTGCTCTTGTCCAAGTCTAGAAAGCTACAATGGAAAATGCAAGGTTAAGGAGAAAAACAAGGAAGGTGAAAAAAAAAAAGGGTCCTGAGCCCGGGCTTATCTGCTGTGTCCACTTTTCTTTCTTTCCTTGTTGTTTTTCTCATTTTTACTTGCCTCTTGTGAAGAGCTCGTTTCACAGCGAAGGCATCGCAGTGGTGGCGAGGTGAGCTCAGTGTGGACTTGCGGCAGAAGCATCGATGGTGAGTTTGGGCCAATGCAGGACCCAGCAGCATCGGATGCGGCTACTTCAGTGAGGTCCAACATGGAGTCATGGCGGCAGCAGTGTAGGTGGAGGCAAGATGGCGCCAAAGACTGGCGGCTCTTGTTCTGGCAGAGCAAGGAGGGGACACGTGGCGAGCCAATCCAAGCCCATGGCCGAACACTTAACAAGAAGGATTATAAAGATGAACTTTATTTCTTTTTTTTTTGTCTTTATATTCTGTTTTGGTTTATATTTCTGTGTTTCAAGATGGCGCCGGTGACACTTTTCACTGCATTTTGTAACAAAATACATGTGACAATAATTAAATCAATATCAGAAGGACTTTAGGTCCTTCAGCAAACCCAAGGTCACCAATGGAAGGTAAGTTGTTTGAAACAAATTGAACAACAAAGGCTCTTTCTATGGACTGTGAGGCAGTAAATGGGCTCTTTCAGCCTCACCATTGTCCAAAACACTATCACTCCTCCCAATCACATTCCCATCCCAAACATTGCCTGTCTCCTATTAATCAAACAGCAACCCCTGAATACCAACCCCTTATTTCCCTTCAGATAACAATCCATTTTCCCTTCCTAATTACCTCTACAGTCATAAATATGTTTCCTCTCTGGGTGCCTCCCCCTCATATTTTCCTCGACTATTCCAATCACTTCCCTCAGATCAATCACCTACCCAGACCCAATTGCCTCTCCCAAGATCACCTTCCCACTCCCAATCATTTGCCCTATGCAAGTTGCCTGTCCTTCCCATTTGATTCATGCTTTCAACCACCTTACTCCTCCCCGTGACATCATTTTGCTGTCCCTCCAATCAAAACCAGGGTGACCAGTTTTCAAACATCAAAACCAGGACACAGCAAAAAGTCCTGTAAAGTTAAAACCACACCCCAACAAAATTCTGCTAACAATGAAGAAAGGGTGGCGATGAAGGACACAGTGGATAAGAAGAAGAAAAAAGGAAAAAATAATGCAAATTGTTTGAAATGTCAATGTGTGGTTGAGCCTTACAACGAAGTCATTGGGGAATATTCCAGTGAGGACTGTAACTATATTACAACAGTGACAGTATTTCAACCTCACTTGTTGTACTTGGTGTTCAAGGAGACATGACAGAACATGATAACACAATATTCATTCTATTCCCCCTGCAGAGAAATGAACACACAGCCCACCAAGAGAGCAAGAAGGAGATACCTCAGTGAGCAGAGAGAGTTACACATTACCAAAATGAGTGCTGTCAGCACTTTGAACTACTTGTGTTTGCGCTCTCTGACAATGCTAGAAAAATTAATAATTTGTCAGAAAGACATTCCAACCATTTTTTTCCTATGAGGGAAGACTTTCCCCAGAGTCTCCATACCCCCTGTTTTCACCAGGCTCATAAATAAGGAGGTGTTTATTGTATGTCTGAGTGTTTTGTGTGTGCCTTGACTAACACAGCATGACAATTATTTTCTTAGCCCAAACTCAACCGGTCATGAAGGATGAAGGTGAAGGATTTTACCTCAGAAGTAATTGAAAATTTAAAGAAAAAAAAAAGATGCTTTCATGCATATAGTGTTTTTCATAACCACTGCCTGCCTCAAAGCACTTTACAACCAATAAGCCAATTAATTTATATTTAAGGAACTCCAAAACTAACAAAAAAATTTAGAGGTCCAATATCATTTTATTTTCCAAAACTAACAAAAAAATTTAGAGGTCCAATATCATTTTATTTTCTTGCCAACCATCCAGAGATAATGACTGCTATGCGATATGAAAATAATTGCCCCATTTCTCCCAGTGGTTCGCTGGTAAACTCCCTTCTGCACATGACATTAAGTCACATACAAGGAAGCATTACCCGGAGCATACTGGTTTTATCTGATCATAACTGGGATGGCAGTGCTGGTGGCACACATTTAACCTCACTATTCACTAAATCACTGTTTACTGACAGATTATAAGAAGAACAAGCTCTGCCTGTTCTGAGTAAGGGTCACCGGACCCGACACGTTAATTCTGATATTTTCATCACAGATGCTACCAGTCCTGCTGAGCTTTTCCAGCAACTTCTGTTTTTGTTCCCGATTTACAGCATCTGCAGTTCTTTCCGTTTTCACTGAGCTGTGGCATAATGCCTTCCACAGTCAAATGGCCCTCCTGGCGTAGCCTGGTGTCATATTTGGGAAGTGAGCACTTAGGAAAAAGCACCAGGTAAGTGTTTAACTGTGAAACCATTACACAGTCACAGAATCATAGAATCCCTACAGCATGGAAGCAGGCCATTCAGCCCACTGAGTCTACACCAATCCTCCAAAGAGCATCTCAGCCAGACCCAGCCCATCCCTGTAACCCTGCATTTCCCATGGCCAATCCACCTCGCCATGTCCTAGTGAGAGTGGTGGTGGAGAGTAAAAAGCTGGAGAACAATAAGCATTCACTGCATCAGTGAGAATAAATAATGTTGATGCAGTTTTGAACTAAGAGATCAGTTTACGTACCTTGTTTATTTGCCCTGGCTTAGTTGGTAGTTTACATATAGCTTTGAATTACAAGGGTCCATGTTCAAATCCCACTCCAGGATTTGAGTGCATAAATCAAGCCTGAGGCTCCAGTGTAGTGCTAAGGGAGTGCTGCGCTGTTGGAGGTGCCTTTCTTTTGGGTGAGACTTTTAAACCAAGGGCCCAGGTTGCCTGCCTGTGTAGATGCAAAAGATCCCAAGACATAATTCTGAAGATGATCTGGGGAGTTACTCCCAGTATCATGGCCAACATTTATGCTGCATTTAACATTATATACAATAAAGAATATCTATTCATTACCATATTTTTGGGACTGTTTGTGGGAGTTTGATGCGTAAAAATTAGCAGCTGCATTTACAAAGTGCGTCAAAAAGTATTTTATTGGTTGTAAAGTGCTTTGAGTCAGTGGTTGTGATCAACACAATATAAATGCAAGAATCTTTTATCTTTAGCAACAGAAATTGAAGAGGCTATAACGTGTTGATGTTCAAAAAGCCCATGTGGCATTGTTCATAAGTCACTGAAATCTAGTGTGCAGATGCAGCAAGCAATTCGGAAGGCACATGGTATATTAGCCTTCATTGCAAGAGGATTTGAATGCAGAATCAATGCAATCTTGTAAAAATTGTAATGAGCAGTGGTGAGACTACATCTGGAGTACTGTGTGTAGTTAAAGTCCCCTTGCCTAAGGCAGTTTATAATTGCCACAGACAATAGAACATAGAACATAGAACATTACAGTGCAGTACAGGCCCTTCAGCTGTCGATGTTGTGCTGACCTGTGAAACCAATCTGAAGCCCATCTAACCTACACTATTCCATTATCATCCATATGTTTATCCAACGACCATTTAAATGCCCTTAAAGTTGGCGAGTCTACTACTGTTGCAGGCAGGGCATTCCACGCCCTTACTACTCTCTGAGTAAAGAATCTACCTCTGACATCTGTCCTATATCTATCACCCCTCAATTTAAAGCCATGTCCCCTCGTGCTAGCCGTCACCATCCGAGGAAAACGGCTCTCACAGTCCACCCTATCCAATCCTCTGATCATCTTGTATGTCTCTATTAAGTCACCTCTTAACCTTCTTCCCTCTAATGAAAACAGCCTCAAGTCCCTCAGCCTTTCCTCATAAGACCTTCCCTCCATACCAGGCAACATCCTGGTAAATCTCCTCTGCACCCTTTCCAATGCTTCCACATCCTTCCTATAATGCGGTGACCAGAACTGTATGCAATACTCCAAGTGCGGCCGCACCAGAGTTTTTCATTTTGTCCAATGAAGTGGGGGTTTGCCATACTGATTCCTGGGACAGTGGGACTGCACTATGAGGAGAGATTGACAAGACTAGGCTTGCATTCTTTGACATTCCCTGAAGAATGTGAGGTGACTTCATAGAACCAAACGTGTTTCTTAAAGGAAGAGTTGGTGTAATTGCATAAGGATGTTTCCCTGTCTGTGGAGTCTAGAACCAGGAGATGTAATCTTAGACTAAAAGGCAAGCCATGCAGGACAGAGGTGAGGAGGAACTTCTTCATACCGGATGATGAATCTTTAAAATTTTCTACTCCAGAAGACTGTGGAAGCTTAGTCATGAAGTAAATTCAAGCCAGAGATGAACAGATTGCTAATTACTGATGACATGAAAGTGTATGGGAAGCCTGCAGGAATTGGCATTGAAGTAGATCGAGACCTAGGAGTGCGGGCTCATAGTTCCTTGAAAGTGGAGTCGCAGGTAGAGAGGATAATGAAGAAGGCATTTGATACACTTGCCTTTATTGGTCAGTGCATTGAATATAGGAGTTGAGAGGTCATGTTTCAGCCACTTTTGGAATGCTGCATTCAATTCTAGTCTCCCTGCTATAGGACAGATGTTGTGAAACTTAAAAAGGTTCAGAAAATCTTTACAAGGACGTTGCTGGGGTTAGACGGTTTGAGCTACAGGGAGACGCTAAATAGGTTGGGGCATTTTTTTCCCTGGAGCATCAGAGGCTGAGTGGGTGACCTTATAGAAGTTTGCAGAATCATGAGGGACCTGGATAGAGTGAATAGCCAAAGTCTTTTCCCCAAGGCAGGGAGTCCAAAACTAGTGGGCATGGATTTAAGGTGACGGGGGGCAAAATTTAAAAGGGATCTAAGGGGCAACCTTTTCACACAGAGGGTGGTGCATGTATGGAATGAGCTATCAGAGGAAGTGGTGGAGGCTGGTACAATTGCATTTAAAAGACATCTGGATAAGTACATGAATAGGAAGGGTTTAGAGGGATATGGGCAAATGCCGGAGAAAGAAACTAGATTGACTTGGGATATCTGGTCAGCATGGATGAGTTGGACCAAATGGTCTGTTTCCATCCTGTACATCTCTATGACTCCATGACTCTAGATGATTGGCCACTACTTAGAATGGTAGAGCAGGCTTAAGGGACTGAATGTCCTACCTCTGCTGTCATGTTCCTGTGTTCCTACCTTGCAAACGTTAAAACAAATTAGCACTTTAATGTCCTTTTACTGTGCCGACATGTTTAAGCTTGGCTGTCAGTCATATGGAGCTTTATTCCTTTGTTTCTTTGCTGGAAAATTGCCCAAAGGAACTGTAATTTAGGAGTACTATCAACCATCAGTGGGTTATGATGTCTAAAGTTATCCAAATATTCCTGTAAGTTTATGTCCTTGTGTCTTCCGGAAGCTCATTGATTGTCTTGATAGCGCATCACAAATCATGGGTTTTGAAGTGCATCACTGTTAATCATTTAATCATATCAGTTGAACAGATTGCTTGATTTAACCAAACGATACTTAGTTTAAATAGATTTACGCATCTGTAGTCACAAAATCCAATGCCTCGATTTAGGGTTGGCATACAGAAATGTTGAATATTTATGCATAGCTTTGGCTATGCTGTTAGAATATTAGAGACAGGGGATCAGAGTTCAGACATGCCGGCCCAACCTGTAGTTGAATAAAATCATGACAGATCTGAACTTGAACTACGCTTAGACACCACCTCCTCACCCCTCCACCCTCTTCCTCTCACTTGTTTGCTCCTATTCATCTTTAACTATTTTTATTTCTTGGGTATCATTTTACCATTCATGTTTTAAGTAGGCTATATTCTACATCAGAAGTAGGATTGTCACATTGGCAATTTTAGCCTCTTGCACATCCTCACAGAGGAGGGAGAATATTGAAAGGGAGGAATTGAAAGTAAGGAGTTAGGATACCACAGGCTTTAAAGTCTTGAGGTGGAGGCCATTAGCTTTGCCAGTCTTGTTTCCAAATTCTCTTGGAGCTGTGAGGTGTCAACCCTACAAAAGCAATAGTTCAATAACAATCAAATTGATCAATGATGGGCATCTCACTTACTTTAAGATGGCTGTTGACTAATGGACACACATACAGAAAGATGCACTGATAACCGACATTAACTTAACATGGATGATATGTCAAGTGTCTTTCATTACACTGAAGGTGTTGATGGAGAGGACAATACTACAAAGAGGTCAAGAAATGCCTTTGGGGTTGTTTTCCTTTGTGAGCTTCTGACTCAAAGCTTCTTTTGATGTTTTATACATCCCCCATTTCTTACGCTTGGATGGCCTCTTCCTAACCCCTGCTTATCTCTGGTTCACAGTCAGTTAGCCAGGAGGATTAAGTGGCCAAAATTTTTCCTGTTTGTCATGGCACTAAAGTTGAACCAGGAAACTTGATCATCCATTTGTCCTAAACTAACATGGTGCAGCTGTACAAAGCTCTGGTGCGGCCGCACTTGGAGTATCGCGTACAGTTCTGGTTACCGCATTATAGGAAGGATGTGGAAGCATTGGAAAGGGTGCAGAGGGGATTTACCAGGATGTTGCCTGGTATGGAGGGAAGGCCTTATGAGGAAAGGCTGAGGGACTTGAGGCTGTTTTCATTAGAGGAAGAAGGTTAAGAGGTGACTTAATAGAGACATACAAGATGATCAGAGGATTGGATAGGGTGGACTGTGAGAGCCGTTTTCCTCAGATGGTGACGGCTAGCACAAGGGGACATAGCTTTAAATTGAGGGGTGATAGATATAGGAAAGCTGTCAGAGGTAGATTTTTTACTCAGAGAGTAGTAAGGGCATGGAATGCCTTGCCTGCAGCAGTGGTAGACTCGCCAACTTTAAGGGCATTTAAATGGTCGTTGGATAAACATATGGATGATAATGGAATAGTGTAGGTTAGATGGGCTTCAGATTGGTTTCACAGGTCGGCGCAACCTCGAGGGCCAAAGGGCCTGTACTGTGCTGTAATGTTCTATGTTTTATCTTCAATGTAACATTTGCTGCTATGCCCTTGATACCTTCCACAACTGAACAGTCAGAACAAAATAAAGAATTTAGTTAAGGCATCCATCTAAAGAAATTATCAAATACGTGGGTAGAATCTTATATGGGCCTAAGTGATAGGGTCTGTGGTGAAATCAGGTTGATAAGTACAGTGAGGCTCGGCTCAATGTCAAGATCACCTCACTGCATCTTTAATCGTTTTCACAAGCAGTGTGGTAAGATTCTTGATAGGCAGCAAGTTGCCAATTGATGGTGATTTTTCTTGTTAAATGCATTGTTAACAGCCCAACTCACTTTTTTATTATTTAACCTGCCATCTCGACAAACCTGCCAACCAAACTCAATGTCAGGAAATCTCAACAAGAAAACCAGAGCGAGCACCTGGTGGATTCAGCTCACATCTGGGTTCTGAATGATCTTCATCTTGGAAACTGGGCACAATCCATGGGCACAGCCGCATGCACCCCATATCCACGTTCATTGACATCCAACATATGCCAGCATCTAAGAACACTCATGGCAGATTTCCGATCTTCTGCACTTCAATGCTGCACTAGCAACAATCATTGTAATGATGCAGCAAGGACACTGTCTGCTCAGGGACATGTACCCAACCCAAAGAATGAATCAGGATGTATTTCCAAGGTCTGCACTCACTGTCATAGTGCTGACACACTCAGAGTCAAATGATGGGCAGCAAACCATCCTCCTTGACACTTTCTGCCCTATTGGGGGCTGACGTCCTCCTGGAATGAGAGACAGGCAGATATTACAGGAGATGAAAGTTAGTTTTTGGTGAAGAGGTATCCTAAATGAGTGAGGATACAGAGAACATGCCGAATTAATAGTATCAGGCTTTGGAGTGGGCATCAGTGGTTGAGGAAAATGTTACAGATAGTGGTGAGATAGAAAGTGAGAGCGGTGGAGCATGAGCTTTGGCGGGAAGTAGGTACAGAAGCAGTGATAGAGTAAATGCAAGTTATCAGACAGAAGATGGTGGCACTTATCCTGGCGGAATGCAGAAGGACGTTGACACCCTGATTACATTTCTGGACATTTCTCTAGATGGCTAAGACTGCTTTAACCTGGCTGGCATGGTCTGGTGTCCGGTCTCTTCTGCTGATCCTGGAGGAGGACAAAGCCCCACATCCACACTATTCCATATAGCACATCCTCCACATCCCTACTTGTAAAGTGTGGAACAGATTTTCCCTGTCAGCTGTGTCCAGGGCAAATGTCAGCAACTGTGCAGGGCAGGTCTGGATTGACATGATTGTCCAGATGCATAACATGCTTTCAAAGAAAGTGCAGACATAAGGGATGCCGTGCTTCCACAGACATCCACTGAGTGGTAAGTTGTTTTGTAAGAAGGAAAGGAATTTGGACGCGAGAGCTGCCAAAGGAGTGTGGTAGGCAAACAATGTGACAAGTCTGGTCAAATATGGTAACTGAACCTGCTAGGCCTTGTGATGAGAAACTGACCAAAAAACTCAACACAGCTTGGACTTAGCTGAAACAAAATGTCACACATGTTCTGATGGCTGTGTTTTGCTCTTGTTCAGATTCAGCTTCAGGAGCAACAGAACTGTAAACTAAACAGCATGTCAAAAAAATGTTATTCAAAAATACATATAATATTTCCAGCCTTGAAATATTACTGGTGGGATAGTATACAAAATGCAGATACAAATGCCTGGATGCAGAAGTCAAATACTGTCGATAATTTCATATCTGACTGAGTTTTCACTACCTCAAATTGACATGATCTTGATACAAATCCTAAAGCAAATTGCAATAGCTCTGTTAGCGATATGGCCTCAAGGTAATACTTTGGATTTGGATAACTCTAGAGTGGAGTCCACACCACCATTCTCTCAGCAGCAGGTTGGCAGTTCAGAATGTAAGAAATTCTGTTGATGATCAGAATGAATCCAACCACAGAGTTTACATTAACCAAAGAAAACTCGAAGAATTGCTGGAAGTCAGAAACACTGAAATTGTTGAGAAAAAGTCGTCAGGCCGGGCAGCATCTGTGGAGAGAAAGCAGAGTTAATGTTTCAGGTCCAATGGCCCTTATTCAGTTCTGAAGTAGTTTCAGTGGTCCCAAAATGTTAACTCTGCTTTCTCTCCACAGATATTCCCAGACCTGATGAGATTTTCTAGCAATCTCTGTTTGTGTTCAGAATATTTACTTTGTCTTGTTGTGGGGTTTATGGTTGGTTCATTAGTTCTTAGCAATTGAGAGAAGGAGGTCTGTGTTTAAAAAAAAAAGCCTTCTCAATTCTTAGAACAATGTAAACACATAAACTTTACCTGTCACTATACACCCAATGAAATATTGAGGTATAAAGGCAGCACATAACAAAAGATGTTTAAACTAACATAAACAGAAGAGGGTGAATTTGTTTGTGTGTGTATATAGAAAAGGGAAAGACTTCTGAACTTACTTGTTCGCCAAAATATGGTTCTGCCAAGTGCATACAGCAAAAAGAGGGTAATTGGGAGGCACAACAGTGAATATGAAAAGGACTGTAGGCTAGGATAAGGTCAATTGATGATCTGGACCTCAGTACGAGAGCAATCAGTATTGGGGTTGTGTAAGTTGGTTAGGATGGTGGGGAGAGGGACGAATGTTTGAGGGGTGGACAGTGGTTTCAATGGAGGGGAAGGAAGAGGGCACCCTGGCTCCAACCTCCATATTAAGTTTTCTTTTCCAAACATGCCTTGTTGGTGCTTGTCCCTTTAAGGACAGTTTGTGGCTCCAGACCCACAACAATGTGGTTGGCTCTGAGCTGCCCTCTGGGCAATTAGGGATTGGGAATAAATGCTGCCTAGCCAGCATTTCTGTAATTATTCCTATAATGAATAAAGAAGAAAGAAAGAAATATGTAATTCGATGCTGGCTACATTCAGGAATATCTTATTTTACAGTTACCTCGAACGGGCATTTAGCCAGTTATTTACATATGCAAAAGAGCTAAAGGCTGCTTTCAGGTGTAGGCAGTGATAACCAATTTTGTTATCTATACCAATATGAGGACTGTGTGCTTCCAGCTTGTGCTGCGTAGTCCCTTGATTCCTGTCATATTGAAGACTTAAGTGCTAATTTCAAGAATTGGAACAGCACCATTTAAATTTCTAACTTTTTTCTCTAGTTTAATTCATAGAAGAGTAAAACTGTGCACTGGGTTCCAATTTTACTGGCATAATTACTCTGCTCACAAAATGTCGAACACAAAGTAAGGTACTGGGTGTTGCGGTCAGGCAGCACAGCATGGATTCACCTCCTTAGGGGATGAGGAGGAAATGAATGGCAAAACCTGAGTTAGAGATTATGCAGAGTTCCACAATAGGCATCCTTCAGTGAGAAATCCTACAAAGCAGGGAACATCCAGAGCTCTACAAAATTGATTGACACATCTTCAAACCAGATTCTTACCAACGTATGTGAAAAGTAATAAGGAATCTTTTAAAGTATGAATTTATCAGAGATAATACTTAAGAATGACCTTCCATCTCAACCCTTCCATATACTGATAAAGGCAGCAAAAAAATACTCTGCTCGAACCTGACTATTAAACACTCCAGCTGCATCTAAACTTCCCATATACCCGATTATAGACCCATACTGAGACACAGCATGTTATTTGGCCTAATTTCTATGCGCTGCATTCTCAGAGGTGCTCTCCTTGGAATGAGTTTGCAAATTCCATTGAACTACTTGACTGGGCATTGAAAAGTCAATGAACAACATGAAGAAGATGCTAGGATCCTTCAGTTTTCCTGGGCAGTATCTTTCCATTAACCAGCACTAAAATAAAAATAATTTGACAATTGGTTCACATCACAGTACTTATTGATGTTAAATATCTGGTATTCCTGCCACAACAAGAGCTGGTGCATGACAGACATAATTACTGTTGTAGAGCATGTTGAAATGTTTGCAATGTGATAAAGATTATGTAGATTGAGGGGAGAGTGTTACATACAAAATAAATCAAAAATATACAAAAAGATGAAACATGGACCATGTACATGAAAATAAACATTTTCTGTGTCATAAATGTTAAAGTGAAATGAGAAATGAAGTACTGATCCGCTGAAGATGATAACAAATCTAAATATATAAATTTCAGAAACATTCATGAAAACATTGCCATATTTAATATTTTTTTAATATTCTAAAACAGTACAGCCTAGACACTGGCCACCACCTCATCCTTACACTGAAAATGAGTAACGCAGCCTGATGACAGATCAACGGTAGATTCATCCTCTGGACTAATTATAGTGAGTCATGGCCTCCAGTCATAGAGGCATGTCACATGCTTTTTATTCATTCATTGGTTGTGGCCATTGGCATGGCCAGCATTTATTGTCTATCCTTAGTTGCCCTTGAGAAGGTGGTGGGGAAGTGCCTTTTTGAACTGTGGTAGTCCAAGTGCTGTAGGTAAACTTGCAAAGTCAAAAGGCAGGGAATTCCAGGATGGTGACCCAGCAGTACTGAAGGAACAGTGATCTATTTCCAAGTCAGGATGGTGACTGGCTTGGAGGGAAACTAATGAAAAATGTTGTTCCCATGTTTCTGCTGCCCTTGACCTTTGAGATGGCTGAGGTCCTGGGTCCCTCTATCACTAGGAGTCGGAAATTAAAAATAAGACGGCGGGTGGGCACCCATTTAAGAGAGATGAGGAAGCATTATTTTTCTCCCATAGGGTTGGGAGTCTTTGAAATTCCCTTCCTTGAAAGGTAGTGGAAGCAGAATCTTTAAACATTTTAATGCAGAGGTAGATGGACCTTCATTATCAGGGGGATGAAAGATTGTCAGAGTTGTGCAGAAATGTAGAGTTGTGCTTAAAATCAGATCGATCATAAGCTGACTGAATAGCAGAGCAGGATCTAAGGGCCAAGAGTCCTATTCTAATTTTTTGTTCATATGTTTGCAAGGTGTTGTCTGAGGAACCTTGGTGAATTTCTACAGTGCATTTTGCAATTGTTACATACTGCTGCTACTGAGCGTTGGACGTGGAGGGAGTGGATGTTTGTGGATGTGGTGCCAGGGAGTGGATGTTTGTGGATGTGGTGCCAATCAAATGGGCAGCTTTGTCCTGGATGGTGTCAGGCTTCTTGAGTGTTATTAGAACATTTTTCGTCCAGGCAAGTGGGAGTATTCTCTCAAATTCCTGACTTATGCCTTGTAGATTGTGTACAGGCTTTGGGGAGTCAGGAGCTGAGTTATTCACTTCCTAGCCTCTGATTTGCTGTGGTTTACTGTCTTTATATGACAAGTCCAGTTAAGTTTCTGGTCAATGGTAACCTCAGGATGTTAAAAGTGGGGGATTCACTGAATGTCAAGGGTAATAATTAAATTCCGTCTTGTTAGAGACAGTCATTTCCTGGCATTTCAGTGGTACAAACTTGCCACTTTTCCACCCAAACTTGGACAAAGTTTTGCCACATTTGGACATGAACTGCTTCGGTATCCGAGGAGTCACAAATGGTGTTAGCATTGTGCAATCATTGGCAAATATCCCCACCTCTGGCCTTATGATGGAGAGAAGGTCATTGATGAAGCAGCTGAAGATGGTTGTGCCTAGGACACCACCCTGAGGGCCTCCTGCAGAGACGTCCTGGGGCTGAGATGATTGACCTCCAACAGCCACAGGCATCATCCTGAATGCAGCAGGCAGAGTCCCTGTTGAATTCAAGGCAAACCAAATCCCACATTTTTTCTATAAGAGGCCCTGACCAGAAGGATAAACCAATAAAGCTGGTTCATGAGATACACTTGTCTTGTTTACTTAAAAAGGAGGCTGAATACATTCATTTCCATGTTTTCCTGGGTTTTTTTTCAGTGTATTTCTTCTTTCCAAATGGCCTAGCAGCTGGATTAGGTGGTCATCATATACATTCCCCCCAGTGCCTCATCCAATACAGCAGCAAATTTGTTTCAAATAAGCTTTCAATGTGGAACACTGACCACTTAAATTAATCTTCTTTCCTCCTGTTTCACACTTGCCAATTAGCTGTTTGATTTTGGTTGCAACTATTTCATACAAAATAACAATTTACAATTTTCCACTCAGCAGAGCAGAAATTTCAGCATTTGCTGTCTGTCAGGCTGTTATATGTTTGCTGTTAACGAGTGCTGCCAGGTTTTATTTGGGGAACGTTGGGTCAGAGTCCAACTCACTCGTATGAAAAGCATAGACTGCCTGATCCAATTGTTGATACATAATAAATACTATTTGCTATGATATTGATCTCCTGAATCCAGTTGGCAAGAAACCAAGGAGTGAAAATCTTAAAAGTTGCCATCTGGCCTCCAATTTTTCATGTTCCCAGTGCCCTAAAGTTGACCCTGGTGGACTCAGATGCCCCATAATCTTCAGGGAATCCCTAGACAAAGAAACCACAGTGCACTAGGACAAGAGGAAATCCCCTCCACCCCACTGACGGACTGCTGGAGATTATTTCAAAACCTGTGTCCAACCTCTCCTTTTCACCTGCCAGCCCAAATGGCGAATAGGGCTAGAACTGAGGGCACTTTGTCCAAATATGTCCCTGCTGTTAACAATAGCAAGTCTTCCATTGTCCCAACTCCCTTCCAAGCCCATTAGCTGACACTCGCTGGCCCCTGCAATATAAAGTCAAAGCCATGCATTCCTGGACCTCATTTCAGGCCAAGCTTTATGCTGAGGTGATGGTCCTAACCACTGGGTGAAAAATCAAGGGCTGGGCCTGCTTCACTGGTCCGAGGGGGAAGCCACAAAGAACTTCCATGGTCAGCAATTAGTTAACTATCTGAGCTAGTAGGTTCTCTGTCCAACCATGCAATCCCCAGCCTGCTCCCTGCCCATCCACACATGCCCATCCCTGCCCATTGTGGAAGGATTTGCGATTTCCATGGGACTTGTGCTAAGGAGATGCAGCCATGCTTCCCAGGCCCGGCAAGCATTACCTGGAGCTTTCAGTCCAGGAGTAGGAGTCTCCCTGTATAATGTATGTGCACTAGAATCCCCAGGGCCAGTCAGGTAGGTCAATGCAGGGTACTCGTGGATGCATGGTTGGGGGGAGAGGGGGCGGGTGATGGGAAGCCTTAAAGGGATATTTTCAAGTCGGGTAGTGGCCTTTTCCACCTCTTCCCTATCCCTCACAATGGTCAAATAGCATCAGCAGTAGGAGTGGTAGCCATTAATAGCCAATTAATAGCTTCTACTATCCCAAGAGCAGGTAACCTGCCCAACACTTACCCCCATTACTGGTAAAATTCAAGTGGAAGCATGAGACAGATTGGCAACAAGTAACAGAGCCCCTCTGCCATCCCACCTGATTTTACACCTTCCCCCAGCTCCACTTGGGGATGGGTGGAGACGAGAGGATTGTAGAATTCTGACCTTGGAGTCACTGTCACATTTAATGAATCAATTGCCACATGTAACACAGAATTAATGGCAAAGCTAGCTTTCCTATTGCTGGTTTGGGGCGGCATGGTGGCTCAGAGGTTAGCACTGCTGCCTCAAAGCGCCAGTGACCCGGCTTCAATTCCAGCCTCGGGTGACTGTCTGTGTGAAGTTTGCACATTCTCCCCATGTCTGTGTGGGTTTCCTCCCACAGTCTGAAGATGTGCAGGCTAGGTGGATTAGCTGTGCTAAATTGCCCGTAGTGTTCAGGGATGTATATGTGGGTTATAGGGGGAATGGGTCTGGGTGGGATGCTCCAAGGGTCGGTGTAGACTTGTTGGGCCAAAGGGCCTGTTTCCACACTGTAGGGATTCTATGATTCTATGAAATCCTCCTAACTTCTGCCATTTGATCTGTAAACAACAGGAGCTGTATCTCAGCTGAGGTTCTTGCCAAGAGCTTCCCCCTGGATAATAATAATTTCCTCCAGGGAAAGAGTTCAGTATCATGGTGGTTCCAACGTTCCTCTAACGGCAAATCTGCCTTGGAGGAAAAATGGGTGCAGTTTCCATCAGTGCCCAAAACATTTTCCAGACAGTATGTGATAACAGTAATTTATTGCATACCATAGCATAAGCTGCTGCATCAAATGTATTCACACGCCAGAAAGAGGATCATACCACAAGTACATTGCAGGTGACTCAGCGGAATAACATAACTTTCTTACAGGCAAGGTCCAACTGAGTGCACACCCATTTTGTTGATAATAAATCAAGGAACAGCAGAACAGAATTAAATCTATGTTACAAATGAGAGAGTCCAAATGCGGGAAATAGCAGCTGCCAGGAATGTGTTGAGAAACTTGTAACTTAGGATCAAAGCATAGTGGCAGCTCAGAAATAGGCCATTCAGCCCATTATGCCAGCCTTAATCATAATGGTTTCACTTGATTTCTGAAGTGTTTTGACAGTTTCTTGGTGTTGATGTTCTTCCAAATGGATTGTTCCTAGTAATCACTTTCCCATAGATAAATGTAGGGCTGAATTTGAAGTTGGAAGTAGAATCCCTGCCCCCAGCCTGATGTAAATGCTGGTGGCTGAGCCTGCTTGTACTTGGTCAGCTTCCCCATGTTTATTTGGCTACAGCCAGGCCTTTCTTTAGCATGAAGCAGGAGTTCTGCCCCCTACCAGAAAGAGTTCTGCCTCAGAGAGCTGCCAGCCAGTCAACTGCCAGCAGCTGTCTTAGCCCAGCAGTGCCACCAGGAGCAATGGCCATTCCTGGGATTGCAACAGTCCCTAAGGAATATCTTCAGCGATGCAACCTAGGCTGTGAGGTCAGAATGGGGTTTTGCCAGAGCCACAGTGACAGGCCCCAGAGAATTAGGGAATTGGGGGGAGAAGGGCGTCATAAATCGGGGGTGGTGGGGGTGCGCAGATATGAGTGAGCAATAGCAAAGGCTTAGCCCCATCCACTCGGACCTCAGCTCATGCTGGGTGAGCTGGAGACCTCGTATGGGTCTCTCCCATCACAGCAATATTCACAGCAGCAGCAGGACAAAGCCCCTCATTAGCTACTAATTGGACACATAAGCATCTTATTTGGGCCATGGGCAGGTTAGTTACTCGACACCATCGTTTCAATTCCTGTACATTTCAGCCTGCGCCTACACACACACACACAACACAGATGCTGAGGAAAATAAACACTACTGCCGTTTGGCAGAAAGAAAAGAAGAAAAATGAAAAGGAAAAGAAAAATATATATAGAACCTCCTCAGTTGAGACTTGACTCTGAGCTGGATGGCTACAGCCAATTTACTGTGCGCTAGTAAATAAAGAGTGACTTGGTGATGGGACCTGACCTCTGTTAAAAAGAAAACACATCCTCCAACTTGGTCTACTTATCCGTTGTTCCTGATGTGGCCTCCTCTACATCGGTGAGACCAAGCGTAGACTCGGGGACCATTTCTCTTGCATCTGTGCTCTGTATGCAACGACCAAGAACACCTCTGGTTGCCAACCATTTTAGCTTCCCCTGTCACTCCCTGGGTGACCTGTACATCCTGGGCCTACTCCAGTGACACAATGGTGCTACATGCAAACTGGAGGAGCAACACCTCATATTCCACCTTGGGAGCCTCCAGCCTGATGGCCTAAACATAGAATTCACTAATTTTAAAATCTTCCCACACCCGGCCTCATCCTGTGACCAACCCTCGCTCTCATCCCCACTCCTTGACCTGACACAACCTGTCCATCTTCTCTCCCATCTTACCCCTCCACCCTTTCCACTGACCAATCCTCACTACTCCCTACCTGCATCCAACCTATCAGCGTCCACCTACCTTTCCCCAGCCCCAACCCTCTTCTCTCTATTTATTTTCCAGCTCCCTTCTCCCTCCCCATTTCTAAAGGGTCCTGATCTGAAATGTCAGCTTTCCTGCTCCCTGATGCTGCCTGACCTGCTGTGTTCCTCCAGCTCCACACTGTGTTATCTCTGACACCAGCACCTGCAGTTCTTGCTATCTGCAAATAAAAAAAATCACTTATCAGACAGGAACAGGCAGGCAGGTGATGGGTGTGGCATTTCTGGTTTAGCACCCAGTTAAATGTCCCACCCACCACAAATAATCTCACTCCCTGAGGAGCATAGAGTTGCAGCCATTTTGAGTTCTTGAGGCACAGTGGTAGTCATGGAGTTCCACGATACAGAAAAAAAGCCCCTTACCCCAATGAGTCTGTGCCAGTCAAAAAACAAAAACCTAACCAATTAGCTAAATTCCCTTGAATTCCAGTAGGCCCTTACCTTCACAATCAGTCTCTCATTCTGAGTATGTGTACCAGCTGACTTCTGATCCAGCAGAAAATAATGAAGTGAAAGTTCTCATTTTTTGATTTGTCCTGATTACATAGCAGTCTGATGCTGTTGTTCTTTGATAGCACAGATAAATAGGATTAAAGAATGCCCATAAATGAATATTAATTGCCAATAAATTGCTAATATCGTTCAAATCATTGGACAGGTTTCTACTTATTCTGGAATCAATGAAGGGGTATTATTTTCTGCTTCTTTATTACGGATGGCTGAAGAAACCTTGACTGGTCAAATTATTTGCCAGGAAAAACTAGAAAAATATGAAGATTTTACCACAAGCATGAACAGGAGAACTGAAGTAATTGAAAGCCCATCCCACCTCTCCAAAATTGCACACAAACACTAAAGATTGAGTACCTTTAAATAAAAGCAAATACTGCAGATACTGGAAATCTGAAATAAATACAGTAAAACCTGGAGAAACTCAGCAGGTCTGACAATTCCTGCCATTCGTAGTGCTCTGGAAGATTGGTTTGTATAAGGCTGATAATCTTGGATAAAATAGGCAGACAGCAAGCTCACATGAAGCATATAAACTGGCACAGATCTTTTGGGCTGAATGATGCTTTTCTGTTCTGTGTATTATGTGTCGTTATATAACCTCTTTGAAATTTCCTTTACTTTTGAAATTAAATAGAGGGTCCCGGATGTCTCAAAATCAACCATCTCAGCTCCAGGGCATCTCTGCAGGAATTCCTCAGTGTAGCATCCTCAGTTTGAGCAACTTCAGCTACATCATTATTGGCCTCCCCTCCATCATAAGGTCAGACGTGGGAATGTTCTCTGATGATTTGTGATTCCTCAGATACACAATCCATGTGCCAATGCAGCAATACCTGGACAATATCCAGATTTGGGCTAAAAAGTGGCAAGTAACATTTGCACCACGCAAGTGCCAGGCAATAACCATCTCTAGCAAGAGAGATCTTAACCATTACCACTTTGCATTCAATAGCTTTGCCATCATTGAGTCCTTCAATGTCAACACCCTTGGGGCTTACCAATAACCAGAAACTTAACTGGACTAGCCACGTAGTATGGGTTACAAAGCAGGTCAGAGGCTAGGAATTCTGCAACGAATAACTGACGTCCTGATTCCTCAAAGCCTGTACATCATATACACAGTACAAAACAGAAGTGTGATGGAATACCCTCCACTTGTCAGGGTGCGTGCAGCTCCAACATCTTTCAAGAAACTTGACACTCTCCAGGACAAAGCAACCTGCTTAGTTGGCTGAACATCCACAAATATTCACTCCCTCCACCACTGGTGCTCACTAGCAGCAGCAGTTTGTGCCATCTACAAAATGCACTGCAGAAATCTACAAAGGTTCCTCAGACAACATCTTCCAAACACATGACCATTACCATCTCGAAGGGACAAGAGCAGCAAATACATGGGAACACCACAACCTGAAAATTCCCCTGCAAGTCTTTCACCATCCTAACTTGGAAATCCATCAGCATTCCTTCCCTGTCACTGGATCACATCTCCTTCGTAATGGCATTGTGGGTTTGCCTTCAGCAAATACTGCAGCAGTTCAAGAATCCAACTCACCACCAGCTTCTCAAGGGCAACAAGGAATGGGTATTAATTTCTGCCACGGCTACTGAATGGAAAATAGAATTGGAGGAATGTGGGGAAAGAGCATGGGAATGTGAATAATTAGCTAAATCTGTCAAGGAGCTACTATTGACAAGCTGAGCTGAACAGCATCTTTCTCTGCTGTACATTGCTATAATCTTTCTTATCAATTCTGTAGCTAATATAGAAGCTCATAGCTTTGTTGTTTCAAAATCTTTAAACAAACACACCTTGAATTTTACCAAGGTTTGTCCTGAACTCTTGTGCAGCTTTAGCAGAAGATACAGGTTTTTAAGGCAAAGACAGCTATATGGAGGTAGTCACAGATCCACCAAGGTCTTAATTATTGATGGGAACAGGCATAACGATGGCAGATCGCTCTCATCTGAGCTAGGGATGACCTGAAGGGTGGGGGATGTGGGGGGAGAGAGAGAGAGAGAGAGAGCAACAGGCAGAAAGTGAGAGAGACCTTTTCAAATCTGTAAAGCACTTCACTCTCCCTGAAAGTTACTGAAGAGGTTCTGAAGAGGTTACCACTGATATATTGGTTTTAGAGCAGGAAGCTCCCACATCTCCTTTAACTAATTCACCCACAGTGCAATTCTTTTTAAAAAGGCACCCATTAATAATTGGAGGGCAAATTCAAATCATACGATTTATGAAGATGAGATTTAATCAGGAAAGTAATCAAGGGTTTCAGGAAAAGGCAGGAAAATAGAATTAACAACTATCAGGTGAGCCATGATCTCATTGAATGGTGGAGAAAAATTGATGGGCTGAAAGGCCTACTTCTGTTCTTATGTTTTATAGTCTTATGGTCAAATCTCTCTAATCTATTGATTGCTTACACAGTCTGAACTCAAATATAACAAGTGTTCATTGATGTGAGGTGCCAGAACCCAGTGAACCATTCCCGAGTAGGTGTTAGGTCCAATGATAAATGAAAGGCATAATTGAGAACTGTTTTGAAGAGAAAGAGTCCTCCTGAAGTTCCATCACCTCAGCATTTGTGACTGTATTGATTTCAGTAACAGTGTTTGCAGTATCTTCATGATATGGCTTGCTGCCTGCTTTCAAGCTTAGACAAGACAGCAACAGCAGGAAAAGGCCAAAAAGCTGTCGCATGTATTTAAGTTTTATAATCAAATGCAGCAAATCATTTTCCATTGCTTGGAGGCACAAAAATTGATGATTTGCCAGATGGTATAAATTAATGATGATGAAACCTTTACGTTTGTGAGTAGGTGGTGATGATAGCAGGTGAGTCACAGACATGAAAGATATCAAATATATAATGTCTGATTGCTCAATCATGAAAATCAGTGGTGTGGTATAGGGCTCTGGTGAGTTCATGTAAAGACTATTGTATCTATTATTTCTCAAAATATTAAACAGTACAGTTACTACCCAACAAAACAGAAGCACAAGTAACGAAGATAGAATACACACCAATTACAACACAGTTACACGGCCATTTGACCAAGTCAATGGCATAGCACAAATAGAAATTAGAACGGATCCCAACTTGCATGAAAAGACAACTCAGTTGGTAGTTAGGAAGCTCACCTCATAGTTTTAACTCGTCCCTCTGCTTTGTGGCCAGGTCGAGCAGTAAGAAGGAGCTGGTGTCAGGGGCAGGCCTGCTGAGACAGTGGTGAAGAACCAGCAGTTAACAACAGCACACCATAGGAGAAGCAAATGGACATTTTGGTGCCTGATACCTGGAGTCTAGAGTCTAGAGTCAGGCCAACAAAAGTTGGTTAGCAGAGACCATATGAACCACACCACCCGCACAACAAATAAAAACGAAAATCTTGAAAAGTCCTGAGTCATGGATGGACTGGTGAGTGAGACAGCAGGACACTGTCTTTGGTCTTCAGTCATCAGGAGGCCATTGCTGGGCTTCAGACCGTCAAAGCCCAACTGAGGCATCACACAGGCTCATATAATGCTACATAATTAGGTAGCCAAGGTCCTGCCAGCAATTACCAAATAGAAAGCAAATAGACCTTATGACATTTTCTCTGCCTGTCTTCATATCCTTTCACCCCTTTGCTTTTGATGAGAGAAACTGTTTCCATTATTTGGGGAGCTAGGAATTGGACAGATATATTCACAAAATTGGAGCCAGATCTTTCAGAAATGATTTTTTAGAAATGAAATGGATAGTGGGTGTTTCGAGCTGTCTTCTGCCGGATTCATGGTAGATTTATGTCAATTTTAAACCAGAGGTTGATAGATTTTGTTATTCCATGTTATTAAAGGATATGGGGCACATGTGTATCAGGGATGAGGTCACGATCTCAGTGAATGGTGGAACAGCTTCAAGGGTGAAATGGCCAATTCCTATTCCTACGTTCATCCATCAGTCCAATTTAATCCTCAGTAATTATGAACATAGCCACATAGAGTTCTGGCTAATTCAGCAGATCAAGAATTTAAATTGAAAGCATCATTCTGATCTTTATGTAGTGTAATATTAAATACATATTCAAACCAGCAATTATGTATTTGAGTTGTTTACAACATTACCCAGTTTATCTTTCTTTGATTCTCACAGGGATGTAGTTTGATTTATTTGCTAATCCCACCACAAATATAAATATAATTTTGTAAGTGCTGCTATTGTCCACTTATATTATTGAAAGGTGCAGATGTTGCCTGGAGTGAATGAGCTGTGGTGTGATTTTAGGCAAGGTCCTTATGCCCAAAAGATCCATCGAAGGCTTCATATGAACCTCACAACAAATCTTGTAATTACTGCAAATCCAAAAACATTGCTTAAATTCGAAATAGCCATGCATAAAGCACAAATTTACCCGTGCCCAAATGTTATCATTGATGTGATTTACCCATTGTTGCTCTCCGAACTCAAACATTTTTCTTCCAGGTTTTTACAGAACTAACCCTATTACTAAATAAAATTGAAAACTCCCCTAAGAAATTTTTCAAAATAAACTTTGGTAGGATATTTATTATCCGTTTCGAGAAGTTAATTGCAGAATATTTCTATATTGTACTCTAGATATTAAAATGAGTAAACGTAATCTAGCCATATTCGTTCTGTTTACTATTCAGAGTGACCATTGTGTTGAGATAATTGTGTGAACTGTAATCACCTATGATTACTGATGTTTATAAAAAAAACTCTTTGGGGTTAATAATATCTTTGAACGATAGTGTAAGAAGTAACGTTAGATCAATTGCTGTTATCATAGTGTTATACTCCTCTGAATTTCAGTTCCCTTTCATCGTACAACAAGCAGAGGCAATGCAACGGTGGGAAGGAGGCTATGGGAGGGACAGCTAGCCCTTGTGAATCTGCTGTATTTGGGATACAGTATCTTTGCATACACTATGGGCTAAACCTTGGTAGAAATTAGCTGGGCCATTTTTGCAGAATTCCTCCACGCAAAGCCTAGTTTGTTTCCTTATGTTATCACCTCAAACTTGCTTCATTAACTATGTGCCAAGCATCTACAATACCCTGCTTATCCGATGCCAGTCCTACTCTCACATGCTTTTAACTACTGCTGTGATGGTCCAGCATTTCCAACGTTGGTACCATCTTTCAATCCCAGCAGCCCTTAAGACCGGTCAAGCATTTGCAGTCCAGAGTAGCCCTTCACTGTGTACACAGTGGGGTAGCATCCACAAACCAACAACTCTCAGAGTATATTGGTGGCATGTTTGACATGTCCTTGCACATATGAGTGCACGTTCCTACACCAATCGATGTTTAAGCATGAGCACACACAGTTTAGCTGCCCTTAGCCACGTTCCATGTTACGCCCCTCTTTAAGTAATTGATACACATTCCCCAATGCTCATTGTAACCCAATTGTTCAATGTGGTACCATCACATACAGGGAAATCTTCAAAATTTCAAAGCAGTCATTTTTATTCAACACTAGCAAAGCTAACAAATAGAAGCTGCAATCAACAAAAACAGAAACTGCTGGAGAAACACTGGTAACATCTGTGGAGGGAAAAGAGAGTTAATATCTCGAGTTCTGTGTCCCTTCTTCAGAAGGTTCTGAAGGATTCAAAAACAGCATTTGTTTTTCACAACAGAAACAACTGCTTGCCCTTTGAGCAACAGCAACGCCACAGTCATTATGTGATTAATGCAGCCAGCTCATATCTATTGGAACTGGGTGACAATTAAGTCCTGTGTGACTTGTCGTGCCTAATACAGCTGCACTTTATCATGCAGAAGATGGTGTTCCCTCTGCTCAATGTGCTCATCCTCCTCCTTGAAAGACTGCTCTCACTCTCCCAGTTTGTCAGCCTCCATCAAATCTCATCTTTGCCTGCTCTAATTGTGTGGATCGCAGGATACCAGGATTATGAGGTACACTCTGTCTAAATGTACTGCAAGGCCTCCTCAGATGAATACAAGCAGCAGAACCTTATCTTCAAGAAGCCTATTGGATATTCCACCATGGCCCATTCCAAAACGGCTGCATTTTATCTACTCGTGGCCTCAGTCAGGGGGTTGCATAATGGTGTCATCAACTATGGTTGCAAAGGGTAGCCTTTGTCTCCCTGTAACCATCCTTGTAAGTCATCTGGCCCCTTGAGTGCAAGTGGAACACAAGAGTTCTCAAGCATAAGCACCATGGCACCTCACAGAGTACAGGGTGCAGATGTCCAAGATGTGATACTGATGATCACAGGTGACATGTACATGGATGGAATGGAATATTTTTCTGTTGATAAAGTCAGCTGTGCTATGATATGGTCATCTCAGTGTGACATGTGTGCAGGCTCTAGGCTTGGATGATAGTACTGGAGTCCCAGCATTGGCTCAGTCTGCATTTCACTCATCCAGAGGAAATGTGATGGATGAGGAAAGAATCTGTCCCTCCTGCACAACCTGAGGGACCCTTCAGCTACAACCTCCTCATGTTGAGGCTGTTTGACATCTGCTGGAGATGGCTGCTGGTTCTAAGCTTGCTGGCACGTCTGGCTCTCCACAATTAGTGACAATAAACCCACTGTGTCTGGATCCATCAGATATGCTTGCAAGGCACCTATGTGAGTGACATAAGAAACAGAATGGGGGGCCCTTAATAATGTGAGCTGTCAGCACTTGCATCATTTACAAATAATGGTTTACCATGTTCCTCAATACAGTGGGACATGGAGCACTCCAACAAGGAGGGCCATGAATATATCGATATGGTACTTTGACATTGCACCTTATTCCAATGAATGCAGCCTCAGTCAGGTCACAAAGAGGTAGCTGGAGATTGTAAATGCAGCATGAGTACTGAGACTTCTGATAACTCTCCATCCTGCAGCATCCATATCCTCCCACGCACTTTCATGCCCCCACAATTATTTGTTGAATTTCCTGCCCTACAAAATCCTTGTCTCATATACATCAGAGGCTGCTGCCTCCAATCCACTACATCGAACCTCCCCCCTACCCCACTCCACCATCTATTTCCCTACCGATTAGTAATATCCCTTAACTTCCATTTCATGGAAACCCCAGGAGTGACCAATGTCTGTGCTACTCGCTGACTGATGAAGTATAAATCCCATGACTGCTTGCACTGGACCTGCAGAACTGACTGTGGTCCACATCCCAGACTGTCGTGAGATAGACCCCTAACTGCTCCGAGCAGATAACTGACTGTGCTCAAGCTCCTGGATGATCGTGGACGAAGTCCCTGATGAACTATACCAGGGCTAATGGCAGTCTTCCTTGACTTGACTGAGAACTATGCATCTTTGACTTTCAGACATGGCGATTAGTTTGAAGCATATGCACTGTGTTTGCCACATACGCTGCTGGCACATGGCGTGTGTGTAAGAATAACATGCCCTGTCCGCCGCTTGACTGAAGATTGTTGACAATCAAGCCAAACTTCATGACTTTGTATCTGTTCTAAAAGGCAAACAGAATTAAAGTGAGTCATTAAAGTGCAGACAAGTGCCAAGAAACAATGTAAGGGAAGAATGCTGTGAGTTTCAAAGAAGGCACAAAGTGAGTGAGCGCTAAGAGACAAATGTGCCCTGTGAAGCACACTGGTCTAATCCATGAGTTGGGTGCCTGTCACTGCATGAGAAACCTCCTAGCAGCAGCATTCCAATGAAAGTTGCTGCTGTGTTTTAAAGTGTGGTACTGAAGTGAGAACTGTACTATGAGTGGATTGGTAGTGTGCCATGATAATGCAATGTGACCGGTACGTGTCAGATACCAAGGTCCATGGATGTGGTGTGTGTGCAATGACTGCCCATCAAGGTACCTTGAGACGTTGATGCCTGACACTCAGGATACCAGGACCAAGAAGGAGCTGGGGTCACCAGGTTACCCATTGACTTTCATGTCGGGAATTCTCACTACCCTGTTTCTATCCAGTGGGTGGGAGAATGGGAAACTGCAGATTAATGATAGAAGATTAGATAATAATTAGGGTGATAATGACTGATAAGCAATGCAAAAAGGCTTCTCATCACTCACAGCAAAAATCTCCATTCAGCATTTGGTTGGAAAATGGGACTTTTTTGCTGTCAATGTTGGAAAGGTCCTCATTGTATATCTCACTCGATTTTCCCAAATTTCTTGCCACAGCTCATGTTGCTCGGGGCTGGGAAGATTCCACGCTGTGAGGCTAATTAACTTTGTTAACGTTCAGGTAGGTTTTAACTCCAGATGATGATTGAGGAGGCTGTAGATGGAAACAGAGGTAGAGAACATTTTCGAAGCCAGGCTTCAGTACTATGCGACCAGCAAGCTATGTATCTCCTAGAAATTGCCAAGCCAGCTGACAGGCAGGAGTAGCAGGATAGAAAGTGGGTAAACAGATAAGAGGAAGACAAGAGAGGGTAGATGCATGGATTGCAGGAGGAACAAAAAGAGTGGTTGAAGAGATCATAGGGGATTATTGTGGGAGAGAATATTGCAGAGGCATAGTAGTGGCATGTAACTGTTTGTTATTAGTTTCTGGTGCCTGAAGACACATTTCAAATCAATAATCATTTGGCTATAGTTCTAGGACCTGTTGTTCTTTGTTATCCCAATTGCTCTATGCGTATGAAGCACTTGTGCAGTTGTTCCTTGAAATGTTTACATCAGAAATTCCTGGCATGAAAGTAATAAAATTGTTGCCCTGTGGTTGAATTTTATCTGGCTTTGATTTCTGGGTGGCACCTTTCAATTGTTTTCCACATAAAGTGTGATATACCAATTGATGTTGTTGAAATTGCATGGGAGTCCTACCTAGGATATAAGACTCTGAGTTCCTACAGTAATGGGGCTTTCATCTGTTGGGTGTTCAGCCAACTTGAAGGCTTGTAGGTTGCTCAGAATTTATAATTAATGGTCAAGGTAGTTTATTGGCACAATTTTCAATAATACCTGCTCAGTGAAAAGGTGTTTATGTCTTTTCCCTTACAGCAATCTCTCATATCATTAACTAATTACTGTTTAGTTAACACGTGCAATACAGATAAGTGATAAAGTGATGGTAATGTCTATGGACTAGTAACCCAGCGGCCCAGGTTAATATTCTCAGAATGGGAGGTTTGAATCCTACCATGGTGGATGATCAAATTTGACTTCAATAAAATTTGCAAAAGTCAATCTTGTCTATTGTTCTAAAAACCCACATAGCCCCCTAATGTTCTTTTGGGAAGGAAATCTGCCATCCTTACCTGACCTGGCCTACTTGTGACTCCAGACCCATACAATGTGATTGACTTTTCACTGCCCTCTGAAATGGCTTAACATGCTACACAGTTCAAGGGCAATTAGTCAGGGTAACAAATTGCCAGTGACATTCAACACCCAGGCAAATATAAAAGAACGGGTTAAACCAATAACAGTGCATGGTTACTAATGAAATTTGAGCAATGCGGGATCAAGTTGGTTTATTATAGAATTCCCTAACATCCAACTGGTTAAAACAACATCCATGTTTCCCAGCAGTGATATATCATTCTCATAAATGAGGAGGCTTCATCAGACTTACAATAAAATTTGTTTCCAATATGATTATTTGGACAAATTCATAACTCTTATCATTTTTAGGAAATTAGTTGAGGAAATACTTAGCAGATCCTGGAACACAATCACAATGAATTTCCTCAGACTTCACTGCCGTCATTTCACTGGAAGTGCAGGTGGAAATATTTTTTGTTCCACGCAAATGGGCTTTTTGCCATTCTTAGAATCATGTCCGACTATACTGTGGTAGCAGAATGTCTCAGGAAATTCAGTACTTTGATTTCTCTTGTCAGATGATGAATTATTGTCCAAAAGTAGTGAAATAATTTCTTATTCCAGTTTTCAGCCCTTTTCCCTGAGCAATGCACTTCCACAGGCATCCACCTTGTATCTTACCCATGTGCTCGTTCTTCATGTCCAGTGTCACAATATCACAAATGTTGATGAATCTGCACAGTTCAAAACACACATCCCTTGTTGTCTGCCATCACCTCAATAATGTCAAGTGAAAGAGAGAGTGAAAGAAACTTAAAAGTTTAAAGGAATAAACAAATGGCATTGTTGTTTATGTCAGTGGAAGTGGTGATCTCTAGAGCAAGTTACTTGCTGAGTTTAATTTTACGATTACATTGACCCTGTATCGAATGCTTTACTTGGAAAATAAAGATCAGAATATATAACTCAGGGTTGAACCATAAATGGCTACAACTAAGATGAAAGTAGTCATTCAAATCATTGTGCACATGGATAAATTTCTAATTGTCTTCTCACTGGGGACTCTGAATATTTGCGAGCATATGTCAATATCCAGACAGTCACTTGCAGACTATTAGTCTGAAATGATATAGGACCTAGTTTCCTCTAGGATGTGCTGAAAAGTTAAAGGACCCTAAATGTCTGGATAGGTTGCAATTTCCATCAGCTGTTGATTGCAGTGCTTAAACGGGAAGGTTCAGAGCAGTACATGTTTCTATCATTTTACAGTATAACCTCATAACTTGAAGTTGAAGAACTTTGCTTAAAGGCAGGGCATACCTGGAATCCAGGAGTGGAGGTCAGCGGTGCTCTTTCATGGATTCATAGAGTCATAGAGCTGTAGTGTGGAAACAGACCCCTCAGTCCAACATGTCCATGCCAACCAGATATCCTAAATTAATCTAGTCCCATTTGCCAGCATTTGGCCCATAGCCCTCTAAACTCTTCCTATTCAGATACCCATCCAGATGCCTTTTAAATGCTGTAATTGTACCAGCCTCCACGACTTCCTCTGGCAGATCATTCTGTACATGCACCACCCTCTGCATGAAGAAGTTGCCCCTTCGGCCCCTTTTGACACTTTCCTCTCTCACCTTAAACCTATGTCCTCTAGTTTTGGATTCCCCTACCCTGGGGAAAAGACCTTGGCTATTCACCCTATCCATGCCCCCTCATGATTTTATAAACTTCTATAACGTCACCCCTCAGCTCCAGAGAAAATAGCCCCAGCCTATTCAGCATCTCCTTATAGCTCAAACCCTCCAACCCTGGCAACATCCTTGATTCACAACATCCTTCCTTTCAGAGGGAGACCAGAATTGAATGCAGTATTCCAAAAGTGGCCTAACCAATGTCCTGTACAACTATAACATGACTTCCCGACCCCTATTCTCAATGCACTGTCCAATAAAGGCAAGCGTACCAAATAATTTCTTCACTATCCTATCTACCTGTGACTCCACTTCCATGGAACTATGAACCTGCACTCCAAGGTCTCCTAACACTCCCCAGGACCTTACCATTAATTGTATAAGTCCTGCCCTGATTCACCTTTCCAAAATGTAGCACCTCACATTTATCCTCAACCTTTATTGAATCAATCTTGTGTGAGCAGGAGACAGACGAAGCTCACTGCTGTGCCTGACCCATAGCACCTTCACCAGCAATATGAAAAGAACCTTTAATTTGGCTGCATTCAATCAAAAAACCTATGCTCGGGTTTTAATCGAAATCTTTCTGAAGTCTTGAGATTACTACAGTAAATCTGTAAAGGCTTTCTAATTTGGCTGAATTTTCAAGTGAGTCACTTCCTTACGGCACAGTTTACACTGAGGCCAACACAGCAAATTCCTGCTCATTCACCTATGAGGGGCAAATAATTGCGAAGGGCTTTCCAACGTTTATTTCTCTCTGCTACCTTTATTTCCAGAATTAATGGATCAATTAAGCAGTGGCTTGGAATCATGTGGCGAAAGTGTATGATGCACTGGAAAGCTATTGTCGCTTCCAATCACACAGCAACCACAAACACCACAATTCAATGCCTGCGGGCAGGTTTTTCTGGTGTTTTGTTCAGAGACATCATGTTGATGCACCAACCAGGCGAAGGGAGTGGCACTAAAAGCAAACAGAATGCTTTGACCTCACCTATTTTGGAAATTTGCTCTTACCGCCAGTTATTCTCAGTTTGAAAGGCACTGTGATTTGGCAATAGAGTGTAGCTATTTGTGAGACAATGTTTGTTTCCAACTGAAATGACTGATGTATTTCATGATGCTATTTCCTACCTTTGTCCAAGTAGAATAAACACAGGACATATTGCAGAATCCAATGAAATGTCTGACCGTTGAAGAATGAGTGTAGCTACAGAAGCAGCACAACATGGGCTTTGGATTTTTACCTGCCCCATCAGGGTGAACAAGGCATTGAAAATACGTCACCTGTATAGAAACAGCCAATTTTCTTTTATATTGAAATTTATGCTGTTACCTCATCAAATCAGATTATTAGAATACGCTACGGGAAGCAGAAAGTTAATGCACGATCATAAAACAGCGGCAGTTCAAGGTGACATCTCACCACTACCTTCTCGAGCACAACCAGGGATGGGCAGTAAATCCAGGCTTACCAACATTGCCCAAATGCCATGAATGAAAAAATCCTCAATTACCTTATTGAATTCATGTGCAGCCATGTACAACTGATTATATAAATTGAAACAGAAATCTCACAGCAAGTTCACGAATAGTTGAGAATGCGAGACTAAATTCTTATGAGATAGGATGATAGAACCATAGAAATGATACAGCACAGAAGAGGGCCATTTGGCCTGTCTTGGCCATGCTGACCCAAAGACCCCCAAATGCCCTTTCTAATCCCATCAACTTGTGCACAGTGTTTAGTTCTGCAACTTACAGCACTTAAGTTGCAGGGGTAATACTTTATAAAATAGAATGGGGTCTCTGCCTCCACCACTAACTCAGACTGTGAATTTCAGACACCCAGCACCCTCTGTGCAAAAAGGTTTTTACTCACATCTCCTCTAATCCTTCTGCCACTTAGCTTGAATTTATGACTCCTGGTTATTGAACTTTCTGCCAAGGGAAACAGGTTCCTCCTGTCTACTCTATCTCGAGACAGTATTCCATTTATAGCATTAACTTGTATTTCTCTCTCAGATATTGTTTACATTTTCTGATCTTGTTTGAGAATTCCAGTATACATGGGTTTTCTCAACAGGAATTATGTAAATTCATGCTCCTGGTACAGAGTTTGGCCAATGGGGAATGCCCATCTGGAGTTCAAGTGGATGGTTCATGTTTTTCCAGCATTGTTGGTCAATATTTGTGGAGGATATGCCCAAATTCTTAACACAAATCGGAATTTTTTTTTAAATCCCGAGGTTTGTGATAGTCAAGGCTTTATTTTAATTGTAGAAAATATGGTTGGTATATATGCTGTAACTTGTTTATACATGTGTGAACAGTCTAAATGGATCAAAAATTCAAAGCAATAGGATGACATATGCTGTCATTTTTACTAATAGTTGTTCCCTCCCAAAAAAGCAGGAGCTTATCTTTTTCCCACTCAAACAATCAGCTTCAATTACAGTTGTCAAAACATGCTCATTAATATGATTATGTCAGAAATATCCATTCCATAATCTCAGTTATAAGGCTCAGAGAATGAAAGACAATGATTGAGATTTACAACACAAATGTTTAATTTCAGATTAGGATCATCCTTTTAAAAGTGGGCTTCTCTTTGCAGCTATCACGATTGAAATACATTACCTGAGTGGTACCAGTAAATGCCAGGTTTAGAAAGCCAAACAAAAATGACAGGGTAATTACCAGGACAGGGAACATAATTCCTTCTCTCACCTGTTATTTAACGATGAAAAGTTAGGAAGTTGTTTGAAGACAAAGAATGAATCTGTCGACGGTTTGAGACCTACTTACCACAACATTTTCGAAAAAGTGAATATTGCATTTTTGCCAATCTCTGGGTGATAGAGCAGGTACTGTCATTAGCAAACAAAGTATATGAAACTTTACAACAACTTAAAGTTATTATTAAAAAATAAGAGCATACAAATTAGGAACAAAAGTAGGTCCTTCTTCTCCTGGAGCTTCCTCTGCCATTCAATAAGATCATGCCTGATTTGTATGTGTTCTGAATTCCAAATTCCCAATTTTTTTTATTCATTTGTGGATGTGGATGTCACTGGCTGTACCAGTATTTCTTACCCATCCCTAGTTGCCCCTGATTATAGCAATTGGTACAACTGAATATCTTGCTAGGCCATTTTCAGAGGGCAATTGAGAGTCAACCACATTCCTGTGGGTCTGGAGTCACATGTAGGCCAGACCAGGTGAGGGTGGCAGATTTCTTTCTCTGAAGGACATTAGTGAACCAGATGGGTTTTTCCCAACAATCGGCAATGATTTCATGGTGACCAGTAGATTCTTAATTCCAAACTTCTTTTTATTGAATTCAACTGCCGCGGTGGGTTTCGAACCCAGGTCCCCAGAACATCAGCTGGGTTTCTGGATTAATAGGTGTAGCGATAATGCTACTAGGCTATCGCCTACCCTATATATCTGCCTGGACAACCTCTGATTCTGTTGCTTAACAAGAATCTATTTGACCTCCATCTCCACTGCTCTCTGAGACAAAGATATACAATGCTCTGACAGAAAAAAAATCTCCTCCTCTCTGTCCTAATAGGATGTTCCCTCATTTTAAATTAATGTCCCCTAATTCTGGACTCACCCATAGGAGGTAATATGCTTTCCACATCCACCATGTCAAGGCCATTCTGGATCAAGTCACTCCTGACTCTTCTAAACTCCAGTGGAAATAAGTCCACTATTCTGACATCTTCTGAGTTACTTAAGGAATGTGGTCACTGGCCATGATGTAAAGATCAAGTCTTTTTTAGTTTTATGTTTTTAATACCGTGGACTGAAATGAGAAAGAACTATTTTGAAATCAAAGGATTTACAAGGGTATCTGCATGTTTTGAAAATAAAAAGTTTGATACCCAATGTGAATCCTCTTTGTGTAGCTGTGCGCTCCAGCAATGTGCAGATGAACTAGAACTGGATTGTTTATAAGTGAAGTTGATTGTCTGTGGACACAGACTAATTAGCAGAGAAAAAGTTCCTCTCTCTGCCAACAGCTATAGAGTTAGTTGGCTGAACAGCTTGGGCTGTGAGCAAGACAGAGGGAAGCTGTTCAGACCAGAAGAGAAACCGGCAGGTCTGCAGCAGCCAGAACACTGTCTCTCAGTTCTCTGCAGTAAGCCACTCAACACCTGAGAAAACCAACTTATTTTTCCTTCAGCAGACGATGCAAGATGTGACTTTGAACTGGACAAGTGAGGGAGCTTTCATAAATGAATCAGCCATGCCATGGAAGCATTCAGAGAAAGGAAGATCAAGCAGAAACCTTAAGATCAGCAAGAACCAAACCAACAGATATTATGAAATAGAACTGTGTTTTTTAAAATTTTCACTCCCCTCATGTGTTTCATTCCTCTTTTACATTTGTGTGTGTGTGCGTGTGTTTGTGAGGGAGTGTTTATAAAGGGATTTAGAGTTTCAATTCATAGAATTTACTTATTTTAACTATTTAGCTGAACCCAGAATCTAATGATGTGATTTGTGTGATTTGTCATTTGTGTTTCCATCAGCCCGGGTCTGAAAATCAGGTAGCTTGGGGAATTTGTGCATTTTTTTGAAAGCTTAAACTTTTGTAACGATTCCAAGAATAGTGGGCTTGCTTTCCGGCAGACTACCCCAGTGAGTATGAAAATGGATATATTATAGGTCATAAATTAAACTGCTGGAAATACAAAGCATGATACTGAATTTTTTTACAAAGATTATTGCAAGATAGTTTGATTTTCTTTTTGTCATCAGTGACCACTCACCATAGCATGGGCTCATCACATTTGCACTTATCAACCCAGAATATCAACTTTGACTCTTTTCCATTACACTCTTGTTGTTTCTTAATTTAGTTCAATCTCATAACTTCAACTATCATTTTGAGTGATCTAGATGAAGAATTCCATAGTGATGCGTGCTTCAAGTTTGTCCTGTTCCCCTAGTGTATCCCAAACATCAACCACTCTTTTATCTAGAGATGGTAGGAACTGCAGATGCTGGAGTCTGAGATAACAAGGTGTAGAGCTGGATGAACACAACAGGCCAGGCAGCATCAGAGGAGCAGGAAAGCTGGTGTTTCAGGTCTGGATCCTTCTTCAGAAATAGGGGAGGAGAAGGGGTCTCTTTTATCTAACTGTGATAGACAAATTATGTACCTCTTTAAAGTCCCTATCCCTTTTCAACGTTGAGAAAGCCTTGCCCATCACGTTATTCTCCTGAATCCTTCATTATCACGGAGATTGCTTTCATCTGCGCAGCAACAAGGGCTCCAAGCATAAGGACAATAAAGTGTGGCCTGTCCAGAAGACTGGTACATTCAGGTATCGCCTCTAAGGATTAGACTCAACCAATTCATTATTGCCAGGTCAAAAGCTTAAAATAACCGATTTACTATACGTGGACTGCTACAGTTCAAAAGGAAGGTAGCTAGCATCTGCTTAAAGGCAGTTAGAAGCAGGCAATACATTTTCAGCTTTGCCAGCAATATACGCACCTCCTAAAAGTTATTTTTAATGCATATTATGTCCAATCAATCTAGTAATTGCAGGATACCAAATTCACCTGAAGAAAACGATGTTCATCAATTTATTGCTAACCTCAATGTTCTCTGGGCTAACTCTACAAAGTCCTGCATCATCATTTTGGGTAAAAGTAGGGGAAAAAACAGTACAGCTCAAATAAAACATTCAACTTTACTCTTAGACTTATTCCTGTGTTGGTTTGAGAGAAAAAGACTGGTGAGCTAGCTTGTTGTATATACACTGTTCACTCCAGCCCCCTTCTCCTGGTTGAAGAATCATTAATGGGGACATTATGGGCCTCTGGTGGTGGAAAGGCAGGCTAGGTTGCCCATAATGTGCAGGGATGTGTAGATTAGGGGGATGGATCTGGGTGAGATGCTTCCGATGGTAGGTGTGGACTTGTTGGGCCGAAGGGCCTGGTCTATACTGTCGGGATTTGATGGTAATGATAATGATGATCATAAATTTAATAAAATACTTCAAACCTGCCTTTACTCAAAGAGTGATGAATGTTTGGAATTCACCGAGTTCAACACGAGTGGCAAAATATCAGGGTTATTCAAAGTGCATGTCAGTACGCTGGTCAGAGGCATATACTTAAGGAATGACACTCAATGGATTTCTTTTCCCATCCCTAAGTGAGTTTTGAGGTTGTTTTCTCATTATCTTCATTTTCAAGTCCTTGAGTTAGACATACACGCCCAGAGCACTCCAGAAAATGTAGTAATTGTTTTAATTTCCCATTTAGGGAAGATAAAATTGTCACTTTTTTGCTTTCATTACTACTCACCAGTGTGCATTCAGGATGTACAGATTAAAAGAGTATTATGGTGGGAAATGTTCACTGTACTCATGAATAATGAATCTGAATCCTGTATTTGTCAATCCATATGCCGACTCAAGTTTCTGATTTTACAAATGGAAGGATTTGGGAAAAATGGGAAAAAAATAAATTCTTGATTAACGGTATCAAAATTTATTTTTTCTCAACCATTCTTGAGCACTGGGAGTCACTGGTAAAGCCTGTACACATTTAACTTGGCAATAGTGGAGAGAGGAGACAGTGAATAGTGAATGTGAAACGATACTTTAGAAAGAGTCAGTGCTGCTAACAAGGAAGGGAAGGGAAGAAGATTAGAGGGAACGAAAGGGGACGTTTACAGAGAAAAATTTTGAAAGCAACAAGAGACAATTTCAGAATTATTCCTGCAGACATGGTCTGAGAGTGGGATAAGACAAAGGGGCATGGATTAATTGGCTGTGAAATAACTCCACAGAGGCCAGAATCCCATCACCAAGTTTATTTGCATGTGCATAGTAGTTGACACTTGTCTGGCTTCCTCAGAGCTGGCTTTCAGAGTGAACAGAACCTTGGACACTCTTGTTTTTACCAGTCAGCCAGAGCTCCCTGGTTGGACCAGATTAACAGCCCTTATCAAGAAATGCATATTTCTATGAGGCCACTACAGTCACTACAGGCTGGAATACAGGATTATCCATGGTATAACACCAAGCTTCATTTGGTTGGGACTGATGTTGTGGCTAAAATATTTTATGTTAAACAGGAAGCAATTTAAATTAAACTAAAATTCAGTGGATGCTGGAAATCTGAACCAAAAACAGAAAGTGCTGAAGAAATGCATCAGGTCTGGTAACATTTGTGGAGAGAGAAACAGATTTAACATTTTGAGTCCAATGACTCTTTTTTTGGACCTGAATGTTTAAATGGTTTAAATTATATTTAACTGCACGTCATTGAACTTCAGGAATAAGTAGCAAATTGGACTCAACTACAAAAGCAGAAATTGCTGGAAAAGCTGGCAGCATCTATGAAGGAAAAAAATCAGAGTTAAAGTTTCGGGTTATAAGTTCTTTTTTTGTCCTTGCCACGTTCTTAATTTCATTTCTCCACTTCTTATGCCCACATTTGCTGCTGGAAGGACTTCGAAAAGAGAGAACTTGCATTGAGAGAGAATCCACAAATTAACCCTTGAAAGAATGTGATTAGCATACTCGTATGCAACTTTATCTTGAAGCATCTAATTTTGGGTGTCATATACTCGTAGGAGTTACTCAAGCATAACATGCTCATGATAATAGATTTGCCCTGTCACATGACATTTCCTTTCACTTACTGTAATTAAAAGTATGCACAAAACATTTGAAAACCTGCTGTGGAAACCTGATGCCCATTGTGACAATAGGCACAAGGAAAATAATTCTCTCTGTTTTGAAGGATTTTCTTTTGAAAAATATGCTTCAATTATTTCTTTTACTTCCTACGTTATAATCATTTAAGAACCTACTTAGTTCTAATCTATATTCAATGACAAACAAGTCATGGTTACCAAAACAGACATAAAGCCTTTCCAAAGTCAACATCCTATTGAGAGTTCAGGGTATATTTCATTGTTGCCAACAAATTTTGAACTGGAAACACGGAAGGGAAACTATTCATTAAGTTATAATATATTCCTTTATTTAAAAGTGGTAGGCTATTGGATCCAAAGAATTCATTCTGTCTGATTTTCGCATGGAATAGTTTAAGGCTCTGGTTAATACCAACACTGAAAGGGGGGAATAACATTCAAATACCTGTTTAAAAAAAAAACCTCAAAATTCATTTGTTGAATGGAAAGAGTAGGACTCTGATGTATTTTGCAATGAAACCTTGGGCAGCTTCCCATGTCTAGAGAATTCCACAACCACAAACCGTTAGCTCAAACAGAAACATAAAAGGTTAAACAAAAACATGCTCCATGGTCCTGTTAAAATAAAGAGTCCCATCTTTGTCAGATCACCAAAGTCTGTAGAAGTTAATGGAAAGGGCATTTTTCTTGACGTAAGAGAATTAATGTTTAATTTGGAAATTGTAATATGATCAAGGAAATGCCTGACAGTAACCAGTAAAAGTAAACAATGTGTTACTCAATCGGTCCCTTTGATAACAGTATAATTTTTCACCTCTGAGTAAACGATACCCTGATTTTTTGCCGATTAAAATGAAAACATAAAAATGTAAGGGCATACAAAATAGAAGCAGGAATAGATCACTTGATCTTTCGAGTCAATTCCACCTTTCAATAAGCTCACGGCTGATTGGCAGAAGAGATTTCAAGGACTAATGGCTGACCTTTACTCTTGGTATTATTTTTATTTAATGACAGAAATTGTAAACCATAATATCATGGGATAACAAGGTGTAGAGCTGGATGAACACAGCAGGCCAAGCAGAATTAGAGGAGCAGGAAAGCTGACGTTTCGGGTCGAGACCC
>JAHRHZ010000111.1:22113059-22141828 GCA_024137785.1 Ginglymostoma cirratum | reverse complement strand
GGGTCTCGACCCGAAACGTCAGCTTTCCTGCTCCTCTAATTCTGCTTGGCCTGCTGTGTTCATCCAGCTCTACACCTTGTTATCTCAGATTCTCCAGCATCGGCAGTTCCTACTATCTCTGTAACCATAATATCATGATGCCTCAAGATAAACTAACCACGAATGTATGCTTTAAAGCAAATATTTTAATTAGACTTCATACTGTATATGTTTAAAATTTTGGAAGCAGAAACATACCTTACGGGCAGACTCTTATAGGTACTTGAGAGACATGGATTATGGTGAGATGTGTGGGAGAATGGGGCAGCAAGGCCCATCTCACTCATTCTTTTGTGTGTTTTACAAGCTGTTTGGGAAGATTCATGCTAGGCAGCAACGAGATGCCAAATGATAGTAATTATTGCTTGTTAAAAACCTTATTAATGTCACAATTCACTTTATTAAAAATATTCAGATTCCCACCACATCAAACTCACCAAACAAGCCATTTGTCAGGAAACCCCTCAATGAGGAAATCAGGTTCCTGAAGGAGTCACCTCACTGCTTGCTCTGAAAGACATCTAGGTTGGAAACCAAACACCAACAGCCCAGGGCATGCTCCACGGGCACCATCCAAACAAATACCAAAATCTACAGACATTAGCATCTGACATGTGACAGCCTCTAAGGACCCTCATGACACACCTCCAATTCATTTACTGCTCATTTCTGCATTTCAATGTTGTGGTCAGTATCAGCATCTATCTTTGCAATGCTGCAGTTCTTTACTTAGTGCTCATTCGCTCTTCGTCTACCTGGGTGCTTACATCATCTTTGCCTTGCATTTTGTGCTCTGCCTCCTCAGCCAAAGATATCAGGCTTGTATTGGTGCTGTCTCACATTGTCACATAGTGGAGACACCAAGCCAGGAAGTTTGTCAGAATTGTCAGTTGGCCTCAGTCGAGTCAAGACTTCACTTGGGGCAGTAAAGGGGTCAAGGCAGACAAAGTCAGAATCCTCTACTTGTAAGAGTTGCAGAGTCAAATGGTGGGCAGAACAACACCTGTCTGGACATTTTCTGTCCTATTGTGGACTGTAAACCTCCTGGAATCAGAGAGAGAGAGAGAGAGAGAGAGGTTTGAAAGGAGATGAAAGTGAGTGGCACAGCCATTACTTCTAGTGCTGGTTGGGAGTTGTTCTGAGTGATTGAGTAAGCAGCGCAGATGGTTAGTGTCTCGAAGTTGTGATGGGTGAAAACATATTGGTAAAATGTTGCATGCAATAATGAGAGTGGTAGAGCATGGGCGTTGGTAGGAGGTGGGTACAGTAGTGGAGACAGTGAGTATGGTGTATAAGGAAAAAGATGGCGGCATTTACCCGGCAGAATGGAGGAGGGCATTGATCTTCTTCCTACAATGCACAACACAGCCATTCTCAACCAATTTTTCTACCAATTTCTACCAATTCTTTAGGATTTCACCAAATCTACTGCTCAACTCCCCACTTCAAAATTACAGCTGAACTTCAAAGCCAGACTGTTGCGAACGTTCACTTACGACATGTTTGACCACACAACACAAAAATCACAAGTTGAAGAAAGTAATTTATCAAAAGAAGTACTTTGAGGTACTTTGGTGTGAAAGGCATTAAAGCAAACGGGGTATTGCTGCAATGATTAAATATAAATAGTAACAATCAGTTAAATGAGAATATTTTACTATGAAAACTATTGATTTGGAATTTTATCGACTGGACAAGACCAATTGAATCAACAGTAATTAAACTCTAAGAGTGTTTCTCATCTGAAACAAATGATATAGTGGTGTCTGCTGTTGGTACGGATCCTTGGTGCATTTGGAAAATCTCTCCTATATTGCACGTGGAGTACTGCATACAGTTTACACTGTTATTTGAGGAAGGATGTATTTGCATTAGTAGCAGTTCAGAGAAGGTTCACTTGATTAATTCCAGAGATGAAAGGCTTGTCGAATGAGGAGAGTTTGAGTAGTTTAGGCCAATATTCACTTGAGTTTAAAAATAATAAGAGGGGATCTAATTGAGGTTTTCAAGATGCTAAATGGGATCAATAAAATAAACAAAGAGCAAATGGTTTCGCCTTTGTGGGGCAATCTAGAATGAGAGGTCATAGTCTTGCTCTAAGGAATGGCAGATTTAAGATAGAGATGAGGATAAATTACTTCTCTCAAAGAGCCGTGAATCTGTGGAAGTAACCACTTTCATAATGCAGTGGAGCCAGGACACTGGATAAATTTAAGGAGGAGATAGACAGATTTTTAGTGTTCAAGGGTTATGGGGAGCAGGCAAGAAAATGGAAATGAGGCCAAAATGAGATTATCAATCACACCAAATGGCAGATCAGGCTGAAGGAGTTTCTACTCCTGCTGTTAGTTTTTATCTTGGTATTGAATGCCTGCAGTTTGGAAACAGGACCTTCGGCCGAACAAGTCCACACCAACCCTTGGAGCATGCCACCCAGACCCATACCCCTATAACCCTATAATCCACTTAATCTACACATCCCTGAACACGGCGAGCAATTTAGCATGGCCAGTCCACCCAGCCTGCACATCTTTGGACTGTGGGAGGAAACCGGAGCACCCGGCTATGATTTTATACCAAGGCACCAGTGAGCTTGGTGGATTAGTATCACAGGGTGAGTGAGAAGGGGTGGAATCACTGGAGAAGGGTGGAGCAGGGTGCTAGGGTACATTAATTGGCAGCCTGTTGCCAGTGGGCTGAATTTGCAAGTTGGGATGTTCCTGCTCCCATTCTAATTGCTGGCAGTTTTTCCAATATTGGGAATCATCACTGGTTCCTTAGCCTGACTGTTCTTGTTCATTACCAACAGTCCCACTCCAGCAGGCTTAATTCAATTTAGCCAGTTAACACAGTTTCTCTCTTCATAGGTACTGTCAGACCTGCTGAGTGTTTCCAGCGCTTTTGGTTTTTGTTGCACCATCTCATCATTGGCTTCAACAGCTGGTGACAGCCTGGTTGATGTGTAATCGCAAGGCCACTGATGGAATGGCGGGGAAGATCAGCAGTGTTGGCATCTATAGAGAGAAACCAAAGAGATTTTGCTCCACGGTTCACATGCCAACACCTCTGCTCCACCAGGTCAATAATTGTGTGGAAGATGTGTCTCTAACCTTTTAACTGAGGAGCTCAGGACCTCCATTGTAGCAGCTGCCTGAGCTTCTGTTGCAACACTTTGCCACTTCATGGAATTTGCAACAAATGAAAACAGTGAGCTTAGCATTATGATTCTAGCTGATAGTAATATTGGACTTGCCAGATCCTAGAATGAAACCTGGCATGATTGTTCACATGTTTAATTTTTGCAGTTGGCTAATGTTGTGGTTAATGATTGAAACATGCACAAGAAAACAGAATATCTTGAAAAATAGAACATAAAGTTTATTACGCAAAATAATAAATAAAGCTGGAAGTATGTAGAAAGAATTGATTTAGAAAGATCTGAACATAATCATCAATACAAAGTTTCAACCTGTTTTCTAACACAATCCTTTACAAAAATTTGATCCCAGAGAAATATCACTCCTATCTCACTTTTTAAAGAAAATCATAACTTTTTCCAATTTCTCTTTCTTGAACTAAGGAGATAATTTTATAAGGAAAATCATAACATTTCCCAGTTTCTTTTCCTTGAACTGAGGAGACAATTTTACAATTCCTTTGCAAGTCTATGGGCATGAACTTCTCACAATTCTGATGGCCTAAATTTTCTCACTCCTAATAAATTGAAGATTTTCATCTAAATTCTCCTGGCTTGGAAGCTTCACAGACTCAAAACCATCTTTGCTGAGGTGACTGGATTGATTCTCTATTTGGAGAAACTGTTCTACCTTCTGAAATGAACTCTGGGTTCTTCTGAACAAAACCTTTGAACCTTCTGTTCTGAAGTCAAAACGAAAATAATTGGCTTTGTTTATTTACAGTCTGTTATAAAAACAATAGCAACATTTTAATTACAGGGCTCTTCCCAGGCACTCTACTGCAATTATGTGCTTTCTAGGAACTGAAATATTTAGGTCACAATTCCAAATTGACTTTCTGACTCTTTGAAAACAAAATTTCATAGGACTAACCAAAATCCACCTGCTTCTATTTAAAAATCAATCCAAATTCCAAAATATATTACATTTTTAATCACACTAGACTTCAGACACAGCTATTACGAATTGAAAAGGTTGAGTTCCAGGCATTGAATCAAGCCATGAACCAAAATACAGGTGGACTCATCCATCTCCCTTGACATGCGTATAAGTTTTTAGGAGGCTTTGCATTGCATCAAGCTTTGGGCTGGTCATCTATTTCTGCCTTCTGAAGCTTTGCCCTGTGAGGGCCTCATTTGACTCCACTACTTCAGTACTATTATGGGAATGTACACCCTACCCTCCCCTGTCCCAGGAAAGATAGAACCTGTGATACCACTTCCAGCCAGAGTGATTACAGCCCACTAATACATAGTATGTCCCACTGTGAGGAACTCTCTTCTAACCAAGCCTCTAAGTAATGTAAAAACCGAAAGAACTGCCGATGCTGTAAATCAGGAACAAAAACAAAGTTGCTGGAGAAGCTCAGCAGGCCTGGCAGCATTTGTGAAGGAAAAAACAGAGTTAATGTTTCGGGTCTGGTGACCCTTCCTCAGAACTCCTCGAAGAAATGTGATGGTGTTGGTATCTGAGCCGGTGCGTGCAATAGTGGTAGACATTAACACAGTTCATTCTTCCTCACCTTTCTCCTTTTCCTCTGAAGAGCATTAGTTTCTCTTGCATTTTTTCTATTTCATTCAGGACAGAGGTGGATCATTCTCCTGGAATCCTGCAATGATGAAGTTGGAAGGGTGAGAGTGTACCATCTGTGGCCACTATATGTGGATGTATGTGATGAGGTTATATAGGGATAAGAAGTCACAATAGCTTTTGGGGTGATTAGGGACTAGGAATGGTTGTGCATCTCTCAGGTTGGTTAGCTCAATTGGCTGGACAGCTAGTTTTGTGATGCAGAGTGATGCAAACAGGGTGTGTTCAAATCCTGCAATGATAGAGGTTACCATGAAGGGCTCTCCTTCTCAATCTCTCCCATTGCCTGAAGTGTGTGGTGACCTTCAGGTTAAACCAGCACCAATTGGTTCTCTTTGAGAGAGCAGCCCTATGGTCTGGTAATACCATAGTGACTTCACCTGATTTATAAGGATGATAGAGTCTTTACAGACCACTAGATATTAGGCCCCCTGTTCCACCTCTAGCCAGAGTATCTCTTATTTCCTTCTGCTCACAGTCTTCACTGTTTTTTCCTCTCCCTCAGCCAGATATGCATTATTTTGTCCTTGATAAAGTGTGGTAATTGTAACTGAGAATCTTATCAATGTCATTGGTTCATTTTGATTATTTTGAAATTTATGTAAACCCTCGCATGGTTGTGAGATATGGCTAAGTTGAAATTACGTCTGTGGAGTCCAGATAGTTTGATGAGTGTGGCCATGTCAGTGTATTATTAAATGGTACAGTATATGAAGCATGGCCAGCCAGGAATCTCTCCCACTCTCACTGCCTGCTATTGGTGTAAGTTGGAAGGATTTTTAAGTTGATATTCAACCTGTTTGGCCACATTATAATTGCACTTTCCTTGGATATCAGGTCCTAGAGTGGGACATGAACCCCACACTTCCATTTCAGGAATGTTACCCATTGCACCAGAAGACCTCAGTTTTAGATTGTAACAAAAGAGTCACCAAAGATACAATGAATCAAATATCCTCTTTCAGTGCTGTAGGCATTTACTGTATAATCCTACAGTCGTAAATGTAGCTGAAACAATACTGCTAGCTCTCACCCCTTGTCAAATATCATCAAACAGGCTGAGTCTAATGTTTGAATCCTCACATAAATTTCAAGCACAGCAGCTAAAACTACACAATGGTATGGTTAGAGTCTATGATCTTTGTTTTCATTAATAATTTCCCTGGTGGATTTGAGTTATTTTTAAGTAAAAATTTGTACAAACAAATGTAAACAGCATAAGTGCAATGTGCTTTCAATGTCTCGTACAGTGAGATGTTGAACCTTTTCTACGTTCTTTGATCTTCTTAAGGTAGTCACATTGAAACAGTAGTTTGGTTGAGAATATTTTAACAAGCTGTGACAGTCCTACTGGAAATTGTGTCACCTTGAGGCCTCCTCCAATCATTTTGGGGATTCCAACGGAGCTGAGACCCATTTTCTTTATAATCCTCCAGGGGAATTCAAATTCTGAAGACAGTAGTACCTATTGTCATTCTTCACTTATCATGTACTACAAGACAGAAATGTGGCATGCACTAGGAGAAAGATATTCTTGTACGATTTTTTTAAAAATTGAATAAATGCTACTCAGATAAAATGAGAAAACTCTTGACGGATCAGAGGAATAGTTAAAACAAATGGACCTTGGGCTTTATTATTTGTTTAACAGGACTTGGTTCAAGGTCTATTGCATGCTTATGAGAGGCTAGAGGTATGTCATACAGAACATATCATACCAAATATTTTGGTAAGAGAAGAGAAACACATCTGGTACCTGTCAACAATCATTCAACATAATTCAGTACAAGCAGGTTAAAATCTGAATGTTGGAATGCAAAGCAGTTGCTACTGAATCATTTCAATTGCAGGGGATTTCTTTCACATTGCTATCATTAGAAATGTTCCAGGTTAAAAGGTGAAATATGTTCTAATTGGACAAACGGCAGTAGCCAGCTATTCGCCATTTGTCTGCTGATGGGTTACCAATTTGATCCATTTTGTTCTTATTGTTTCAGCTCTCTCCAGTACATGTTAACAATCCTATTCTACCTGTTGAGGCTTGTAATAGTGACAGACTATTGAAGAGAAGCAGGAGCTGATGAGAACAAATAATTGGTTTGACTTACCTCATAAATCATTAAAGTCAAAGGTAATAATGTGTATGCATTGGTTGCACTTAAATGGGACAGAAAAGATTTGCTGCAACTCAACTGTTGCCTTGGGAACTGTGGGTCTTGTTATGAACAAGAGTACTCAAAGGAGGCTGCCCCAAACAGGAATTGCAGTACAGGCTGCTCTGCTGACTTTACAGGTTTGTTTTGAAGTAAACATTATGAATAATAGGTCACAGTAAAAGAGATATCTGAGAATTTTTATGACATAAATTCTCAATGAGATCCTTGAAAATATAAATAATGGCAGGTGCAGTCTAAGGAGCCTTAGTGGATTTCAACAGTGCATCTTGTAGTAAATATTGTAAATTGTAGCTATTGAGCATCAGCAATTGAGGGAATGAACATTTGTGCCTGTGGTGTTAATCAAGTTGACTGCTTTGTCCTGGATGGTATCAAGCATATTGAGTGTTGCTGAAGCTGTAGTCGTCCAGGCAAATGGGAAGGATTCCATCATACTACTGACTTGTGCCTTGATGGAGCAGGCTTTGGGGGTCGGGAAGTGAGATATGCAACATAAGATTCTGAGCTTCTGACCTGCTGTCATAGCTATGACATTTATATGGCTAGTCCAGTTCAGTTTATGGTGATTGGAAACCCTTAGGGTGTTAGTAGTGGACTATTCACTAATGGTTAACACTGTTGAATATCAAGGATGATGGTTAGATTTTCTTGAGATAGTCATTGCATGGTACTTGTGTGGCATGAGTGTTATTTGCCACCTATCACGACCCACAGCCTTTGCAGTATCCAGAGCTCCCAGTTATTTCTTGATTTTACATGCAGTGAATCAAACCCTGGGGGTTGAAGACTGGCATCTATGATCCTGGGGACCTATGGAGGAAGCCAAGGTGGATCATTCACCTGGCATTTCTGGAAATCACGGCAAATGCTTTAGCTTTACCTTTTGCATTGATGTACTAAGTTCACCTATCTTTGAGGATGGGGATATTTGTCGATCCTCTACTTCCAATGAGTCATTTAATTGACAACTACCATTCTCAATTGAATGTGGCAGGACCATTAAACTTAGATCTATTCTGAAAATGATTGGGTGGGACCAGCAATATTGGTTGAGGGGTGAAAGCTGCCTGACAGTGAGTGGAGGGGGAGCAAAACAGTGATGGGTTAATTAATTTTCAATCTAAGATTGTATAAATTAATGATCTTCTTTATCACTCATCATTTTTGGTGAAGTTTCCAGCCTCTTTTCTGTTCTGCACATTCTCAGAGTGACGTACCTGAAAATGGAAACTTAATACAAAGGACTGCAGAATCAAGCAGGTATTAATTCTGTGACATTACGCAATCCAAATTATTGCACCATGGTGCTACTCAACTTAAATAAAAACATTTTAGTCTATAGTCTCATCCCACCCTATATTTCCTCCAGCCCTAAAATCCTCTATCGGAGGATGAGGAACAGAAGAGCTCTTTTGAAGGTTTTTTGGGCTGTAGCCTCCCGAAGCAGAATATGAGGTGCTAACCTGCAAGTAACCTCTACAATCCTCTATGCTGTTTTCCTTTCCCAATTTTGGTTCTTGTGTATTCCCAATTTTATTTATTCCATTATTGGCACTGACCGCTTCGGTTGTCAAAATACTATGAGTAATAGGGTTAATGTCTGGAACTGTCAATTGCACCTCCCACAATGATAATGTTAGAGAACACATGAATATGAGAGCCATGAGAGGAATGTGATGATACCTTCAAAATGTACTTATGCTGTATATTGCTCCTTAATATGTATTTAATTATGTATTCTTTAATATGTAACAATTACTAGTTGAACCTACCATCAGCCTAGTAATCTCTCCAAAGATAGACTAACCAACATACAATTCTAAGCTCTGGAATTCCCTTCCTAAGTCTCTCCACATCTTTATCTTTCTCTCCTCATTTAAATGGCTCTTAAAAACATAAAACTTTTAACCAAGCTTATTATTCATCACTTATTTACTCCGTGCATGACTCAAATTTTGTTTGATAGTACTGCTGAGATGCCATGCAACATTTTACCACATTAACACCACCATTTTAAACAAATTGCTCTTGGTCTGGTTCTTCTAATATGCCTCTGACTCCCTGGATGCTACTCTCCTCCTACAGGAACGGCATATATATTGGCAGGTTTTATGCACATTCTGTGAAACAGCAGAAGGCACCCACGTGTCCAGAAGGTGTACAACCAACACAAGGTGTTGTTTTTACTGCTTGCCACTGCTCCAAGCCCTTCTGCTCACCCAAGTGACCTTCAAGCACGATCAGGTTAGTCTCCACTGGTCTTCTCCCAATCAACGGACATCAGTGGACTCTGTCTGCTACATCAATGACAAGAAAAGTATCATTATCTAATGGCCTGTACATTTTTTTGGTTTGACTGGATCACTTGATTTGCAATCCCCCTCCTGAGGGGCATTTGTTGTCATATTTTCCTTGGTAGCATTGGCTCATCCCAGTGCAACTCTTGCTGACCTAGAATCAAAGTAGAATAACACTGTGGTATACTTGACTTACATATGTTGTAGAACATGCCTCCAAGAGGATATTCTTCATTTCATGTTGTTAAATTGATGGTATCAATAATGTTGAATAATCCAATTATTTTCTAAAATAATACTGCACAGTAAAAAGTCATTTAATCTCACTAGGCTGCCTGGTGTTTTTATTCCATACAGGTGCCCTCCCATTTCATCTCAACCTTCCAGCATACCTTTCCATACCCCTTTTCTCTCATGTTCTCAATACTCAACATTTCAAACACTACGACAATGGAGGAAGGAATGATCTTTATACTGTTAAATGAACTGTAGAAATAACACACTATGAACAAATTTAAAGATAGAAGCTTTGGGAAAATGTCTACTTCCAGTTTCACTAAATAACATGTTTCCTGATAGTTCTGTCAACGCAGAGGTCTTTAACCTTTTTTAATGTCTGACTTTGCTAAATCTCACTGAATTAATGTTTAACTGAACCAATGCCCATATTCTGCTCATGCAATAAAAAGGCGGCTAAATATTTAGAATAACAAGGTGTAGAGCTGGATAAACACAGCAGGCCAAACAGCATCAGAGGAGCAGGAAAGCTGACATTTCGGGCCGAGACCCTTCTTCATTAAGGGTCTCGGCCCGAAACGTCAGCGTTCCTGCTCTGCCTGCTGTGTTCATCCAGTTCTACACCTTGTTATCTCAGATTCTCCAGCATCTGCAGTTCTACTATCTCACGGCTAAATATTTACTTCATTTTGTGATTTCTTGTGGTTTTGCCGTCAAAATATATAGAAACATAATAACGGACAATTGTATTCATAAAATTACAAAAACCCGAATTTACCAGCAACATTTATTAATGACTTTATTAAAACCAGATATAATTGAAAGTTTTTAAATGTTATTGCTGTTTTCTAAATTCCCTCTTATCCCGCACACGCACAGCCCCCAATTCTCTCATACAGAAAACGCATTGAGCAGAAAGCCAGCTTCCCAGTTCATTGGTTACTGCCAAAAGTGCGCTTATTTTCACACGTGATCTGACATGGAAAAATTGTTTTTATTTGCGCTATACCGAAACACTAATAATTTGAGCGGACAATTCACGCATAGGGGGCACTACGGTCAAGATCTTTACTGAGGGAGCATTTCCTTTGGATACAAGTTCTAAGAATTGTCTTCTGATTTCGTCAAAAATAACAAACGGGAAATCTTAAACGGCAATGAAAATGCGTACGAGCATTTTCCAACAAAAAGTACGGGTTAACGATCAGGTTAACTATCTCATGGAGTCCAGAGCTTAAATGGGTCGGTTTTAATTTAATCGGATGTTTCTTGTTAATTTACTGCTCGTTTGCAGGTTCCTACACACCGTTTGACCCATTGATTAATTTATCGATTTTCGTAGAACTAATCAGAAATAAAACTAACAAGGGTTCCAAACTAACTGATCCCCGGATATGCAAAATGCTCTCTCGTTTAAGAATTAACGATTGAACACATTATTTGTCAAAACCCTATCAAACACACTTCTGCCCGCGTAGTGAATTCGCGTTATGATACTCCGACAAACGTGCAAACGAATTCCTTGGTTATTCTAACGTAGGTGCCATTTATTTTTTAAAAATGGGTTAATAACCCTGAAAAAGGGCCTGATACAAACATTAACTCAGTCATAATATGTCACCCTATTCACATCCTTAATTTCTAACTTGTACGATACTTTTATCTTCAAGACAGTGCATTTTCTCCGCTAGTTTTCAAACTCTTCCTGAGTTTACCGATTTGCTGATAAGGTTCCATACAGAGGGACAAATGAAGGAAAGGGTGAAGAGGGAGGTTTAGCATATTTCAAATAAACATTAATTAGTGTTTGTCCTTGCTCGGGGCTATGTAACGTTGATAGGTAGACCTATCCCTCCTGTTCCATGACACACAGCCTGCTCCCACATGATGTCATGAGTTGAAACATGATTTGCTGTGTTTTGTAGTGGGACGGGCAGTCCCACAACAGCAAGGTGGATTCAGTTGAAAGGTTCAGTAAAAGTGAAGTCGGTGTTGATGACAAGTGTTGCCTTGAAGTCAGTGCATGATCAGAGCAGCTTCCTTCGTGTGCGCGGTTCCAAGGGAATCCCATCAACAAGAAATACGTGAGAGTCAGAGAGATTTGAACATTTTGCGGGACAGAATCTTCACTTTCTTCTGAGTGAAGGTCGCTTGTCGAGTAGCGGCCTCTCCCGGGCTGGGTCTGCAGCATTAAGTGAAATGCCGACTGACATCTCGCAGCCTCCGGGACTGAGCTCCTCACTGCCCCTGAGAATCCTCAACAAGGGGCCCGGTTACCTCCGGAGGCAGATGGAGGGCAACCGCCGGAGCCCCCTGAGCGCCGTGGAGAGGCTGGCGGCCGACAAGGGCAAGTACGTGAAGAGCCCGCAGCTGGTGGCAGGCGGTCAGGCGGAGAGAGAGAGGGAGGCCCGCTCCGGTAGCTCAGCGTCGGGCAGCCTCAGCAGCAACAGCAGCAGCAGAGGAGGAGGAGGAGGAGGTGGTGGTGCTGGTGCTGGTGGTGGGAGCAGCGGTATGGAGAGCTGCCCGGGAGGAGGTGAGAAGCTGGCGGGAGACTCCCCACGAGGTGACCAGCTCCCTCACGCTCCCTTACAGCGGGACGGCGGCGGCACCACCATCCGCCGCTCCAAGAGGCAAATGAGACCGGACTCGCTGGTCATCTACCGGCAGAAGTGCGAGTTCGTCAAGGGGTCAGGCGGCGGGGCCCGGGCCGCCAACCAGAGCCTGGTCCGCCGGCTCTTCCAAGGGGGCTCCATCCGGGACAAGCAACAGCCGCCGCCGCCGGCATCGCCCGAGGTGCCCAAGGTCATCATCAAAGAGAGAGGGCCGGCGGACACGGGCTGCGGGGATGAGGAGGAGCAGCCGCCATCGCCGCCGCCAGCGGTTTCGATCATGCCCCCAGCCCCGAGGCCAGTTACCGCCGTCCTCCAGCGGCGGGTCAGCAAAGGAGGTCTACACCGCTCTCAGTCCGACATCAGCTCCCGCTATTCGAGAGCTTTCTCGGAGTTCGACAGCTTCTTCAGGTACTGCGGCCTGGAGCCCGACGTAATCGACGACCTGGGCCGCGAGAACTTCACCTCGGCGTCCGACACCGCGCTGACCGTGCGCGTCCGGAGCGTCAGCGCGCCCGACTCGGACAGCGACTTCTCCCGACACAGCGCCCAGGAGGACCAGCGGCGGCTCGAGGAAGCGCCGGCCGAGCGCAAGCCGGCGTCCAGCCTCTCGGTTATCGAGCGCAACGCCCGGGTCATCAAGTGGCTGTACGGCTGCAAGCGAGCAAGGGAGTCCACAGCAGCCGAGCTCGTCTAGGCGAGCGGACCCCTGACAGAGAGGGGGAGGCTCCTCCAATCTTCTCCGCCCGGAGAAGCGCTGCTCAGTCCTTGCAGACTCCTCTTTGCAGGGGAGTGGGCGAAGTGATGTTGCGAACTGTGAACCAGAAGCAGCCAGAGCTAGGAATGCACAAGTCGGCTCTCACCTGTGTGTCTGGAGAGGACAGTCTCCTCCCCAGCGTCACCTCTTCTCACAATCCTGACTGCATCCCCCGGGGGATAAAGAGGGTTTTAATTTTCAAATTTAGTGAACGTCTACTTTTTTTGCTTTGACAGATTTAGAGATATTCTGGTTGCCTCGGTGCAAAATTTAGAAGAAACTACAGCAGTAGAGACTGTTTGACTGTTGGAACTGGTGAGGGAGGAGGAGAGAGACAGGATATATTCTTTCTATCTAAGAGATTTATTTTATTTTCTGTGTTCAGTACAGAATCTGTTTTCATTCTGTTATTGTCATGAACAGAAGTTCCCATTCGTCTGTTTGTGCCGTTGAAACGTTGATGTTTATTTTGATGTTTATATATTCTTTAAAACGTTGCAGGATCAATAGCTATCCAAGGTAAGCAAAAGTCTATTACAACAGTCAGAGACAGTAAAAATTGCCGATGCTGGAGTCAGAGATAAGTGTGGAGCTGGTGGAACGCAGCCGGCCAGGCAGCTTCAGAGGAGCAGGAAAGTTGACGTTTCGGGTCCCGAAATCAAATGAATTATCAAATGGTTCCTGTACACATTTGTCACAGACCTCAAAAGGCAGCATTTTTCATACCAAATATATTTTGTGATAATTTCAAAATGAAATCTTATGTATGTAAATATCACTTTCAGTTTAAAAATATTCAGTTTTTAATGTCAGTTTGATTTTAGATTTTCTGGCTCAGTTTCCTCTGACAAATTATATTGCCACACACAGCTACTGCATCAGTGACTGTTTTGAAACACTTATTAGAAAATGCTGACATTAAAAAAAACATAGATACTGGGAGCAGAAGCAGACCATTTGGCCCTTCGAGCCTGTTCCAGCATTCAATAGGACCATGACTGAGCCTTTATCTCAATGGCATACTCCCTTTTAACATCTAGGCAGTTTATCCATCTCTTTCTTGAATACATTCAGACTTAGATTTGGGTTGATACTTGTGCTGAATGACTTTGACTTTGTTCTTGGAATAGTTGTTAGACTATTTCAATTTGAATTCAAATGTTGTTCTTTCTAGCCCCCCCTTAGAACAAGTACAAAAAGAAAGCACTACAGATGCCAGTAATGTGAAATAAGAACAGAAAATTCTGTAAATATTCAGCAGGTCTAGCAGCATCTGTGAAGAGAGAAACAGTTAAATTTTCAGGTTAATGACCATATCGGAGCACATATGATGTTTTAATGCTGAATCAAATATTTGTTGACGCTGACTAGTAGGAGAAGAGGATTACCTGTCACAAGATTACCTGGCCAATCCTGACTTCTGTATGGGAAATGTTTTTCCCAGTCTCATCAATGCCATAAAGAAGGGTATGATTCACTGTGACAGGTCAGCAAGCAATCACATTTTCTTTCATATGACAGTGTTTCACTTATTGACTGATTCTATTTAGTTATTTAGTGACATTAACCCTGGAGATTACTGATTATGGACAAGTTTGCTTCCTGTATTCAGGGATGTCACCACCACTCTTTGTGCAACCACCATCCAACCTGACTCCTATCCTACCAATGCTGGCTCCCAGTGTTTACTCTGCTGTGGAGTTCCTTAAAGCTAATACATGTGCCGAGTGGAAACACCGTCACTAGAATGGTTTGAGAATTGCAGACTTTAAGGATTTATATATTTATGACTCAATCCCAGAAAATTTCCTCTATATACGACTCTTCTCTATTGATATCTTTTGATGCCATTACTCATTAGATAGCTTATAATCAAGAAAATAAGGGAAGCCTCCAGAAAATCAACACGGCCCACCAAACTGTGTTTTCTCAGTGTTGTTTGTTTGAGACAGAAATTGCCAGTTTTTTTGAAAGTACAGTTGCAGTAAAGTACAAGAATAATATGCTTGCTCTGATGCTCAGTGCCTTGAGAGAGATAGAATGAAGATGCCTCTAAAGAGAGAGAAAGATTTTACATTAGTATAGTGGTTATACAAAAATAACATGGCTCAGGTTTTCATAGACTTGTTGAGGACAATTTTGATTGAAAGTTATTATAAATTGAGCAATATCAATTTAGGCATCCATTTTACATTTCTAGAAGTTAATTTATGTTGACTTAGGATACGATCAGAAATGGTGAAATCAATGAAAGTCGTTGTTATCCCTCTATATCAGTTGTGGGCAGGTGTCTGTACTTCCACATTATCTTCAGACTGGAGGACTTGCCAGGATCCCTTGAATGCAATGTCACTAAATACATTAACTCTGGTTTCCACACTTGAGATTCTCTCTAAAAAGCAGCTGCCATTATCATGGTACTAAGGACTAAATAAGGAAACCGAACACCTACGATTTTTTTTTTCCATTCAATACCTTGCACAAGTTAGAAGCAGGACTATGCCATTCACCCCCTTGTACCATTCCTGGTCAACAGAGCCACGGGTAACTATCCCTGAGGCCTTTTTTACAGAAAAAAGTTTACTTCCTGCCATGCGGGCCCCACTGGCAAGTGAGTTATTTTTAATTGCCCATCCCTAGTTGCCCTAAGAAAGTAGTGAGCGCTGGCTGCCATTTTGAACCAGTGGTAGTTAAGAATTAATGGCATTGGGGGTTTAGAGTCAATCTGGGGTAAGAACAGTAGGTTCCCTTTCACTGAAACTGTTTGTTTTCACAGAAATATGTTTACTTCATTTTCAGTATTATTGACCATGTCCAGAAACTTCTACGATAACTTGGGGTTTGAACTCTGTTTCTGGATCAGTAGTCCAAGTCTTTGCTGGACCAGTGATACAACCACTACATACCAATCTCCAGCTCTACTGTTTGTGTCAGTACTTCAGAGGTTTGCAAAAGTGGCTTGGGACAACTGATGAATGCTTGATTATCACTGTGTGACATTCCAAACTGTTCTGGCTCAAATTGGACATTCAATGTGTGGATCAAACCAGGAAATCTCACATCCAAAGAAGCTAGCTCCATTGAAAGAAAGCGTTTAAGTTGGATCGGAATCATTTTTGATTTGAGCATATAAACCATTTATACTTGCTCTCATAATTAGCAAGATTCCACCTTTCTCGTGCTAAGTGTTTTTAAAAAGGATGGCATGGTGGCTCAGTGGTTAGCACTGCACCAGGGATGCAGGCTTGATTCCAGCCTCAGGTTTTGGGGAGTTTGCGCATTCTTCCCCCGTGTCTACGTGGATCTCTTCCCACAGTCCAAAGATGTGCAGGTTAGATGGATTGCCATGCTAAATTGCCCTTAGTGTCCTGGGATGTGCAGGCTAGGTGGATTAGCCATGGGAGATGCAGGCTTACAGGGAACAGATGGAAGATGGGGCTGGGTAGAATGCTCTTCGGAGGGTTGTGGATGGGCTAAATGGCCTGCTTCCACACTGTAGGGATTCTAAGTCTTCAAAGAAACAAGCTATGCAACCTGCAAGGTATCACCTTTCACCCCACATGCTGATTGGTATACATATGTTGACTTAGTTTGTGCACCGAAGGCAAATTAATTTTGTTGCATAAACAGTAGCTAACACTACCTTACCTATAGTCTGTAGATATGAGAAAGAGACAGACGTGCTTTTCATATCCACCAGAAGTGTCTGCTAACTGTTGTTCTTTATTAAACTTTGACCACTGAATTGCTATCGGTTGTAAGTGTCTAGGGATTATTTAAATCCTTCAAGAGCTTCTGTTCATGGTATGCTGACTACCTTTCTGTTAAGTAGTTTGTAAAGAGCAGTAATAAGCCAAAAATGACAAAACCACTTATAAATGGTGGCAAGAAAGAAAAATGAGCTGCCATTAAAAAAAATTGTCCTGAATTTATTGCATAAAGATTAAAAGTTAAAAATGTCTTCACATCAGTGAAACTGTGGGAGATAAGTAATATTGTAAAATCAGTTGTCACTTAAATTTCTTAAAATGCATTCCTAATTTTACCATTCTGCCCTAAAGCTAAGACATTGGGGGAAGCATATAAATGTGCAATAATTTTAAAAATACTTGCTGAACAAGTTGTTGTATCATTCAGACTTGGACTACTTCCAGCTTGAAAAGTTACTGTTCTTCAGTGTGAGGTGAATCTGGTTTGAACTGAATTTGTATTGAATAAGCTGGAGGTGTCCTGTTTCATTTCTGCTGACCTGATAACGTTTACTGCCTCTGTCACAGCATCTTTGCAATCTAGTATAAAACAAGGAAAATGTAAACATGAGTGTTAAGATTTCCTTACACCCTACAAACCTGTACGCACATGTTCTGCTGCAGACATAACTGTGAAAACAGCAGCTGAATAGCTCTTCTGGGAGAGCAATTAAGCCACCGACTTTATACATAGGATTTCTATTTATTACCGTTTTCCTGGTATTTGTTATTATTAGGAATGTTTCATTATGCTTTCAGTGAGAAATTAAATTATTCTATCTCAGAAACATGAACTAAGAGTAATTGATTGCTGGAATTACTCCAACATTTGCTAATACTCGTCAATGACTTGGTATCTTTAAAGATTATATGAATACTGGTGTTTGACAGGAAAATACCAATTAATGTATATTGTAAAAATAAATCAGTGTTTTATATATTGACAACATAGGCAGTAAAGCAGCTTTATGTAAAGAGTATAAGAATATCCTTGTATTTTATTCATTAAAATAATTTTATATAAAAATGTTTCTTCAATAAATATCAAATTTCTGTTTTTTGGAAATTTGCTGTGCATAATTGACTCTCAATTCCTATGTTGTGATATTGACTATTCTTCAAAAGTATCTATATGGTTATAATGTGCCTTAGGCTGTCTTAAGGTCATGAAAGACCCTTTTTTTTTTCTCCTGTTCTTTCTGCACGTTGCTCTGAGCATGACCAAGTTAGTCCCTCAGGCCTTTGTAAACTACCATTCAGCTGGCAACATCTGCACACAGTCATATGAAAGTTGCCATGTCCACAGAATTGTTAGAATTTGGAACTCACTTTACGTGGAGTAGTCGTAGAAAGTAGCATGGATTCATATAAGGGATAGTTAGATAATGACATCATTATATTCATACATATTTATAGGAAGAATATTAAGTTGGAGAAGATTCAGGAAAGAGTTCAGGATGTTGCCAGATTAGGCTGGGATGTCTTTCGCTGGAGTGTGGGAGTTTTGAGGGGTGACCTTAGAGTTAATAAAATCATAAGGGGCATAGACAAGGTGAATAGCAAAGATCCTTTTCCTCGGGTGGGGGAGTTCAAAACTAGGGGACATATTTTTAAAGTGAGAGGAGAAAGTTTTAAAAAGGACACGGGCAACTGTTTTGCACAGAATGGTTCATAAATGAACTGCCAGAGGAAGTGGTACACTTACAACAATTAAAAGACAAAAATTGAAATTCTGAGGAAGGGTCACTAGACCCAAAACATTTAACTCTGATTTTTTTCCCCACAGATGTTGCCAGACCTGCTGAGCTTTTCCAGCAATTTCTACTTTTGTTTCTTTTTATTTACAGCATCCACAGCTCTTTCAGTTTATGTTTAAAAGACATTTGGGTAAGTACACGAATAGGAAAGGTCTGGAGGGATACGAACCAAACGCAAGCAGGTTGGACTAGTTTAGTTTGGGAACTTGATCAGCATAGATCAATTGGTCCAAAGGGTCTGTTTCCACGCTGTATAACTTTACGACTCTATCAGGTAGATGGAAATAGAAACATGTTAATAGTGTTAGATGCAGTAAGGCAGGAGGAATTTATTAGAAATATAATAAGGGAATACCGTGTACAGTAGGTTGGAAGGACTGAAAGTTTTCTTATGCTTGAATCAATGCTATACAGCATAATTCATTCCTCAATTACATAGGCTGATTTTTATCTATTACTATTTGATGCATCAAAATGTAGATAATTTAAATGCTTACATTTAATTTCCATTGTTCTCAAATTATTTATAAATTTCCAATCTTCATAAGTTATGTTCAACCTTTGCCTAATCAAGGTATCTGGAGATCAAATACTAAAGCTAAACTCTAAATTGCCTCAAAACATCTTCTGAGAATAGCAAGATTTTTGTTTTAATTTTTGTTTGCAGATTGTTGCAAGAACTAATCTTATGCCTGTCATTCCATGATGTTTTAAATCATTATCAAGATGACAAACTAAAACAAAAACTGGATAAAGAATTATTAACACTGGATATTTTTCTGCAGATTCATATCTAGATGCTGAAACCTCTGATTATTTTAGTGACCTACGATACGGTAATTTGGGAAACAGTCCCAAGGGTTAGGTACCAGCCCTTTTGGGTGATCATAGAGTCATAGAGGTCTACAGCACAGAAAAAGGCCCTTTACCCCAGAAAGCCTGCATCAATCAAGAACAACCACCTAACTATCCCAATCCCATTTTCCTGCACTTGGTCAATTGCCTTGTATGTGTTGGCATTGATAGTGTACACCTAAATACTTCTGAAATGTTATGAGAGTTTCTCCCTCTACCACCCTTACAGGCAGTGAGCCCCAGATTCCCAGCATCTTGTAGGTGAAAAAATGTTTCCTCACGTCCCATTTAAACCTCCTACCCCTAAGCTGAAATGTACATCTGCTGGTCATTGATTCCCTCTACCAACGGGAAAGGTTTATTCCCATCTATCCTGTGTATACCCCTCATAATTTTATACATCTCAATCGTGTTCCCCCCTCAGTCTCCTACGCTCCAAGGAAAGCATGCCCAGTCCATCCACCCTGTTCTTAGTTGCATTTATGCAAATCCAGTTCACTTGCAGTGTTAAAGTTATCCAAAATTTGTTTATGAAACCCAAAATAATTTTTTAGTTAGATTGATGGGATGAATGTGTTCTCTCCTGATTGTTGAGGTGAAGTACAAAACGAATTTAGTACGAGGCTACAAAACTCTAATTTGGCACTCATTACCAAGCTCGCTAAATGGAGTAACTCGAAGGTTGCTGTAGGAAAAGACATAGTGGTTCTGCAGGAAGGACCACTCCTCTGATGTTGAAGCTGTATTTAGAGAAGCATGACATTGATAAAGGGGCTTTACATTCTATTTAGTTGTACTATATCTGCCCTGGGAATGTTCAGTGTTGGAATATATGCAATGTCTGTATTGTTATCATTTACTTTGATAAACACAAACATGAAAATAAATAGAAAGGAAGCAAATATTGATAGTGAAAAACTACAGATATTATATCTACAATAAAGCATCAGATATAAATATTTCTCCTTGTCATTGCAGCCAACACAATTATAACATTTGTGCGCATAAATAATCCTGTCAAACTCCTATATAGTTAATCACCCATTGTGGTTGACAATGGTGTTTCTTTTACATTTTTTTCAGGTAATGACCAATGCACATTGCATGACAGCATCCTTAGTTTTAGTCACATATATAAAAACATAGAAGATAAGAGCAGAAGGAGGCCATTTGGCCCTTCAAGCATGCTCTGCCATCCTTCACAATCATGGCTGATGATCCAACTCAATAGCCTAATCCTGCTTTCTCTCCCTTTGATCCCATTCACCTCAAGTGTTCTATCTAGTCGCCTCTTGAATATATTCAATGTTTTGGCATCAACTACTTCCTGTGGTAATGAATTCCACAGGCTCACCACTCTTTGGGACAGTCACTCATCTCCATCCTAAATGGTTTACCCTGAATCCTTATACTGCGACCCCTGGTTCTGGACACACCCACTATCGGGAACACGCATCGACCCTGTCCAGCCCTGTTAGAATTTTATAAGTCTCTATGAGACACCCATCATTCATCTGAACTCTAGTGAAAACAATCCCAACCTAATCAATCTCTCCTCATACATCAGCCCGTCATCCCCAGAATCAGCCTGGTAAACCTTCGCTGCACTCCCTCAAGAGCAAAAGCATCCTTCCTCAGAAAAGGACACCAAAACTGCACACATTTTTGCTGGACGTGGCCTCACCAAGGACCCGTACACCTGCAACAACACATCCTTGCTCCTGTACTTGAAACCTCTCGCAATGAAGGCCAACATACAATTTGCCTTCTTTACTGTCTGCTGCACCTGCAGGCTTACCTTCAGCAAGTGGTGCACAAGGACACCCAGGTCCCACTGCACACTCCCCCCTCCCAATTTACAGCCATTCTGGAGGTATTCTGTCTTCTTGTTTTTGCTTCCAAAGTGAATAAACTCACATTTATTCAAATTATACTGCAAATCCCATTGATTTTCCCACTCACCCAGACTATCACGATCATGCCCAAAGATCCCTGCATCCTCCTCACAGTTCACTCTCCCACCCAATTTGGTATCATCTGCAAATTTAGAGATATTACATTTAGTTGCGTCATCCAAATCATTAATATATATTGTGAATAGTTGGGGTCCCAGCACCGATCCCTGTGGCACCCCACTAGTTACTGCCTGCTAATTTGAAAAGGACCCATTAATTCCTACTCTTTGTTTCCTTTCTGCCAATCAGTTTCCTATCCATCTCAATATACTTGTCCCAATTGCATGCGCTTTAATCTTGCACATTAATCTCTCAGGTGGGACTTTGTCAAAAGCTTTCTGAAAGTTGAAATATACTATATTGACTGGCTCCCCCTTGTCAACTCTACTAGTTACATCTTCATAGAGTTCAAACAGATTTGTCAAGCATGATTTCGTCTTCATAAGTCCATGCTGATTCTGTATGATCCTGCCACTGATTTCTGAATGCTCTGTTATAAAATCCTTGACAATAGATTTGAGAATCTTCCCCACTACCGATGTTAGGCTCGCCAGTCTATAATTCCCTGTTTTCTCTCTACCCCTCTTTTTGAATATTGGAGTAATATTAGCCACCCTCCAATCTGCAGGGAATGTTCCAGAGTCTATAGAATCCTGGAAGATGATCACCAATGCATCCACTATTTCTTGAGGTACTTCCTTAAGTACTCTGGAATGTAGATTATCAGGCCCTGGGATTTATTGTCCTTCAAACCCAACATTTCACAATGGGTAAGTTAAAAGGAGTAGTTACATTCAATTCACTTCAGGCTTTGGTTGAGTTCACAGTTAATCAACAGACACCTTGAAAGGATTTATTCCTTTCTATAAACCCCAAAGTACATTAGCTTTTTAACTTTTTTTTACCATTCACAGGTTTGTAGTACATATGATTGTTTCTAAGTAGGAAAACACAGTGTCCAAGAGCAGCAGTATGATTCTTTTTTACCACATAGTCCCCGACTCAATGGTTACTTAATCTTGGATTAACCAAACCTGACCAGGACAATAGTGGAGAGCAAGGGTTGGTGGTCAGGGAGGTACAATTAGTCCCACAAAAAAACAAATTAATTAAAAGTATAGATAATCTCTTTTTTAATATTACTGAATAAATAATCTTGAAATTTTGCCACCTGAGCAAATGGCTATAGCTTCAGTTTGATAGCTCATCCATAAAAGGCATGCCACATCATTCAGAGATTCATCAGTCTTAAATATCCAAGAGTAACATTTTTGAACAATCCATGTATCTGTAGTTGCTGTGTTTATACCTAATCCCTAATCAAAACTGTATCATTTGCAATTCTCCAGTCTCCTTGGTCCCCTCATGTATGTAACGACAATTAGAAGATTATGGGCAGTGCCTCTGTATTTTTCACTCTTGCTTCCCTCAGGACCCTCTGAATCTTGCCTTTGCCAAAACAAACAGGAATAAAGGTAATGCATGTGGTGAAGGCAAATTCTTTTAGAATAAATCTATTATTGCTTCTTAAACTTAAGAAACATCACTTAATTTAACTCACAAAGTAAATCGTGAGACAGAACAATCAAGCTACAGTTATCCTAGGTGCAAAATAAGAATATAAGAGGATAAAAAAGGCCGTCTAAGATTGAGATAACAAGAAGTTTCTTTGCCCAGACATTGTTGAGCCTGTGGAATTGAAGACCACACAAAGTGGTTAAGGCTAAAACATTGTGTTTTCAAGAAGATCTTGTGGCTAAAGGGATCGAGGGATATAGGGGAGGGCAGGATTAGGGTATTGGGCTCTCTGGTCAACTATGATCACATTGAATTGCAGCCCAGCCGCAAGGGGTTGAATGGCCTATTCCTATCTTCTATGTTTCTATGATAGGCTGCCTCCAAACTTCCTATAATGTCTGATTTCTATTTTACAATAAAAAATTATTTTAAGCTGTAGAAACAGCTGATGCTTTCTCCAGTAATTGTAGTATAACACAGTTTTTCCACCACGCCTATAGAGGAGGCAGGTATCTAAGTTCAGGTAGAATAAATCCAATCCAACATAATTTTTGTTCTGGCAACTTGATGCCCTATCTGAAGAAGGTTGAATATTTCATCAATGTATTACAAATGAAAGGAACATTCCACCCACGGTAATGGGGTGTCAAAAGAATCTACTAATCTTCAACACCTGAATTTTATTTAAGTTGTGATGACATATTTTATAGGCAGGATTTTGTCTGACATTGTTCAACACGTCAGTTAAAGAATTTACTCTTTGGAATGTTGTCTTCATACACAGGGTGTATTTGCACCAAAGATTTAATAGGATGGGTTTTTAAGAAAAGTTGTAAATGTTGTGTATTGCACCAAGTAAAACTAACATATGCACAAATGAAGGCAGTCATTATTGACCAAACATGTTCCAAACAGAGAGTGCAGCACAGGATAAAGAAATGACATGTTTAGAACTTGTAATATACTATGCACTCCACCCATTTAAAAACCAACTTATGTATTAACATGTCAAATGATAACATTTGACATAAATTCTTAGAGTACCGTATGACAAAAACCAATATCAACAGCACTTGAAAATTTAACAAGTGTGTTGCATATCTGTTTTTAGTGTAATGTCAGCCAAACAATATTTTTAGCAGCAAGAGAATAATTTACATGTACTAAAAACATTGTCACCAGAGTGTGCTAAACAAGTGTCATTTGACACAAAGTAACATAAAAAACTTCCTTCCTACATATTTGCAGTTAATCTACCTAGCTTGTTTTTCTTGTACAATCTTCTTCTATTTCCATTAGCTTGATTCTGCTCTCTCAACATTTTCTGACTGTAACAAAGTTGAACCTTTTATATAAAATCCAGTTGATGATCAGGACTGTGACATGATTGATTTGTCTTAATCAGATGTCCTAACTCAACTCGCTCTATCGATAAATTATTTGATACTAAAAAAATTCAGCTTATTTGTGACATTCACTTTCTTTTCCACTTTCACTTTGAGTTGTACTTGGAGATGCACTTTAGGAAGTTTCTCATGCTGTCCATTGGTCAGATTTGATCACATGACATGGAACTCACTTCTTTACATATTCATTATACTTTTATAACAGCAGTGCCATTTTTAAAGCTGAACTGTGCACGATCAGCAGCTGACCTTCACTATGCATGTAGTGAGAGGGGAACCAAGGCAAATGCTTCTCAGGACACAGAGGTGGCACAGCAGACATTATATTGCAAATACAAGTGAATATTCAAAACTGTATTGCTATTTAAGAACCACACTGAATAGGTCACCTGTCCTTAGTGTCATCGCATCTTAGAACCATGTCAAACAGAGTGCTACTCTTCCCTAATCCCAGTGTAACCTAACATCTTGTCATTATTCAATGTAAGACCATCACGTACCAGCAAGCCTTGAACTGGATTAAAATGTTCACTTTTATCCAGCGTTAACAAAAGCAAAGAATAAACAAACGGAAGCCGCATTTGCATCTGGGAACACAGAGGGATTGCTTTTCTTTTGAGCCATAACAAAGTTTGGTCAATGAGCAGTCATTGCATCCCTCTCAAGTCAAATGGAGCTGCATGCCAATTAAATCCTATCTGGCTTGTTGAGCCTGATGCTATAGTCTGGAGTGTACAGCAATGCCCCCCCAGACCAATCCAAGCTTTGGAACCTCATCTTCAGGAGATGAGTCACTTGATCCACATGGCCCTCGTTGAAGAATGGGCTGCATTGTATCTTTGCCTGGTCTCAGTCAGGGAGTTGTGTAACATCAGTCATGTTTGCAGAGGATAACCCTTTGTTTCCCAGCAGCTACCCTTGTCTGATATGTGGCTTCTTGAAACAAAGAAAGAACACAAAAGTTCTCACGGCACCTTCCCAGGATACAGACTTTCAAGATGTGGTACTACCAATCACAGCTGACTTGCATATTGATGGAATAGATGCTTTTTCTGTTCATGAAGTCAGCTGCGTTATGATGTGGTAGTCTCAATGTGACATGTACAGTGTTTTGTGAAGCCAATTATATTGGCAAAGTTATTGCCCAGGATACAGCACTGACCTCATCACAGGGAAACAAAATGAAATGGAATGATCTGGCACAAACTGCATCGCTAACAGTCTTGATGCATTTGTGCTTAGAGGATTGTGAGTACCCATATAGATCGTCAATGGATGCTTGGAAGCAGCCAGTTGCATAAAAAATTGGTGCAGCTATCACCGTGATGGCCAGTAGGATGGGATGGCCACACACTCCTCCAGGGTACATGTTCCACCCCAGCAGGATCCTGGACCACCTTCAGTCTGCAGTGACACAACCTTCACTTATCAGGAGGAAATGGCATTGAGGACCCTCTCCCTCCTGCACTTTCTGGACAGCTTGAGCTGTGACCTCTTTACATGGAGGCTGTTCGGTAGCTGCTGGAGGTTGATGCTGGTCCAGGGCTTGCTGTGCATCTGATGATTCTCAATTTTTCTGCATCATCTATGCACCACAACAAGAATAATAATAACTCCTGCTGCTCCATTCATCACACTTAGGATGAATCTATGTGGGAGATATGAGAAACGGCGCGGTGGCGCAGTGGTTAGCACTGCTGCCTCACAGCACCACAGACCTGGATTTGATTGTAACCTCAGGCGACTGTCTGCGTGGAGTTTGCACATTCTCCCCGTGTCTGTATGGGTGTCCTCTTGGTGCTCTGATTTCCTCCCACAGCCCAAAGATATGCAGGCTAAGTGGATTGGCCATGCTAAATTGCCCATAGTGTTCAGGGATGTGTAGTTGGGTGGGATGCTCTGTGGGTCGGTGTGGGCTTGTTGGGTCAAAGGGCCTGTTCCCACACTGTAGGAATTCTATGATCATAATATTGAAAATCTCGTCCAACTCACCAATGCCCATGACATTCAGGGACTGACAAAATTCACCATGGTTCTCCTTATTATCTCATTCATTTTTCAAGATGACTGTCTGACCAGCTCTGAACTCTCTAGGTTTCATGTCTGATATATCTTGACATATCTTCACTTTGTCTTGCTTTTCCCTCACTTTGCTTATGATGTCATGTTTATGCAAATTGCTCCGTGCTGTAGCTTTCCACAGTCTTTTCCCATTGAAATAATGTTCAGATCATCTATTCTTCCTGACAAAGTGGATATCCTCACATGTTCCCATAGTTTATTCCATCTGCCAGACCTGTCTATATCCCTTTGGTGCCATCCACACCACTTGCCTTCCCATCTATTTTTGTGTAATCTGCAATTTTAGTTCATTTACTTTCCTTATCTCAGTCATTAATATATATATATTCTAAATAACTGTGGCCCATTACTGATCTTTATGACACTTCACTAGTTACAGATTGCCCTCTTAAAAATGCCCCCTGCCCCCTCTCTAAGATATTGCCCCCCTCAAAGATATTGGTAACTGCTGTTCAAAATGGAGGTCTGGACAATCAAGCAGCAAGCTAGAGTCATCAGGTATTTGTGGATAGTTTCTATTCAGAGGGTGGGAGAATGGGAAATGATTAAATAATACATTAAATACAAATATACCTCTCACCAATCACTGATGAGATTCTCATCTTGACATTCTAAACTTGGTTTCAGAATCAGATTTTTATACAATGTATTTATTCAACACCTTTTCCATTTCCTGGTTCCCAATTCTTCTTTCTGTAGCTCAAAATCAACTCCTGTTTCTTAAACAGTGCTGCTGCTGGAGATAATGCTCCCTCCATTGAACCTATATTGATTGTAACTGCATGGTGGTTTATTAATAAAGTGAACGTGTTGTCATAAAATATTTTTGGAATTTACTAACACTGTAAACAGTCGCAAATGCCTGTTGCTCAGCTTGTGGGTAATTTTGTTTTGACTTCATTAAAGTATGAGTAATCTATCAAAATAATGCATTTTGTCAGTTAATATCCCCTTTCTAGTTTAGTGGTTTAGGTTGAGTATCAACAACACAAAATTCCCAAATTATTATTTGCACACAATTCACAAACCAAATCACAAACAGCAGAATTTGCAAGAGTTGGGTGTTTTTACAATCACATTAGTTTGGATTGGATTTTTGGGATGAACAGGTGGACAAATAACCCTATATTTGTGGGTTAGCTTGCTATGGATGGCTTAAATTGACCATAGGCTCAGGGATTAAGAAATACATATGTCTTTTGAATACAAACATACTGATTGTGAACAGTAAGGGAAGGAAAAAAACGATTTAACCTTTTCTATCTTCTCAGTCCATAACAATATCAATGATTTAGACTTAAATGATTAAGAAGTCTGCAAATGGTAGTAAAATGGTAGTGTTTATAATAACAAAGAAAAAATGCTATAGACAGCATGAAGATATTGTTGAGCTGGTAAGCTGAAAAGAAAAGTGACAAATGGGACTCGATCCAAAGACACGCAGTGCAATGAACTTGGGAAGGGCAAATAAAAGCAAGATAATGCATCATAAATGAAAGGTATAAAGGACTAAAGGGACCTCAGGTTGCTGGTTCACAGATTTTATTTCACTGTTGAGTGTGAGTTTTGGCAAGGGCAGCGATTTTTGCCTTTATCTAATTGCTACTGAGCAGATGGTCTTGACCTGCCTTATGGACCCATTTCAGTTTACGTGGTGCAGATATAATACGGTTAGGGGATTCCTGAAGATCTGTGAAGGTAGCAGGACAAAGATATGTTGAACAGAAGGCAGACAAAATACCTCCTTTTATTAGCTAAGGTTTCGAAAATAAGTATATGCTGGAACTGTATAAATTAGACCACTCCCATGTCTAGTTCTGATCATCACAGTTCAGGAAGGGAGTGAGTACATAGAACAGAGTACAGAAGAGATCTGTAAGGATTTTGGCAGGATGGAAAATTTTAGCTGTGTTGAAAGACTGGTTCAGCTGCGATCATTTTCTTTGGAGCAGAGGAGACTAAGTGGTGATTTAACTTTCAAATGGAAAATTATGAGATAGAATGGATCAGATATCAGTAGTCAGGTGGCATATGTTTAAAATACAGAAGAACTAGAAGAAAACTGAAATTCATTCACCAAATGGATGATGGGAAACTGGAACTCAACTCGAATGTTTGATAGAAGCAGAAACCTTCACTACATTAAAAAAAATTCGATATGCATTTGAAATATCATAACCTTTAAATCTACAGACTCAGAGCTGGAAAGTAGGAATAGCCTGGATAGCTTTATTTTGGCTTGCAGATACAATAGATGGAGAGATTTCTCCTTGTACCATTAATTTCAATTAGCTCATTATGCTCCTGAAATGTTGCCTACTTTGATGCTTACCCAAACCTTTCCTGCTTTCCCTTGTTGTGTTGTATGTTTAAGGTTTGGACCCCACTCTGCTACAAATCACCATTCAAGATTTGATGCATATAGTTAAATGAACTTCAGGTAGAAAATAGATGCAGACCTAGAAGTTCATTATGTTATACATTAGCTTCCATTTACTCAGAGATAAAAGGTACTGCAGATGCTGGAGAATCCGAGATAACAAG
>JAHRHZ010000111.1:22081289-22112659 GCA_024137785.1 Ginglymostoma cirratum | reverse complement strand
AAACAGAAGAGCGCAACAAACCCATCCACTATTTAAATCTGCTACACCAGCTTGACTTGGTTTAGGACTTACATCATCACGTATGTTATCTTGCAACCTCCTCAGTCTCAGAGATAATCCAGGAACAAATCCTCCACAAGCAGGTTTGTAATTATTTGGTTTTCTCTTAATTGTGAAGTTCAAGCATACTGGATGGGCAGCAAGTGCAAGGAGGTCCTCATGACTAGTTTGGTGAGGAACAAAATTCATCATAAAATGCATGACTACAGTATGACCATCCTCCTAACCACAATAGTATTACACATAGGGAAATGTTAATCACTTTTGCCTGAGGATGTTTCACCATCCCTTAATGGGCATGGTTCAATTGTACTGGAAGTCAACCCCTTTAACACAACTTTATGAATAGAGGAGTGAAAAAGCATTGCATTCAAGTATGTTATGTGTTTCAGAAACTGTAATGGCTGGCCAGCTAATGCAATTACAAAACACATTTTTCAATGACCATTGTTGAAGTGTATCTTCAACAGCAGGGTCAATAGTATATCTGAGGCTGATATTCTCCTTGGTCTTAGTCAGGTCAGAGCTAGTTGTGGCAGTTTCTCACCATGTAAAGCCATGAGCAACAAACACAAAAATATTTGGCTTATATTTAGGGCAAGCAAAGAGAACTTAAACGTTGTCCCAAAATGTCCATTCGCCTGTGGTTGATACTCCAATTTCTACTTGGTCTTGTCTCAGGAATGCCTTTTGTTAAAATCATGGGAAATTCTGAACAATTAATTAAAATTAAACATACATTCTGTGCTTCTTCACATTAATCAACTTTCGGACATTTATGTCTCTGAGGAGGACTGAAGCACCCAATGCTGCTTCCCAATGCAGTCCTGAAAGAATATATCCAGCCAGAAACTGCAATCGATCCCTACACTTAGGTCCTAATATGAATCAAGAATTAAAAGAAATCCCACAACAGCTACCAGTTAAGAATTTTGAGATCCCCTTTGGAGCTGTGTAAAGTCCTAATTCTATACAATGGCAACACCCAACCACTACTATTATATCCCACTGGTCATTGTAGCACTCCACCCTTACTGAACACTGGATAGGGATCAGGGCAACTGTGACTTAGTGACCTGGTTGCTGCAATGGGTGAGATTGGTTAATTCACCACGGTACACAGCTTGAACCACCAGGAGTTCTTGTGGTAGAGTGGTAGCTTCCCCATCTTCCATCTGCAAAGCCTAGATACAAGTCCCAGCTGTTCCAGAAGTGTGTCAGAACTTACCTGAATATTTACAGATCTAGTCATGATATTTTACAATCTGCAAGGTAAATCATCATGCAATTTCTGGTGCATCCACATCCTCCTTTTTGCTACTGCTCAGTTGTTTTATTTATGTGAGTTCTTTGTGCAAGAGCACACGATGTAATTCAGCCAGGTAATGCACTGAAGTGCAAGAATTTCCAATCATCCTGGCTCAGGAATTGAGAAAGTCTACTCAGGTAAAAAAACATTTACAGCAGGGACTGTTACCTGTTCTGTATTATACGTCAGCTGGAGGTGGCAGCCCTGACATCGGCAACATCTTTATATATGAGATGCTACTGTGGCCCCTGGAAGAGCAGAGAACCACATCAAGAGGTCACATTGGGAAGCTGCTCTGGTGGAAACAGGGCCTTAACAACTTTATGTCATATAAGAACTGGACACAGTCAGTTAGCTCCTTGAACCTCGGCTGGTATTCAATAAAATTGTCACTAATGTGCATTTTACCTTCATTACCCATCAAACTACATATGCAGAGTAGAAAGAAAGTTAGTGTATGGGATTTTATTTGTCTTTACATTACTGCTCTGACATTGCCAATGTATAACAGATGGATTTTACAACAGCTGCCTTGAAGCAGAAATAAATATGTCTGTAACATTTAGGGGGACATGAAGGGTAGGATTGCAGTTCTGCGATTATAGTTAACCCTTTGATCAGGTTAATGCATTGTGTTTACTCACAAGAATCCATTAATGTGGACAATACCTTGAACCATACTGACTTAAAGGCAGCTGTACCTTAAAACAACCTTAGAAATCATATCCACTTTGTGGTTTGCTGAGCTGAGCTAAATGCAATCCTTTTGGTGCTGTCTAACTATAAACAGGGTATTAGTGACACTTTCCAGATCTCAATAGCGACGTCTAAACTGTGAATAAGCTGGGACACCTGTTGGAAGTAGTAATTGACAGAAAGTAATTAATAGCAATCAGAAGGTTGGAAGTTCTGATAATTGGTTTCTTGAACAGCTTAAATGTCAACTGATTCTCTTGAACGCTTTAAAAAGTGATCGACTCAAAAGGTTATGCGTGCCTGGTGTAAAGACCAATTTAGTGAAACACTAGTAGCCAAGTCAATTCAACTTGTTACCATTTCTGAGATTTGAATGAGCAGAGAACAACAAGGTGGCGGGGGTGGGGGGGGGGGGTTAGCGGGGTTGGGTGATGCTAACAGAGCAAAGATTGTACCCCAGATGCCCCGTTGTCCCAAATGTATGCCCTGGAAGCATAATTGGATCTCCACCCCCACCCCACCCCTGCACCTTTCCCTGTCCCCCAGCCTCCCAAAGCTTCTTTTCTAGCTTGTCACATCACAACAGCAGCCCTGATGTTGGTATTTATCTCAGATGGCTTCCCCAGAGTTCAGATGTTGGCAGAAGGAACTGCATCAGATAGCTTGCCATGACTCTCCAGTTTTACATTTGGGTTTAGTTTTCTCAAACTGCAACACCAACAATTCCTGATTGCATTGTCACATGCCTATCAAGGAGACAGTAGTTAGCTCTGGCAGGGAGAAAGAAATCACCCACGATACCAACTCCTGATTGCTAACCAATCAACTATCACCAAAAAGCCTCAGGGTTTTCACTCAAAGCTCATTGTTATCTAACCTACATATCTGTCATATTCTCCCTCTAATCCTAGGGTAGAAAGTTCTGAGCTCCTGATCAAAAAGGACCACGCCAAGAAATTTGGGAAAATCAAGTGAGATGTCCAGCAAGGGCCTTCTCGATGTCAAGACTGAGAAGTCCCATTTTTCCAATAAAGTGTTGGAAATCAAGATGAGATTCCCACTAATTAGTGGCAAGAAGGCTATTTGCATGGATTATCAGCCATTGACAGCCTCATTATTATTTAATCTCATCTCTTCATTATACAAAGAGATGGTGGTGTAGCGGTGGGCATAATCATCTTCCATACAGTTAACCTAGGTTTGATTCCCTGCAATCACAGTGTTGCAATTTTAAATCAAAAATCCCCAAGCTGAAATGAATGTGAACAGTCGTTGACCTGCTCTGAAAGTACATGAGCATTTTATTCTGCATAATAGGGTTCTTGTGGTGCAGCAGTAATGTCCCTACCACTGAACCAAGAGGCCCTGTTCAAGCCCCACCTTCTTTAGAGATATGTAATAACATCTCTGAGCAGGTTGATTAAAAATATCTATGCATGCTATCATGCACCAGATCAAAACTAGATGCCAAGAATTCCCAACATGAAAGTCAGACTCCAGTTCACCACTTATTCCTCCAGATCTCCATCTTGGATATCCAGCACCAACATCTCAGGGCAAACTACATGGGCAGTGGCTGTACACCCACTCCATATCCACAGGTACTGTCATCTGATACATACCAGCCCCACCATATCATCATGGCATATCTCTGATACTCTTACAGTATACACTGTACTTTGGAGTACATCTGTACCTTTCATTGGCATGTTGCTGCAAGGACTTTGCACACAGGGATAGGTACAAGATAGAACCAGTCTGCATCTCAGGGTCCTCACTCGCTCTCTTAGCAGTTGGAAGCTACATCAATGCTCACAGCATCTGTTTTGATTTGCCTTGCCTTTTTTTTGCTTTCCTCCTCAGCAAGAGCTAATGCATTCAGAGTACTTCTGACTTGACTTGCCTTATAGTGCAGACACACTTGTCATTGGTTATCAACAGTGATCAGTCAAGGGGGTAGACATGTTGCTGAATATCACTGTACTACATGAATCTCACATCTGCACCGTATGCCAGTGACGTACATGCCAAAGGCTTTGGATGCACTTTAAGCAAGTGACCATGTCTCAAAGTTTAAGAAGGGTAGTCCTCAGTTAAGTTAACAGAGAGATCCTTCAGGATGGGTTCCTGGCACAGCAAGTCAAGGACAGCCTTCAGTATCAGTCCAAGGGCCTGGGCACGAGCAGTCAGGGAAGGATCCTTTCCTCAGAGGAGGTTGAAAGCTGAACTTTGGACACTACACCGATCATCACGGCTCTTTCTGCCCTACTGTGGGGTGATTTCTCCTGAAATGAGACAAAGCAAGCTGTTGAATGACATGAAAGTAGCTGGCGCAGTTGTTAGTGATGGTGCAGATTGGGGAAAGATGATGAGAAGTCCTGAACGAGTGAGAGGCAGCACAGAGGCAACACAGGTTTAATTGCTTGCGGGATTCGTGGGTAAGAATAACTGAGAGAAGACATTGCATGCAATAGTGAGAGTGGTAGACCATGAGGTTTGGTGGAGGTGAGTGCAGTAGCAGAGATAGAGAGAGTATGAGCAAGCAGAAAAAAAGATGGAGGCAATTATGCTGGCAGAGCAGAGAAGCTCAGTGACTTTCTTCCTATAATGCCAGTCATTCCTCCAGACAGTTGAGATCCACAGACCCGTTTGGCAACCACAAACCAGGTTTGCAGGGTCTGGAAGTTCCCAGTAGACGAAATGGGTCACTATTCCCACCTTGTCTGCCACTTCCGGGGTGAATTTCAAACTGTGCAGGGCAGGTTTGGGCTGACAGCATTTGACCAGGTGCACAATAGCATTTTAAAGATTGTGCCACTCCCAGGAATCGCACAAAATCCTAGCAGTGGATGGTACCTCCACCTACAGAAATTGGGAAAGTTGGGCTCACATTGGATGAGGAGGGAGCTATAAGGGTGTCATCAGGTGTGTAATTATTGAGATGAGTTTGGGGTGACAGCATGAGAAAGGTTGCTAGGTACTGCACAGAGAAACCTCAATGAAAATGTCGCTTGGTCAATTTATGCTAAAATCCAATGCCATCTATCTACATCAATGTGTTGATCTTGGTTACCCCCATTCACCCATTGTTTCTCTGCTGCTCTTTCATGCTTTTCCTTCCAAACGCATTTCCTATTCCCACACTTCTGACTTCCAATCCTGGACCCTCTTGCAATCTCTGCAGAGACTGACGAATTTTAAAAAGAAGTTTAAATTCCCAGTGACTGAGTCAAATGATCACATGATGAGATTTCACATTTTAAGACTTTTACCATAAGAAACAAACTAAGATCAACATTGACTAAGCATTACTCAAACAGAAACTAATACACTAAACTACAGAAAAGACATTCCTTGGAAGAACTTGAAAACCATACCCTGCCATGTTCTCTGCAGAATTGTAACCTTATTGGAAATTAGTCCAAAATTATTGCCAGATCTGATTGGCTTACTTTGCTCCATTTTGCAGGGTAAAAAATGTCCAGTGAACATTGAATGGTCTTTCTCTCAGTCCTCTGAGAATTCCTAATCTGAATTTACAGTTTCAGTGATCCTTTCACCCAGCCACACCAGGAAAAATCTTTTAGTGCCTTTAAAGTTCAAACTTCTCTACCTCTGTGAGCAGAGAACATCTTCCTGCCCATATTCTGTCTGGAAGCTGACAAAGAAGCAGTCTTTTTGCCTCTGCTGCAGCAAAAGCCTCAGTCCCTATCTTTCTCTCTTCCCAGGACATTTTCTCTATGTGTTTCAATCCAGGGTTTTATTTTAATCTAACAACACAACAATTTCCAAAATCTGAAGCAATGGCAATGCCAGCTGCCGTGTCCTTTGTTTTTGGGAATTAAACCTGGTACATGGATTTTGCTAGCACTTGACCTGTGCCCCCTTTCGTCTTCAGGCAGAAGTAGCAGGATGTCACATGTTTCTTTTTCACTCGGCCATTTACCTTGAAATAAAGTGACATCTTTATAATAATCATCATATCATAAATTTCATAACCATTTTATGAAATCACAAATTCATAATATCGAATCCCATACTTCTGTTTACCATTCCCCATTCTGCCTCTCAGCTTCAACAATAAATGCTGAGCTGAAATTTTGGACTTTTCAACCCTGCCCCGCTCATTTTCTGCAAAGAAGTGAAGCTCAAATAATATTGCATTCAACCATAGTTGATGAATTATGTCACCAATGCTACCAAGGTGTCCCTTTCTCACCCAGTATCCATACATGCTGACACCAACAGAGTGGGTTCAATTCCCACAATGGCTGAGACCACTATGAAGGTAACCTTCATGGCAGCATTGTGCCCAAATTGGAAAACCTTGGTGACATGTATTAAACAATAGATAAGTGCAGTTGGCTAAGCTAGCAAAAGGGCAACATGGATGTGCACCCTGAATGACTTCGCGAATTTCAAAAGAAAAGGAAACAATTCTTGTTTCACCATTGCAGTTCAGCTCACCTCGTGGTCTTCCTTTAATATTTAGATTTAGATATTTTTCTGCATTTTACTAGTTAAACTTTTCAAGGTCCTGCCTTTTCAACCTCTCACTTCACCTGAGGAGCAGTGACCCTCAGGTTAAACTTATCTGAAGTCATCTCTCTGTAACGAGACAGCAGCCCAATGTTCCTCTGGAACTATGCAACTTTACGTTTACATTAATACTCATACATGCTGACTAACAGCAGTATTCACTGAACAAAGGTGGAGTAGCACATTTCTGTTTCCTTTTCCTTGATCAGGGCATTGTGACCAATTCCAGTTTGCCTTTTGATCAATCACTTTGACACCAGATAAATTGGCACAAATAGGGATTGAATCTAATTTAATAGGATTTTTTAAAATCATTGAATTTATACAAGGCAGTGAACTTGCCATCTTGGTGAGGGTTACTAGATATATGCAATATGTGATGTGTTATTCAGCCTCATAGAACACATGGCCTGTCATCACTGAATGAGTCCAAGGTGTGACATTAGCAGTCACGCGCTTGACATGCCATCTTGCACCAACAGCATAAATCATTGTTTAAAACATTTAAGGTGCAATGGCATGAGTATACCGCTTTTCTCTTATATATCACCTGCCTTTTCTTTCATTCTTTTTTCTTTTCTTTTTTTTTTTTGCTTTGTGACCAAACTAGTGCAAGGTTTAGTGGTGTATTTCTGCTCCTGGAATACAACACACACTAAGATTCAAACTTGGAAGCAAATAGCATTCTTGGCTGCAGTAAACAGCTGCTAAAACCATTATCTGAATGCTGGCTAATTTCATCTCAACTGATTTTCTTTTACCATGTCTCTGAGGCAGAGGTGGCAGATTGTGATTTCCTGTCTTGGACATAAATGAAACATTTTTTGTTCCTTGTGCCAGATCTGATTTGCAGTATGTGCTTGAATTATTTGATCTTGTTGGACAGCAAGTTAGAACAAGTTATTTGGCCTTAACACCTCTGGTCTAGAACAAGAAATTAAGCCTTCCAGGATTTCAATACAGTGGATCATGTGTGAATGTGCATGGGTGTGTGGATATGGAGAGAGGATGGTTTGAGGTCAGTTGAATGAATTCTGTATTGACCGCATATGGTTGAGCCACACATAAAGATTGCACAACTGATTGGGGTACCAGAGTACAGCAAATGTCCATTAAGCTATCTCTTTTGCAGGGGGTAAAATTTTAACAGAGAAGGGAAGAAAATAATTAAAATTGTGAGACATGAAATCATCTGAATTTTGGTATCAAAGGCTCAAGAGCTTTAATTCTAAAACCTCATGTGCTGGTAGATGCTCCAGAATGAGTTGGTAGGCAGATAAAGTGGGATGGCCGGGGTTGGGATGTGGGATGTGGTTGGGCCGGAGGTGCTGTGGTGGTGGTTTGGGGGGACATCTTGCTCAGTATTCTTCCTTCTCCAATTCTGAAAAAAATGTTAACAAATGGCTTTTGGGATCTCTCTACACGTTAGTCAAGCCCCACTTATGCCATTGAGATCTGATGTAAACATTTAAAGGCAGCCTCACTGGCATTTGACATCGTCTCTTGCACAGCAGGATAGAAACAGGTAAGTCCAATGAGCCTGCCTGCTTGATATAAAGTTGATTCATGTATTCATGTGGTGCAGCAGTAATATCCCTATGTCTGAGCTAGGAGTCCTGGGTTCAAATCCCATCTGCTCCAGAGGTATAGAATAACATATCTGAACAGACTGATGAGAAAATTTAAAAAAAGAATTAACTTATGTCAAGAGCCAGGTACCTTACAAATGTGTCAGACAGCTTTTATTTTAATTGTTTTGTCGTGGGTCTTAATTTCAGCCTGTGCGACTCAACTTTTAGAACCACATGTTTAGAAAACTACAAAAAATTTTGTGTTTATTATTTACAGAAAAATTGAAAGTGTAGAAAGACAATGATCTCAGTGTACACTTTTCCTGTACAAACATTTGCCTTAACTCATGGATACAGCAGTACTTCACTGCTGAAACAAATATTATGTCCTTTGAAGTGTTCGCTCCTCCATCTGTAATTACTCTGGTGGTTTCCTCTCCCCTCCCCCACCCTGGCACTTTCACATTTTCTTGATAATACCTTATCATTCTCAGGTAGTAATGACTGAAACAGGTCTCGATATTTCTTTGTTTAAGATGAGTGCTTTGTTCAATATTTATGTTTAGTTCACAACCGTTAAATACCATTACGATGTAAAGATCTTACTTGTCTGAGGTTATACTAATAACCCTGGAGATCAGTGTGCTGCAAAAAATATCTGCTACTGAGAATGCCACATGCTGCAACATTAAAATAAAACATGAAAGAGTCAGGAAATGAAGTGCAGGTACCTAACAAGGGTATTGCTGTAACTAATAGTCCCATAAAGGGGACGGAGTGGGCTAATTAATTTCCAAATTAATAATACAAAGAAGAGAAAGTTGGTATGGGTTGCATTCATTTGAAAGCATGATAGGCTAATTGGTAAGTAGAATATTAGCAATGTATTGAAGATTTTGATTATTCTGTACAATATTCAGCATGCCTCATTCCACGCTTCCCAGTTTACTGGAATGACTAAGTTGCAGACAATCTGAACATAAGAACGTAAGAAGATAAGAACTAGGAGCAGGAGTAGGCCACCTGGCCCCTTGAGCCTGCCCCACCATTTAATAAGATCATGACTGATCTTTTTGAGACTCAGCTCCACTTACCTGCCCACTCACCATAACCCTTAATTCCTTTGCTGTTCAAAAATTTATCTAGCCTTGCCTTAAAGACATTCAGCGAGGTAGCTTCAACCGCTTCACTGGGCAGGGAATTCCACAGATTCACAACCCTTTGGGTGAAGAAGTTCCTCCTGACCTCAGTCCTACATCTGCTTCCCTTTATTTTGAGGCAATGCCCTCTAGTCCCAGTTTCACCTGCTAGCGGAAACAACCTCCCTGCCTCCACCTAATCTATTCCCTTCATAAACTTATATGTTTCTGTAAGATCTCCCCCTATCCTTCTGAATTCCAATGAGTATAATCCCAGTCTACTCAGTGTGTCCTCATAATCCAACCCTCTCAACTCTGGAATCAATCGAGTGAATCTCCTCTGTACCCCCTCCAGTGCTAGTATATCTCTTCTCAAGTAAGGAGACCAAAACTGCACACAGTACTCCAGGTGTGGCCTCACCAGGACTCTATACAGCTGCAGCATAGCCTCCCTGTTTTTAAACTCCATCCCTCTAGCAATGGCAGACAAAATTCCATTTGCCTTTTTAATTACCTGCTGCACCTGCAATCCTACTTTCAGCGATTCATGCAGAAGGACACCCAAGTCCCCCTGCACAGCAGTGTGCTGCAGTTTTTTACCATTTAAAACATAGTCCATTTTCCTGTTATTCCTATCAAAATGGATGACCTCACACTTATCAACATTGTACTCCATCTGCCAGACCTTTGCCCACTCACTTAGACTATCTATATCACTCTGCAAACTTTCAGTGTCTTCTGCACACTTTGCTCTACCACTCATCTTCGTGTCATCTGCAAATTTTGACACACCACACTTAGTCCCCAACTCCAAATCATCTATGTAAATTGTAAACAATTGCGGTCCCAACACTGATCCCTGAGGCACACCACTAGCCACTGACTGCCAACCAGAAAAATACCCATTTACCCCTACTCTTTGCTTCCTATTGGTCAATCAATCCTCTATCCATGCCAATACATTACCTGTAATACCGTGCAACTTTATCTTATGTAGCAGTCTTTGGTGTGGCACCTTGCCAAATGCCTTCTGGAAATCCAGATACACCACATCCACAGATTCCCTATTGTCCACCATGCAAGTAATGCCCTCAAAGAGTTCCAACAGATTAGTTAAACATGACCTACCCTTCATGAACCGATGCTGGGTGTTTCCAATGGGACAATTTTTATCCAGATGTCTTGCTATTTCTTCCTTGATGACAGAATCAAGCATTTTCCCCACTACCGAAGTTATGCTAACTGGCCTATAGTTACCTGCTTTTTGTCTGCTTCCTTTTTTAAACAGTGGCGTCACATTGGCTGTTTTCCAATCTGCGGGATCCACCCTAGAGTCCTAGTAATTTTTGTAAATAATTATTAGTGCATTTGCTATTTCCCCCATCACATTTTTTAGTACCCTGGGATGCATTTCATTAGAGCCAGGAGACTTGTCTACCTTTAGCCCAGCACTGCCTCCTTCGTGATAACGATAGTTTCTAGGTCCTTGCCTGCTATAACCTTCTTGACATTAGTTTTCGGCATGTTATTTGTGTCTTCCACTGTGAAGACCGACACAAAATAATTGTTTAATGTCTCGGCTATTTCCTCATTCCCAGTTATTAAATTGGCCTTCTCATCCTCTAAAGGACCAATGTTTACCTTCGCCACTCTTTTATGATTTACTTATTTATAGAACCTTTTGCTGCCTGTTTTTATATTCTGAGCTAGTTTACTCTCATAATCTATCTTACTTTTCTTTATAACTTTTTTTGTGGCTTTCTGTTGGCCTTTAAAGATTTCCCAGACTACTAGTTTCCCACTGGTCTTTGCTTTTTTGTATGTGTTTTTATTTTAATCTGATACTTTCCTATATTTCCTTAGACATCCATGGCTAGCTCTCTCTTTTCCTACAGTTCTTTCTTATCACTGGAATATACTTCTGCTGAGCACTGTGAAAAATCGTTTTGAAAGTCCTCCATTGTTCCTCAATTGACCCACCATAAAGTTTTTGCTCCCATTCTACCTTAGCTAACCCCTCCCTCATCCCTTCATAGTCTCCTTTGCTTAAGCACAGGACATAGGTACTGGATTTAACCTTCTCACGCTCCATCTGTATTTTAAATTTGATTATACTGTGATCGCTCCTTCTGAAAGGATCCCTAACTGTGAGATCATTAATTATTCCTGTCTCATCACACAGGACAAGATATAGGATAGCTTGCTGCCTCATAGGTCTCATTACATATTGTTCAAGGAAATTATCGCGGATGCATTCTGTGAACCCGTCCTCAAGGCTGCCATGACTGACCTGGTTTGACCAATCGATATGTAGATTAAAATCTCCCGTAATAATTGCTGTACCATTTTTACATGCATTAGCTACTTCTATGTTTATTGCCTGCCCCACCACGATGTCATTATTTGGCGGCCTATAGACCACACATGTCAATGGCTTCTTCTCCCTGCAATTCTTAATTTCCACCCAAATTGATTCAACGTTTTGTTCAGTAGAACCTATATCATCTTTCACTACCGCCCTGATATCATCCTTAAAAATCAGAGCAACACCACCCCCCTCACCTTTCTGTCTGTCCTTCCGAACAGTTTGATGCCCCTGGATATTTAACCCCCAGTCATGACCATCCTGTAACCATGTCTCTGTAATGGCCACTAAATCATACCCATTTGCCATGATTTGCGCCGTCAACACATTCACCTTGTTTCGAATGCTCTGAGCATTCAGATAAAGTGCCCTTATGCCAGTTTTTGCATCTTCTTTTTGGGTCCTATTACCTCCATTACTAACAGCTCTTGAGTTCTCCTTCCCTTTAACTTTTTTCCTAATTTTCAATGGAGTTGAAGCTTCCTCATCACCTGCTAACCTGCTGCTTTGCCTTACATTAATTGTTTTCTCTCTCTACGCTCACTTCTCCCTTCCTCACTACTTACTAGTTTAAAGCCCTATTAACCACCCTATTTACCCTTTTCACCAGAAAACTGGACCCGGCCCTGCTCAAGTGGAGTCCATCCCAGCGGTATGGATCCCTCCTGTCCTAGAACTGATGCCAGTGTCCTATGAAAAGGAAACCCTCTTTCCCACGTCACTCTTTTAGCCACATGTTTACTTCCCTGATCCTCGCTTCCCTATGCCAATTTGCACGTGGCTCGGGCAGCAATCCAGAGATTATGACCCTTGAAGACCTGTTTTTTAATTTTGTTCCTAGCTTTTCATAATCCCGAAACAGGTCTTTTTTCCTAGTCCTGCCTATGTTGTTGGTACCTACGTGGACCACAACAACTGGATCCTCCCCCTCCCTCTCTCGTATCCTCTCAAACCGGTCAGAGATGTCTCGCACCCTGATACCGGGGAGGCAAAACACCATGCAGGATTCTCTATCCTGCTCACAAAGGATACTGTCTATCCCCCTGATGATGGAATCTCCTACAACTACAATCTGTCTTTTTGATCCCCCCTCTTAAATGGCCTCCTGGACCATGATGCCATGGTCAGTTGACTCATCCTTCCTGCAGCCCTGTTCCTCATCCACGCAGGGAGCAAGTGCCTCATACCTGTGTGACAATGTCAAGGGCTGCAGCTCCTGTGTTCCTGTCTGCAGGGTCCCTCTACCTGCCTCATTCGCAGTCACACACTGCTGTCCCTGCCCGCCAATCTAATTAACATTAGTTAATCTACCAGGTGTGACTGCATCCTGGAACACAGCATCCAAGTATTTCTCCCTCTCCCGGATGTGCTGCAGTGTTTGCAGTTCGGATTCCAGCTCATCAATTTTGAGCTGGAGCTCCTCAAGCAGCCAACACTTGCTGCAGTTATGGTCACTGCCGTTCTCAATGGGATCAGCTAGCTCCCACATCACACAGCTACAACACATCAACTGGCCTGCCATCTCTACTTAGTTAATTATTTAAAATTAATTAGCTTTTTTTTTAGCTTTGCAGTGTTTTCTGCACCAGTAAGTTTACTCCGTTATATGCTGAAACAGACTCCAGGTTTGCCTTCCGACCCACTCCCAGAGGATTTGGCATCTGGGTCACCACCCCGAAAGATAACAGAGAAGAGGAAAAAACATGCAAATAGCTTACCTGCTCACCACACTTAGTCGTTATTATTAGGTTAGAGGAGGTGAAAGAGTGGGAGACACTATGCATGTAGCGTCTTCGGTATTAGTTAGCTCCCCAATTTATTGGGTGGAAGCTTACCTTCCCAGGTTGCCCTCGCGCTTTCTCCCGGACTCCCGCCGCTGAAACAACTCTGGCACTGGATGCTGCAAAGGCTATGGTCCTGATAACATTCCAGTACAGTACTGAATACTTTTGCTCCAGAACTAGCCATGCCACTATCCAAGCTGTTCCAGTACAGCTACAACACTTGCACTGACCCAAGAATATGAAAAATTACCCTGGTAGGTCCTGTAAACAAAAAAACAGGACAAGTCCAACCCGATCAATTAACACCCTAACAGTCTACATTCAAATATCAACAAAGTGATAGAAGAAGTCATTAACAGTGCTTTCAAATGGCCCTTGTAACAACGTAACCTGCTCACTGGAGGTTTACCAGGATGTTGTATCAGAGATAAAAGGTATTGCAGATGCTGGAGAATCCGAGATAACAAGCATGGGGCTGGATGAACACAGCAGGCCAAGCAGCATCATAGGAGCAGGAAAACTTGACGTTTCGGGCCTAGACCCTTCATCAGATGAAAAGCTCAGATGAAGAGCTCTTCATCAAACACTACCACCAAAAAGATATTTCCCTCCCCAACCCTGTCCACTTTCCACAGGAGCTGTTCACTCTGTCACTCCACACTCCCCATCAACACCTCCATCACACCTGGTACCTTTCCCTGCAACAGCAGGAGGTGCTACACCTGTCCCCACACCTCCCCTCTCACGTCTGTCCAAGGCCCAAAACAACCCTTCCAAATCTGGCAGCAATTCAACTACACTTCATCTAACCTCATCTGCTTTATCTGTTACTCCCAATTTGGTCTCCTCTATATCCGGGAGACCAAATGCAGACCCAGGGACTGGTTTGTGGAGCATCTCCACTCTGTATGCAGCAACCAACCCAACCTTCCAGTTGCCAACCATTTTAATTGCCTCTCCCACTCCCCTGGAGACATGTCCATCCTTGGCCTCCTCCACTATCAGAGTGAGATCAAATGTAAACTGGAGGAACAACTCCTCATATTTTGCTTTGGGAGCTTATATCCCAATGGCCTGAATATTGACTCCACTAGCTTTAAAATCTCTCCTCCCCCCACCTGTCCATCTTCTGACTCACCTATCCGCCCCAGCCTTCCCACTGACCAACCACAGTAACCCCTTACCTGCATCCACCTATCTCTATCTCACCCAGCCCCACCACCACCCCTCGCCCCCAATTTATTTCTGAGCTTCCCCAGCCCTGAAGAGCTCCAACCGAAAACATTGACTTTCTTGCTCCTCAGATGCTGTCTGACCTCCTGTGCTTTTCCACCTCCACATCTATTGACTCTGGCTTCCAGCATCTGCAGCTCCTTCTGTCTCCTAGTTTGTGTTAATGTTTGGCATGGACTGGTTGGACCAAAGGGTCTGTTTCCGTGCTGTATGACTCAATGACTCTATGAATCTATGATGCTCAGTTTGAAATCCACCAGAGCCACTCATCTCAATATAACTTTGATACAAATGTAAACAAAGAGCTAAACTTCTGAGGTGAAGTGAGAGTGACTACATTGACATTAATGCAGTGTTTGATTGAATATGGTATCAACAATGGTTTCATGGTCATCATTACACCCTTATTTTCAGGTTATCATTTAATTCAAATTCCAGTATCTGCCATGGCAGCATTTGAACCCAGATCCCCGCGGCATTTCCTGGGTCTCTGGACTAGTAGCCTAGCAATAATAACACTAATCCTGTGGTCACTATCTCACCTTCTGTCACTAACTCACCTTGTGACTCTGCAATAACTTTTCTCCCTCAACAAGGCCTTAGTCAGGAGTGTGATGAAATATTCTCCAGTTGCCTGGATGAGTGCAGTGCAACAACACTCAGGAAATTCATTGCAAACCAAGAGAAAGCAGTCATTGGAACCCCATTTACCACCTTCTAGATTCATTCCCTTCACTGCCTATGCACAACATGTGCCATTATTATGATGAATAATGACAAACTATCAGGACTCATGTACAGGTTACAATGGATTAATCAACTGTACACAGGGAGAGCCAGCTTTGGGCATTCTGAAACTATTCTATGAAAAGAAATACAACTATCCTTATATAGACCTATAGTCATGTTCTCATACTATCAATCAATTCTACAGCTTACAATCACATGTTAAACAGATGTCCATAGCTTCAGTTACTTTTTTTCCATAGCATGCCTAGTCCAGGTATTCTTCTCATCCATGCAAGACCTCCCATATCTTGCTATGTCTTCTAGGCTGCCATCTTGTTTCTATATCCTGCTCCCTGCTTTCTCTGGCCTTGTTTTGTTAGATTGTTTGTCTCATTCCTTATCCTGTCTAGAATACATCTGCTAAACTTCTGTTCTGCTGCTTTTTATCAAGGTTTTACTTAAAATAAAATAAACTTCTAACTAAAACTATTCAACCCTTTCTGTAGGATGCATTGCAGGAACTAATCACGTCTCCGTCAGCAGCACTTTCCAAACTCACAATCTGTACCATCTAAAAGGTCAAGTGCAGTCGATGAACAGCACCATCTGTAAGATGCCCTCGAAGCCATTCACCATTTCTGACTTGGAAGTGTATCACAATTCTTTCACTAGTGCTGCATCAAAATCTTAGAACTCCCCCTCTAACAGCACTATGTATGTCCCTACATCTCAAAGACTGCAGTGGTTCAAGAAGGCAGCTGACCACCACCTTTTCCAGGGCAGTTAGGGATAAGAACACCACTGCCTGCAAGTTCCCTTCAAGCAACTCACCATTCAGATTGGGAAATATATTACTGCTCCTTCAATGACGCTGGGTTAAAATCCTGTAACTCCATCCTACTGGCCTGGTGGGTGTACCACAGCAAATGGACCGTAGTGATTCACGAAGGCAGCCCACCAACACTAAAGTTTCTAGGATTTGGTAAGAAATGCTGGCTCAGCCAGCAATGCCCATATCCCATAATTAAATAAAAGAATTCTGGTCTAGCCGGCAAAGCCCACATCCTATGGATGAATAAGAAAAAGTAATATTTTTATCAAACCAAGCAGTTCAATTTTGAATGGGTTGCCCAAATATTCATAAAATAGAAAGCAAGAATATGTGTTTAAATTAGCTCTAATCTTTGCAGTTGACTTGTACCTTTAATGTGGAACCATGAGATAAGGCGGGAGTGATTTTCCTGTGTACGTGCTCAGATCCACTGACTTACCCACACTGAGCAAATAATAGAAAATAGGTTGGAGCAATCTTTCTCCATTAAATAGCTGAGTTCTTTTATCGGTCTTTGTTCTGAATCACCCAACGTTTGATGCTAGCTACTTCTAATCAATTCAATGCTGTTTGTTCCACTTGGGCACACACCCAGGAAAGAAATCTGCAATTAATTATTAAGGTTGTTCCTTAAATTTCAACAGCAGCAGAGAGAATATTAGCACTCAGGTCATGAACTGACCCACTTCCCTCCTGTCTAGTCATTGTAACACATTGACAGCGCAGTGTCTGCGTTCTTGACAATACTGCAGAGTTTTTTTTTGATCCAACTGCAGAAATGGAACAAGGACAGCCATGAAGTAACATCATCACCAGGTTGGAATTTCAAGTTTCCTGTGACCACTTGTTGAAAGATGTTGCCAAAGACACTTCTTTACATTTGCAGATAATAGCAAGGATCTTAGAGTCCGGGTGGGGTGGGCAGGAGGAGGAGGGGGGGAGTGTTGAACATTTATTGAAATCATGTCGGAAAGCAAGGGGAGTCATCCTGGATTGTATTCCTCTGATTTTGTTCACTGGTTCCGTTTCTTATAATTTTAACATCAATGCAAGTAAAGTCATCCACAATGCCACAATATCAATGCCATCCTTCATGTCTCAGTCACTGTATGGGTTTGGCATCCACAGCTGGAACTGGTGGAACTAATGGAATATGGAACTTGATTTTGCAATGGTCCGAAAGATGTTGGAAATGCACTCTGTTATATAATGATGTAAGAGACCAAAAGGGTTAATGTTGTAGCGTGTCCTAGCATGACCCACTAGAATGTCATACAAACGTTTTGGGAAAACAATTAAGGATTTCAATGAAGTGAGACCCAACAGCTGGGTCTTCCTCATAGTCTCTGAAACTTTGTCAACATATTATGTAGCTTGTCCATTGTTCCTTCCGTGAAATATCTGCGCAAGACCAAGCCTCTTCTCGTCACAGAGTCTCTGACAGCTGTTCTTACTAAACTGCTGCTGCATGACTTCCACTTCTGGAAGCTGCATGACTAGAGAAAAGTACCTGGTCTTAAGAGGTTTTGCCAACTTATTGTATCATGCTTCAGTTTTGTCCAAATTGTCTATTATTGCAGCGTAGAGTTAGTTTTGCTGTAGCAATTCAAAGAAATGGACAAGAAATATACTAGATGTTGATGAGTGAAGCCAATATATTACAGTACAAGACACAAAGGAGACTATTCAGCTCATCATGTCCATACATACCCTCTGCAAGGGCAGCTCTGCTAGTCCCATACTTCGGCCAGTTCTCTGTAGACTTGCTGTTTGATTCTTCTGCTGCTTCTCTAACAGAGCTATGCAGGACGAAGACGACTTACAGGGACTGCTGATACATCCCTGTAAGCTAGCCAGGGGCCCTGGAAACAAACCACAGAAGTAACGTCACATACCTCCACACAGCAGCAACATTCTGAATGTGCCAGAGACATGGATCTACAGCCCAACCTGCAGGGTGACAAGCAGCAAAGCGGAGCAATTATAATGTGTGATGAACCCAGACCATTCAAAAGAAATCAAAAATGTACAAATTTTATGTGGAAAGGGAAAATGAATTTCTGTTCACAACTGTCAATGATAAGAGCCTTATATGTCACCAAATTATATCGATAAGTGAAAAGGGGAATTTAGAACAACATTACACAATGAAGCACAGTAAATCTAGGAATATTTTTCTCTGAAACATCATGCTTCAAACACGGGAAGTTAATACACTGCAAGTTATTTTGGAAGGTTAGATGTATTTTTTCTCTAACTCAGCAGAAAATGTAAGGCTTGCACTGAAGCATTATTTCACATTTGCCATCTTCTGGTAAAACACATGACCAAGTAATTAAAATGTCGTTGACTGTACTGTTGACTCATTGTACAGAGACTTTAAGAACAAATAATAATAATAGCAATGCAGAGCATGGCAAATGTTGCTTCCATAGTGGCAAGATCTTTGTTTAAAGACTATGTTCAGCAATAAAAGCAAGACCTGAAGGACTATGACTCCTTTTCAGTGCACTTTGATGAATCCATCAATATGACTGACGCAGCTCAGATGATTGTTTTTGAATACAACGTGAGCATTGTTTTTAAGGTCATTTCAATTGAATAGGATCTTCTCACCTTTTGCCCCTTAAGAAGACAACAAGGAATGAGGATACTCGCAACTTCTGAAGAGTCCCTTAAAAACTAAATTTTCCAAGTATTTACTTGTAGCATGAGATTTCACTTATCACCTATTAGAGTAGCACTTGCCATATGAAAACACAGGGAAGGAAAAACACACACGTCATGATGCCATTGATCAGGTATCAACAATTTATGTCATGCCAAATGCACCCTTATTATTAGGGTGTTGTTTTTGAAAATAAGGTTAGAAAGAATGGCAACTAACCCTGAGGTGAAGGCAGGCAAGTGGACAATAATCGTCTGTCCCAAGGCCATTCACCAAAAGGGTTCATTGATTGACACAGCACAACCCACCAGCCCCTGGAAATACACTATAATAATAAGTGGTCAGGGCAGAGAGGAGTTCTTCTTCTTGGGGAGCTCTCATCAAGTAGACCCTGATAGGTAGCCGTTCTGATTGGGTGAACACCAGAGAGCAGTCTTCATCAAGGCATCTTCACCATGGGAGGAAAACCAAGGGAAGAGTTCCCTAACATTTCAGCTAGAGAGCAGGATGCTGCCCCATCACTTTAATTTGACGGAAACTTCCCCCACCAACAGCCTAGTTGACCTCTAGTATCAGACACCATTTGTCACGGTTGTATACTTTCTTCACCTAATTAACTAGTGTATCGTATCTAAACTACAGCTTCTTAACGAACTGAACAGGCCATCAGAAAGTTGCAATAAATTGTCAACTGTCTAGCTGTGATCCTGCACCCCTAAAAACAACACAACAAATTCAAAAGGTACATGCTATAGAAATCCATTCCAATCACGAAATTGATTTCCATCCCAACAGACAGGGTACGATCCGTGCTTGGCCCAAATACGGGTTACATTGCATTTTACAGAATTGATCATGATTTCCTCTTTTTTTGTGAATTACCATTGTATAATCCATCAGCAAACATGAGCAAGTAAAGTTATAGCCTTTCTCATGTAATGAAAATTGTTGTAAAGATTGTACATTCGATTTAAGCAGGAGCCCTTCGGTACCATTTGGCTAACAAGGTTAGATCACATGGAATAACAGTGTGTAGAGCTGGATGAACACAACAGGCCAAGCAATATCAGAGGAGCAGGAAAGCTGACTTTTCAGGCCTAGATCCTTCTTCAGAAACCGGCGCATTGCTGCAAGTGTATGTTTGACGAGTCACAGGGAGCAACGTTTTTGAAGGATCTCAATGTTCTGAATGTAGTGGTTATCGTGGTTGGGGCCAAATTGGGAAGGCCTAAATGTGGACTGTATTCCAGTGGGGATGATCCGGTTCTGTAGGCAGGTACTAAGAAAGGTGATGTGGCTGTATTACCTAGTTTGCTTCAGGATGTGGTCGAGCAGTTTCAGGGCCGAAGAGATTACAAGAGAGTTTCAGTGGGAGAGAGATCCACTGAGGTCTTTCTGGAGGGGAGAGAGAAACTTCTTCAAGGTAGGCCTCCGTAAAAGAGGCTTCACAGTGGGGTTAAGATTGTTTCAGAGATAGTATCATTTCTGAAGAAGGTTCTAGGCCCAAAACGTCAGCTTTCCTGCTCTTCTGATGCTGCTTGGCCTGCTGTGTTCATCCAGTCCTACACCTTGTTGTCTCAGATTCTCCAGTATCTGCAGTTCCTGCTGTCTCTAGATCACATGGAAAACAGGGAGAACTAGCCATTTGGATGGATAACTGGCTCGAAGATAGGAGACGGAGGGTAGTGGTGGATTGCTTTACAGACTAGAGGCCGCTGACCAGCGGGGTGCCACAAGGATCGGTGCTGGGTCCATTGCTTTTTGTCATTTATATAAATGATTTAGATATGAACATAGGAAGTGTGGTTAATAAGTTTGCAGGTGACACCAAAATTGGATGTGTAGTTGATAGTGAAGGTGTGGGCCAAGGAGTGGCAGATGGAGTTTAATTCAATAAATGTGAGGTGTTGCATTTTGGTAAGGAAAATCAGAGCAGCACTTATGCACTAAATGGTAAAGTCTTGGGGAGTGATGCTGAACAAAGAGATCTGGGAGTGTATGCTCACAATTCCTTGAAAGTGGAGAGCCAGGTAGACAGGATAGTGAAAAAGGCATTTGGTATGCCTGCTTTTGTCGGTCAATGTATTGAGTATCAGATTTGGGAGGTCGTGGTGCGGCTGTACAGGATATTGGTTAGGCCACTTTTGGAATACTGCATTTAATTCGGGTCTCCCTGCTATAGGAAGGATGTTGTGAAACTCGAAAGGGTTCAGAAAAGATTTACAAGGATGTTGCCAGGGTTTGAACGTTTGAGCTATAGGGAGAGGCTGAATAGGCTGGGGTATTTTCCCTGGGGCATCAGAGGCTGAGGGGTGACGTTATAGAAGTTTATAAAACCATGAGGGGCATGGATAGGGTAAATAGACAACATTTTCCCCTGGGGTGGGGGAGTTCAAAACCAGAGGGCATAGGTTTAAGGTGAGAGGGGAAAGATTTAAAAGGGACCCAAGGGGCAAATTTTCATGCAGGGCTTGGTGCATGTTTGGAATTAGCTGCCAGAGGAAGTGGTGGAAGCTGATACAATTACAACAATTAAAAGGCATCTGGATGGGTACATGAATAGGAAGGGTTTAGAAGGATATGGGCCAAATGCTGTCAAATTGGACTGGATTAATGTAGAATATCTGGTCGGCATGGACGAGTTGGACTGAGGGATCTGGTTCCATGTTGTACAGCTCTATGACTCGATGACTCTGTATCATAAATTGGAAGAAATTGTCGAGCCAAGGAATGAGTCAACAGAGGAGCCTGAACACAAGAATGACAACTCGGAAGCATCTTTCCTTGTTAATAATGAATCTATTTAATCCATTATTGTCACATAGGCTTCCAGGAAATTGGATGTAGCCCCAGTATAGTCAATCAACCTACATTTTAACCAATATCTCCAGTTGGATAGCAGAGTGCCAGTTTGTTGAACATAAGGTATGGACCTACATCAAGCAGTGCACTAAATACAGTTACTGATTTTGGAATCAATATAAATGATTCCATACAGCACATACTGCACCAATTCTTATTCCCAAAGAATATAATGGCAAGCTTTACCTCTAAATGCAAATTGCTAAACAGAGCAGCAATGTAGAGAGGTCATGGCTTACAATAGATTAAAAATTAATTAATACTGGTGGATGGAATTACTTATCCACAAAGGTTACTTCTGTAGAGAGTATATCAAGTCATCTGAAAGCAGACTGCTCACTGATGTACGTTGAGAAAAATCACCTGAGAAGGTGGCCGTAGAAATGGCACCTCAGGAGATAAGGAACAATTGGACTGTTAAAATAGAAAAGCAGGAAATATTTGATGGAGGCACTGCATCAGATATTTGTGGAGTGAATCAACTGTCCCTTTGGGAATTTTGAAAATGGTTGTGGAAAGCCCATCTGGTGGGGAATGATTTATTCAAAGGATTAAAATGTTTTGTCTTCTAAAACAATAACACTGTAAAGATTACAGCAAATATTGTCTGCCACATTCGTCAATATAAAATTACTCACCTACTCATGTAGTAATTGTGAGAACAGGTTAAACACCAGTCCTTCAGTCATAGTTTTTGTCATAGAAAATAGTATGTTTTCAGTGTCATTATGCACTCCTAGTTTAGAACAATATGAATGTGTACTTTAATATTCCATTTTTTCTGTGCCATTAACGTGCTTTAACACAACCTGAGAAGAGTGATCCTGCAATTGTACAGTTTGAGATTGTCCGGTTCTTCTAACTGACACTAATCCTTTCTTTTAATTGGACCTGTCCAACTGAGAATACTATTTGAACCTCATTAATATTACAATAAGATAAGATTTATCCTATGGCTATCTATGTACTAAGAGACGCAGATGGGCCACCTTAAACCAATTATTTATAAAATACAGTTGTAAAAGCTAAAATAGTGGCTCTGGTTTAACACTATCATGCATAGTATTCATAATAAAGAGAAATAAATGTGGACTTGTTTATGCTTTGTACACTTCAGCCAGTATGTATTAAAAACATTTTACCCAAACGGTCTTGTCAGTGAGGTGAACAAAGGGTCACAGAATTCAGTTTTTGGTTCAACTGATTTTATTGACAAAATATTCCTTGTTAAAAACGTGTGAGTATTTCTCAAATTCCTACAATATTTACTCTCTATCTAGCTCTATTCATCTGAGAATAGATATTATTCACAACAGTCCATGTGTTTGAGCTGGGCCTTTGGTATCTCCCTCTCCGACATAGGGCTGGCTCTCTTCCATGAAGGTGAGCCTCACAGACCAAGACAAATCTTCTTGGGTTGTTGCATGGTCTTCTGCCACGAGTCTTGCCGTGAGTTTTAGCTGAGGGTTTGGTAGCTCCCAAATGTGTGCTTTTATCCTCCCTTGCCCTGGACCATCCCAAATGTTCTTTGGCCTTTGGTAAATGGGATCGTGAGCAAGATTCAAAGCTTCCAATGGGTAAGCACCAACACCCTTCTGGGAGGTATAAAATGCATGTCATTGGCGCTGGGTAGAAGTCAAGGTGCCAGAAAGTCTGATCGATACTTCTCCAATATAAATCCTTGGGCTGGTTGTAACTGTCTCTTCCTGAGCCTTAGTGACCTCTTTGACCTTGGTTTCAACTGTTTACTGGAGCCAACAGCTGCTGTCTGCTGATTCATTCATGTTGGTAATTTTCTGTCAGGCCCAATTTTGTCAACTGTGGGTCAATTTAGAATGTCCAATTTTGGGTCCATGGTTGCTTAACAACAGCTTGTAAACAATACATACGTCTGATGCAAAGCTATAACAAGTATATCAGGGAATATAAAGTAATTCTTACTAGATCAGTGGGAAGCCAGCGAATTATCCTTTCCAATATCAGGCATGAGCCACTTCAACAATCAATTGAATACTATCACCCATACCATCATGTTTCCCAGTCACCAGCATCCCAGATGTGTGTCAGAGTCCCACATGTTCCAAGATCATGCACGTTGTCACCAATTTCCACCTAACTTTGAAACTGGATTCAGATTCCATCCCGTTTACCAATAAGAGTAACAGATCATTGCCACAAAGGGCTTGACTGTATCAACGTTGAGGAATAGCTTTAAAAAGATATAAAGCTTAAATGATTTTGAAAGCCCTCTATGATTAAAAAGTAAACTGTGGCTGCAAAGAAAGCAATTAAACAACAGTCAGGAAAATATTCTTCAGATAAAGAGTGATGCACCAATGAAAGGGACCTCCAAGCAGAGTACTAAAGGCAAAAATCCTAATGTTTGTTAGATGGTAGGATCAGAAGTTTGTGTATTTTCTGAATAGATGAGAGGGAGATGCTAAATAACTTTCCTCATCTATAGTTCTACAAATGCGAGCTGTTATATTTGGGTGTTGTGTCTTTATTCCTCCATCTCACCCTAAATTAAAGTGTGCCATGTGACCAATTGTGAATTCTGTTGACAACAAGCTTTGCTGGTTTGATTGTTAAAAGTTAAAGAGAGGCCCATGTGATTTTACAGAACTGACGTCCACAATATCCATGCCTGTAAACAATGACTAGAAATATGCTGTTGTTGATACACCATCAGACTTGGACTTTCACTGCTAAAGCAGGTATATCACAATGGGGAATTTTATCGCTCCCTGCACCTGTCTCAGGAAAAAGTGTATCAAAATGGTGGGATATACTTCTGCAGAGTTGGGTGTAAGATAGAATCAGGCCATTCCTGAATGCAGAGATAAAAGGTACTGCAGATGCTGGAGAATCCGAGATAACAAGCATGGGGCTGGATGAACACAGCAGGTCAAGCAGCATCCTGAATGCAGTTTGAATGTGGCCACAGAGCTGCTGAACATTTGGGTGGCCCGTTTAAGGAAAGCATCTGTTTTCTCGAACATTGTCCCAGTTGTTTACTTAAACAATTGGCCTTCTAGCCTTTAATAACACAGCAGGCCAGGCAGCATCAGGGGGTCAGGAAAGCTGACGTTTCAGGTTGGGACCTGCCTTCTAGCCTTACCTCCTTACAGGCGCTCACACGTCCTCCCACTCCAAACACCTCCACATGGCAAACCATATCCAAATCCACCTCCAGTGGAATTCCACTACATTCTAATCAAGCATTAAAAATGCCAACAAGTTATGTCAACAAACAGTTATTGAATCCGCAAGGATAATGTTTTTCAATTCTCACATTCAGGAAGGCAGTTTTTTAAAAACTTTTAGTGGACTGACAATTTAAATAATTTGCCAGCTTGACTGTTCTACAGACCTTATCCACAGTTCAAATGCATTTACATAAAGATTTGCAACTCTCACTTGACAAGATAATGCTTTTGTTGCTGTGAAAATGGAGGGGAAGAATTCCCTAGCTTTGACTAGAGGGCGAGCTCTCCAGGGTAAACAACACCGTGAAAGTCAGTTTATGGGTTAAATGTTATTTATCTGGAAAAGTAATAAATAGTGCTAAGAATCACTGTGGACTTTGGTGCAGGGGAAAGAACTGTCCCCTTAATGAGCAAAATGAAGTATAGCTGCAGAGGAAGATTATTTGTCATTTTAAATGTTCAATGAGTGGTCTTTTCTGTCTTTAGAATACAAGTTGCCAATTGAAACAGTGCTTAGTCAACGCTGCTCCTAGTTTGTGTGCTATGGTAGAAGTCTTAAAATTTGCAATTGTCTTGTGTGATCCTCTTAGCCATATGGTTGGCACAGGGACTCAGTAGATAGCACTGCTGCCTCAAAGCATCAGGGACCCTGGTTCAATTTCACTCTCAGGAGACTGTATGGAGTTTGCATATTCTGTGTGGGGTTTCCTTCCATGGTCAAAAGGTGTGCAGGCTAGGTGGATTAGCCATGGGAAATACCGGATGGGGTGGGTCTGGGTGGGATACTTTTCAGAGGGTTGTTATGGGCTGAATGGTCTGCTTTCACACTAGCAATTTTATTTGTTGAAAGTATGAATTTATTTTTAAAGCTATTGGACTCTACAGGGATTGTAACAGTATCTATGTCCTGACTTATGTGAACAGCATGGTACATAGGCACAATGGCAGACTTTGTCTACTACACAGTTTAAGAGGGTTGGTTATGAAGTGTTTACACAGTGTAGTAGCCTTCAGAAAAACTCTGTCCGAAGATCATTCTGTTTAAACACTCCAAAAAGGGCTATTTGAAAAGGCTGCCATGAAATCACTATCAGTCATGTCAACAGAGTGGAGCAAGCCATCTGCTCGCATTTGCAAACATTACCACAAGCTCCTGTATCAGACAGAGACGTGTTGGTAATTTGTACTCCTGGAAAAATAATTGACTGTGGCTCTCCCACTTAGAAAAGGCAGAATGCTCTTTAATTCACCAGACACAGGCACTTCCCATGATGTTTGCTACTTATTTAATTTAAAATGTCAGTAAAATGCCACTGTATGTTCATTTGAAAAAAAAATGTGTTTTTAATACAGCAAGGATCACTGCCTGGGGAGGGAGTAGGGTCAGCGGCAAGAGCAGAGGGGCTAGCTTGCATTCCAAGGCATCAGCACTATTAGCTCCCCCAATATCTCTCCCAGAGCCTACATGCATCCCTGCATTTATTTGCTTGTTATGCTCCCTAGGTGGCCTTAATTACCCTGTTAAGGGCCTCAATTACTGGACAGATGGCTGTCCACAACGCTTCACACCATGGACTTAATTAAAGTGGAGGCAGGATGGTGGTATGGTCCCAACCCGTCATCTTCCTGCCTGATTAGATAATCCATTGTCTCCAAACCCATTGCTGGGAGTAGGGGACAACACTGCACCCCAAATATATTTGAGCCTAGCAACATTATTGCTGTTGATTTCAGATTAAAATACTTTGGTATTTAACCCTGTGAGAGTCACTGGAACCTGAGCACAATCACTTCCTGACGTTTCTGGAAAATTCCACTTGCTGATTACATAAAGGTGATTCATGTTCCTGTCATGGGAAGCTCTGATTCAAGATATCTCATTTGTTTTGATTCTGATGTTACGGTTTTTGTGCAATTATTTACGGTAGAAGAAGAGATCAGTAAACCAGACACTGCAAAGAAATGTAGGCTGGGAGGTTCCACTCTGAAGTGGTGAAATTCAAAGGAGCAGTCTCCAACTTCATACCACAACAGAAATGAGAGCTTGACTTTATGTTATTGATATTATCTAAGTATTATGATTTATTGAAGTGTTTACAGTGAATGTTGTTTTACTGTGTAGTAAGAAAGTGCAACATTAGTGAGAAACTAACCATTACCATACACAGACAATAAGACATAGGTATAGCCTTTACTTCCCAAAAAAAAAAGCTCCAGCACAACTTTCATGACCTCTGTTAGTAACATGATCATTTAATATTCAAAACCTTTCCTGCAGTGTTCAAGTATCCAAAAGCTGAAAACATTGATATCTCTACTTCAAAGGCTGGCAAATAATCTCTTGGTTCAACACTCTTGTTACAGAATCACAAAGGTTATTAGTTGAAGCCCTACTGTATGATGTAATTTAAGTTGACACTTCACCTCAATACCAAGCAAGATCAGTGCTGCTTTATAGTTGAGATGCTAAATTATTGAAAAGATATGGAGAATCTTGTGGACATTTTACAAGCTGAGCTGGAAATTCCACCAGTGTGCTAGCCATCACTAACCCTTAAACCAAAGCCACCAAAATGGTATTATGTTTAAGGTTTAAAAAAAACTGCAGATGCTGGAAATCCGAAACAAACAAAACTAGAAATTGTTGGAGAAACTCAGTAGATCTGCCATCATCTGTCAGGAGAGAAAACAGAATTAACATTTCAAGCCCAATGACCCTTCCTGTTCCTTTGGAACATCCTGATCATATATTGAATTGTTCATAGAATTCCTACAGTGTGGAAACAGGCCATTCAGTCCAACAAGTCCACACTGACTCTCTGAAGAACATCCCACCCAGACTCACTACCCTACCCAATCCCTGTAACCATGCATTTCCCATGGCTAATCCACCTAACCTACACATCTTTGGACTATGGGCAGAAACAGGAACACCTGGAGGAAACGCACACAGACACGGGGAGAATGTGCAAACTCCACACCGACAGTTGCCTGGGGCTGGAATTGAACCCAGATCCCTAGTGCTGTGAGCCACCAAGCCACCTACTGTGTCTTTATTGTAAGAAGCACAAAATCACCAGAAATTTTTACAACATGTCCCAAGCCCATTTAACAGTAAAGAAGAAGATCATTTGATTTAACATGTCTGTGCTGGCATTCATTTAAGAAATCCAAAACTAATCTGACTGCTCTCAAGTTCTCCATAACCCTGTATCATCTTCTGATTCAAGCATTTATCCAAGTCACTGGTTTGCTCATTGTGCACAGCAAAACATTCCACACTCCAACCTTCAACATAAAGAAATTTGAGTTGACCTCTCCCCTCATTCCCTCTGCCAGTGGAATTATTTATCCTTTAAAAATGCTTCATATCTTAAAACCTTTCAAAAACATCTCGCTGACCTTTCCATTGTTAAAGTAGAAATAGTTCTGGACGTAATTTTCATCATTACAATTATCTACTCTCAGCAACATTTCATGAAGTTATGCTGAGTATTGCGTCTGTCTTTTCATTCCTTCATATAATGGTTCTCAAATTTGCACAAAACAGCACATAATTCTTGTAAACTATGCTTTCAATTAGAAAATCCTTGATTTCTGTGTTTAGAATGCTTTGTATATGTGCATTCATACCACTTAAACCTGACTATATTTTTTCTCAGTTTTTTGGGGAGTCGGTGGGACTCAAAAATGTCATTAACTTTGTTTCAATTTTCAACCTATGCCTCAGCTGCTCACTGTCTATCTTCAACTCTTCCCTTCTTTGACATCTTTCTCCATTCTTCAGGCTAGGTTGTCTACCAATTCTCAATAATAGCGCAAACAATTCCTCTGGTTGTTTTCATTACATTTCCTCCACTCTCTATTTTTCTTGCCTCAGTGGTTGTCAAAAACCTATTGTAATTCCCAACATTTTTCAGTTATGAAGAAAGGTCACTAAACTGGAAACATTAACTTTGCTTCTGTCTTCCTTGACTTGAGAATTTCCAAGATAATTTACTTTCCTCCCTTATTCTTTTTTCTGTTTCTCCTTCATTTAACTTATTGATATCCCAGTATTTTTAATCTTGAGCTGCCTGAAAGCAATGCCTTACAGTAGCAGGATACCATCTACAAAATGCAGTACAAAAATTACCAAGATTCTTTACACAGAACAACCAGCAACCGTTTAGAGTGACAAAATCAGCAGGTAGTTGGGAGTATCACGATCTCCAAGCCAACCACCACCCTGACTTGGAAATTTATCACAGTTCCTTCAATGTCACTGGGTCACAACTATACAACTCGCTCCCTGATGGCATTGTGCGCGTGCTTACATCAAATGGAATGCTGCAGTTGAAAACGGCAGCTCCCACCACCCTCTTCAGGATAATTACAGACGTATGAATAAATGAAATAGGAGCAGAAGTAGACCAATCAACCCCTCAAGGCTGCTCACCATTTAATAAGATCATGGCTGACCTGTTTGTGTTCCAAATTCCACATTTGTATCTATTCCCAGTAACCTTCGATACCCTTGCCTAGCAAGAATCTATCCTCTTTTTCCTTAAAAAGATTCAACAACTGCGGCTCCACCACCCTCTGAGGTAGAGCATTCCACTGTCAGACAATCCTCAGAGAATGAGAGATAACAAGCATGGGGCTGGATGAACATAGCAGGTCAAGCAGCATCATAGGAGCAGGAAAACTTGACGTTTTGGGCCTAAACCCTTCATCCTCAGAGAATGAATTCTTTTCATCAAAATCTTGGAATATGATAGCTAGTGTCAAGAAAAAGGGGTGTGATTTCAACACCAATCCACTCAGCTACTGGCCGTAGGGAATTCTGGCTTTTACTAGATTGTTTCAACTGGGAAAGCTCCCAGCCTTGCAATTCACACAAAGAACTCTTCCAAAAGTGAGTGTATATGTTTTACCCAGTTAGAGAATAGAAGCCCATGAGTCAAACATGTCAAGCTTGTTTTTTTTTAGAAAGTACACCCTGAGTGTTGTCTTTGAAATCATGCAGGGCACTAATCAATGAATCAAGCTTAACAGTTCAACAATCAGAGATACAACTTGAATCCAGAGTTACAATTTGAATCAGGAAGTCAAGATTAGGAAAGTTTGAAGTACTTCACCAAAAGGTTATTCAACCTGTGAAATAAATTTATCAGAGACGGTTGTTGAGCCAGTCGGTATTAATGTTGATTGAGACAATGTTGTTTGGTTTCTCAGTTGGAGCAATGGGAAGGAGCTGGTGAGAAGATTTGGGTTTCATAGAATCCCTACAGTGTGGAAGCAGGCCAATTGGCCCATTGAGTTCACACCGACCCTCCAAAGGTCATGTCACCTGGGCCCACTCCCTACCTTATCTCTGTAACCTTGCATTCCCTATGGCTAATCCACACATCTCTGGACACTGTAGGCAATTTAGCATGGCCAATCCACCTAACCTGCTCATCTTTGTACTGTGAGAGGAAAACGGAGCACCTGAAGGAAACCCGTGTAAATATAGGGAGAACATGCAAGTTCTACGCAGATGGTTGCCTGAGGGTGGAATTGAACCCAGGGCCCTGGCACTGTGAGGCAGTAGAGCTAACCACTGATTTACTACGCCGTTTTATCTATCAAGAAAGAGACAAAATTCATGGGGTTTAATTGCCTTTTCTTATCTCCAACAAATCATTTGTTAACCTTTTTTTAAAATGTCATTTACTATTTCACATGTTTTCATGTAATTAATGTGTAATAGGAATGAAGTCAAGAATGGCACACTTCCACCTTCCAAAGAATAATGGGAAGATTTCATTTGCTCAGCATTTAGGTGGCACAGTGGCTCAGTGGTTAGCACAATTGACTCATAGTGAGGTAGAGATCTATGTTCAATTCCATGCTCAGCTAATTAACTGTGAGGCGTTTGCACATTCTCCCTATGTCTGCAAGATTTTCCTCAAGGTGCTCCAGTTTCCTCCCACAGTCCAAAGATGTGCAGGTTAGATGGGTTGGACTTTCTCATAATGCTTGGAGAAGTAGTGGGATCCTCTCTGGAGGGTTGGTGTGGACTTGATGGGCTGAATGGCCTGTTTCCACACTGTAGGGATTCTATGATATCTGGCAAAGTGAGAAGCACATTCAATATTATTGGTTAAGAATTCCCTACAAACGGGAGATGCAGAGGAACCCTTCACTTATGAAATCTGTGTGCACCTAATTCATTGTCTCTGTTGTTGCACTGGCACTATTAATTTAACAAATATACTTGAAGTTTGAGGATGGGGTAACGTGGAATTGGAAAGTTAAATTTATGACAAACATGCAAATGTAAAAAGTTAAAAGTTACAGCCAGTAGTCTTAACATCTAAAAACTCATGTCGTCTTTTAGAGCAGAGAGG
>JAHRHZ010000111.1:21740187-22071289 GCA_024137785.1 Ginglymostoma cirratum | reverse complement strand
GTTTTCCTGCTCCTGTGATGCTGCTTGACCTGCTGTGTTCATCCAGCCCCATGCTTTTTGCATGTGAATATGGACTGCTTCAGTATCCGAGCATTCACGAATGATGCTGAACATTGTTCAATCATTGGTGAATATCACCACTTCTGACCTTATGATGGAGGGAAGATCATTGGTGAAGCAGCTGAGGATGGTTGGGCCTAGGACACTACCCTGATGAACTCCTGCAGACATATCCTGGAACTGAGATGATTGATTTCCCGCAAACATGACCATCTTCCTATGTGTCAGGTATGACTCCAACCACCGGAGAGTTTGCCCCCTGATACCCATTTATTCCAGTTTTGCTAGGGTTCCTTTATGACTCACTCTGTCGAATGCAGCCTTGATGTCAAGGACTGTCACTCTCGCCTCATCTCTGGAATTCAGCTCTTTTGTCCATGTTTGAACCAAGGCTGTAATGAGATCAGGAGCTGAGTGGCCCTGGCGGAACCCAAACTGGGCGTCACTGAGCAGGTGCTGCTTGATGGCACTGCTGATGACACCTTCCACCACTTTACTGATGATCGAGAGGAGACTGATGGGGCGGTAATTGGCCTGGTTGGATTTGTCCCGCTTTTTGTATACAGGACATACTTGGGCCATTTTCTACATTGCCGGGTAGATACCAGTGTTATAACTGTACTGGAACAGCTTGGCTAAGGGAGTGGCAAGTTCTGGAACACAAGTCTTCAGCACAATTGTCGGAATGTTGTCAGGACCCGTAGCCTTTGCAGTATCCAGTGTCTCCAACCATTTCTTGATATCACGTAGAGTGAATCGAATTGGCTGAAGACTAGTGTGTGTAATGCTGGGGCCCACTGAAGGAGGCCGAGATGGATCATCCACGCAGCACTTCTGGCTGAAAATTGCTGCGAATGCTTCAGCCTTATCTTTTGCACTGATGTGCAGAGCTCTTCCATCATTGAGATTGGAGATTTTTGTGGAGACTCCTCTTCCAATGAGTTGTTTAATTGTCCACACCATTCATGACTGGATGTGGCAGGACTGCAGAGCTTAGATCCGATCCGTTGGTTGTGGGATCGCTTAGCTCTGTCTATCACTTGTTGCTTTCACTGTTTGGCATGCAAGTAGTCCTGTTTGGTGGCTTCATCAGGTTGATACCTCATCTTCGGGTATGACTGGAGCTGCTCCTGGCAGGCCCTCCTGCATTGTCAATTGAACCAGGGTTGATCCCCTGGCTTGATGGTAATGGTTGAGTGGGGGATATGACGGGTCATGAGGTTACAGATTGTGCTGGAGTACAATTCTGCTGGTGTTGATGGCCCACAGTGCCTCACTGATGCCCAGTCTCGAGTTGTTAGATCTGTGCGAAGTCTGTCCCATTTAGCACGGTGATAGTGCCACACAACATGATGAAGTTATTCTCAATGTGAAGGTGGGACTTTGTCTCCACAAGGACTGTACGATAATCACACTTACCGATACTGTCATGCACAGATGCAACTGCAGCTGGCAGATTGGTAAGGATGAGGTCAAGTATGTTTTTCCCTCTTGTTGGTTCCCTCAACACCTGCCGCAGATCCAGTCTAGCAGCTATGTCCTTTAGGATCTGACCAGCTCGATCAGTAGTACTGCTGCCAAGCCGCTCTTGGTGGTGAACATTGAGTACATTTTGTGCCCTTGCCATCCTCAGTGCTTCCTCTAAGTGTTATTCAACATTGAGGAATATGATTCATCAGCTGAGGGAGGACAGTATATGGTAATCAGCAGGAGATTTCTTTGCCCATGTTTAACCTGAATCCATGAGATTTCATGGGGTCCAGAGACAATGTTGAGGACTCCTACAGCAACGCCCTCCTGACTGTATACCACTGTGCCACCCCCTCTGCTGGGTCTGTCCTGCCAGTGAAATAGGGTATGGTGATGGTGTCTGGGATATTATCTGTAAAGTATGATTCTGTGAGTATGACTATGTCAGGCTGTTGTTTGGCCAGTCTGTGAGACAGCTGTCCCAATTTTGGCACTAACCCCCCGATGTTAGTGAGGAGGACTTTGCAGGGTGACAGGGCTGTTTCTGCCATTGTCTTTTCTGGTGTCTAGGTCAATGCCAGGTGATCTGGCTGGATTCATTTCTTTGAGACTTTGTAGCGATTGGTACAACAGAGTGACTTGCTAGGCCATTTCAAAGGGCAATTGAGAGTCAACCGTATTGCTGTGGGTGTGGAGTCACATGTAAGCCAGACTGGATGAGGGTGGCTGATCTCTTTCCCTGAAGGACATTGGTGAACCAGGTGGGTTTTTCCACCAATTGGCAATGATTTCATGGTGATCAGTAGATTCTTAATTCCAGACTTTTTTTTTAATTATTGAATTCAAATTCCAACATCTGCCATAGTGGGATTCTAACACAGATGCCCAGAACATTAGCTGGGTTTCTGGATTAATAAGTCTAGCAAAAATACCAGTAGGCCATTGCCTACCCAATTTCAGAACTCAGCCTTGGGAAAATATGCTTAATCTGTAAATCTTTACACATGAGTTAGTGTGTCATTTGTGACTAATTTCATCTATTGGAAAACTCTGGCTTTCATGTTATCAAAGAGATTTGCTTAACTAATACTCCAAGTTTTAGGTTTAATGTTTTATCTAACACGATTAGCTGTTACAAATGTGACAGACTTCAATGTTAATTGGATACTCCCTTTATTCATTTGAAAAGAAATCAGTGCATAATTAGTCATTTTGCCTGGTAAGATAACTCTTGGTTAAGCTTATTATAAAGGTCTGTTAAAGGCTATATCTTACTTATGCTGAAGATTAGTTCACAAACATGGATGCTCTTTGATAAAAGAACCTGGTTTAACTTTTCAAGTAGAAGGAGAATGATTTTATAAAAGATTCCTAAAAGCAAAATACATTATCCCCAAATTGTCATTCTTTACTTTATTTGCCAAGTGCTGCAACAACGTGACAATGTAAAGAAGTTCTGCTTAGTGGAGCTTCTCTCCTCCCTCTCCCCAGCAACCGCAAAACCTGAAGCTGATTTTTAAGTATAGATTAATTTCCTCTATTTGTATGAATTATGCAACTGATTCAACAACTGACCATCTATAGATTTCTATTTGTTAGACAGGGCGAGCAAACTGAAAACCCAAGGAGGTAAAACAATTCCTCAGCTAGGAACATTGAAGATGGAGTTAATTTGAACCACATTCAGGCACTCAGCAGCTAATGAATGGATATTTGTATATGATCTGGCCATTGTCACATTGCTGTCAGAAATCCACTGCCAGATTTATAACAGTGACAACACTTTGAAAAATGACTTAATTGGCTATAAAGAGCAGTGAAACGTCTTGAGGTGGTGATCGGCTCTATGTAAATGGAGAACATTTATATTTTAAATCGCTTAACATTTTACATCAACAGTTCATATTTTAAGTTTTTACATCGATCTCTGACGCAACACAATGCAGCTTATCAAATATGGATCATTTATCTTCTTCAAGTGTTGTAAATTTTATAAATTCCCTCCAACTTTTCTTAATCTGCCATAATATTCCCTTATTTTTAATAAATGCACTATGCAATACTTTAGCGAGCTGTGCCAAACAGTAATGCTTTGTGTTCAGTTCCTGAGTTTTATTGCATTAACTGGTATTAATTGAGGTGGCAGCAGGAGATAACCTGTTCAATTGTTTATTCACTTTCACTGTACCAGTTTTCTCCTAAAGTATGGTGATCTGCCTGAACACTTTGGTCTGAGGGCTCTGTGGCAGCCTGAGTTTATGAATGTAATAGAGGACGGGAGAAAATTGAAGAATCTAAAATATCTGAAGCTTTGGCACCGCTGTTATACCATGCCTTCCAGTAGGTTGGCAGGAAAAGTAATTTGTAACCCACTGACACAAGCTGGTATCAACCCAAGCAGGTAAATATATTTATATAATTGCCAATTTAACAAAGAAACTTTCCCTGTATATATGGAAGGTTTGAGTTATAGGGAAAGGATGGATAGTCTGGCACTTTTTTCATTGGAGTGTAGGAGGTTGAGAGGTGACCTGATAGAAGTTTATAAAGTAATGAGAGGTATAGATAGAGTTGATGGTAGTTTTCCTTTCCCTAGGTTGGGGAATTTCAAGACTAAGGGGCACATTTTTAAGGTGAGAGGAGAGAGATTTAAAAAAGACATAAGAGGCAAATTTTTTTACACAGAGGGTGGTTTGCGTGTGGAATGAACTTCCTGAGGAAGTGTTGGATGTGGGTACAATTACAATGTTTGAAAGATTTGGAGGGATGTGGGCCAGAGGCAGGCAGGTAGGACTAGTTTAGTTTGGGATTATGTACGGCATGGACTGGTTAGACCGAAGGGTCTGTTTTCATGTTGTATGACTCGATGACTCTATAAAATCTTAGAATTCAATTGATCTAGAAGGACAAGGACGGCAGATAAATGGGAACATCATCATCTGCATTTCCCCTCTAAACCACTCACCTCCTGAGTTGGAAATATAGTGCCATTCCTTCGCTATTGCTGGGTCAAATCCTGGAATTGCCTTCTCAACAGCATTGTGGATCCATTGGTACTACTTCATTGCAGCAATTCAAGAAGGCAGTTCATCACCATGTTTTCAAGGCCAACTAGGAATCAGCAATTAATAGTAGTCCCGCCAGTGATACCCACATCCCTTGAATGAATAAAAAAAATTGAATTGGCCACTTGTCTTTGGGACCCACTCACAAGTGAAATACAGCTCACCTTTAAACCTATCCCTATGAAAATGAGCGGTGCTGGTTTGGAGTGGGGACTTGGAGTTCCCAACCTCTTGAAGACACTTTCCATTGTTACGAAAATCAGGGTGTTTATCGCCACTCACAGTTCTCACCATAACTCACTCATGTCTAACTTTCAACCGTTTCATAGCTTTTTATTTCAGTAAATTAAACTCGCATGGATCTTCATGCAATACCCAGTTTTTAATCCATTTAATAATAAATTATTCTAAAGATAAAAGTAAAGGTGAACATTCTTTTAGTTCCATATACTGGTTCATGTCACTAACTTAGAGCAACTGCAATGTAAACTCCATTAATCTGCTTTCCTTCTTGTTGATCCCTTGAGAATTAATGTGAATCTAATCACAAGGCCCAGCTTGAGGACTTGGATGCATGCTGCCTCATTATCCCACAGATTTTGCTTCTGCGTTGAAAAGCATTTAGCAAGTTCACATTGACCACTGAAGTGTGAGCCGACAGATCACAGACTGCAGCCTGAAGGTTAGTAAAAGGTGGCAGAAGCCATAACAAATGTTCTGGTGTTAGTTACATGTCTTTCAGACTCAATGTTCTGTACATCTTGTTATATCATCAAGTGGGACAAAACTTACAGACAGCAAACAAACAAGGAAATACAAGTTGTTAATATCTACCATGGGCAGAAGGCTTTGTTTACCACTTGAGAGCAGTTGATCTTGTTTTCAAAGTGTGCAAATAAACTTAAGTGATATTGTTAAAAATCAAAATGAGGATGAACCATATATCAAGAGCCCCTGCATGTAGTTTGACCTTAAGTGGAATATGTTCAACTACAGACATTGGGTGGCATCTTTTCAAGGGGAATGGAGGTCTTTTCAGCTGGCAAGAGAACTGACTCTGTAAGACAAGATCCAGTAACAGATCAGGCATTGGCAAGGCCATCGGCAAGCCATCACCTGAAATTGAGATATGCGGACAGAGATTCTGCCCAGTGACAAGCCTTTCCACCCAGGTCTTAATTCTGTTGGAGGCAAGAAGATAGGGAGGTGTGGGTTTATCATCAAGTGAAGAACCCTCCTCACCAACAAATTCACCACCTCTGGGAATACAAGATTTTGCCCATTGTGCCATTCTGCAATTTTTTATCATATGTCTAAAGGCTGTGTGTTATGTTACAAAAATTAAAGATGTGGAGATGGATTTTGACTTTTTGGGATAATGCCATACCATTGGTATTGACTTGTTACCCTGATCTATACCATTTCAATTTTCTGACCTCACTGGAAATGGAATTCAGGGGAAATGTAGAACTGGCAATCAATTCACTGTCACCGGTGTTAAACTTCAGCACAAAGTCAACATCGATCCCCATGTAGTCTTCCCAGCCTTAAAAAATAGAAATCATGTAAAAATAGAAAAGTCCCAAAAGGTCAAGGGTACCATTTACCTTGCAATAACTTTTGTAGGTCATTCCCATGACAGGTTTTTCCATAGGAAGGCAAATATATTGCTTATAGTTGAGAGCATTAATTTCAGTGTGATGTTAGTACACAAAGGGCAGGATTTCAGAGCAATGCTCATTCATCATGCTTGTTTATGCTGACACAGTATTTACTATGACGTCTGCAAAATTTTTTTTGGATTGCAAGAATGTTGCCTTCTGAGGAAAGGCAATCTGAAAAGGATAGGCCTGTATCCTAAGGTGTTTAGAGGACTCACAGGTGACTTAACTGAAACATATAAAATGCTGAGAGGCCTTGAAAAGATGTGCACAGAAAAGAATGTGAGAGAATCTAGAACAAGGAGTGAAAGGTTAATAATAAGCTGAGGGAAAAATATTCTCTCAGAGGGTTGAATTTCTTCAGAATTCCTTTCCTCAAAATGCAGTGGAAACAGAATCTACATGTACTTTTAAGGCAAAGGTAAGTAGCTTCTTAAATAAACAAAAACAGAACCTAATGGAGAAACTCAGCAAGGCTGGCAGCATCTGTGGAGAGAAAAAAGGAGTTAATGTCTCGAGTCCTTCTTCAGAAGATTCTTGATTACCAAGGGAATGATAGATAACGGGAATATGCAGGAGTTGAGACTAAAATCAGATCAATCATGATCTTATTAAATGGTGAAGCAGTCTTGAAGGATCAAGTGGTCTCCTCTTGTTCTTTATTTGTGTGCTGAAATGATTGGAAGGAGGACTGTAATTTTACCAGTGTGTCTGTGCCCTTCCATTTGCTCTCCAAGCCCTTAGGCACTCTAACTTTGATAATATTTTGAGTTCCATCATAACTTTTAAAAACAAATTTCATTATTTTCCCATTGTTTCTACTGAAGTTAACACTGATGTTAATCACAATTTGGGCTGTCATGTTCCAATGAATCAATGTTATCTTTTGTTAACAGGTTGATAATTCTTAACTCCAATTGTATCTCATATATCTTCATCCAGTCAGCTTTGAATTCGTAAATAAAGGAACACGTGCAAAATTTTTCCAAATGAAAAAAAATCATTTTGGCAGAATTTCTAAATCTTTATCCAAAGTTTTCATGGATTGATTAGTAATAATTGCCCTTTCTTGCAGCACCACTAATGAATAAAAACTTTTATCATCCATGTCAGATTTTAGACAAAACATACTAATGACAGCTCCGTTCTTAAAGAGGCAAAAAATTAAATTGCAACAAAAACAAATGAAAGGAAACAAAAAATTCAAATTAAAATTGACTTTCCTGGGATGTTGAAGCATTGAAGTCCCGGTAGCAACCAGCAACAGAATTTCTGGCATCTACATTTGTTCATGCAGGGTTAAATTATATTGTGTGAATATTTGCCACATACATTCCACATTCCACACACTTTATCAAATTATTAGAGTAGAAATTCATCCAAAAAGCAGTCCATTAATCCATGCACCATTAATAAAGGCATTCTACTTGTCAAAACCTTAAATCAAGTTTACAACCCACACAATCAACAGCAGAATGAAAACCACTTGTCCTGAGACGTGGGCCTGAATTGGACAAGAGGATGGACTCCCCATCTCCAATAGGGAAATCCAGTTAGTGACCTCAAAAAAAGCCTGCACACCCCAGCCAGAACGGCAGCTCGCAATCTAAGCAGGCTGAGAATGGAAATTCAAACCCTCAGTAGAGTAAGTACTGCCCAAATGTCAGCAGCCCCAGCTGTCCAAGGGGCACCAGAATATGTTGTTGGGTTTGTATGAAGGTTTAGGAAGGGCTTTGATGGATCCTGGAACCAGGTAAATCCCTTGTTTCAGGGAGGGAGGGATTGTGCATCCTAGGGAAATGGTGAAGTGTGTGGACAGCTTCTGGAGTTTAGGTGGGTAAGAAAGAAATGGGGTAGTATCTTGGGTGTTGTCTACAGTGCGCACCCACTGAGTGACATGCCCTTTTTGTTCCTATGTATTTACAATGTGATGTGATAATAACAAGTAAAATTGACTGTTATTTGTTTATTCAGAAATGGTGGGTGGGCTGCCAATTGTACAAGGATCAGATCAAGATTGGGCAGGGATTTGGGGGAATGTTCATGTCTCACATTTTACATAACTCCAGCTGAAAGCATGCACAGTGGAGTGGTAAGGTGTGAGTTAATGATGGCTGCAGAGTCTACTTAGTACTGAGGTAGGCTTTGGGGAAAAGCAAAAAGTTAAAGGCCACAGGATTTAAATGTTCTGATATCTTGTCAGGTTTTTTGTCGGTTTGAAAATTCCAATGAGCTTGACAGTTCCATTAAATTTGTTCATTTTTAATGCGCATTCATATATGAACATGCAAACGAGGAGAAGATGTTGGAGACTTGGCCCTTTGAACATGCTCCACAGTTCAATAACATCATGGTTGACCTGATTACTCTGCAATTCCCCTACCCCTGATAGATTCATGATAAGCATGAAGATGAAAGGCCTTCTATTTTAAACAATATTTGAAGATGCTGCTTCCACTGTCTTTGAGGAAGAAAGTTCTAAAGACTCATGATCCTCTGAGAGAAAGAGAAAGAAACTCCTTATTGTTTTCTTAAATGGAGATCCCTTATTTTTAAATAGTTCTAGTTCTAGATGCTCCCACAAGATGAAACATCCCAACGATATTGCTAAGTTGGCTGTAGTTCTGGCATACTAACCCTGTCTGATTTATACACAAGGACACCCGGATACCTCTACAGCTCAGAGCTCTGCAATCTCTCACATTTAGACAATGTGCTTCTTTTATATTCTTCCTGCTGAAACAGGCAATTTTGTTTTTTTCGCATATTGTCTTCCATTTGCCAGATCTCTGCCTACTCACTTGAACCATTAGCTGCCCTTTGTATCTTCCTTATATCCTTTTCACAATTTACTTTACTGTATATCTTCCTGTCAGTGGTGTTAATAATTATACCTTCAGTCCCTTCATCCAAATCATTATTGTTAATTGTGAAAAGTTGAGACCCTAGCATTGACCCTGTGATACACTTCTTGTTACATCTCATCAACCAGAAAAAGACCCATTAATGATTACTCAGTTTCCCATTAGTGAGCCAATCTTCATTCCATGCCAATAGAATACCCCCTACACCATGATCTTATATTTTCTGCCATAACGTTTGATGCCATATCTTACTCCAAGTACAGTACATCACAAAATCACAAGTGTTATTATATAGAAAGAGGTCATTTGGTCCCTCAAGTGTCTGCACCACCTCTCCTTATGAGTATTATGACTTATAGCCCTTCTTCTGTCTTTTTCCCATACCATTGCACATTTGTCAAACAAAAACAATCCTCCAACACCCAACTGATTGCCTCTCTTAAACCTGTCCCAATCACACTTTTAGCAAATGCATTGCAGAGCTGAACTACTTTTGAAAACAAAACTCCTCACCTCACCTTTCCTTGTCTCTCTAATCACTTTAAACCTATGTCCTTTCATTGTTCATTCTTATATGAGAGATAACATTTTCTCCCTTTCTACTCTATCCAGGTCTCACGTGATTTTGAAAACTTCTTTCAGATATCCTCTTAGCTTTCTTCTCTCCAAAGGAAACAGTATCAATCTGTTCAATTCATCTTCCTAACTGAAGTTTCTCTTCCCTTGAATCATTCTTGAAAACTGCTTCAGCATTCTCTCCAATGTGTTCACATCTGTCCTATAGTGTGGCACCCAGAACTGTACACAATACTCCAGATGAGGTCTAACAAGTGTCTGATACAAGTTCAGAACCTCCTTGCTCTTTCACTTTACACCCCTATTAATAAAGCCAAAGATACTGTGTGCTTAATTGCCAGCACCTCTCCTGCCATATTTATTGATTTTGTGCACATATCAGGAACCTGGTCCCTCGGTTCCTGCACCACCTTATTATATTCCTTTTTTTATATTGTCTTTGCATGTTCTTCCTACCAAAACATACTACCTCACATTTCTCTGTATTGAACCTCATCTGCCACCTATTGATCCTCTCCATTGTGTATATGTCCTTTTCGAGTTTCACACTGTCCTCCTTACGGTTTACAATGCTTCCCAAGTTTCATATCATCTGCAGGTGTAAAATAGTCCCTTGCAAACCAAGATATAGATCATTAACATAAACAAGGAAAAGCAAGGATCCCTTTACTGAACTTTGGGGAAATCCACTATAAGACTTCCTCCAGCCTGTGAAATATCCATTGAACATTGCTGTCAGTTTCCTATCATTCAGCCAATTTTGCACCTCTGTTGCTGCTGTCCCTTTTATTCCATGAGCTATAACATTTTCCCCAAATCTTTGTGTGGCACTGTATTGAAAGCCCCCTGAAAGTCCACATGCACCACATCCACGGCATTCCCCTCATTAACCTTTTCTGATCCCACTTGCAAATACCCCTTCAAGTTAGTTAAACATTATTTCCCCTTCAGAAATCTATGCTGGTTCTTACTACTAATTTTATACCAAATAATTGTCTTTAGAGGCTTCACTATTATAGAAGATAAACTGACTTGTTTGTAATTGTTACCATCACAATCTTCCTTGAATAAAGCCATAATATCTGCAACAAAAACAGAAGTTGCTAGTAAAACTCAGCAGGTCTGGCAGCATCTTGAAGAAAAAAATCAGAGTTAATGTTTCAGGTCCGGTGACCCTTCCTCAGAACTGAAGAAGTCTAGAGAAGACTGAAAAGTTATCACCAGTGCCCTCTGAATTTTCACTCACACTTCCTTCGATATCCTTGGATGCATCTCATCCATTGCCAACTTCTTAGTAATGTTAGGTATTGATAATCTGATACTTCCTTCTTATCAATTTTGAACCTTCATGTAATAAGGATTCCTCTTGCCAACATAGCCTGGACAGCATCTAATTTCTTGCTAAAGACAGATGTAAAATGTTCGATTAACACCTCAGCTGTTCCCTCTACCACCTCCCTCAGCAATTCCACCTCCAAGTGTTAAACTCCTTTTTGGTCACAATGAGCCTACATTCACTGGTTCCTCTTTAGTCACAGAGCATGTTACTTTCTCCAAACAGATTCAAAAAGCTAAGCTCAATTTTCCTTTCACAAAACTATATTGTCTCTACCTGATTACCTTGAGCTTTCCTAAGTGCTGCGTTATAACATCTTTAATAATAGCTTCTAGCATCTTCCCTATGACAGACATTAAGCTAACAGGTCTGTAGTTTTCTGCTTTTTGTCTCTCTCCTTTTTTTAGAATAAAGGAGATTCATTCATTGTTCCGCTATTCTAGGGCATTTTGGAAAATTAAAACCAATTCATCAGCTACCTTGGTACCACTTCTTTAACACTTAGGATGAAGTCCATTAGGACTAAGGAGTAAGTCCATCAGCTCACAGCTCCCACAGCTCCAATTTTCTCAGTACCACCCTCCTGGTTCCAAAAAAGATTTGACCTCTCCCAAATAATACTTGACTCCTCCAAAGTCACACCTGTTCAAGTCACTCTATAAAACCTGTCCTTCTGATTACATTTTCAGATATTTGTCCTAGTATCTTTTTGTATGGCTCCGTGTCAACTTTCATTTAATGGCGAAACTGTGCACCGCGTTGGGACCTATTTTGTCATGTTAAAGGCAGTATAAAAATGTAAGCTGTTGTTATATTAATGACAAGTATGTGCTGGCATTAGTCCACACAAGTCACTCAAACAACTCTTGATAGACCTTCAGATCAACCACACCTCAGTGGGAATATTACGGACCACTCAATGTCATATTTCTGGAAAATGTGAAGACCTTAATTAGGATGCAGAAGAGATTTGTCAGTACGTCATCACAAATGAAGATCTTTAGTTATGTGGAATAGTTGGCAAAATTAGAAGTGTTCTTGGAACAGAGAAGGCTAAGTAGGCCCCTAATGGAGGTTTTCAAAATGATGAGATAGAGATAACTGATTCCCTCTAGAAAGTGGCCAATAATACATTGAGTTCATTGATTCAAAAACATTAACAAAGTGTCTAGGGAGGAGCTTGGGAGAATTCTTTTCCCCTAGTGTTATTGAAACCTGGAATGCTGCACCTGAAAGTTCAGCAGAAGCTGATTCTGTGAATAACTTTAAAAAGGAATGGTCAGGCACCTAAAGGGGAGAAACCGAAATGGTTTTGGACAACAATCAGGAATGGAGACTCAGCACAACTGGTCAAGGCAATATTGGGCCACATGGGCTCCTTCAACACTGTAAGTCTCTCTAACCTTATTGAATTCCTCCAGAATGCCCTTTGTAATTACAGAATTATAATAAATGTATTGATTGTAAATATAAGAAGACTACATTCTATTTCTCAACTCAGCAAAAGTATTTATCTCTTTATTACCATGCTGCAGTTCAGAGACCGCTAGTACAAAGTTTGAAAATACTATTCTGCCATTTAAAGTCTTCAAACACATTATCTGACGATGGGCAATTAACCACAGATAGTATTCATTTTGGAAGATTAGTGCTTGAAGGGCACTGTAAAAGAACAAGCTTGTGAATGCATTTTTTTTCCTTTTGCATGCTATTAAATAGAAATATATTTTCCAAATAGTGCTTAAACCACATTTGGGAGCCACCAAAACAACATAAACAAACATTGTTACTGCACAACATGCGCACTGTGCGCGCAACCTCCACTTTTAAACATGCAGTGCTTAACAGTTGACAATTCAAAGCTTTTGGATGAACTATGCGTACAGGGGTGGTCTGTTTGATGAAGAGTACATTTTCCTATCAATAGTGTTTATTTTAATAAGGTTACCCTGCCTTTCTGTCAAAGTAGTAATGAACATTCCAGCATACATGAGGCTGCTGGTAATATAAGGATTCCACTGTTTTTACACTCAGACAGGCTGTCAAGTGGGAGATCACCTTATAATTAAAAATGGGTCAAACTATTTCTGTCAATTTAGTAATTTACTAGTTTCACATGTAATTGTCCACATGCGTTTGCTTTACACCTCTCAGTCTCAGAATATATTGCTTTCTTATGTGTTATATTTAGATAGAGCCATATCATTTCTTTAATGCATATCTTGTTTGTTTCTTCAGATCATTGCATTGCTGAACTGGAGGGATTGAATTTTCACAGTATCTCCTGGAGTTTAAGCAAAACAGTTTTATGCAAACCACCTTCCTTAACCTCATAAGAGCTTCTTGTGACTCTGTGGAAGAAATATACAGCCCCATATATTTGACATCAAAGAATATGCTGTTTTATATGCTCCAAAGGTAGCTTCTGCTTTGCAGATTTTGTTTGTTCCGAATGACATTGTAAACTTTGCAAATAGAAAGAAATCAGGGTATTCCATTCAGAAGGAATGTAGAGAGGAGATCAATGAATAAAGGGCAGGCTAATTCAGCTGGGTGGTCAATTACATATCTGCACTAGGAAAGGCCTGAAAGGTTGATGTATAGCGCACTGCACAAGAAAACCAACTACTGTGGGAATTAGGGGTGTGGGTAGCAGTGCTAGCATAAATGGAAGAAACAATGAAAAGGATTGCATTTACATGCAAGATTCTACAGTATCCTAAAGTGTCTTAGAACTAATGAAGTATATTTTAAAGTGTAATTACTGTTGCGATATTGTTGAAATGTTGGAAATGTGGCAGCTAATTTTGTTCACTGCAAGCTCTCACAAATTGCATTAAAACGAATGCCTAGACGATCATAATTTAGTTGTTGGTCAATAATTACTTATTGGTCACACTTTTCTTTGAATAGTATTGAAAAATGTCGTGCTTTATTTTAATCATTCATTAGAAAAGCCAGCAGACATTCCAAAAGATAACACATCCAACAGTTGCACCAGACAATCAGCCCTGAATTACAGAAAAGACTGAAAGTCAAATAAAACTTCTAAAGTGCAATGTACAAAGCATGAACCCTTTTCATGATCCTTACAAAGACATGTTGCTTAATTTATAATTAATGAAAAACATTTTTCTTCTGAGCCGAACTCTTAGCTATAATGTTGTTTGCAAGGGAAGAGTATCCTGAGTTGTTAAAACCCCCTGACAACTAATATTACATCAGAAATTATATACTTTATTAGGACATATCAGATTAGTTGAACAGCTGTTCAGGATCTGTTCCTTACAATTCATCAACGTATGGTATCTAACAGCCAGCACTCAATAATCATATCATTAGAAATGGAATCTGCATGAGGGTAGCAAATAAGAATTATGTAGACATAACAGACATTAAGATAGCAAATGCTGAGAGAATTCAAACTGAATTTAAAGGATTTCATTGAAATGAAATCAATACTTGAATAATTACACCATGATATTTTATAAATGTGCCTTAAGTGCCATTAACAGTGATGGAAGCAACAGCTTTACAAAGATATGAGGTTCAAATAGTGGTATGCAAGCACAATAAGATATGAGATAACAAGGTGTGGGGCTGGATGAACACAGCAGGCCAAGCAGCATCACAGGAGCAGGAAAGCTCACAATAAGATATGTTTGAGTTCTCAAGACCAGGCTTAAATCAGTTCAACATCCAAGATAGTGTGCACATTACATACTGAAAGATCATGTGAAATTGTGAAATGGTTTCTGAGCAGCTAGCCAATAGGTAAATGCTGTTGTTTTTGTGGGTAGATGGATATTGCTTTCTTTACCATTTCCTTTGGTCTGAATATTTGGTTTACATTGTACAGGAGCTACCATTAGGAATCTTAACAAGAGGTGGTTGTCTTAGTGAGGTGTCAACTTTGCATGTCAATAATTAAGTGGTAGTTACATCAGCCAGTTAGACATTGTTCCTAAGACCATTGGGACACCATGGGTGATTTGGTGACGGGAGACAAAAAATGTTGAGCTCTCTGCAGGTTATTAAAAAAAAAAGACCATTGGGAGACATAAATACCATATTTGTCCACTATGAGAACCTGAACTATTCTCCTGATTTTCCCTGCCCAAGACTCTATGATATCATTAGATCGGGTGAAACTTAATGCAGCCTCCAACATAACTCTCTTAGTGCCATTACCTCATGTAACAAAGACAAGTTAATATCCATCACCCTGACATGCTGCAGCATAGGCCTTATTGACTCACCAGTTATCCTTTCTTGCTCAAACCGGAGCAATGCAAGCATTGATCCTAAATCCAATGTTTATTTATATGCTCAGAATTCTTATGTGAAGCACAATGTGGCCAAACAGCCTGCTTCTACCTTGCAAGTTCCACATAATTCAGTGTAAATCACGGCTAAAAATAATTTGGTTTAGTCTGGCACATATGAAGAGCACTATCAAGAATTGAAACATACAGGAATTCAGAAGCTGTGTATAATAAAAGATGAGAAAAAGGATATGAGACCACAAAACAAGAGATCATAAGATCATTGAAGTATAAATGACTTACTAAATAACCATGCAGTAAGCAAAAACTTAAAAGACGTGCGTATAGGGTAAATTTCAGAATTTCACCTCATTGTTCACTATCAGGGATTTGGACATGAATGGTAGTGTGGCCTCTGCATTAACTTTACTGCTCAATAACTTACATTTCTCCAGAATAGAAACAGCATCCAAAGAGCACTGCTAGCAGTGTTGGAAGCAAGTCAACAAGCACAGTAGGACTCTAAAGAGGGAAGGGATAAAATGTTTGCAGTTTCCAAACCAAAAAAACTCTGAGATTTGTATGGTTTATGTGCCTGGTACATTGACTCTTAAAGGTTATCAATACTGAAATTAATGAGGCATCAAGAGATAAATTTGGTAAATTTATTTAAGTTCGGGAGACAATGCTAATGATTGAACCGGCACTAAAATAGTTTAATCTTTTTTAAAAAAGATGAGATGACAAATCTGGAGAGTATGGACTTCTCAGTTTAATGTCATGCACTATCCTGTGGTAACCTAGGGTACTCTAACCAATTTTGTAAACAATGTGAAGTGTGCATTTCTTCATATAGGTAACATAATATAGATGGATGTCATCCTCAGTCTGGACGTTATCCTTTGGGACTGAACTGAGAGCAGGTAAAGGACATACTTTTATTGACAAAAGTTGAAGAAGACCTAATTAACCTAATTAATAAGACCTAGTTAAAAAGTCCTAATTAACATCAAGCAGTTGTGTTGCAGAACATAAAACTCTTAACACATGTGGTGCATGCAACCCATTAAACTAACTGTAAGATCCAGAACAAAGTTCAGAGTTAAATTTGTGGCAAAACAAAGTTGGCGACAATTTTGGATATACAATGTATGTTGTGGACATCTTATACCCTCGAAAGGGCATTAGCTTTGTAGGGAATGTAGTGTGGACTTACCAGAATGATATCTGGATTCAAAGGGTTGTTATGGGAAGAAAGTCCATAGATGAGGGATGTATTCCTTAGAACTTGGAAGATTACAGAATGATTTGACAGAAGTATCCAAAATATTGAGGAGAATAAAAAGTATGGGAGAAACTCTTCCCACAAGGAGTCTAGATTAGTCTATGGGGCAGAGTCTAAAAATTTAACTTTTCAGGAGTGAAATTAAGAAACACTTCTAAACTCAAAGGACCTCTGAACTTCCATTTACAAAATGCAATTGATGTTAGATCAATTGCAGCTTTAAAGTCTGGGATTGGTAGTTTTTTTTAATCTAATGATTTTAAAGATATGGAACGAAGGTAGGCATACAGAGTTAGTTCACAGATCAGACATGGTCTCATTGAACAGTTTTGAGGTGCACACTAGCTGCCTACAGTGCGTATGTTTATAATTCGCCATTTTATCCAATCATTGATACATATGGTGAAAATCTGAAATCCCAAAACAAATCCTTCACAGTTGCCTTTATAATATCCAGCCAGTTCCCCATGCTGATTTGAATATTTTAGCCTACTATCTTTTACTAACGTGGGCGCCTACCTAGAGGAGAAGTCTCCTTTAGTTAAGCTACAAGGACACAAGCTATCAACAACCTATATGGCCTTCTCCATTTAAGGTGACCTATTGTATCGATATTTTCAATAACACATGGCAAAATGAACTCAAACAACTGATTTACTTATCATTTGGTTCACATTACCCTCTGCCCCTTCATGTTAACACTGTCCAAATGCATTTGAAAACAGGAGTAACCAGCCAATCACTGATGTGTGCAAAAAAGTTTTAACTTTTAGAAAGTTAAAAATTAAATCTGCTTGACAAGACTGCTCTACATAACTGCTTAAAGGCAAATAATATGATAACTAATTTTGGTGCAAAGAACTTCAGGCAAAGCAGCTGCTGCAAAGATTATTTTTGATAGATGGTATCAAGTGCCACCTAATGTTTGAAATAGAAAACTGCAGTTTTTTCCTTAGGAAGTATTGCAATATAGGTGACACAGAATAGAAACAGAAGATTTTTGGTTGAAAATTTACCTAAAGATTACTTTAGTTATGTTAGTTTTGGCCAGAACACCATATTGCTTAAGTAAATGAATGCCTCATTTTATAAGAGCCAATTTGGACGTTGCCTGCTCTTAAAGCACACCTATATCTTCATATACACCATAGGGAAAGGGATTTAGATTTAGATGGGTTATGTTTAGGTCAGGCTTAGACAAAAGAAAAGCAGATGGAGTATAAGGCAGTGACATGTGAACTTGTCCATTTTTTGGCAGGAATAATAGAAAAGCAGTGCATTATTTAAAAGGAGAGAGATTGCAGAACCCTGCAGGTGAACGAGGGTCTGGGTTTCCTGGTACATGAGCCACCCAAAGGAAAAAATGTAGGTACAGCAAGTGATTGGGAAGTCAAATAGAATTGTGGTATTTATTGCAAGAGGAATTAAATATGAAAGTAAGTATTCTTACCGCAGTTGTACAGGGTGTTGGTGAGACCACATCTGGAGAATTGTGTGCAGTTTTGGTCTCCTCATTTGAAAAAGACCAGATTGCATTGGAAACTGCTCAAACCTATTCGTGCGATGAAAGCCATTTCTTCTGAAGAAAGGATGAACGATTGGGCTTATGCCCATTGGAGTTGAGAAGAATGAGAGATGATCTCATTGAAATGTATAAAATTCTGGGGGACCGTGATAGGATAGATTTTAAAAAATTGTGTTCCCTTTTATGAGGGAGACTAGAACATTGAGATTTCCCTTAAAAGATGATGGTGAGAAGAAGTTATTTTTCCCCAGGATGATCATTGATCACTATAAGATTCTCTTGCCCAGAAATCAATCTAAGTTGGTTTCTTGAACAGAGTATATTCAAGGCAAAGTTAGATATTTTTGATAGACAAGGGAGTCAAGGGTTAATGGAGGGCTGAGATCCCAACCAGAACAGCCAAAATCTTATGGAATGGTATAGTGGGCTTGAAGGCTGAATAGCCTGCTCCTTCCCCAAAATCTAATGTTTTTACACTCCTAGTCAAACAGCATAGAATCCCTAAAGCATGGAAGCAGGCCATTCAGCCCACCAACCCTTCAAACAGCATCCTACTCACACCCACCCCTCCCTGTGACCCTGCATGTCCCACAGCTAACCCACCTCCCCTGCACATTCCTGGACACTATGGGCAATTTAGCATGGCCAATCTACCTAACCTGCACATCTTTGGACTGGGGAGGAAACGCACACAAACTCCATGCACACAGTAGCTCAAGGCCTAAATCAAACTCAGCTTCCTAGTGCTGTTAGGCAACAGTGCTAACCACTGAGCCACCGTGCCGCATAAATTCAGCATTAGGATGAAGCAGGATGAAGTGATGAAAAATGCATTTACTTCTTCCAGCCCTTACAATAGGCATAGTGGAAATTCTACTGTAACTCAAACTTCTGTAATTTCATTCCACACCTAAACCACTGAACAATTTACAAGTTGTTCACTCCCATACAAGTTAGCACTACTTTCTTTTTGCCTTGACATTTAAGAGTTTTCTTTTCCTAAAGCTGCAGTTGTGTTTATTTTAACCTTTTCGATATGAAAATAGTTAGTTTTGCAGTGTTTAACATTTGTTCCCCATACTTGCTAGTGATCCTCATTTCCTCACAATAGCCTTACCAACAGCTTTCACTTTATTTGGAGCGTGCAGTTTTTCAGCAAAGTTTTTATTGAACATTCCTGCATCAACTATAAATTTGAAGAACATAAGAACATAAAAATTAGAGGCAGGAGGAGGCCATTCAGTCTCTTAAACGTGTCCTGCCATTCAACTGATCATTGCTGATCTGCTCTAGGTCCCAAATGATCATTGCTGATCTGCTTTAGGATCCAACTGCTCATTGCTGATCTGCTCCTGGTCGCAAGTGCTGTTTTGTACCAACTTAATAGTCACCCTCAATTACTCGACATCTCAAAAATTTATATATCTCCTATTCCCCTTTTAAATAATTCCAATGCCTTCATAATTCAGATAGAGAATTCCAGACATTCACGACGCTCAGAGAAGAATTTCCTTCACATTTTTGTTTTAAATGAGTGTCCTCTTATTCTTTATCCACTTCCCCAGTTCAAGATTTCCAATAGTGGAAATGTCTTGCCAACATCTAACCTGTCAAGCTCCATCAGAATCTTGTATCTTTCAATGAATCATCCTTCATTCTTCTAAACTTCTAAATAAATCCTTAAATAAAGCCTTAATCTGTTTAACCATCAAACCACCTCTCTCCATCCCAAGCAATGAGCCTAATGAATCTCTTTTGAACTGCCTTCAATGCTGTTACATCCCTTCTTAAGTAGGGAGAGCAAAACTGTACACAGCACTCCCAAAGTGCACTCAACATGCTGCACAGTTATAACAAGATTTACCTGTTTTTAGACTCCAACTCCCCACCAATAAAGGTCAAAATTCCATTTCATTTCTTAATCACTTGCTGCACCTGCATGCTAACCTTTTGTGTTTGATGCACAGGAACACTCAGATCGCTCTATGCTATACTTTCAGAGTCCTTCTCCATTTAAATAATAATTTGCCTTTTGATTCTTCCTGCCAAAGTGTATGACCTTACATTTTCCTACATAACTCCATCTGCCAATTTTTGGCCCTCACAAAATTCCTGTCAATATTCACTTGTAGATTTATGTCCTCATTACGCATGTCTTCCCACCAATTTTTGTATTATCAACAAATATGAATGCAGAACACTCTGCCCCACTCCAACTTATTAATATGGAAGGTAAGTAATTGAGACCCTGGGATGATCCTTGTGGCACTTGATTAGTTACATCTTTCCAACCTGAAAAAGACCCATTGATTCTTCCGTCTCTTCTGTGCTAATGTTAACAAATTGTCAATCCAGGCTAATAATTCATTGTGTTAACCAATCTGCAATCCATGCTAATACAAGAAGGAAGATGTGTAACAGGAGGTAAAACAGAAGTGATTGTCTCTAAGATCTGCTTCCTTGTACCAGCAGCCCACTGCCCTGTTTATGTCTAAAGGTACATGCTTTCTGTCATCTGAGTTTCACAAGAAGAGGTAATGAGAGAGGTATACAGGATGATTATGCACCAAAGGAGAAGTCAAGTCAGGAGTTTTGACCAAAGTCTACACACCAAATTACACTCTTCAGCATGCTGAAGGAACTATCCAACTAAAGAAAGAAGAGTTCAATCTGAAAACTCAGAAGATGGCTATACTTCCACTAGCAAATTGGCTTTCAAACCTTTTCTCAAACATTAAAAAATAACAGTTATAATTCAGAAGACTTAACTTCACATCACCAATTGATGTTTCAATGCGCAAATACGTTTATGTCAAGTAGTTCAATTTACCATTCCATTGGCCTAACTGTGATGCCAATCTCTGTTCATAAATTTTGCTTGCTTTCACAAAAAATTCTTTTGATATATAAAAAAAGTGAACATATGTACAAATTAAGAGCAGGAATAGGGCACTTGCTCCATTATTCGACAAGATCATGACGGATTTGATTATTCCACATTGCTGTCTATTTCTGATATCTTCCGACCTCTTGCTTGGCCATGTTGGATCAATTGCTTGGTCTTGAATCTAAATGCCCTATCGTCAACAAAAGATCAGGTATAATAGTGTCATTGAAAACTTGAAGACTCCCCTAGATCTTGCCCCAAAGCTCTCAACAGCTAGCTCTCTTAGTTCTCCAAATGACTCCTCATATTCTTTGGATACACTGACTTCTAAAACCAACTCTGTCAGACGAATAGATGTAAATGTTTTTGGTGTTTCCACTTACTTCAGGAAACACCTCCCTTGTCCACTCCACACTCCCCTCCAGCCCCACCACACCCGGCACTTTTCCCTGCAACCACAGGAAATGCTACACCTGCCCCCATACCTCCTCCTTCACCCCAATCCCAGGCCCCAAGAAGACTTTCCACATCAAGCAGATGTTCACCTGCACGTCTGCCAACGTGGCATACTGCATCCACTATACCCGTTGTGGCTTCCTCTACATCGGGGAAACCAAGCGGAGGCTTGGGGACCGCTTTGCAGAACACCTGCACTCAGTTCACAACAAACAACTGCACCTCCCAGTCACGAACCATTTCAACTCCCCCTCCCATTCCTCAGACGACATGTCCATCCTGGGCCTCCTGCAATCCCACAATGATGCCACCCGAAGGGTGCAGGAACAGCAAATCATATTCAGCCTGGGAACCCTACAGCCCAATGGTATCAATGTGGATTTCACAAGCTTCAAACTCTCCCCTCCCCCAACCACATCCCAAAATCAGCCCAGCTCGTCCCCGCCTCCCTAACCTGTTCTTCCTCCCACCTATCCCCTCCTCCCACCTCAAGCCGCACCCCCATCTCCTATCTACTAACCTCATCCCGCCCCCTTGACCTGTCCGTCCTCCCTGGACTGACCTATCTCCTCCCTACCACCCCACCTACACTCACCTTTACTGGCTCCATCCCTGCCTCTTTGACTTGTCTGTCTCCTCTCCACCTATCCTCTCCTCTATCCATCCTCTATCCGCCTCCCCCTCTCTCCCTATTTATTTCAGAACCGTCTTCCCCTCCCCCATTTCTGATGAAGGGTCTAAGCCCGAAACGTCAAGCTTTCCTGCTCCTATGATGCTGCTTGGCCTGCTGTGTTCATCCAGCTCTACACCTTGTTAACCAGTATGATTTAAACTTTTCTCTGTTTGTTAACCTACGTTAGTTGCTCTGGGGAGTTCATAAATTTCCTATTGCACTGCAAAGGAGACCCAGAGCTCAGGTTGGTGACTGTCTCTGTTAATTACCTTCTTCACAAATTGTTGACAGCATTCATCCAAGAATAAAGATTTCCATCTCAAACAGGTTCTCTTAGGTCTGATTTACTTGAGTTTAGTGTCCACTTATTTATCTGGCTGCAAGCTGTGACGTGATGTATCCAGTTGATACCATCCTCTTAGGCAGTAATGTCTTTTAATTTCTATTGACATCACAGACCTCTGCCATCTTTCCCACGTTTTTTCTGCCACCAACCTTACCCATTTGGAGAGTAACTCTCATTTATGATAGAATTGTCAATTTTGCTGAATATCTGAGGCAATTCGGGTCATATTGAGGCAAATTGTATGCCTCTAAATTATTGTGCACAATTTTGAATAGAATCAATATCACAATAAAACTTGTCCTGCCTCAGTCCTGGGATCACAATGGTACCATCAGAATTTGGAACCCTTCAAGCTGCTTATTCATCATTGCATCACGGATAAGCCAGCAGTTTCTTAACGTCAGGAAAATTGAATTTTATTTTGTTGCTGCCCAAAACTCGATTAACCCTGTCTGCATCTATTTATTTAAGCTAAAGCAAATGTTGCCAGGCTGTTTACTTCCCTGTCACATTGGCCTCAGCCTCTATTTCTAAATTATACCAATTATGTTTTTTATTCAAAGACATTTTTTTCTGAAGTCTTGCTTCATCATACATACACTAACACTTAATTAAAACTTTGTTGACTTTATCCTTGCTCCCATGCCTATTCTGACCTCACTGACTTCCACTAACCCCAATGTTCTCTAACATACTGAATTGAAATTTAGTTCTTATTTACAAATCCCTTTTTCCATCTCACCCCTCACTCTGTAGCATTTTTACAATTTCCACAACCAAGGATCCCAAGCTGTGATCCTTGGTTCTTTGAAACTGTTCTCTGCAATATTTACGTCCCATCACTCCACAGGTGGGAATAAAGTCTTATCATTGCCCTACTATCAGTAGCTACCAATACCTTTAATTTGGGTCACTCTATTACTCTAAAAAAACTCTTTACTGTGGTGGGACCAGGTCCGTAAGGTTTGGAAATGGATCTGGTTGGACATCAGGAAGTGTTTATTTTCTTAAACCATTGTCATACAAAGTCCACCAATGGATGAGGAAAGTCCCTTAATAAATGGCTTGAAAAATTCCTGCATGACGATGACACGACATCGTAACCAGAATACATGAGTTATTTAAGTTCATCCAGATGAGGGATACATTGAAAGAAAACATTTGGAGGGAAATAAGTCTGTGCTTTTGACTTCGATATGTAGCTGTGGAGAAAAGTAAAGGTAGTCCACAAATTATTAACTATAGTTAGAAAACAACAATTAAGTAAATAATTGGGTAAAATATCGCTGTTAATTGATGAAATTTTAACGTGAGATTGTAACAGAAGATATTCCTCCAAGCCAACAAATTTAATAATTATTAGTTTTACTTGGATGAAATTGAACTGGAAATGCATTTTTTATGCTATAAACATCATATGCAAAATTTGATGTGCGGATATATCCCAATTGTGATTATCATGTATCTTGCCTCCTGTGTCTGCAGTGGATTCATGTCCTAAAATAAAGTTATTGAAACTGAGTAAAATTTAGAATTATAACAATCTCTGCCATTTTTCGAAATGTTTTCCATGTCTGTACTGCCAAACCTAAAGCAGAAGACCAGGATTTCTCCAGAATTTCAGGACCAATATCTTCTCATTTGAGTAAAATTGGATGTTACTTCCAACTTGGAGAATAGATGTGCATTCACCTAAAGCTAGAAGGTAAGTTGCCGGTTGACAGTTTTATTTTTCAAGGCATCACAGAGACTAGCAAAAACATCCATTAGAGGTCTCATTACCTTCTTTTATCTGTTTTCCTTATACAAGATCTAAAGAAATGACCGTTAGGCAACAAAAATAGAAGAGCTAGAAGCAAGTATTTCTTTTTATGGAAGTGCTTATTTAGAAAAGTATCTTTTTGGATAGTTAAGTTTCTTTCATTCAGTCATGGAGAGTGGACATCTCCAGCCAGGCTAGTACTTATTGCCCATCACTATTTGCCCTTGCGAAATTGGTGGTAAGCTGCCTTCTCAAACTCCTGCAATCCATATACTGCAGATACACTCACAATGCCATTAGGGACGGAATTCTAGGACATTGACCCAGCAACAATAAAGGAATGGTGATACATTTCCAAGCCAGAATGTTGAGTGTCTTGAAAGGAAATTTGTAGGTGGTGGTGCTTCCATGTACCAGCTCCCCTTATCTTTCTGATTCTAGTGGTCATTGTTTTGGAAGGTGCTGTCTCAGGAGCTTTGTTGAATCTTGTAGATGTTACACACTATTGCTAATGAACATTGGGACAGCATGACTGAATGCTTGCGGATATAATGTCAATCAAGTGGCCTAATTTGTCCTCATGGAAGAGACTCATAGAATACCTACAGTGTGGAAGCAAACCATTCAGCCCATTGAGTCCACACTGATTGTCCGAACAGCATGCCTCCCAGACCCATTCCCCCACCCGATCCCTGTAAGGCTGCATCTCCCGTGGTTAATCCACCTAGCCTATACATCCCTGGATACTATGGCAATTTAGCATGGCCAATCCACCTAACCTGCACATCTTTGGACTGTGGGAGGAAACTGGAGCACCTGGAGGAAACCCTCGCAGACATGGAAGAATGTGCAAACTTCACACAATCGCCTGAGAGTGGAATCAAACCTGGGTCCCTGGCGCTGTGAGGCAGCAGTTCTACGAATGAGTCACCTTGCCGCCACAATGGATGGTGTCAAGCTTCTTGAGTGTTGTTGGAGATGCATCATCCAGGCAAATAGGAAGTATTCAATCAAACTCCTGACTTGTGCTTTGTAGATGGTGGACAGGCTTTGGGCAGTCAGGTAGTAAGTCATTTAATCAAGTATTCCAGTTCAGTTTCTATTCAATGGTGACTCCTAAGAGCACTGGTTGTGGGGGATTCAGCAAAGATGAATGTCAGGGATGATAATTAGATTCTCTCTTGCTGGAGATGGTCATTGCCTGTCACTTGTATGGTATGAATGTTACTTACCAGTAGTCAGCCAAAACCTGGATATTATCAGGGTCTTGCTGCACTTGGACATGGATTGCTTCTGTGTCTGAGAGGTCATGACTGGTGCTGAACATTTTGCAATCATCAGCAAACATCCCCACTTCTGACATTGTGATAAAGGGGAGTCCATTGATGAAGCAGTGAAGATGGTTTGACCTAAGATACTACCCTGGGAAATGCTTTCAGAAATGTTCTGGAGTTGAAAAGATTGACTACAAACAACCACAACCATCTTCCTATATGTCAGGTACGAATCAAACCAGCAGTGGGGTTTCCTCCCATTGATTCCAATTTTTCTGGAGCTCTTTTTGATGCCATATTTGGTCAAATGTAGCCTTGATGTCAACAGTAGTCATTCTGATCTCACCTCTGGAATTCAGCTTTTTTTGTTCATGTTTGAACCAACATTGTAATAAGGTCAGACGTCAAGCGATCTGTCAAAAACTAATTCTTGAGTGTCAATGTTTAGGTTATTGCTCAGCAATTGCTATTTGTTGGCACTGTTGATGACACTTTCCATTTCCTTACTGATCATTGAGGGTAGACTGACGGGACAGTAATTAGTCAGGTTGAATTTGTCCGATTTTTGGGTACAGAACATAGCTAGACAATTTTCCACATTGTTGGGTAGATGCCAGTTTGCAGCTGTGAAGGAGCATCATGGCTAGGGGAGCGGCAAGTTCTTGAGAACCCATGTCCGTCACTATTGCTGGAATGGTGTCAGGGCCCACAGCCTTTGCAGAATCCAGTGCCTCCAGCTGTTATTTGAAAAAAATTAATTGGCTGAAGATCGGCGTCTGTGATGCGGAGTCCTCTGGATGAAGCCAAGATGGATCCAATGTGGATTTGACATACCTGGCTAAAGATTGTTGAGAATGCTTCAGTCTCATCATTTGGACTGAGTTTGGCTCCCCCATCATTGAGGAAGGAAATATTTGTTGTTCTTCCTCCTCTAGTGAGTTGTTTAATTATCCACTACCATTCACAACTGGATGTAGCAGGACTGCAGAGCTTAGATTTGATCAGTTAGATGTGGAATTGCTTAAACTAGTCTATCTCTTGCTGTTTATACTAGTTGGCATGCAAGATACCTTGTAGCTTCACCAGGTTGAAACACATTTTTAGTTATGCTTAATCTTTTTCCTGACATGCCCTCCTGCATTCTTCATCGAATCAGGGTTGATCACCTAGCTGGATGGTAATGGCAGCATGGGGGATATGCCAGACCATGAGATTATAGTTTGTTTTTGAATAAAATTTGGTTGCTGCCAATGGCCCACCATGCCTTGTGGATGCTTAGCATTGAGTTGCTAGATCTATTTAATGTTTATCCTGTTTACACATCGTCAGTGCCACACAACATAACAGAAGGTATTCTCAATATAAAGACAGGAAAGTGAAGACAGGATTTTGTTTTAACAAGAACTGTGCACTAGTCATTCTACCAATATTGACATAAACAGATGCATCTACAGCAGAAAGATGGCAAAATGAGGTCAAATATGTATTTCCCTCTTGGTGGTTCCTTCCCCACCTGTCACAAACCTAATCTACAAGTAATGTCCTTCTGGACCCAACCAACTCAGGCCGTAATGGTGCTGCCAAGCCACTCTTAATGATTTACATCGAAATTGCACAACCAGACTAGATTCTACACCCTTTGTTTTTGAATACAATTTGGCTGCTTGTTCCAAGTTGTGTGCAGGAGCATTAATGAGCTAATGGCTCATTAGCTGAAGAGAAGGGACAGGTTACATGGTAAATCATAGGAACATAAGAACCAGAAGCAGGAGTACGCGATTCTTGAACCTGCTCTGCCATTTGAGACAAAGTGGCTGATCTCATCTCAGTCTCAATTCCACTGTCCTGAACACTCTCTAGAACATTTCAATCCATTGCCAATTAAAAATCTGCCAAACCACTCCTTAAATTACTCAATGTCCCAGTACTCAGTTAGTGAATTCCATGGATTCACGACCCTTTGAGAGAAATAATTTCTTCCCATGTCTGTTTTAAATTTGCTACTTCTTATCCTAAAAGCATGACCTCTCATTCTAGATTGACCCTCATGAGGAAACACCCTTTCTTCATCTACTTTGTCAATCCCTTTTAGCATTTTATAGACCTCAGTTAAGATAAATTGTCCTCCCAGTTGGGGATTGAACTCAAGTCTCCCACGTGATAGACAGGGATACTAACCACTGAAATAACACTAACCAGGCAAACAAATGTCATTAGATGGTTCCTTTCCTCATGTTTGACCTGATGTCATGGACATCATTGTCCAGCGTCAATGTTGTGTACCCTCAGGGCAATTCCCACCTGACCGTATACAACAGTTTCACCACCTCTGCTGGGTCTGTCCTGCTGGCGGGACAGTACATATCCAGGGATGATGGTGGCGTTGCCTATGATTGTATGTGTAAGATATGAATCCATGAGTATGCCTGTATTAGTCTGTTCGTTGACTTGTCTATGAGACAACTCTCCCAATTTTGGCAATAGCTTCCAGATATTAGTGGGGAAGGCTCTGCAAGGGCAACAGGGCTATGTTTTCCATTGTCGTTTCCTGTACCTAGGTCAATGTCAGGCCCATTTTCATGTCTTTTATATACGATAATAGTGCACAAACGAAACTCCAGCAAGGTGCCAGCTTAACAAATTTACAAATATAATTAAAAACATACAGTCTGCTGTTTTAAATTCTTTACGAATCTCTTAAATGCAATAAAAATCCTTGTGATTTTTTTTCAAAAACTGGAACATATCTGCATACCATTTAAAACTTTCCTTTACTGTATGTTTTTCTTTTGACAAAAATTGATCAACAGAAGTTATATCATACATTCAGTGATTGAGCAATCATTTGAGTACATGTAGATGAAATAAAAACACTCTCAAGTCTGTTTGGTATGAATTCCAGTTAAGAATAACAACATAAGATGGTCAAGTTAATTTAACACTAAATAGGTATAACTCAATTATTAAAAATTTAAGACATTCAGGGTTAACTGTCCATGTTATGTTATTCTAATTGTCAAATTAAAACAATATGGATTTGTTTTATCAATAAATCAATATTCAGTTCTCAGACTTTGGACCCTTCGACCAGTGTTGACCATTAAAATGCTATCAAATTATACTGTCAGTGTAAATATCAGTGGAGAAAAGTTCATTACAGAAAGCCAGATCTTAAATTAGCCTTATGGAGGAAAGTATAAGCCACTTCTTTTGACAAAGAGATCTTCCCCTTCAAATGAACAGAAGATCAAGGACAGTTGTAACAGTCTATGGAATAATAGTCTCCTCATGTTCATGCATCAAGAGTGATATCTTTTTATTCCTTCTCGAGATGTGGACAACCGTCATGAGGCTAGCATTTGTGACACAATTCTAATCTCCCCTTGAACTGATTGATTCTCTAGGCTACTTCAGAGGGAAGTTGAAAGCCAACAACATTGTTGTGCTTCTGGAGTCACATTTAGACCAGACGAGATATGGACAGCAGATTTGCCTCCCTAAAAGACATTAGCGAACGAAATGGGCTTTTGCGATCATCGACATTGATGATGTAGTTGCCATTGGGCTCACTTTTTTTTATTCCAGATTTTAATTGAATTCAAATTTCACCAGTTGCCATGCAGGATTAAAACCCATATCCCCAGAACATTAGCCTGGAGTTGTGAGCTACTAGTTCAGTGACATTACTGCAATGCCACCCCAAAAAAGAGCAGTTAAAATACAACCTGTGCCTGTTATATTGTGCCATTAGCCCAACATCTTTGGAGCAGCAGAAGAGTTACGTAATTGCAAAGGAATCTGATTTCAAAGGTACGACATGTTGGAATAGGTGTATTCATGCCAAGAGAGAGGTCTGTGCTGTAGGTCTGTTTGTGACTTTTTAAATTCAGCCACCTCTCCATCATTTTTGTTCCAGTTTGCCCATCCTATGAAGGGACATGGTGTGACCCCACAAGATGCCACCTCAGATCCAAACTTTAAAGAGTCATACAGCATGGAAACAGGCCCTTCAGTCCAACAAGTCCATGCCAACTGTGTTCTCAAACTAAACTAGTCCCACCTGCTTGCGTTTGGCCCATATCCCTCCAAACCTTTCCTATTCATGTACTTATCCAAATGTTTTTTAAACGTTGTAATTGTACCTGCATCCACCACTTCCTCTGGCAGTTCATTCCACACACTAACCACTCACGGTGTAAAAATGTTGCCCCTCATGTCCTTTTTAAATCTTTCTCCTCCAAACTTGAGAATTGAAGAATTTGGTTTGGCTGAGCCAAAACTGGAAACGTTAGAATGGAGTTCAATGAGTAAAGAATTGCATGCCATTTCACTGGTTTCACCATTCACCATTCCTCGCTGGATGGACTCTCGGGAGTCAGAAGGAGATCATCTTCCTTTGCATTTGGTGGAAGCGATTTACTGCTAAGACAATTCAAAGTTAAGGGCTGTAAAGAGAGGCCAGTGATTTGAAAATTATGTTTCACATCTTGATTTATTGCAAGTAGGAAAAGAAAGCACAGTTAAACTTGCATGTGGTCTACTTATTACAGCACCCCATGCGGTCTCTCTACATTCTCAATCCTACTCTATCACATTACTCCATACTCAATTGCAGAAGAGCCTACTAAACAGGAGGAGATATTTAACACTTTGAGCTCTCCCGTCCACTTTTTATAAAAGAAGGATATAAATGCATTATTAGACTAACACCCAGAATGTTTGAATTGTCTTATAGGGAAAGGTTGGACAGCTTGGGATTGTAGCATTGAAAATTAGAGGAGTAAGAGTTGAACTGATTAAAATATATAAGTTCCTGACCCGCCTTGATATTCAGGAGCAACAGAAGGTGTATATTCTGCACTTATGCCCAGGAGGTGTGTAACAGCCTGATTTTAAGGTTCCAATGTACTATTAGGACAGTGGACAGGATGCTTCCTGTTCTGAGAATCTAAAACCAAGGGACACTGTTTTACCATTAGAGGTCATCCATTTAAAACAAAGATGAGGTGAAATTGTTTTCTCTCATCTCTGCCTGTAAATGCAGTGAAAGCAGAATCCTTAAATAGTTTTAAGGCAGAAGAAGATGGATATGTTTTTGTTAAGGGGGGTGTTGAAGGGTTATTAGGAGTATATGGGAATGTGGATTCAGGTTTACAAACAGATTGGCCATGATCATGTTCTATGGTGGAGCAGGTTCAAAGGATTGAATGGCCTACTTCTGCTCCTGATTTGTATGTTCCTCCTTCATAAGATCATGGCAAAAATTGATCAATTTCACAGTTAAAATTAATGATTGTTATTTGCAGAGAGAAATTCTAAATTTCCACCACACTGCCTGTGTAGAAACGTTTCGATGGCTTGTTCTTGAAGCTCTAGTTCTAATTTTTGGATTTTGCTTCCTAGATTCCCCAACCAGCGGAAACAGAATTTATCCATTTACCAGATTGGCTCCCTTTAATATCTTGAAGCTTTGAACCTCTGAACCTACTCATTTCCAAAGAATATGACCCTGGCTTGTATAATCTCTCCTTAAACTTTTAACATTTTCATTCCAGGGATCATTCAGGTAAATCTATGCTGCACTCCCTCCAAGCAATGTATTATCTCTAGAGTGTATTGGTCAGAACTACTGTCAGTACTCCAGGTGTGGTCCAACCATGACTCTATATCTGAAACAATGTATTGCATGAGAGTATGTGACTCTGCTAGGATCTTTTTTTGGGTAGGATTTGCTGCTAGCAACCCTTCTTGTTCTACTAGTCTCTAGGACTTACTGGTATTCAGTGATGATTCACCACCATTAGGTTGTCAGCAGAAGAGGCATGTATTGAAGTAACAAGAAGCAATTTATTTCCTGGTAGTAAGATAACAGTGTACATTCAGCTTAAAACTGATTAACAATATTAACATTAGATAAGAAACTAATCTCCTAGAAGCTAGGTTTATGTTATATACCTGAGATAATAGGAACTGCGGATGCTGGAGAATCCGAGATAACAAGGTATGGAGCTGGATGAACACAGTGGGCCAAGCAAAAAAAAATTTTTTCTGATGAAGGGTCTAGGCCCGAAACGTCAAGCTTTCCTGCTCCTATGATACTGCTTGGCCTGCTGTGTTCATCCAGCTCCACACCTTGTCATGTTATATACCTGTAGACTGCAGAACTAATGAATTGGACAAATACATGAATTGGAAGGGAATAGAGGGATAAATGAAGACAGTTTTAGTATGGAAGGGCAAAATGTGTCGGACCAGGCTTGGAGGGCCAAAGGGCCTGTTCCTTTGCTGTATTAATCTCTCTTTTGTTAAAGAAAACAAAATTAACAACACATTAGAACTGACTGGGTCCTCCCAGAGACAATCGTTTACACATCAGTGAGCAGAGATATTTAAAAACTTTTGAGTTAAACATTTCAGGCCAAGTGTCTTATAAAAAACATATCTTCTGTCAACTTGTGTTCTAATGCTGCGGATTTAAAGATTAGTATTCCATCAGTCTTTTTGATTAGTTTCTCTACCTGTTTGACTCTTCTTCATCATCTATGGACTGGAACTAGCAAGTCTCTTTGGGCCTTCAATTTCACCTCATCTTTATTTTAAATGGGTGACCTCTGATGTTAAAACAGTGTCCCCTGGTTTTAGATTCTCAGAATACAAAGCATCCTGCCCAATGTCCTAATAGCATGCAGTAACCTTTCTGTTGCTCCTCAGGTATTAAGACCTGTCAGGAACTATATGTTTCAATCAATTCACCTCTTATTCCTCTAATTTTCAGTGGATACAATCTGAACCATTTAGGAAGCACTCTGTTTTATCCTTTTTAAGTCTAAATTTGATGACCACGCAATTATCTATATTGAAATCTATTTGCTGGTTTTTTTCATTCACTTAATAAATCAATATCTCTTTGTATTTTTATGCTTCAATCTAGAATCCATATGGTGCAATCTAACTTTGAATCATCAGCATTTTGTATATGTGGCTTTCTATTCTATCCAGTTGTTAATAAATACCATGAGAAAGATTTAAAAAGGTCATTAGGGCAGTTTTTTTATGCAGAGGGTGGTTTGTGTGTGAAATGAACTTCCAGAGTAGGTAGTGGATGCGGGTACAGTTACAATATTTAAAAGACATTTAGAAAAGTACGTGAATAATAAACTAGCTATTTGCATATAGAGATAACAAAGTGTAGAGCTGGATGAACACAGCAGGCCAAGCAGCAGCAGACCCAAGATGTCAGCTTTCCTGCTCCTCTGATGCTGCTTGGCCTGCTGTGTTCATCCAGTTCTACACCTTGTTATCTCAGATTCTCCAGCATTGGCAGTTCCTACTATCTCTATGTGGATATAGAACTGGCTCAAAGGTAGAAGACAGAGGGTGATAGTAAGAACTGCCGATGCTGGAGTCTGAGATAACACAGCGTGGAGCTGGAGGAACGCAGCAGGCCCAGCAGCATCAGAGGAGCAGGAAAGCTGACGTTTCAGATCGGGACCCTTCTTCAGATATTATAGAAGACAGAGGGTGGTACTAAAGGGTTGCTTTTCAGACTGGAGGACTGTGACCAGCAGTGTGCCACAAGGATCAGTGCTGGGTCCACTGCTTTTTGTCAGTTATATAAATGATTTGGATGTGAACGTAGGAGTTGTAGTTAGTAAGTTTACAGATGACACCAAAATTAGAAATGAAGTGGGCTGCAAAGAAGGTTATCTCAGAGTACAATGGAACCTTGATCAGATGGGCCAATGGGCTGAGGAGTGGCAGATGGAGTTTAATTTAGATAAATGTGAGGTACTGCATTTTGGAAAGGCAAATCAGGGTGGGACTTCTACACTTAATGGAAAGGTCCTGGGGAGTATTGTTGAACAAAGATACCTTGGCATGTAGGTTCATAGTTCCTTGAAAGTGGAGTCACAGATGGACAGGGTAGTGAAGAAGGTGTTTGGTACGCTTGCCTTTATTTGTCAGTGCATTGAGTATAGGAGTTGGAAGGTCATGTTGCAGCTGTACAGGACATTGGTTAGGCCACTTTTGGAATAATGCATGCAATTCTGGTCTTCCTGCTGTAGGAAAGATGTTGTGAAACTTGAAAGGGTTCTAAAAATATTTACAAGGGCGTTGCCAGGGTTAGAGGGTTTGAGCTGTAGGAAGACAGTCAATAGGCTGGGGCTATTTTCTCTGGAGCTTGAATAGCCAAGGTCTTTTCCTTGGGATGGGGGAATCCAAAACTAGAGGGCATAGTTTTAAGGAGAGAGGAAAGATTTGAAATGGACTTAAGGGGCAACTTTTTCATGCATAGTGGTGCATGTATGGGATGAGCTGCCAGAGGAAGTGGTGGAGACTGGTACAATTACAACATTTAAAATGCATCTGGATGGGTATATGAATAGACAGGGTTTAGAGATGTTTGGACCAAATGCTGGCAAACGGGACCAGTTCAGTTTAGGAAACCTGGTCGGCAGGGATGGGTTGGACTGGAGTGTCTGTTTCCATGCTGTGTGACTTTATGACTCTGACTGTAAGGTATAAGACAGATCATTGATTGAATATTTGTCCAGACTGAGAATTTTCTCAACTTTGACCACAATGGTGTCAGTTGAAACATACTGTTTGTCCTTCAGGTCCTTTTTAAAATCTTTCCCCTCTCACCTTAAACCTGTTCCCTCTAGTTTTGGATACCCATCCCCTGGGGAAATGACATTGGCTATTCACCTTATCAATGCTTCTCTTAATTTTATAAATGTCTATAAGGTCACCGTTCAGCCTCCTACGCTCCAGGGAGAAAATTCCCACCCTTTCTAGCCTTTCCTTATAACTCAAACTCTCCAGTCTCAGTAACATTGTACACAGCACTCCAATAATGGCCTCACCAATGTTCAGCGCAGCCACAACATGACATCCCAATTCCTATACTCAGTGCTCTGACCAGTGAAGGTCTGCACCCCCCTGTCTACCTGTGACACCACTATGTCCCTGAAGCCCTACTCTCTCTGTTTGACAACACTCCACAGGGCCCTATCATTAAGTCCAATTTGTTTCTAGCAGAGTTCCAAAATAATCTGGATGTGAGAAATTGAGACCAGTGATAGTTTTGACAGCAGCTGTAACCAGGTTCAGAAGGGGGCAGGTCTTCTAACAGGAGACTATAGTTGTCCACCAGACCCTGACTCAGAATGGCTTGAGTCAGACCAGCCGTCAAACAGGGCAATTTGCCATCTAGTTTTATAAGTAACCCTGCCTCTGTATTTGGATTAGAATTCCAACCTTGGACAATGTGGTAAAGAGGGAGAGGAGCAGGGCTTCCTAATGTTCAAGGAACCTCCAAGCCACTATCTACCGGGAAGCAGGGGCAGAGAAAAATGCAAATGAAATAAAATGTCTATTCAAATAAATAGCAGCATGTAACAAAAGTAGAGATAACATCAAGTCACTCATAATGTCTACTGCAGCAATATAGAGAACAAGGGCTGAGACAGACAGAGTTTGAAAATCCATAACAATTAGAGACACCAAAGCTGAGCAGACAAAAAGGAGACACAAACATAAACAAGGATCAGAATGTTGTTTGAAGATTGTAGATTGCATTTTTGCTTATCCCCATCCAGCGTGATGTTTCAGTTGGAGGATTAGTTGTTCAATTGACATGCTCAAGGGGCATAACCACAATGGAGCAACAACCAGCTGAAATTGTACACTTTGGGTACCAGGATTACGTGAATGGACAATAAAAATCCTGGTCCAGCAGCAAAGCAGAACTCCCAGATTTTCTAGGATCTTGGCTATTGCTGAAAAGAGACAGGTAAAACATTTGTCTTGCACTCATCGGGATGAATGCAAGAATGCCAAATTTTAATGATCACAACAAATGATACTATAGGAGAAAAATGTGCTGATTGGTTGGCTTATTGATGCCAATTGGCTGAAGCATTGCATAAGCTATTGGGAACTTTAGGGTCCTCAAGCTCCGACATAATACAATAAAGACTTTGAACATATTCTTTTTGTTTATAGGGAATGGGTCCTTGTGTTTGAATTTATGTCACTACTTTGAGAAAACATAAATAAGATACATTATGGACTTGACTGTTGATCTTAAATTATGATGTGGAGGTGCCGGTGTTGGACTGGGTTGGACAAGGTCAGAAATCACAAGACGCCAGGTTACAGTCCAACAGATTTATTTGAAAGCACAAGCTTTCGGAGTGTATCCCCTTCATCAGATGATGTGAGGCTACGCTCTGAAAGATTGTGTTTTCAAATAAACCTGTTGGACTATAACCTGGTGTTGTGTGATTTTCTGATCTTCAATGAGCTTTTAATATAGTTACTATTCAGCAAGTGTTGCCTAATTACAGAATAACATCTAAGAGCAGACATTTTGTTTTGTGTTTTTCCAAGTGCAAGTTGGTTGAGCACAGCTTCTATTCTGAGTATTACAAATAACTGAAGGAACATACTGTTTGACTCAATAAAAACCGAAAGAACTGAGGATGCTGAAAATTAGGAACAAAAACAGAGGTTGCTGGAAAAGCTCAGCAGACCTGGCAGCGTCTGTGAAGAAAAAAATCAGAGTTAACGTTTCGGGTCCGATGACCCTTCCTCAGAACTGATGGTAGCTAGGAAAATTTCAGTTTATATGCAGAAAATAGGGAGGGTGATGGGGTAGGGAGTAAATCATAGGATAAAGGATAAAGCCCAAAGAGAGAGAAGAGCAGTTAGATAGACAAAGGAGTTGATAACGATCTGGCTAGACTGGTGAATAGCTGTTAATGGTGATTGTTGGCGACTAACAATAGGTAGTGTGTAATGGCAGGCTATGTGATAACAAGGCCTGGTGTGTGGGGACATGGGAGAGCTTAGGCCCTAAAATTATTGAACTCAATATTGAGTCCAGAGGGCTGCAGGGGCCCGAAGTGGAAAATGAGGTGTTGTTCTTCCAGGTTACGTCGAGCTTTGCTATATCATTACAGCAAGCTTCAGACAGAGATGTTGGCCAGGGAACAGGGTGGTGTGGTAAAGTGGCAGGCAACAGGTAGCTTAGGGTCTTTTTTGCCGGCAGAACGTAGATTTTCTGCAAAGTGTTCACCCAGTCTATGCTTCGCTTCCCCAGTGTAGAGGAGACCACATTGTGAGCAGCAAATGCAGTAGACTAGATTGTGTGAAGTGCAGGTGAAGTGTTTCTTCACCTGTAGGGTGTGTTTGGGCCCTTGACTACTAGGGAGGGAAGAGGTAAATGGGCAGGTGTGGCACCTTCACCGGTTGCAGGGAAAAGTGCTGTGGCCTGTGGGAAGGTATTGGGGATGAAGGAAGAGTGGACTGGGGTGATCCGGAGGGAATAGTCCCTGCAAAAGGTGGTCAAGAAAGGGGAGGGGAACATGTGTCTGATGGTGGCATCTCACTGGAGGTGGCGGAAATGGCATCTGATGATCTTCTGTATGTGACTGCTGGTTGGATGTTAAGTAAGGACAAGGGGAACCCTATCGCTGTTGCAGGATGGAAGAGAGCGGGTGTGGGTGGAAGTGAGGGAAATGGGCTGGACCCAGTTGAGGCCCCTGTCGATAATGGTACAGGGGAATCCTTGTTGAGGAAGAATGCGGACATTTTGGAGACTCCCTTGTCGAAGTTGGCCTCATCTGAACATATATGACGGAGAGGCAGGAACTGAGAGAAAGGGATGGGATCTTTACAGGAAGCAGGGTGTGAGGATGTATAGTTCAGGTAGCTGTGGGAGTCAGTGGGTTCATAGTGGATATTAGTGCCAGTCTAACCCTATAAATGGAAACAGACACGCCAAGGAAGGGGAGGGAGGAGTCAGAGATAGACCAGGTGAAAGTGAGGGCAAGGTAGAAATCTGAAGCGAAATAGATGAACATTTCCAATTCTGGACGAGAGAAGGAAGCAACACTGATGATATCATTGGTATATCAGAGTAGGAGTTGTAAGAGGGGGCAGAATAGGAATGTTTCACATATCCCATGAAGAGATAGGCATAACTGGGGCCCATGCGGGTACCCATAGCTACCCCTCTGACCTGAAGAAAATGAGAAGAGTTAAAAGAGAAGTTGTTGAGGGTGAGGACAAGCTCGGCCAAGTGGAGGAGGATGTCAGCGGGTGGGGACGGTTCAGGCCTTTCTCCAGGAAGAAATGGAGAGCCCTAAGACCACCCTGGTAAGGAATGGACGTGTAAAGGGATTGCACATCCATGGTAAAGAGGAGGTGGCTGGAGCCTGCAAACTGAGCTTCCAGTTGCCTGCCACTTTAAGACACTACTGTTTTCTCTGGCCAACATCTCTGTCTCAGGCTTGCTGCAGTGTTCCCGCGAAGCTCTGCGCAAACTGGAAGAACACCTCATTTTCGGTTTGGGGACCCTGCAGGCTTCCGGACTCAATATCAAGTTCAAAATTTTAGGGCCTAAACTATCCCATGTCCTAGTCCCTACCCCACACACCAGGCCTTGTTATCACATAGCCTGCCATTGCACACTATCTATTGTTAGTCACTAATAGTCCCCATTAACAACTATTCATCCTCCTAGCCAGAGCGCTATCAACTCCTTTGTCTATCCAACTACTCTTCTCACTCTTTGGCTCTATCTTTTATCCTATTGTTTACTCCTTACTCCATCGCCCTATTTTCTGCATATAAACTGAAGTTTTCCTAGCTACCACCAGTTCTGAGAAAGGGTCACCGGACCTGAAACGTTAACTCTGATTTTTTTTCTTCACAGATACTGCCAGACCTGCTGAGCTTTTCCAGCAACTTCTGTTTTTGTTGCTGTTTGACTCAATTGGCCATTTGCTGGGATCATGGCCTGCATACCTCGCACCATATTAGCATTGAAGTGATCTTGCAACCTGATTTTCGTTTTCAAATTTACTTAACTCCAGCTAATTTAAAGCAGCAAATCACTCATGGACAGTAGAGGAATGGCTGACCATCTTACCTATTTAAACAAGGTACTGGCCCATAAAGTGAGTTCAGATTTAATGTGTATTTCAAGAAAATAGGACAATTTCATGAACGTGCATTTAAAAAGTAGGAGGTTATTGGAGGTTCAATTTCCCCAGTCATTGTGGTCTCCTGGACTGCCCTTGTGAATTAGGGACAAATTACAACACGTTTTTCCTTTATATAGGTTTTTCTTCTATATTTTCTCTGTGTTGCAAAGGTGTTTGCATGGCTGAGAAAGAGGGAAGGATACTGGGAGGGGTAGTAGATCAATTACTATGGTGGTATGCAGAAGTAATACCATGGCAGTATGGAACAAGCTTGTTGGATCAGTTGGTTTTTAATCTTTTTATTTGTAAGTTTGCATGTTTCTTTCATGGCTGGAGCATGATCTGACAATACTCCTGTTTTCTTTTCTGAATTTGTCTTTTTTGACTTTTGACAGTACTATAGCAATTTCTTTTCCCATGAAGATAAGGATGTTTCACAGTGAAAATATTTTCTAGCCTTAAACGCGTTTCTGAGATTAATGGCTAGAACATGAGCTGATGAATTAAACAGGAACCAAAGAGGCAGAAGTGCCGAGCAGGTCCCTGCATTGGACTATGTCTTTCTCTAATGGAAATGGGTATCATTAAAGTCCCGTCTGTCTTGTTGCACCCGAAACTGTACTGCTCTAAAGTGCTGAAGGTGATGATCCTCTTGCTCAATGTGTTCATCTTCTTCCTCAGAAAACTGCAGCCGCTCTCTCAGCTACCCATTTTCCGTCACATCATCTCAAGGATGACGTGGCACATTCCATCTGTACTGTACTGCAAGGAACATTGAGACTGATCCAAGCATAAGAAGCTCATTTCAGGAGGTCTATCATCTGTGCCACAATGGCCTGCAAAATGAAGTCATCAGCCATGGTTGCAGAAGGTAACTGTTGTTTCCCAGTGATCATCCTGGTAAGGTATCTGGGTCTTGAAAAACAGCAAGAATGTAAGAGTTCTCATGGATATAGGCAGCTTCCAAAGCATGTGGTGCATACTTTAGGATGTGGCAGCAATGATCACAGATGACTTGATGGAATGGAACCCTTTTGTGTTCATGAAGTTAACTGCGGTCACATAACAAAATAGATAACTCATCACAGGCCAGAGTTGAATTTGGCTCTTTATAGTCTGTACACACTTCAGCAGTACATCAGGTAAAACAGTTATTTACCGAGTTTAACTCTTTGAGCCTGATATTCCATGATACCTGCTTTGCCATTGAGATGCAACAGAGAACTTTCAGTCACCAACAAACTTCAGTGCAAATCTTGTCCTTAAAGAAATGCAGGAAAGAATGTATCAGATTATGACTCTTGAATGAGATATTCAGAAAAGTATTTTGGTTGATTTTATGCAACTTACAATGCACACTTTTAGTTAATAGTAAATGAATGTGTAAGAGATTGACAATTAGTACAATTATTGGATCTCAAATTTCTCTGTTATAAAAACAGAGAAATCAACTATTGTCTCATTAACCAGAGTTAACAACTCCTCAACGCACTTGTGGAGCTTATGTCAAACAGGATTTCTTTAACTTTCTTGATGTAGTTAAGTCATTCTTGAATGCCTTTATAACACCACATGTTATGAGATCACGCTTAAGTGTTTAGTTACCTTATCCAAAGGTGCTACATTGATGAGTGTCAACTTTTTAATCACTTTCTCCCTAACATTTCACCTCCTTAAAACAAAATTAGTCTTAAGTGCTTTCAATCCAACTGCACTACCATTTTCATTTATTGGGATATAAATGACACTTGCAAGGATTGTACAATTATCACTAGACTATCTCAGTGGATAGATTCAATCACTCTGATGGATTTAAGTTGCACATTAGAGTCATGTGTTGTCTTAAGTACTTGTTTGATCTTCCTTCACGGTATTCTTTACATAAAATTCATCGAAATTTCCTTTAGAACTATTATTTGGAAGATAAGCAACTTCAAACTGATGTTCTGTTCAAAAGGACTTATTAGTTTGAGCTTAATTACCTGAACTTTATTTTGCATTTCAGCACTGGGTAGTTCCACAGCTGTTAATATCTTGCATTCCAGCATTTAGTGATTCAATATTGAATTAAAGATGTTTGTGCAAAAATAAACATAGCTTATGGAGCCAAAATAACTAAAGAATAAATGGTTATTCCTCAAAGTCAAAGAAGTAACAGCTGCCTTTCCATTAATTATGTGCAATAATTTTTTAAAGCAGGGGTGTGCAATGTGAGGGGATGGAAGGAGATGTTTTATGAAGAGTACCAATTTACTACAATGAACTTGCAAGAAGTTTCACAAAATGGCCACAGAGACTGCAAAAATAATTGATTTTAGTTGGTTCATGCCATTTATGTAGTAGTTCCACCAATCTCGCAACGATAATTCCAGGTATATGCATCTTGTGCACCGAGCTCTTATCCAAAGTGGACGAAAGACAACACTGTCTGCCTCTCTGAACTCCTCTCTCACCTGCCTGCTCTACTCAATTTGCTTGACTTTACTGTACTTGATCTTGACTTCACATTTTGAACATTACAAGAGATTGACAAGTACATGAAAATTACCAACAGTCACGGACAGATTATTGAAGAACATGCCTATAACTGTTCTCGGCATGAAATGTTTGATTTTTGGGTACGTTTTTTGCTCTGTACACCATTACTCACCCCTGTATTGCAAATTGGTGGATTAGTCTTAGTCACAAACGTGGATCACAACCAGGAGCCTTTTGAAAGTCCAAGTATAAAATATCAACCATACTTCAATTGTGTATTTGATCCTTTTTTAATGATGAGATAACGTTAAAGTAATATTTCCAATTCTCATCAATTCCTTACAAATTTGACAAACACACAAGAATATTGCCTAATTTGTCACATATTTCAGACACCATTTGTTTAAGACTCATGGGTGTTAATTGTCTGGAGTTAAGTATATTCTCTACATTAAAAATTTGTATAATTTTCAAAATCCATGTCCTTTGTTAATTGCATACTGCTTATATCCTCTTCTGCTGTTCCTGATTTATACCATTGGTAAATTTCCCTAAAATTCTAAAGACATTAAAAAATTCACTCAGTTTTCTTGGTAAAGAGAACAGTGAATGTACTTTTTAATATCTGTTGTATCTTTGTCCCTAAATTCCAGTTTCCTGTTGACATTGTTATTTGGGCCAAGAGTTTATTTTGTACTTTGTTGATTCTACTACAAATTGTTACATTCAAGAGAGAATGGGACAATGCTTTTGACTATATGTGTCTTCTGGATTTTCTTTCAAAGCTGTAATGCCCTGGAATTACTTTATAAATTAGAATGTTAGCTCAAATTCGTAGGTGTAAGGAAGCCTAAATATGAATTGAATTTTCTTCTAGTCCATTGATTGTGAATTTTTACAATATTTTATGATAAAGATTGCCCAATATTTTATGATAAATATTGCAATCAGTGACATAGTTATTGCTTACACTGCCAACATTTATTCCTATCCACATGATTGTTGGGAACAATGTGCGATCAGCAAAGTAACTGTACGAGAATATAGAGTCTAATTCATCCCATCTAGAAACAAACAGGAAAGCATAAATTCATGTCCAACTCAGATCAAATCAGATCAATTAGTCAAATCTATATCTCTTCGCATTAACATGTTTTACTATTGAATGGAATAACAATGCATGTTGCTGATTCATGTCTGCCACAGCTGTCTAGTCAAATTTGGAGAAGTCAGTTGCTCCGTTTGGTTTTTTTGCAATTGTTAACTCACTGTTCTGTACCTACTAGTGTGGTTGTGGCACTTGTGATTTTAACTGGATGTCCATTTCTTAAAGGTATTTACTCCTTTAATCTCATCTCAGACAAACAAAGTCAGGGCTGGGTGAGGTGTTGTTTGGTTTATTTATAGACTGTTCTATTCAACAGTGGTTAAGACATTAAAAACATCGAGTAAGATGGCTTAATCTGTTCAACTTCTATTTTCATTGGAACAAGAGTGGACTTCCATGTCTTAAGGACATGACCACGTTAATCTCTGCATTGAATATATACACTGGATATATCATAAACTATTTTCTTTTATTGCTGACCAAAATTTACAGAGCAATGAACATGATTGAAAGTCATGAGATGTATCTATTAATATAAAAAATAGATACAGCAATAGAGTCATAGAAGGCAACAGTACAGAAAAAGATCCATCAGCCCACCAAGTCTGCGCCGGTCAAAAACCCTAACCACTTAACTATTATAATCCCTTTATCAACACTTGGCCCATAGCCTTGTATGCCTCAGCATCTCAAGCGTATAACTAAATACTTCTTCAATGTTATGAGGGTTTCTACCATTGATACCCTTATAGGCAGTGGGTTCTGGATTCCCACTATTCGCTGAATAAAAAACGGTTTCCTCACATCCCCTCTAAATCTCCTGCCCTTCACCTCAAATCTATGACCCCTGGACATTGATCCCTCCACCCATCTCCCTTAGAAAGCCCCTAGAAAGCACTGAGGATCAGAGGGACCTCGGTGTGAATGTTCACCCATCCCTTAAGGTAGAGGGAAGGGTAGATAAAGTGGTTAAACAAGCATATGTATATTATACATCTCAATCATTTCCCTCCTCAATCTCCTCAGCTCTGGAGAAAACAACACCAGTTTACCCAATCTCTCTTCATAACTAAAACTGTCCAGCCCAGGCAACATCCAAGTAAATCTCCTCTGCACCCTCTCCAGTACAATCACATCCCTCCTATAATGTGGATTCCAGAACTGCACACAATACTCTAGCTGTGGCCTAACCAACTTTTTTATACAGTTCCAGCTTAGTGTCTTTGTTCTTAAACTCTGTGCTTCGGCTAATCTAGACAGGTATCCTATATGCCTGCTTAACCACTTTATCTACCCGTCCCTCTACCTTAAGGGATGGGTGAACATTCACACCAAGGCCCCTCTGACCCTCAGTGCTTCCCAGGGTACTACTGCTCTTCATATATTTTGTTGCCATGTGCATTACTCACACTTATCTGAATTGAATTCCATTTTTCACTGATCAGCCCATCTGACCAGCACTTCCATATGCTCCTGTAATCTAAAGTTATCCTCACAATTTATCTCCCCACCAATTTTCATATCATCCGTGAACTTGCTGATCAACCCTCCCACATTCAAGTCTAAATAATTTATATACACAACATACATCAAGGGCCCCAACACCAATCCCTGGGAACCCCACTGGATACAGGCTTCCATTCACAAAACACCCCTCGACCATCACCATCTGCTTCCCACCACTCAGCCAATTCTGGATCCAATCAGCAAAATTCTTGCATCCCATGGGCTCCTACTTTCACTATTAATCTCCCATGTGAGGCCTTGTCAAAAGCCCTGCTGAAGTCCAAGTAGACTACATCAAATACATTGCCCTCATCTACACACCTGGTCACCTCTTCAAAAAATTCAAACAAGTTTGTCAGACATGGCCTCCCCTTATCAAGCCATGCTGACGGTCATTGATTAATCCCTGCTCTCCAAGTGCAGGTTAATTCTGTCCCTCAGAGTTGCTCCAAATAGTTTACCCAACACTGAGGTTAGACTGACATATCTGTAGTTTCCTAACTTATCCTTGTAGCCTTCTCGAATAATCGTACCTTACTGACTGTCCTCCAGTCCTCTGGCACCTATCCTGTGGACTAGGAGACCATCTGAATTAAAGAGGTTTTAATACAAAGATAGATAAGCTCTGAAAATCGTGCCAAAATTTTGAGAATCATATTAACATAAAGCAAAAGAAAGCCTAATCCAAGTTAAAATTAGCATCAACAATCATTCTTCTTCTTCAAGTCCCTGATTTCTGCTAACTATCCAGCCAACACTGACAATAGAGGGTTTAGCAATAACAGGATTGTTAGAGAAGTACTGGACCCAATTAAGGATCAAATGGAGATCTAGGATTGGAAGCAGAGGACATGGCTAAAGTACTAAATGACTACATTGCATCAATGTTCAGCAAGGGGCTCTTGTGGTGTGATAGTATTGTCCCAACTTGTGGGTCAGGAAGCCTGGGTTCCCAACCCATCTGAAGTTACCACAAAGGACTCTCCTTCTCAACTTCTCCCCTGCCTGAGGCGTGGTGACCCTCAAATAAAACCAATACAATCACCTCTCTCCAGTGAGAAAGCAGACTGTGGTCCAGTAGGACTATGGCAACTTTACAGTTTCATGCCTAGGTGCCTTGGAGAGGGAGACCACAGTGTCTAGCAATACTCTCGATGCCTTAGAGAGAGAGAGGTGGGAACCATGCAAGGTTGAATGCTTTATCTCCCCTTCTACTCAATTTTGACTTAGCAGCTCCCACTCTCCGTACCCTCAATGGGCTTTGCCTGGAAATTAATCAGTTGGAAAACATGAGTGATTTACCACTGGTGGTTACTAGATGAAAAATACCATGTGTGATTTGGTGATGGTGAAAAGCCGTTCAATGCGAGCACCTCTCGATGTATAAAAAAGGCACTAAATGACTAAATGACATTAATGTTCAACAAGGGGCTTTTGTACTGCAATGGTCGTGCCCTATCTCTGGGTCTGGAGACCTGAGTTCAAATCCTAACTGATCCAGAAGTGTAAAATAACATTTCTGAACCAGCCGATTAGAAAATATAAGTGTTCAGCAAGGATGATGAATTTGTTGAGCTCTGATAAACAAGGAAGTTGCCAAGATATTGGATGAGATCAGAATAATTAAAAAACAGGACAATTAAAAGACTGGCATTATTGAGAGTGAATATGTCATCCATTCTAGATGGGATATAGCCTTGGTTGCAGAATAAAGTTAAGGGTGGAGGAGCAAGACACAATCTTCCAAATCTCCTTAGGTACCATATGATGACTGGAGGACCATTACATCCTGTTCAAACAACAAGAGAGAAGGCTATACCACACAATAATAGACTAGACCGTTGAATGTCTGTGGTGGTGTGGGAGAACTTTTAAAAACAACAACAATGAGATTAATTGGGAGCCTGAGTGTGGAAGAAGGACAACAATAACATGCTGGAATTTGGAAGTACAGGCATCATGTTGATGTTTATTTTCTTTCATAGTAGCCTTGTTGCAATTTTAGTTCAAGTTTCCTGTCCAATTCATGACAGATGTGATTGTGAACCTCCATAATGTGAAGTTGAGGTTTATATTTCCTGGTGGTGGTAGGGGAGTGAGCTCTTCAAATTGCTGGGTGGTCTCGCTGCTGTCTCTCCCAAACTGGTCATAAATATATAGAGATAGTAAAAACTGCAGATGCTGGAGCCAGAGATAACACAGTGTGGAGCTGGAGGAACACAACAGGCCAGGCAGCATCAGAGGGGTGTCCTGAGTGTCCCAACCTGAAATGTCAGCTTTCTGGCTCCTCTAATGCTGCCTGGCCTGCTGTGTTCCTCCAGCTCCACATGTGTTATCTATAAATATGCAAGGAGTGCCTCTGACTTGACAATTCAGATAGTCTGGAAATTTCACAATTTTTCCACAATGTATCCTCTTTGAACATGGAACTTTGGTTGGTCTTTGCCTTTAACTTGCATTGTCTGTTAAGTCTGTCTACATTGGAGGATTGTTTATCTCTTGGATTTCCTTCACTGAAATATTATCCCTGCTAATTTGGGGGATTGGTCTATTACCTTGTCTGAATGATCCCTAATCTTATGAATTTCTTTCATGGCGGAATTTTTTCCTGCTGAATCAAGTGCTTACCCCATAACCTGTGGTGGGCATTTAACCCCATGAGTTTCATTTTCTTTCAGTATCGTAGATATCTGAGATGGACAATTTCTTCATGACACTACCTTGAGTCCGTGTCAGATAGTCCCTCCTTGACTGTCCTGAATGTTTGCCCGATGGAGTTTTATGCAACCCATCTTAATCTGTGTAAGCAAATCTGCAAATCTTTACTCTCAATCTGTTGATTTATCTATGTAAACTCTTTAACTAAACTTGTAGAATAGGTTGAAAATCCTCATTTATCTTTTGTGGTTGTATTTATGTGTGAACATAACATATATGTATCCTCAACAATGCTCCTTGAGATTTGCTGCTGATTTAGCTCTGCCATCAGAACAGATAACTCTTCCTTATGAAATGAGGAATTAAAATATTCCTCTTGAACCTGTGTCATTTTATGATCTGACAGCAAATTCCAATCCACGATTAGATTTTTTCACCAAGCTGTGTTGGTGCCTGAACAATTTCAATTAAAGATTTGTCAATGAGTTCACATGGGTTGTACTGCTCATTCTTTTTTCCTCATTAGCATCTTCGCACAAACCTTGCTGTTTTTCTGACATTTGGGTTTTTTTTGGTGATAATAGGAGTGGAAGCATTTTTACCAGTGCTGTCATTATAAATTTCCATCCTCTTGCCAATATAAAGCAATTCTCTTAACTCAATATAAGTAACAAAAGTGAGTTCTTTCTTCATTTTTAGTCCCACAATGCATCTAGGAAGCCCAATGAAATCTTCCACCAGTTATCCACCACTGTGTATTCAATAACTGTTTATTTCAGGCCGATTGGTCTTTGGACTAACTCAGTAGAAATTGGCCACTCTTGACCTGTTCACTGTCCATTGTTACTAGTTGAACTCCTTCTGCTATGTCAGAAATATTCAGGTCAAGTCATGTATGCGTGCTCAAGAGTGAGGTTTCTTGATTGTGAATTATGTGTACATTCCCCATGATCTTACACTTTTTGTGTTGTAATGGTATTTAAAACTTAACTACTTTTAATCAAACTGTTCAGCCATATTATGACACTTGGTCCTTAGGATCCTAGTGGTCTGGCAGTTTCTCCCTCTTATGGCTTAATCAGTTTGTGTTTGGGCTCTGCACACAAAACAATCACCTGCAGAGTAGGCACATCTTCAGGTAGCAATCCTGCAAATCCACATCATACTGCTGTTATGTTCACATAGAACGTGATTTTTCAGAAATGTGTGTTGCTTATTCACTTTGAGGATGGCCTGAATTGAATTGTGTGTCACTACCACCATGCTAAATGAAACAGGCTAGGAACTCAAAACTCACCCATGAAACATTTTGGACTATCAGCAGCAGCAGAATTGTTTTCAACCACGATCTGTTTCCTTATTGCCTGGTACATCCCTCACACTACCATTATTATCAAGCTGGAGATCAACCCTCGTTCAATGAAGAGTGCAGTAGGGCAGGCCGAACAGCTCCAGGAATACGTAAAAATTAAGTGTCAACCTGCTGGAGCTACAGTACAGGATTATTTGACAAACAATGGAAGGAACATGCAGTAGACAGGCTTATTTAATCCCATTCTGATCTAAACTGTGCATACCTGCCACATCCAGTCATGACTGATGGTGGGTAATTAAACAACACATTTGAGGAGTAGACTCCACTAATTTCCCCATTCTTAATGATGGGGAAACCAGCACATCAGTGCATAAGACAAGATCAGATGTGTTTTGGAAGTCCAGGTATATTACATTAGTCACATTATCCTTTATGTTGTCTCATCAAAAAACTCAAGTTAGTTACACATGATTTACCCTTCAATAAATCCAAGCTGGCTTTCCTTAATTAGTCCACATTTGCCTAAATGAGTGCGCATTTAGTCCAAATTATAATTTCTAAAATATTCCCCTCACAGAGGTTAAACATCTTGGCCCATAACTTACCAAAAAATAGGCCCAATGTTGTCTGTATATTGCATCTATAATGTCAAGATTTAAATTGAAGAACTTGATCATTGCAAGGGTGTTATTAACAACATGGATAAATTGCATATAATGATCACAATGCTCATAACATATGCCGTAAAATTATAAGATAGCATCAACTATTTGATACTTCAGTCAGATTTTTAAATGTTAATGTCTTACAATACATTGATTTTGATGTGCTACTTAAAACATTAATTTTAATAATCAACATTTTGCAGCTTGAGGTCTATTCAGGAAAATGTACATTACTGCTAAATTAACATTGCTGTATTTTGTGATCACAAAAAGCATTGCATTGCTTTTGGAAAAACAATTGAGCCTAAATAGAATGGTGTCTGAGAACCAGCAAATAGTTGTTCATTCTTATTTAATTAACTCTGCCAAGTAACTCCCTTACTTGTTTTCTTGTGGTTTAGTAAAGTGTACAATAAACAATGATTTTTTTATAGGACTACACATCTACCCAGGTTTTGTGAGTTATGATGTTTTCTTTTGCTGTCTCCTGGCTTTTCATGTAAAATAAAAGCAAAAATGCAATGAAAGCAGACTTTTGAAGAAGCGGCTTGTGAGACATTCTTACCTTCAAAGCTTTTCACTACTGGAATCCTTCACTCAAAATTCCTCCATGGATTCCTGTTATCATAAACATAATTCCTCCACATAGACATCAGCTGTTGAAAACCCACAAAATGGCTGAAATCATCAGTGTGGCACCTCACTTATCATTTTATGATGGCCTGTTCCCCCCCCAAAAAAAAGAAGATGCCTGCCTTCCATCTTGCCACCTCCAAATGGAGCAACCTTCCTGAGCAAGATCTGCCAACAGGCTTGAGGATTGAGGAGTGGGAAACATGGGAAGGGACCTTGCGATGAACCCTATCTTTCAAATGGCATGCTTTGAGCTACTGTGAAAACTTGTGGTCCTTCACTAAACAGGTTCAAGAAAAACTTGGACCTCTGCACAGCCAACTTCTATCACTGGGGCCTCAGTACAAACTCCGTATGCAGTAATGGGGAGAGTCAAAGAATGCTGCTCGTTATTGGGAATGTAACCCTCTACAGTCTAAGCGATAAGCCGATCATCTTTAACTCAACAAATGAGCAAGCTGTCACTTGGCTCCAGGGATTCACTAATAAATAAATCTTCCAAGCTGATACTGAAAATAATAGAATATTTGACAATGGAGAGACAAGTCTGGGAACAACAACAAATGCCTTGATGTGTTAGCAAGCTAAGATAGACAAAACTCCCTCAGCCAAATCTCTGTACAGTCCGGAAATTTACTGGAAATTTGCCAATTTAGTTAGACATTTTGGAAGTGCCCATCATGCTCTAGATATTAGACTCTAGACATTGCATTTTATTTCGAACAGAAAGGGACCTTAGCTCAAAACAGGTATGATTCCAACAGTATGGCAGCGCGACAACTGAGAGGCTGGTGAACTAAATTTAATTTATCTTCACGCATAAGCAAGCAAAATAAATCAAGTGAATAAATGAAGGGCCTAAATCAGCTTTTAGGGCCTTACTAAGTTGCCTGCAGTCATTTGCTGGAACCAGAAGAAACATGCTTGCTTGCTCGTTCTGACTCCACAAATACAAAGATTTGTAAATGTTATGGGACTTCATTGAATGGCTGCTAAAGACTTGGAAATATCAGTCAGAGATTGTGCATCACAAGTACTAATTAGGTCAAAAATGTTGACCAATCAAGGTCTAAAACAAACGCAAAATCTAAATTCTAGCAGCCTGAATCACCGAGAAGAAAACCTATTTCAATTTAGGAACGACCAGAAGCTATGAATGTCAAGCTCAGGCACCGGCTCTGCTAATTGTTTTCAGTTGCACTGTTTAACCCCAGTACTTGGTCACAGCAATGTTACATTTTGTATGCAAAAGTTAACCACTTCCTGAAATGGTATACAAAAAGGAAATACAGTTAATTGCTGCTGGCCTTTTTAATAACTGGAATAATCCAGATAGGTTGTTGAGATAGCAATGAGTGGAGTCAAGCGTCAAGCTATCTAGAAAAAGACTTAGCTACAATATTTAGTCTCCAATTCATCTATCAATGTGTGCAACTTGAATCTTCCTCATAGTCTCTCGGGAGGCAGTACTTTAAACAAACAATTTAGAGTAGCTTCTAAACATTATAACTCTACTCCAAATTACATATAATTAGAGCCACAAGGATCAGTGAGCATCAATAACATTAACCATTGTATTGAGCTGTCAGAAATAATACACAAACAAACTCTAATGTGGCAAGCTTACAATTCACATCAATTATAGCTGAGTGGACATTAACAGTTAAATTGAATGATGGAATCTTCATATTAGCCGCACAATTTTTAGACAATGCAAGACACAGCAGATTTATTCAGTGTATCCTTCAGGGGAAAGTAAGAGAGAGATAACAATTCTTTGTTGAGATAAGGTAGTCTCTGAGATGATGTGCCTGGCAGTGGAGGGCTGCTTATCTGATAATTTATTCTGACAGATTCACAAAGTGGATCACAATTCAGACCACTCACTAATGGGTGAGATATCTTGACTTACTCTTCTCCATGTAACTCTGCAACCAATGATCCAATGACTAAGTTGCTGGATGTACCAACGATGGGAATTTCACCCTTGGTTTATGCTGGCTATTTACAAATGCAATCTTAGTTTATTAAGATGCAGCAATGATTCCTGACTCCTGTAATACTTTTATTCTATGCTAATAGAAGATCCTGAATGTTACTTTGAAAAGAGAAAAGGTATACTCAGCTTCAGTCTCAAAGTTGGAATTTTTACAATAATCTTTCTGCCTACAAATCCACGTGAGAAATACTTTCTTGGTTGCTCACACAGGCTGCCTGCTTCTCATCCACAGCTTTGTCTGTGCCTGGGTGACTAGGGAAAGTGCATATGATGTTTGTCAGTATATTCGAGACCTTCTGCAACTGCAGGAAACCACACAGACCGGAGGGCATGTTACAAACAACTTTTTTTTCATATAAGTTGGTACTTGTTACCAGTGTCTCTATACAAAAGGAAGTCTTTTGGCTTGCTGCAGGGTTCCAGCAAAGCCCAACGCAAGCTGGAGGAACAACTCCTCATTTTCCACTTGGGGACCCTACAGTCCTCTGGACTCAATATTGAGTTCGATAATTTTAGGGCCTAAACTCTCCCATGTCCCAGCCCCCCACCCCACACACCAGGCCTCATAACCACATAGCCTGCCATTACACACTCCCTGTTGTTAGTCACTAACAGTCCCCATTAACAACTATTCACCCTCCCAGCCTGATCGTTATCAACTCCTTTGTTTGTCCAACTGTCTTTCTCTCTCTTTGGGCCCTATCCTATCGTTTACTCCCTACCCCACCCACCTCCCTATTGTCTGCATATAAACTGACATTTTCCCAGCCAATTTCAGTTCTGAGGAAGGGTCACCGGACCCGAAACGTTAATTCTGTTTTTTCCTTCACAGATGCTGCCAGACCTGCTGAGCTTCTCCGGCAACTTCTGTTTTTGTTCCTTAAGTCTTTTGACAGCTTGATTTCACTCGATCGCATGGATCATCCTGATTGGCAATTAGAAAGGCCTAAGCCTTCCTGATGCATTCTCACACTATTGACTAAACTTGTCCAAGTTCAGTTACATAGTCCGTTATCTATGTGAGTAATCTAGAACAGACCCTTTCTTGTCACTTGATAAAAATAAATTCTCCCTGTTCAGTGGTTAGAATCTTGAGGCCAATCAGCTGTGCCAGTTTGAAAGCCAGCTGTGGAATGTGGAGGGAATCGGGCGGACAGTATTAAATGTACAACTCAGAAAAAGAATGGTCGTTTTGAGATTTAGGGCGAGGAGAGGTAGAATTAAAGGAATCAATAAAGTATTGTCTAAATTGAACACAAAAGATGCATCAGAAAAAGTGTATAATGTAAATAATTCTGAGAAAGAGTGGTTTTGATTAGGAGAGAACAATGATATATAAATTGTAAAGATCCCCTTTCTTTTTTCAACTAAAGTAAAAATGGGAAAAGACAGTGCTTTAAAACAGGGGAAGTGGAAAAAGATGTCACAGTTTTTTTTAAGAAAGAGGAGTTACCAGAATTCATTGTATTTGTATCTATAATATTGCATTATGTAAGCAACAGACGCAAGGGGAATAATATTAGACATCTCAGCTCCAGGCTGATGGGTGTGGGATGTGTCCATGCATGTAGATGTTTGATTAGTCTTTCAACCAAGACTAGATGTAAATGTAGATGTAGGTGTTGGTGTGTGTTCAGCACAGTGACATATTTTTGATTGTTTTCTGGATGAGTGGTACAGTGTAGTGTTTGGAGAACATGCAATCTGTGATATAGTAAGCACCTCAAACTCTTTCTCTCTCCTCTCTCTCTCTTTCTCTATAGGAACGTTGTGAGCATCTAGCCACACTCTCTCTTGTTCTCTGCAATACTTTTCTTCAAAGAATAGGGGAAAAACTACATTCAGAGGCTCTGAAAATACAAATTTGCAACCACTTACTGAAAGATCAAAAATCTTGCATCCACAACCCCATGTCCTTATTAAAGAATCAAAAGGAATTGGAAGGGAACTGAGGGAAAAATAACTCATCACCATTTATAATTCAGTCTGGTGCCAAAGCTGTACTTCACTGATCTTCTTGTTGACTTTGGTGTTTGGTCTTGTCTCTTTGTGTCTCAACTTGAAAGTGTTTGAGAATTTTTTAAAAGGGATAGAGTTTAAGTTTTAGAATTACAATTTAGCAATTAATGTCTTTTTCTTGCCAATGATTAAAACTTTGATTGAATTACATAGTAATTTGCTCGTTAATTCTATAAACGTGATGTGCATATTCTTTAAACCTGAATTTGACAATTATGTAAATTTGGTCAATTCAGGTGTTTAATCAAATTATCACATCTGTAATGACCCCAGGATTAGTGATTGATTTCTAACACACTAGCCCAGGAATCATGTCGGTGAGGAATTATTGTAAATTCACAACCGTTCACTATACCACCAAAGTGCAGTCAAACTTGGGTCCTCCCAGATATCAACGCAAATCTTGGATCTGTTAATGCAGAGAGGAAAGATACCAGATTAGTTATGGTTCTCCCTCGATATTTATCCTGTGGAGACCTTAAATCACCAAATGGCTTTGTGCTGCTTTTTGGATGAACATCAAGGGATGATGAAACAGATCTTTCTGGCCACGTTTCTCTGAAGGAAAAATTTTCTTTCTATACTTATCACTTGCTTAACTGTGGTCAGCTGCTCTGTGCTATTGTGTAACTGTACTGGGGCAAAGGAGGTACAACTAGTGAGTGTCAACACACAACGGCACTTCATCAGACACTGCACTAATGATGTACCCAGCAGGGTAATTAAACGTCAACAACAAACCAGCTCGGCGAGCCAACCAACCACAACATCCACAACCCGAGCTACAGATCCACTTTAAAACCTTAGAGGCTTGCGAGCAAAGCGCGCTCAAGTTGGTGCGAAAATGTGAGAACTTTGCCAAACATTAGGGCGCTATGCGCAAAGAACTCTACTTCCTACATGGATGCCTCAGGAACCAGGTATTACCATGCAGTGTGAAATACAAACCCCCCATCAACAACCCACCAGTTTACAAAACAGCAGAATAGAATGGCCGCAGGATGGTAAGGGTAATGATCAGCGACACACACAACCAGCTCCACAGATATAACAGAGAAATTACGCACCAAAAGACTTTATTCCTGGAAGCTACCAACCAAGACTGGACAACGGACCTAGAACAAGCCAACAACTTCAGTCAAAAGACCACAAGAGCCAGGAAAAGACAGACCCTTCAGGAAAAACTAGCCAAACTAACCCACCAAAACGACAACAACAGAGCAGACACCTGGATAAGAAAACCTTCAGACAGGAAACTGACAGACACAGAGAAAGCTGTTCTCATTCACGGACTCAACTACAATGACTGAGACGCCAACAAAACAGAATTCCTAGCCACACTGGAAGCCACACTGAGGACCGACTGCGTCAATGAAGAAACACAATAAGCCATAAGACAGACAGTGACCCCAACACTGACCAGGAAACGTGAACGCAATACCCTCAACACAGCTGAAAGGAAAGTCCTGGAAGGACTGACAAAGGACAAGAACATCACAATACTACCAGCAGACAAAGGGCACATGACAGTAATACTAAATAAAAGGGACTACCTCTCCAAGGCACCTGCACTACTAGCCGACGAAAACACATACCAGCAAATGCAGACAGACCCGACACCACAACTGGGTAACAAGATTCTCTACACATTAAAGAGACTCAAACAGACCGGACAAATCAACAAAACAGACTTCTTAAGAATGAAACCTGAAGGAACTAACACCCCCCGATTCGACGGCCTCCCGAAAGAACACAAATTGGAAGTACCCCTCAGACCCATAGTCTCCCTGCCAGGCACGCCATCACATAGATTAGCCAAGGGGTTACAAAAGATGCTAAAGCACCTCATTGGCAAGTCACCCCACTCAATCCACTCAGCCCAGGAGTTCCTCAATCCCATCAAGGACATAAGGATAGATAACGACGAGACCATGGTTTGACGTTACTGCCCTATTCATATCGATAGACATACCACTAGCAAGGGAAACACTGACGACACTACTAAAACAACAACAAGACGCTAGTGACACCATCTCCACAGACAACATGCTGAAGCTACTGAACCTATGCTTGGCCACCCACTTCACCTTTAACGGCCAAAAATATGAACAGATCAATGGGACACCCATGGGATCACCTGTCTGCGGACGAATAGCTAAAGCGGTGATGCAGAGACTTGAAAGTATGGCCCTTCTGCTAATCCAACCAAAATTATGGATACGCTACGTGGACGACACCTTCGTCCTTATTAAATGGACAAAACCAGAGGAGACACATGAACTAATAAACTACATCTTTGCAGGGATCAGATTCACCAGAGAGGAGGAGAAGAACAAACAGCTCCCATTCCTGGATGTCGTGGTGGAATGCAGGACAAATGGGGAATTCCTATCAAAGTTACACAGGAAAGCCACATATCCTGGCCAAGTACTGCATTTCAACAGCAACCACCTTAACACACACAAACGAAGTTGCGTGAGAATATTATTTAAAGGGGCAACAACACACTGCAGCAGCACAGAGCTACACCAAGAAGAAGAAGAGTATCTCTTCCAGCTATTCAAAGACAATGGATACCCAAAAAACTGGGTACTACATGCCCCAACACACTCATCACGTTACTTTACATCAGGAACACATCTGAACTGACCACAAGACTCCTACAACCACTGGGCATCAGAGTAGCACACAAACCCACATCAACCCTACGCCAACTACTCACCCGAACCAAAGACCCACGATCCACTATGGACAGGACCAATGTCATACACAAAATTCCCTGCAAAGACTGCGACAAACACTACATTGGGCAAACAGGAAGGAAATAAACCACAAGGATACACGAACATCAATTGGCAACAAAAATACACAACCTATACTCCCTCATTTCTATCCACATGGATAAGGAGAACAACCAATTTCATTCGGACAACAACAGGATCCTTGGACAAGCAAAGCAGAGACAAACACAGGAATTCCTAGAAGCCTGGTACTCCACTAAGAAAGCCATCAATAAACACATAGAGTTCGACCCCACATACACTCCACCGCGAAAGAAAACTGGAAGTGAGATAATCCAGCTCAACAGACACCAGAGCTTAAATAACAGGCGGGAAAACACAACAGCGCTTCATCAGAGGCTGCACTGATGATGTTACCCAGCAGGGCAATGAAACGTCTGCAGAACAACAAACCAGCTCGGCGAGTCAACCAACCACAGCATCCACAACCTGAGCTACAAATTTACTCTAAAACCATAGCCACCTTCTTTTCTGATATTGGCGTGGGAGGGGTTGGATATAAAAAGCAACTACACTTCGATCAGAATTTCATCCTGGATCCTGTACCAAATTCAAGCACCATTGCTTGATGTTCACCACCTAAGTCCAGGAATTTAAGGGATATTTTTGCAGCAAGTAGCGTTTTAACTTACGTGACATAGTCAACTTGATAAATGAGAAACAGGCTGCAGAATGACTGTGGTAAACTTCACAAAATACCTTGTCCACTTGATGGCATCATCAGAGAAAATGAAATCTTACATCTTTTTTTAGTCTGTATCATGGAGAATATCCCTGGCCGTCTTACTGCTGTTATGCCTTTCAAAAATATTTATTTGTGGTGCCATCTTGTAAAAATTTTCATAGAAGACTTTACTCAAACAGCAAGAGCAATTAGGAAAAGAAACAGATAATATTTCACGTCCAATACAGCTAGTCATAGCAGGCTGATAATGAATCAATGGGTGCTGGAATTATCAAATAGTTTTTTGCTGCTTTCTGGGTGGGTGGGTAGTGGTGTGTGTGTGTGTGTAGGTGGGAGCAGGGCAGTGATGGAGATGAAACGGGTCTTTCTGAAGGAAAAGTTTTCTTTCTGAACTTGTCTTTTACTCTGCATTCGCCAGCTGCTCTGTGCAACTATACAACTGCACTGGGGAAAAGAAGGTATAACCGGTGAGTGCCATAGCCACGTCCTTTTCTAACATTAGTATGGGTGAAGTTGGATATAAAAAGTGATTGTCAAGAGCAGCTGCGTTTTTGTCTTTACTTCAGATCTCCAGCATCTACAATACTTTGCTTTTATTTTCGAGCAATGAATTAGTTCAATTTTCCCAAAGTTTGGCTCAGTGTGAGTTTTGGTGAAGGAGTGGGGAGTAGTTCATGGAGGGGATTCCCTCCTTAAACCCTAACAAATTTTCTCCTGCAATTTTATTTTGCCTCATCTCTTTATCATTGCAGCACATTTCCATGCTGCCACACCTAAGCTACCTTGCAATCAAAAGAAATGCCCGCCATTGCTTAGTCCTTCCTGTGATCACACCACAAACACTGTATTTAAACTCTAGCTGTGCACTGTTTCCAATGCTACATGCCCTTTGAGTCTGCTTTGCTATTCAATAGGATCACGGCTGGTCTGAAAGCCCGCAACTCCACTTTCCTGCCTATTTTGCCATAACCCTTGATTCACTAACTGATTAAAAATCAGCTTTGAATGCATTTAATGACTCAACATCGCTAGCCCTCTCCAGTACAGAATTTCACAAATTTTGCAACCCTCTGAAAGAAGAAATTACTCCTCCTCACTATGTTAAATGTATGACCCCTTGTTCTGAGGTTGCACCCTTGTGTCCTAGACTCTCCCACAAGGGGAAACAATCTTTCCACATCTACCCTGTTAAGACCCCCACGAATTTTGCATGTTCAACAAGGTCACCTTTTAACATTCAATGATTTTAGCCCCAATCTACACAATCTCTCCTCGTAAGAGAGTCTTTCCATACCTAATGAACCAGTTTTCAGATTTGAGGGGCCCAGAACTGCTCAAAGTATTTCCAACTGCAGTCTGACAGGTGCCTTGTAGAGTTTTAGCAAAATCTCCTTATTTTTATATTCCATTATCTTTAACATAAAGACCAATATTCTGTTCACCTTCCCTACTACGCAGTAAACTTGGATGTTAGCTTTTTGAGATTCCCAATGAGAATGTGAATCCCAATCACTCTGTTCCCTAGCTTTCCAAGTCTTTCTCCATTTAAATAACATTCAATACCTTTATTCTTCCTGTCAAAGCGCATAACCTCACATTTTCCCACATAATATTCCATCTGCCAAGTTTTTGTCCATGTGCTTAGCCACATCAGGGACTTCCCTTACAGTGCAAATAAAAGACTCAAGATACTTTGGCTCACCCTTGCTCAGAACCTGAACACTACAGTCCTCAATGTGTATGCCCCAGCACTGAACGCTACAGACCAGTTCAAAGAAGGATCTTATACTGACTTTGAAGTGCCCCTGTCCCAAGTCCTAATGGGAGACAAGCTGATCGTGCTTGGCAACTTCAATGCCAGGGTTAGAAAAGGCACAGAATTTGGGGGAGATGTCATCATCAGAGAAGGGTTAGGGAAATCCAACAGCAACCCTACCTTGCTCCTGACAAAATGCTGAGAACACGATCTTACCATAATTAATACCATGTTCCATCTGAGGGACAAGTTCAAGGTGTCATGGCTATTCACTCACTACAAGAACAACCTCCTGTTTTATTACGTCATCATCTGAATGAGAAATCAGAAGGATGGGTGCATAACCGACACCCTGACGTGAGCTGATAACTACCAGACAGACCACTACTCAATTCACATCATCAATATCAGTGTAGCCCCAAAGCGGCTTCAGCAACAGAAGCATTGTCTCAAGAAAATCACCACTGAAGCACTCAGAGGCTCTGATAAGAGACCCTTATTCAGCCAGTGCCTCACTGTCAATGACAACTGGTGATACAGAGTGTCCCTAGTGTCTGGTCTGCCCTCAAGGCCTACTTCATCAACAAATACAAGGGACAGGTTAGATGAGAATGAAAGGAGATCCAGGAGCTAGGCATTTCCAAACCCTACACAACAACCCAACTTGAGGACTAGAAAGCGGCTAGCTGAAGGCAAAATCCAGCAAAAAAGGCAATTACTTCTAAAGAACATGTGGTGGGCAGAGTTTGTCTCAATTTGTCTCAATACTTTTGCACAGATGTCCAAGGTCCATGGATGGCAATGAATTCCGGAACTGGAAGTCATTAACAGTGGCCTGTGTTGGAACTCAGAACAGTTGCACATGTCTACAACCTCGCAGCTTAGAAGGAATATTGATGGTGGGTGGAGAGAGTGCAGGAGATCCAACAGCTAGCTAATAACCAAGATGTGTGTAGTTTCTTCAGCGCGGTGAAGAGTACATACACACCATGCATACAAGGTCCCATTCCGCTGCTGGCCACAAAAGGGGAGGTACTGATAAAGGTCAGGATGACAGTTGGTAATGACTGGAAGGTGCACTTTGAAGGTCTCCTTAGGAGACACTCTACCTTCAATGCATGTACTGCCAACTCTTGTAGCATGCTGCACACCACCATCTGAGCATAACACCTCTCAGTGTGAGGTAGAAAAGGCCATACGTCAGCTAAAACCCATCAAGGTGTTGTGAGCAGATACAATCTCTGCCAGAGCATCAAAATATGGTGGGAAAAGCACACTTAGCTAGAAGGAGGAGAGCACTAGGAGCTCTCAGAGATGCTTTTATTGTGACCATCTTCAAAAAAGGTGACAAGTTCGCCTACAGGAACTGCAGAGGAATTTCCCTGCTCTCTGCCTCAAGGAAAGTTATTGCAAGAATCCTCTTCAATCACCTTTTCCTGCAGCTGAAGAGCTCCTTCCAGGGTCACAATGTGGATTTCATCTTCTAAGGTGCACATCAGACATGATCTCACTGTACACAGCTACAGGAGAAATACAGGGAAAAACATGTACAGAGCCCTCCTTGCTCTCACAAATTCCTCTAACACTGCCATGCAGAGTGTACTCCTCCTTTTCAGCTGTTCTGAAAAGTTTGTCACCATCTTGTCGCCTGTTTGTCGCCTGTTCCATAATTTTATACAAGCCTAAGCAATGGATCCAGCACAGACCGAATTCATGACGGGACCAGGATCAGGCAAGGCTGTGTCATCACACTGATGCTCTTCGCTATCTTCCTTGCTGCAATGTTCCCCTTACCCTCAACAAGATCCCTGCTGGCCTTGAGCTAATCTACAGAATAAAGGGAAACTTGTTCAACCTTGGCCATTTGCAGGCCAATACAAGAATGTCTCATCCTCTGTCATTGAACTACAGCAGTTTGGAGACAATGCTCACATCTGCACATACTTGGAGGCTGAACTCCAAGTCAACATGAACACCTTTGCTGAGACATACAACAGCAATGGCCTTACATTAAACATTCATAAAACAAAGGTTCTTTACCAACCCACCACTGCCACATCACATCGCCTAACTGGTTATCAAAAGGTTGCCTGCCTCAACTATCCACTGAGGCAGTGCATTCCTGACCCTCAGAACCCTCTATAGCAGCCAAGTCTGCCCATGTCTCATGAACGAGTGAAAAAAGAACATGACTTAGGTTTGTGACTGCGCTCCCTCCTGAATTTGAATCTAAAATCTCCAGAAATTAGAAATCCTGCAAAGTGGGTAAAATTTGATATTACAGAAGCATATGCAATAATTAACTGTAAACTATAACCTATCGGCAGCACAAGAAGAGCTGCGTAATCTAAGCCAGAGGTGAACCTTCATTAATTATCACATCTTAATGGCTTCCCTAATGTCTGATTTCCACCCCATCTTACCGCGTGCAATTCCCACAACCACTCACCACTCAGTAGATATTTGATCTATCTTGTGTGTGGATCATTTTTGAAAGGCTGTATACCTGGACAAAGAATTGGCAATCCTACTTCACTGGCGACATAATGTCTCAGGAGCCCTAAAGCCAATTTTCTGATGGTATGTAGCCAGTATGGTGGACACTCCATTGCACATCAACAACGACACTTGTTCCAGTTGTTTTATCACCACCTCACAAATTTTATCTATCGTTAGCGACATTCCACTGAACCACCCTTTATAAGTCATTGCTACTCTGTCCTCAATGTCTACAGGACACCTGCAACTCATTGCTGTCCAGTAGAGGAACATCCCACACAGGCAAATAATCAAACAAACACAAATACACATGTGAGCTTTGTATTACTGAAAATAAAAGGCAACACAAACAAAACTAATGGAGTCTGAAGTTTCCTACGCAATGCAAATGACATTTCTGGATCATGATCAAAGATTATTTTCCGGTCAATAATTATATACTGCAGCCAGCCCTCATCTAATGTGAATGGCGTCTTGTCTAGCTTTCGCACCAAACTAAACTGAGCTCTATCATGGTCAATAGTAGCTTTCTCCTCATCAAACTGCTCCTGTTTCCCCAGTTCCTCAGGATTCATCACATCACCTTGTTGCCTGGTCCAATTGTACAGAGCATAGCATGTCAGGATAATGCAACACACTCTGCCTAGCCTATACTGGAGGCGCCCCACCTCTGCTCCCACCAGACCATTCCAAATAACAGAACCACATCTTTAGGTCAATCACCTGCTCCACCACAACCCTGGTAAGATCATGGGCAACATTGATTTTGTGTTCCACTTCAATCATACGATTGCGCAAAGATGTCATAGGCCATGGCTGCAGCCTTGTCCTTATCCCCCAATGACCAGCCTTGTAAGGCATACAGACCATTAAATGCACGAGGCACATGAGAGTGCTTCAGAATGTAGGAGTCATGGCAGCTGCCAGGATACCAGACATTATTAACAGTGAATTTGCGTACTTGAACAGTTCAAGTACCATGCTTGCCACTGTACCCTGACAACATTTGTCACATTTAGATTGCTAAAGTCAAAAGTGCTTTGTAGCACTCAAAGGGTGATTCAGTCATTTTCTTTCTGTTAGTGGATTAAACTTTTATGCAATGTACATGTGTGAAAAACAAAGTATTTCTGAAATACTATGACAAATATAATAAAAACATCAATGGATCTCAGCAGGAAATGATTAAGTCAGATACATGGCAGATTTTCCAAGAAAACTGAAAATGCATCAGGCAAAGTGACAAGGTGATGGTGAATAACATTATTTACAGCATTTATTGTACAACTTGAAAATGCAAGAGTGACAAGATGATTCTGATTAACATTATTTATACTTTTTAATATGCAGCACAAATCCACTTAGTTCTCTTAAATCTGACAGGAATTGTGCAGCCTGGCATGAGCTTAGTGTCATTTCCTTTGAGCAGGCCTAAGTAGCTGTATTTATGAAATACACATACACGTCAACACTGTACTTTTCTGCTGTCATATCTGAAATATCTTTAAAACCTAGAAAAATGCTACTGAAGCTAAATCAGTTGAAAATTGCAAAATTTCAATTGAGAGAATTTTGGTAGCTAAGGGTATTAAAGGACATGGGGTGGGGGTAGATGGACCTCATAAGACGATCAGAAATAGGAACAAGAGTAGGCTGTTCGTCCCTTCAGCCTGCTCCGCCATTCACTAGGATCATGGCTGATCTGACATTTCTCATGTCCACAATCCTGCCCTTTTCCCATAACCCTTCATTCCACAACTGATCAAGAATCTATCCATCTCAGCCTTAAACGTACACAAAGACTCTGCTCCACAGCTCTACAATAAGGAGCTGCAAAAACTGACAACCCTCTGAGAGAAGAAATTCATCCTCGTCTCAGTCTTACATGGGCTCCACTTTACTCTGAGACTATGCCGTCTGGCCTGACTCTCCAGTGAGGGGAAACATCCTTCCAGCATTTACCCTATCAAGTACCTTAAGGATCCTATTTGTTTCAAAGAGATCACTTCTCATTCTTCAATCTCCCCAGTGAGTAGAGACCCAATCTTCATCCGTAAGTATGGTGGCTCAGTGGTTAGCACCGCTGCCTCACAGCATCAGGGACCAGGTTCAATTCCAGCCTCAGGTGACTGTCTGTGTGGAGTTTGCACATTCTCCCTGTGTCTGCATGGGGTTCCTCCAGGTGCTCTGGTTTCCTCCCACAGTCTAAAGATGTGCAGAATGGGTGGATTGGCTATGCTAAATTGCCATAGTGCTTAGGTTTGGTGGGTTAGATATGGGAAATCAGGGGAATGGATCTAGGTGGGATGCTCTTTGGGGGGACAGCATAGATTTGTTGGGCCAAATGGCCTGTTCTCCCCCACTGTAGGGATTCTATGAAGATAATCCCTCCCTACCAGGAATTGTCTGAGTGAACTGTCTCTAATGAAATGGTATATTTCCTTTATCAAGGGGACCAAAACTGCTCATAATATTCCAAATGTGGTCTCACTAGCACCCAGTACAGTAAATTGCATTAAGACTTCTCTACTCTTATACCTCAGCCCTCTTGAAATAAGGGCCAACATTCCATGAACCTTCTTGAATACTTGCTGCACCTGTGTGTTAGCTTTCTCTGTTTCGTGTACAAGTACCCCCAAGTCCCTTTGTGTTGCAGCTTTCTCCAGTGTTTCTCCATTCAAATAATACTTTTTTTTTGTCTTTCTTTCCAAAGTGAGAAATTTTTCATTTATATTACTTTCCATTTGCCAACTTTTTGTCCCACTTAAGCTATCAATATCTCTTTGTAAAATGTTGTATCCCTCTCACAATCTGCCTTGCCTCATTATTTGTTGTTTCGCCACTGTACTTTGAGTCCAGTTTTAAGCCCAAACCCAGTTTGTGAAGACAGTAGATAGGGGGTAAACGTAAAACATGTAGAATCATGACCTGACATTCCTGCAAAACCCAAGCAAGTCCACAACAATGCTGACTCAAGACAAAGAGTTCAACTCTCTGTACTGCTTCTGTGTTGTTTTTAACAATTGAAACTGTTGCTTGACACTACAAAGCGCAGTTACCTTTGTTAAGATGAACTTGTGCACAAATTTTTTATTACAAGTACAATGGAAGATCACTGTGCTGGAATGTTTGAACATTCCATGTGCTTAAATCCATACAACACATGAGTGAGAGGATTCAGGCAATTATTGACCTGCTAGTTTAGCATCTGGCTATATTATTAGAATTTATAATTAAGTGGGGGAGCGGGAGTGGGTACATAGTTAGTTCACCTGGTTGGATGGCAAGCATGTGGTTCAGACTAATGTCAACAGTGTGGGTTTGATTCCTGTACCAGCCAAGATAGACGTGGGACTTGTCTCCTTCCCCTTCTTCTGAAAGTAAAAGGCAATGACAAATCATTACTGATGAAAATGGTCAGGCAAACTGCTCAAGATCAGCAGATAACAAACCAAAGGCCTGTTTTCAGGCACAGCACACTGTGGAACTTATGGGTTGAAGGATACTGACACCTTTCTTCTCTCTTTGTCTGGGTATAAGAGTGTATTTGATTTTCGGTAGTAGAGGAATCGTCACCATTGAGTCTTAACAAGAAGAAGTTATTGTCTTGAAATGTAATGTATTGATAGTAGCAATCAGGTACATATTGCATTAGCCGGTAATATGTATTTGCTAAGACTATTGATAGATGGGAGAATTTTTCGACTTCAAGATCCAGAGCTACATTCCTGATATTCCCACCAAAGACAGAATAGAATAATCAGATTTGGTAGAGGTTAATGCGGTCTCCAACGTTAACCCTTTCAGAACTATTATCTCATACAACATACACAAATGACAAACTTGAAGGCAGAGTAACTGAGCATTTGAAGAGATTTTAACTGATTAGAGAGCCAACATAGATTTTTCTAAATGGTCGATAAAGTCTACCAAATCTAATTTAATTTTTCTGACTAAGTACAGAGAGGAAAATGTCTATGACTGTCATTTATATATACTTTGAGAAGGTATTCAATAATGTCCCATAAAGGACATGTCAGTTAAAATAACAACTCATGGAAATTGACAGGATACTATGTCGGTTTGGAGAATGGTTAAACAGTAGAAGGCAGAGAATGGAGACAATGGACTGCATTTTTCCTGGTCTGTGGAGGCAGCTTTGGAATTATGTGGAATGAATGGTGACTTGGGGCTTTTGGGGTGGGGGGAGAGGGGGACATGAAAATTTTAATGAAATCGCATCCTACTGGTCCACACATTGCTCCCATTTCCATGTTCTTCATCCAAGGGTTGGTTCCTTGCAACGTGTAAGAGACTACATTTTTTCATTTTCGATTGGGGGTCCGAAAATGAGAAAAAAAATGGACATTGCTCTTAAAAGAGAGAGAATATACAAGAATTTGTTTGCAACTTGAAAAATAACAAATGAAGCTAATGGATGCATATGACACAATGTTACTTTTTGGAGACTTTAACTCCAGATAATCTGGTATCAATTGTTGTGGAATCAGGTGACTCCACATAGGAACAACCCTCTGATTGGTAACGCTGCAGTTTACCACAGATCCTGTGAGGGAAATAAAACAGAGCGAAGTGAGGAGACCTCTAGAATTAATTGCATTCATTCTTCTGTATGTAGAGGTTGTTGTCTCCAATTCTCTGTTGAACAGGAAAAACTACATTCAGAGATGCTAAAACCTAATGGCGTCCACAAAAGTCCGGGTTCAACAAAGCAACCAGTGAACTACAGACTGATCGCCACTATGTAGGTAACATCAAGGAATCAAAAAAATTGTGAGACCAATTCATCTGGTTTTGTGACTTGGACTGATGATACACAACTGTGTTCTCATGATTATTTTGTTTCTCTCCGTTCATGATGTTTGTGTTTTGTCTACACTTTTCTTTGTGCATCTAAATTTAAGAGGGGTAAATTTTAAGGCACATAAATTAGAAATCCTATTCTTTTACTGTTCTGGTTAAAGACAAGTGTTATAATAAATAGTGTTTTTTGAACACCTGTACTGAAGGAAGCCGGTGGGGTTTGTTTTTATCCTGCGCGGTAGTCAGTAAGAGTCAAATTGAGATTTTGATCGTTTCATTAAATCTTCCCATTTGTGGAAGGACCAAATCCACATTACCCCATTGAGTAATGCAAGTGCCAGCTACTGACTGTGTGAAACTGATTAGAGTAACTTTTCGGGAAGTCAGTCCTTTTTCTGGTAGTGGATTGAAATTGTCACAGTGATGCACAGGCTCCTTGATGTGCCAGGAGGCCAGAAATGTAGCAAAGACAGCTTCACAGCAGGTGGTCTGGATCCAAAATATTTCGGACCTATATTATATTGTCAGCAGTAAATTGCAATGCTTAAGTTTCTCCAAGCAAAAGACATCCCATTGCATGTTGTCAAGAGTGATTTGCCTGAGCCTGACCATTGATAGTGTGGTAAGTATTATAGACGGGACCATACAATTTCAAAGGGAGATATTGATAGATTAAGCGATGGAAACAGCAGGTAAGTGTGAGAGAAAGACGTAAAATAATAAAGAATGATTCCCGCTAAAAAAGGAACAAGAACAAGCTCCACATTACAGCCTTGGTTCAAACATGGACAAAAGAGCTGAATTCAAGAGGTCCGGTGAGAGTGACAGCCCTTAACATTAAGACTGCATTCGACTGAGTGTGGCATCAAGGACCCTGCGCAAAACTGGAATCAGTCGGAATCAGGGAGCAAACTCTCCTGTGGTGGAGTTATACCTGGCATATTAGAAGGTGGTCGTGGCTGTTGGAGGTTAGTCATCTTAGCTCCAGGACATCTCTGCATCTCTGCACATCCTAGGCCTAACCATCTTCAACTGCTTTATCAATGATCTTCCCTCTATCATAACGTCAGAAGCGAAGACGTTTACTGATGATTACACAATGTTCAGCACAATTCGTGATACTAAAGCAGTCCATGTTCAAATGCAACAAGATCTGGACTATTTTCAAGCTTGGGCTGATAAGTGGAAAATAACATTTGCACAACACAAATGCCAGGCAATGACCATAGGAGACAATCTAACCATTGCCACTTGACATTCAATGGTGTTACCATCATTGAGTCCCCCACATCAGCACTCTAGTGGTTACCATTGACCAGAAACTCAGCCGAACCCAAAACATAAACACAGTGGTTACAAGAGCAGGTCAGGAATACTGTGGTAAGTTACCTCCTGACTCCCCAAAGCCTGTCCACCATCTACAAAAATGCACAAGTCAGGAATGCGTGGGAATTGTCCCCACTTGCCTAGATGGTTGCAGCTCCAACAACTCTCAAGAAGCTGTACACCATCCAGGGCAAAGCAGCCTGTTTGATTGGCACTGTATCCAAGCATTCACTCTCTGCACCAACAATGCTCAGTAGCAACAGCATGTACTACCCATGAAATGTACTGCAGAAATTTACCAAAGAAATTTAGACAATACGTTCCAAACCCACGACCACTTCCATCTAGAAGTACATGGGCAGCAGATACATGGGAACACCACCATCTGCAGATACTCCCCATCCTGACTTGGAAATATATCACAGTTCCTTCACTGTCATCGGGTCAAAATCCTGGAATCCCTCCTCGAGGGTAATGGGGGTCAATCTACAGCACATGACTGTGATGGTTCAGAAGGCAGCTTACCACCACCTCCTCAAGGACACCTGGGATGGGCAATAAATGCTGGTCAGCCAACGACACCCACGTTCCATACGTGAATAAAAAAAGGGCATAGATTTAAAGTGATGTGCAAAAGATGCCAGGGATATGTGAGAATAAAATTTTCACACTGCAAGTGGTTAGGGTATGGAGTACACTACCTGGAAACATATTGAGGCAGGTTCAGTGGAGGCATTCAAGAGAACATTTGGATGAGTCTTTGGATAGAAATGGTGTGCAATAGTATGGAGATAAATGACTTTGGCACTAGATAATGATGCTCATTTGAAGAGCCAGCACAGGCAAAATGGGCCAAATAGTCTCCTCCTGCACCGTAACAATTCAATAACTCTGTGAATAGTAGAGAGCAAAGAAATTTAGGAGCCTGCATACACCCATCCCTTAGGTCAGGTGAAAATAATGATTAGGGCTAATGCAGTAGTAGCCTTTATAAGGTGCACCACATTCACTAACATGTACCACCTGACACAAAAACAATATGTTCCTATTCAAAGGAGCCCAAATGAATGCCCATTTGACACCCACCTGCATGCAAGTAACAATGCTGATTACATCACATCTGGAATACTGTGGCACCTCCCCTGAGATTAATATTCAATCGCTCCCCACCATAATCATGGGATCACCAGAAACCTAACTGATCAAGCCACATAAAAACTATGCTTTCCTAAGTCAGTGTCATTTGCAGAAATCTGTGTCATTTGTGACAGAATATTCTCCATTTGTCTCAAACAGTACAGCTCCAGCAATGCCCAAGAAGATCAGTGCTATCTAGCATAAACAGCTTGTTTAACCAGCACTCTGTTAGCCACCTTAAACATCCACTTCTTCCACCATTGGTGCAACATGACTGCTAATTGTACCATTGCAAGATGTATGACAGCAACTCGCCAAAAATTCTTCATTAGTGTCTCTCAAACCTACATTCTATACCACAAAGGACAGAGGTATCAGGCATATGGAAGCATGATCATCTCTACATTCGCCTTCAAGACACAAACCAAAATGACGAAACGGTATTGCCATTCCTTCTTCATTAGGGGATCAGATGCTGGACACCTGCCTAATAAAATGGTAGGAGTATCTTCATCACATTGACTGCAGCAGTTCCAGAAGGCATAGAGATTGTGCTTAACCCTTTGCAGTTGGATTTGGTACAACAAATCCCAAGAGAGTCTGTTGCCAACTAAGCTACCATGTAATAGTTAAGTCTATTACAAACTGAACCTAAACATTACCTAAATTCCTTCCTTACCTAGAAGTGCTGATTGACAATGTTTCTGTTACTTTATTATAAAGATGCTTAGCAAGCTATAGAGTGCATACGTATACAACTCACAAGTTTTCTGTCTGTTCTAAATATTGTATCCCTTCCTTACTCATTTTCTGTCAATTGTTGACATTTTATACAATTGGCGTTTTCGTGAAGTTGGGAAGGTTGTAAATGACCATTTTAAATTTTTGCCAGAGATATCTAAACCTAATGATTGTGTACTCAGTTTGAAACTCAAGACATTTGCTTCAGGGCTTCCTGTATAATGGGCATGCAGTTGCCATCAACATCACCACCTGTGGCTGCTAAAGCCAGTGGTGCCATTCATACTGTCATGCTAAATTGGCTGGTTTAACACAGAACAGAATTTGAATCGACAACTATCTTCGTCAGTGTGATTCAGTCTCACGTGATTGAGATTTAGATATGATATTTCATGAAAATAGCTTCTACACTGTTGCGAAAAGCATGGAAAAATTGTTTGATTGAAATATGCAATTTATTTCTTGGACAAAAATATGTTAATCAAGACTACTTTCCTGTGAGTCAGTAGGCAATTAAAAATAGATCAAGTAGTCATGTTCATGCTCTTGCCATCAGCAAACATTAGGTGTTGCCATGGCAATACTTGCATGATTGCCCTTAAGCATTCTAGAGCATTTGTAGTGAAAAAGACAAGCTTAGTGACACCATATATTCGACCTGCAATAAGAACTGTATACAGTCATTTTGTTTCACCACCTTGTCTTAAACAGCCAATTGATAAAATATCACTACCATCGTGATGGCTGCTGTTAGCCATTTTAGAATCATCATTGAACCAAAATTCCCATTGATGAATGTGCTTCCTCCACTGAATAAACGGTGGTCAGGGAATCCCAGTTTAGGAAACCATGGTTATCTTCCCCTTCCTCATCTAAATGATTCCTCGCCCCAGCACTTTGCAGGACTGCCATGCTTTTCTCAATGTCCCATCTAGTGGTAAAATAACATGAGGTTTAACAGCCACCAGAAAGCGACCTTTTAAAGGTTTGGTGTCTCTGATCTTCTTCATCATAATCTCACTATACCAATACAAAATATTCCATCACAGGGGGATTTAATGCAAAAATAGCCTAGAGAGCCAGGGAATACAAGCAACTCAGAATTAGACTTTTGAAACACATCATTGTAAAACTAACCATCTCTATGGGTCCAGGAACTGTTCTGTAACAATGAAGTTACAGGGGTGCACCCGCTGTGGCAATGACCCCTGTGGCCACTCCAGAATTGGAACGCTATCACCAGATCAAAATCATTTCTCCACTCAACCTTAAAAGTCCCAACCTCTTTCCAGGCTATACTTTCTTGACCATTTTCAGTGAATGGCAATACCAACATGACAACGTTTTGCTACATTCCACAAGGCACAGGAAGCTGTCCGTTTGGTTATCCAGTCAGTGGGTTTCTGCTCCTCTCCTAGCATCATTGCTCCTCCTCACCTGAGTAGGTTGAATTAATGAATGGCACCTAACCTCTCTCTTTGAATACCTTTGAGTGTGAGTGAGTGTGTGTTTGTGTGTGTGCGCACTGCACATGCGCACGTTGCTTTATTTAATGTTTATTAACTTTGGCATAAATGATGCAGGAATCTACAAAGTATTCTCTTACTCAGAATACTCAGTGCTGACTGATGTTCATTTCAGAAATGTTCTAATGGTTGTACAGGATACTCTCAAAGGGAGCTTGCAGCACAAAATATTAAACATAATGTAATACTACATAAAAACCGAAAGAACTGCGGATAGTGAGGAAGGGTCACAGGACACGAAATGTTAACTCTGTTTTCTCCTTCACAGATGCTGGCAGGCCTGCTGAGCTTTTCCAGCAACTTTGTTTTTGTTCATGTATCACTACCTACTGGATTAATAAGTGGGTATGACATGATAATATAGGATGGTATTAAATCTAAACTTGGACAAAGCCATTGACTTCATTTGCATCTCCTTCTCCAAATTCCAATTTTATATCCTCCAAATAGTCAAAGAGTGGAATCTTACAGGGGCCTGAATGGTGGGCTGTGGTGAGAAATGTGGCAGAATCATATAGTAAGTGCAGCAAGGCCTGTACTGATATCAGGAACAACTCGATTCATCTTTTAGCTATGTTGAGTGTCTAGGTAAGATTCTAGCTAGGCAGCAGCAAACTGTATATAAGGGGAATACTGCTTGTTATTAACTGGTCTCTTAGTATTTCCTCACATAAGCCAGAGATTCCAGGCTCACAGTAATGCTGTACTGTCTTGCTGTTTAGCACAGAAACAAACCCAGGAAGCTTGTTGTGGTTGTTAGCAATCCTCAGTCAAGCCATCAGTCAGATGGTCCTAGTACAGTAAATCAATGGCATTCCAGTACCAGTCCAGGGACTTAGACATGGTCGGTCAGTCGCTTAGGGTGGTCAGAGTCAGGTTCCCCTCCTCATAATGGGTGAGGAGCCAAATGCCACACTAAAATTGGCCTAAATGTTTCCAAATTGCGTTCAGTCAACATTTACCAGGAAAAAGGAAAGGATGCCATGAAATTAATGTTTTAAGAATATTTGAACAGAGTGAAGAGAAAAATCTAGAAAAAGCACAGCAGTTAAACATGACAGTAAGAATTATTTGAGTGTTATAACAATATGAGAGCAATCAAAGAAAGATAATAAAGTCATATTAAAAATTATTATATACACAAAAACAGTCAATATTCTAAACAATTATTTTCTTCAAGTATTTTGAAATAAAGCACAGGCAACATACTGTCCATGAATGAATATAACCAAAGCAAGATCAATTACTTTAATAAAAATGATACAGAAGGCTGACACAAGCAAAAACAGGTCAAAACAAATAAATCACAAGTTGACACTATTCTTCTCAAATTGGTAAAAGAAGAAAATTTATGAGGTGCTAACAATTATGAAGATGTCAATAGATAATGGAAGAGGAAAAAATTGCAACACTACAGAATAAAGGTGGAGACTGGCACTGGATGTATTAGTTTTGCAGGTAGCCAACACAAACAGAATAGGCCAAACAGTTTTCTTCTGTGCTGCAAACACTATATGATTTTATAATTCTATAATTTATAATTCCCTTTCATTCGTTTCTAAAAAAAAACTTTTTTGCCATTGTATTCTTTGTTTTGGTTCGTTTTTATGTTTTCAGATGGCACCAGAGAGTGGCAACACTATACAATACTTTTCACCGTATTTTGTAACAAAATACACATGACAATAAATAAATAAATAAAATCAATAATAGACGAGTAGAGGTAGCAATGGGTTGAAAATAAGAAGCAGGCTATCTATATTCTAACGAATGACAAAATGGTCCACGGCAACTAATAGACCAAGGGTTGAATATTTTGTTTTCTGACTGTGTCAGTTTTGTTGAGTCTCATGGAGAGTTTCTCTCCATGAGTGTGAGCGAGATCTCTGACCGCATCTTAGTTCATCACAGTTCGTATAATAAAAACCAAAATAGAAAACAAAAGAAATCAGATACAAAAACAGAAATTGTGGAAAAGCTCAGCAGGTCTGGCAGCAGCTGCGGCAAGAAATCAGAGTTAATATTTTGGGTCCAGTGACTTTTCCTCAGAACTGATGGTAGTGAGGAAAAAGCTTGTTTATGCAGAAGATAAGGTGGGGAGAGGGGTAAGGGGTAAACGATGGGTGGAGATAGAGCACAAAGAGAGAGAACAACAGACAAAAGTATGGATAACAATCAGCCTGGGAGAATGAATAGCTACTAATGGGGAAATTAGAGAGTTGTGTTAATAGCACACCAAGTGATAACAACCCTGGCGTTTGGGGGTTGAGGTAAGGACATTGGAGAAGGTGCCTCAAGCCCTAAAATTGTTGAACTCAATATGGAGTCCAGAAAGCTGTAGAATTCCCCAGCAGAAAATGAGGTGCTCTTCTTCCAGCTTGCACAGAGCTGCACTGGGTCACTGCAGCAAGCCTGAGACAGAGATGTTGGCCAGAGAACATGGTAGTATGTTGGAAGTGGCAGGCAACTGGACGCTCAGGGTCTTTTTTGCAGACAGAACGTAAGTGTTCTGTGAAATGGTCACCTAGTCTGTATTTTGTTTCCCCAATGTCGAGGAAACCACATTGTGAGCAGCGAATGCAGTGGACTAGATTGAGTGAGGGGCAGGTGAAGCAAAGTATCTTGGGCTCTTTGATACTGAGGATGAAAGAAGTGAACAGGTCAGTGTTAAAATAGTATCAGAGATAAAAGGTACTGCAGATGCTGGAGAATCCGAGATAACAAGGCGTGGGGCTGGATGAACACAGCAGGCCAAGCAGCATCATAGGAGCAGGAAAACTTGACGTTTCGGGCCTAGACCCTTCATCTGATGAAGGGTCTAGGCCTTGTTATAACAGGTAGGTGTTACTCTTTTCTGCGGTTGCAAGGGAAGGTGCCATGGGGCTATGGGATGTGTGGGAGTAAGGTAAAAGTGGACCAAAGTGTCCCAGAGGGAACGGTTTTTGCAGAAGACTGATAGAGGAGGGGAGGGGATTTCATGTCTAGTGGTGACATCCTGCTGGAGGTGACTGAAATGGCGCCTAATAATCCCCTGGATGTGGTTGGGAATGGGATGGTAGGTGAGGTCAAAGGGTATCCTTGCTGTGGTAGGGAACAAGGGGGTGAGGGCTGCCGTATGGGAAATGGGTCGGATTCAGCTGAGAACGCTGTCAACTACACTGCTGAGGAATCCTCAGTTAAGGAAGAAGGCGGACATTTGAGAGGTCTCCTTGTCGAAGATGGCATCACCGGGACAGATGCGATGGAGATGGAGGAAAATGAGGGATTGGAATAGGGTTTTTACAGGAAGAAGGGTCCAGACCCGAAATGTCATAACACATTGAAGAGTGCCTCATTGTGATCCTCCAACATCTGTCCAAGCCGCACCGAACAACCGGTCGAGGCCCGAAACGTCAAGTTTTCCTGCTCCTATGATGCTGCTTGACCTGCTGTGTTCATCCAACCCCACGCTTGTTATCTCAGATTCTCCAGCATCTGCAGTACCTTTTATCCCCGCACCGAACAATGCAGCTTTGGCCCTTCTCGATGATTAACTGTTACTTCCACCAGTGAGAGCCGAGAATACGAGGGTTGGCGGTGAGATGTGTGTGACAATGGCACTGTTGATTGGCTAGAATAAGGCACGAGGGCGGGGTAAGCCTAGACTTCCGGCTCGGTGAGGATGGCCTTTGCACATCCGTCAATGAGGGCCCCGGAGGGGCGGGGCCTGTCCGCTGTTTGTAAACACAGGTGTCGCGAGTTGTGTTTGTCCGCGCGTTCTAACCGCAACCGCCGAGCAACTGCCGTGGCGCGAGGGACAGTGGGTACATGTAGATACCCAGTTCATCCTAAAGTGGGGTGGGAGGGGGTTTGGAAAGGAGGAGGCAACAGGAGGTGCCTCCAGCAAAAGGAAAGATGCCGTTCTTAGGACAGGACTGGCGATCTCCGGGAGGGTATTGGGTGAAATCTGAGGACGGCTGGAAACGCTTCGAGTTTTACCGAGACGACGACGAGGAGGAGGAGGAGGACAGTGAGAGCAGCAGCAACCGGCGCCAACTGGAGATCGGACAGTGAGTGCTCAGCAAACTGGGGATTGACCTTCCTTCCGTAAACACTGGTGGTAAACATTCTTTACCCCGCAACACTAGGGGCGTTAGCTTAAAGTTGTGCTTCTGTAAATAAATGCTTCCATGTCTTTTGTTTATGTCATTTTTATTTTGTTTTGAATTCGTCTTCTGTTTTTCCCTCTTTGTTTGGTTTGATTTTCGCCTTCTTTGGTATTATGGCTTATTGCTGTGTCCTGGTCTATGCTTGTAATCTTCAAACTGGTGATGTTTCCAGCGTCCTGTGGCCCTTGGGCAGGGTGAGGAGTGTACGATGTGATTTTAGGAGCTGATCTGGATCACCAGCTTACCATCATGGCGCATGTCTTAACTTTCGCTGTAACTACTCACAGATGTCAACAGAGACATGGTACCAACTTGAGAGCTGGTAGAATTTGCTTTTTTGCAGCACTTAAAGGAGACAACAGAGATAACTCCAAAAACTTTGTTGCACTTTTGATACAAAGCTGCATCCTTGGTAGAGCTGTCCTGCACCTTTAATAGGTTCGACGTAAGAGTGGGCAAAACGGTGGGGGCGTCCCCTTATGAAGAACTTGAGGCTTGGTCAGCAGTTTTGATGGAGGTGCCACTGAATTGCTTTCAGTTACAGATGTTGGGATCTTGGTGTTTTCTGTTGCAATGCTTCTGCCAAGTGGTGCATAATTCAAGATTCATTGGCAGAACATTGTAATGATCAGCAGGGGGTTTCCTTGCCTCTGTTTAACCTGATGTTGTGGGACTTCATGGGATCCAGACTCTTATGTAAATTCCCAGAGCTACTCCATTCCAACTGTTTACCACCGCTGCTAGCCAGTGGTCTGTCTTGTTAATGGTACAGGTTGTACCAAGGGCCAGCGACGATGAATCCGGACAGTAACTGATGGATTCTGTGGATAGGGGCGGCTGCAGTACGGAACATTGTCAGAGAAAGCTATATATGGAAATCCGTTCTAGCACCAGTGGCATTTGCGACGGGAAACATTACATGGTCCAGTAGCACTGTGGCAGTGAAGATTACTGAGTCACTTCGTGAATATCTCTCGTACTGTTACAGTGGAATTGATGCATCAAGTGCATATATGTGTAGTCTCAAGCTTGCACCTCCTGTTTGACTGGAAAAGAGCAACTCCTAAGATTCTAGCTGAATTTCTCACGTACACTGATTCTTGATCTGTAGGAGCAAGCGTTGTTAATGGTGGTGGCAGGGGGTGTTGGTTGATGCATTGGGTACAAGGTGGCTGAGGATCTTTGGTTTTCTCTGGAATCTGGTTAAAGTCACCATCTGTGGGCCTAAAATATGCAAACTAAAGGGTGTTGGGAGTTCTGGGTATGTACTGGTGGCCCTAGTACAAGATCAGTGTTCTTTGAAATAGAAATGACCACCATTGGATATGACCATTAACTTTCAGAAGAGAGTTTAGCTATTTTAAAACCTGCATTTTCATTTACTGTGAGTCAGTTTTTAGTGACCTGCTTTTGTAATATGGTCACGTCAAAAATTAGTTATTATTTTGAAGCAAAGGGCTGTTGTTTTCAAAATAGAACACAACTGATGGAGACAAGCAATAGAAACTTGGACGGTTAACCATGTGAGATTTTGTAGTCAATTATAAATTTCATTTTACTGTTTACCTGCAGATTTGAGCATTGAGAGGAATATTCCATATTTGGTAATAATGCTGAGCTGTCAAAGTAGTTTAAGAAATTTCATTCGTTTATCAAGAAAAGAATGTGGATTAGGTACTTGGGAGTTTATTATTTTGGACTTCCTAGTCCCATCACCCAGGTTTGGAAATGTTTTTTCAATCCTCCCTCATTTCTGAATCAAAATCCTGAAACGCCGTACCTAACAGTGCCGTGACTGTAATGACACTACGTAGTCAGCAACAAACTCACCACCTGCAATTTCCAAGGGCATTTAGAGATGTAAAGTAAATACTGGCCTTGCCAGTAATCCCTGCATCCTACAATTTTTTTTAAAAACGGAGATGAAAAATTTACCCTCTAGTGCAAGTTTAAAACAAGCTTTTCCTAAACAATTGAACTACTGTAAGATTCTATCTTTGGATGTCCTTTAAACCAGATTAGACACAAGCTATTTATTTTAGAAGTGCAAATGCCAAATATTTGAATTAACAAATTTGTATTTGTAAGCTGAACTGAAGTTTTAAAACTGTCTTTTTAGTATATTGTCTCAATAGTTTTCAAAACCTTCAAAAGCTAAAAAGTGATTGCAGGGTGTAAGTTTGTGGTTAGTGCTTCTACATTTCCAAAAGGGAAGTTGGGCTTTCCTTTTTAGGGCTTGGAGGAATTTTTTATGGTTGACACTCTATCCAAGGAGAGTATACACCAAAGACAGACAAACTTTTTTTTGTAGTTGTTCATTAATAGCTACTTCTCGTTACTGTTACATCAGTATTGGTGAGAACTCCAATGGAACATTTCGTCTGACCAACTGTTAAGTGGGGCTTGCCTTTGTTGTATGGATATGAGTTTGACTTCTTGGACAGTGTTCATTTAGTACAGTTTTCTCTCAGTATTCATTGTGGATGTTCTGATGAGCATAATTTCTTTACTGACATATCACTGAACCATTAAAGTTAAACCACAAGAAATTCTTCAACATACGTTGATTGCACATGTTGTTCCAGGAAGACTTGAGAATTTTAGTCGATATTGGCTGGGTCTTCCAATTCCATTCCGTAATGAAGACATTTTGGAATTTAGGAATATTGCAGAGTAGATTTGTAGCTTGGGTTGTGGATGTTGTGATTGGTTGGCTCGCCGAGCTGGTTCGTTGTTCTGCAGATGTTTCATTACCCTGCTGGGTAACATGATCAGTGCAGCCTCTGATGAAGCGCTGTTGTGTTTCCCCACCTTTTATTTAAACTCTGGTGAGTGTTGAGCTGGATTACCTCAATTCCGGTTTTCCTTCGCAAAGGAGTTTATGTGGGATCTAGCTCTATGTGTATATTCGTGGCTTTCTTTGTGGAGTACCAGGCTTCTAGGAATTCCCGTGCTTATCTCTGCTTGCCTGTCCCAGGATCTTGGTGTTGTCCAATCAAGTTGGTGGTTTTCCTTATCCCTGTGGATGGAGATGAGTGAACGTTGGCCGTGTCTTTTTGTTGCTGTTTGATGTTCATGTACTCTTGTGGTTAACTTCCTTCCAGTTTGCCCAATGTAGTGTTTGTTGCAGTCTTTGCAGGGAATCTTGCATATGACTTTGGTCCTGTCCATAGTAGATAGTGGGTCTTTAGTCCGGGTGAGCAGTTGGCGTAGGGTTGATGTGGGTTTGTGTGCTACTCTGATGCCCAGTGGTTGTAGGAGCCTTGTGGTCAGCTCAGATGTGTTCCTGATGTAAAGTAGTGTGGTGAGTGTATCGGGGCGTAAAGTATCTTCCTGTTGTCGTGCGTGTGATAGGCATCTTCTGACCCAGTTTTTTGGGTATCCATTGTCTTTGAATACTTGGAAGAGGTACTCCTCTTCTTCTTGGCGTAGCTCTGTGCTACTGCAGTGTTTTGCCAGTTTAAATAATGTTCTCACGCAACAACTTCGTTTGTGTGTTAGGGTGGTTGCTGTTGATTCTACGGGAGGCCGTAGAATTGGGAGATGTTAGTTCCTTCAGGATGGGACTACCTCTCCAAGGCACATGCACTACTAGCTGACGAAAACACATACCAGCAAGTGCAGACAGACCCGACACCACAACTGGGTAACAAGATTCTCTACACACTAAAGAGACTCAAACAGACCGGACAAATCAACAAAACAGACTTCTTAAGAATGAAACCTGAAGGAACTAACACCCCCCGATTCGGCGGCCTCCCGAAAGAACACAAACTGGAAGTACCCCTCAGACCCATAGTCTCCCTGCCAGGCACGCCATCACATAGATTAGCCAAGGAGTTACAAAAGATGCTAAAGCACCTCATTGGCAATTCACCCCACTCAATCCACTCAATCCACTCAGCCCAGGAGTTCCTCAATCCCATCAAGGACATAAGGATAGATAACGACGAGACCATGGTTTGACGTTACTGCCCTATTCATATCGATAGACATACCACTAGCAAGGGAAACACTGACGACACTACTAAAACAACAACAAGACGCTAGTGACACCATCTCCACAGACAACATGCTGAAGCCACTGAACCCATGCTTGGCCACCCACTTCACCTTTAACGGCCAAAAATATGAACAGATCAGTGGGACACCCATGGGATCACCTGTCTGCGGACGAATAGCTAAAGCGGTGATGCAGAGACTTGAAAGTATGGCTCTTCCGCTAATCCAACCAAAACCATGGATACGCTACATGGATGACACCTTCGTCCTTATTAAATGGACAAAACTAGAGGAGACACATGAACTAATAAACAACACCCTTGCTGGGATCAGATTCACCCGAGAAGAGGAGAAGAACAAACAGCTCCCATTCCTGGACGTCATGGTGGAATGCAGGACAAATGGGGAATTCCTAACAAAGGTACACCAGAAAGCCACACACAGTTACTGAATTTCAACAGCAACCACTCTAACACACACAAACACAGTTGCGTGAGAACATTATTTAAACTGGCAAAACACTGCAGCTACACCAAGAAGAAGAGGAGTACCTCTTCCAAGTATTCAAACACAAAGATACCCAAAAAACTGGGTCAGAAATGCCTATCACATGCATGACAACAAGAAGATACTATATACCCCGAGACACTTACCACGCTACTTTACATCAGGAACACATCTGAACTGACCACAAGACTCCTACAACCACTGGGCCTCAGAGTAGCCCACAAACCCACACACACATCGGCCTTACGCCAACTGCTCACCCGGACCAAAGACCCACTATCCACTATGGACAGGACCAATGTCATGTACAAGATTCCTTGCAAAGACTGCAACAAACACTATTGGGCAAACAGGAAGGAAGTTAACCACAAGGGTTACGTGAACATCAATTGGCAACAAAAAGGCATGACTAATACTCATTCGTCTCCATCCAAGTGGATAAGGAGAGCCACCAATTCGATTGGGACAACACCAAGATCCTGGGACAGGCAAAGCAGAGATAAATACGGGAATTCCTAGAAGCCTGGTCCTCCACAAAGAAAGCCATCAATATACACATAGAGCTAGACCCCACATAAACTCCATTGTGAAGGAAAACCAGACGTGAGGTAATCCAGCTCAATGGACACCAGAGTTTAAATAACAGGTGGGGAAACACAACAGCGCTTCATCAGAGGCTGCACTGATGATGTTACGCAGCAGAGTAATGAAATGTCTGTGGAACAACGAACCAGCTCGGCGAGCCAACCAACCACAATAGGAATATTGCACTCGTGTGTTTTTGGGGAAGCTATTAATAGAAGAGCAGATGAATATCTCCCTCACTGCTTAGATGGAAATTGAATCACGGGTATTTTGACTGGACTGCAGATTCTCTGCAAATAAAAAGACTCAAATTTGAATCTGAGATAATAAGGTGCAGAGCTGGATGAACACAGCAAGCCCAGCAGCATCAGAGGAGCAGGAAAGATGGCGTTTCGGGCCTGGACCCTTCTTCAGAAATCTGAAGGGTCTAGGCCCGAAATGTCATCTTTCCTGCTCCTCTGATGCTGCTGGGCCTGCTGTGTTCATCCAGCTCTGCACCTTATTATCTCAGATTCTCCAGCATCTGCAGTTCCTACTATCTCTGATCAAATTTCAATCACTTTGGTTATCTCTATTAACTGCCACAAATAAAACTCCATCCTACTCGAACAAGAATAAGAATGCTGCATTAAATACATGGCCTGTTTGTGCAGAAGAAATAGGGTTTTATCTTTTCTCTTCTAATTTTAAATTTTGTCAACCAGATGTAAATTGAAGCTAACTAAGGTTGCTGTAAAAGGAGCTTTGTGGTACTGTGGGAATTTAGTTGATATGAGCCCATGCTTTTTCTGGTTTGTAGGAGCTTAAAATGTTAAACTGCTTGGTAACTAACACCTGCCCAAGATTTGAATCCTACCTGGAGCAAGTTAATTTTGGAAGCATTTCCTTTACTTGGACAAAAGAAATGTCTCTATGAACAGGTGACATGGTGGTTCAGTGGTTAGCACTGCCGCCTCGCAGCGTCAGGGACTCTGGTTCGATTCCACCCTCAGGCGACTGTCTGTGTGGAGTTTGCCCTTTCTCACCGTGTCTGCATGGGTTTTCTCCGGGTGCTCCGGTTTCCTCCCCTGTCCAAAAATGTGAAGGTTAGGTGGATCGACCATACTGAATTGCCCAAAATGCAGGGTTAAAGGGATTAAAGTTACCTGGGGTGGGTGGATGTTCTTCTGAGGGTCATTGCTGACTCGATGGGCTGAATAATCTGCTTCTGAATTGTCGGGGTTCTGTGATCTAGTAACTGCTCTTCATCAGATGAACCCTCTTGTTGTCATTAAGCAAAACAAAATCTCTTATTGTACTAAATAACACCCTGTTTTAGGTGAATAGCAAATTTTGCTTCCTTGTGTCCATGGTGACACACAATCTAACTCTTAATGCAAAACTTGTTGCCACACGTAGGGAAAGCAAATACCACCTTCAGGTGCTTCACAAAATGTGCATGGAATAACATCAGTAGAACGGAATAGCCTTTATTGTCACTTGCGCTTGAATGAGTACAGTGCAAAGTTAGTACACGTTTTTAAAAAAACATTATTATAGTGTAAAAGAAAATAGATTAGCATGGAAACAGTTAAAAAAGTCCAGAATAGTAATAAGTAAGTACTTAAGTTCCAGTCTGTGCCTGTCAGCCCCAGAGCATGAGGCCATGCAGCCTCAATATGCCGGCCCCCATTCAGCGTGAGACCCGGCCCCTTGCTTCGCCTTGCCACGGGACTTGGACCTGCAGTGGGACCCAGCCCACGCTTTCCTCGCTCTGCCCTGCCCCACCCCAGGCTCGGTCCACTTCCCGACTCCAGTCTCCAGGTAGGGCAGGAGTGGCGGTGAGGGCTGGTGGGGGGAAGAAAAGAAAAGCTGCAAAGAGGAGAAAATTAAAAAGAAAAGGGGCATGGAATGGCAAGCAGAGGAGTTTCGACTGGAGTGTCCTACTCTGCTGCCATCTTGAATACAGATGAGTGTCCTATACACTGGGGACACGAAGTGTAGACTGGGTGACTGCTTCACAGAACAGTTGCATTCTGTCCACAGAAAAGACCCTGAACTTCTAGTTGCCTGCCACTTCAACACATCACCCTGTTCCCTGGCTAACATTTTCTGACTCGGGCTGGCTGCAGTGTTCCAGCAAAGCTCAGCACAGTTGAAAGAGCAGCATCTCATTTTCAGCTTGGGGACCCTGCAGCCTTCCAGCTAACGCTTAGGACAAAATGCTAGGTTTTGAGGATTCTATTCTGAAAACTTTGATGTCCAGACATGAAATATGGGTGACTTATAGCTATCAAGAAAATAAGCCCAATTTTCACATTTGCTGTCTGAGGTGCATGCAGGGCAATTCACAAATGTGACAGTCCTCTCAAAGGCACTTTTTCCAAGTACGCGGACGCACCTAAAGCAGAAGTAGAATTGCTGGCTTGGGCACGTGTTTTCAGAATGAAAAGCTGTTGCATACTTAAGAATTTTTTTTTCTTATTGGTGAAATAGCTGGAGACAGACTGTCAATATAGTGCCCAAAACTCTGCTGTTCAGGACCTTCACATCATGCTTGCAAGCATCCTTGAAGCAATGAGGAACTTCAATTACTTCGGAAAACTAGATAAACTGAGATTTCTTTCAGTGGATTACAAGAGATTTAGAGGGGTATTTTAATACAGGTCTTGGGTGGTGGAGAAAGGTATTCTGATCGTCATTAAGGGGAAACTGTTACATGTAGCAGAGGGCACTAATTTAAGGTAATTGAATATACAACCAGAGGCATAATAAAGAATGTTTTCATACCAGTTGTGATGTGGAATGCACTGTCTAAAGGGAGGGTGGAAACAGTTGATAATCCCTTTCAAGAGAAAACTGGGTACCTACTTTTTTGTTTAGGTGGCAGGAGAGAAAATTTCATGGCCGTGGAGAAAGCATAACCAGCTCTGGACTCTTAAGTCAGAGCTGACATGCATAATAGGGTTGGATGTCCTCCTCCTGCACATAATCACTTGATAAGAGTCCAGAGATCAGAGCCTTGGTAATCTTCTTATCACCTAAATCTACACATTTGTCAAGATCAGATTCTGGTCATTTCATCAAGAGTATCAGAGCATCTCTGAGTAGTGGTACATTTCACGGTAGAATGGTGAGGAGAAAATTCTTTGGATCAGTCTACCACATACATGAATGTGTGTGAATTAATTCCATCTTGTCTTAATTTATGCTACTTAATTCAGATTTCCTAATTTGAATTTTGTAAGTGTAAAGATGTGAATATTTGCTTAAGACTTAATTTCAAATCACCTCACTTTAAGTTGTTTGAACTTAGCATTATCAAGTAGGCTGTATTCATTGCTTTTTGCATTTAATGTCAAATATACACAAGTTTAAATTTATCATTGAACTAGTGGTATTTGTTTCATGTACAGCAATTTTGATGAGATGCTGTACCATTCATAAGTGATACAGTTAAAGCTCATTTATGCCACCGTATCCGCAGTAAATTGCATGTGTTTCTCCCTTCGTTATTTAACAGATATTAAAGGAAAAAGTCCAGTTGTTGCTTTCTGCAAACCACCCAGTACTTTTTTTTTCCCAAGCATTGATCATTATGTTTGAGTGGGTTAGTCATTGAATAGCTTGTATTTTTTAGGGTCCTATCTTTACCTATTTTCAATATGGAAAACTCTTAATTTTGCCAGTCTGTCCTAAGATCAGAAACATTTAATGCCAGAAATTAGCTGCATGGTCCTCCTCTGCACTACTTGAGTGTTTTGCTTTTATGATGGTATAAAATAGAACAGAGTTCAACATGCAGTCTGATTCGGTCACAATATAATTAATCATCACATTTTCTAAATTGTACTGAACTGTCTTGGCATTATGTATCCTAATTGTTTTGTTTATTGTTATTCCAGTGCTAGGTTCTGAATCAATAATCGCACACTTCTGTTCCACTATTAGTTATTGCTAGTATTTGTGATTGTTGTCTATTGTTTGTTCTGCCACTGCGTAATACCTTGTACTTACTTGTATCACTAGTATTGATCTGCAATTATTTTTCCTACTTTGCATTTGATTTGCTTAGATTTGAAGAACTCAGTTCTTCACTTTTGGCTTCTTTTTCAATAGATGTTTGTCAGTGCCAGTGTGAGTTCGCACATGAGTAAATGCTGCAATGTAAACTTAAGCGAATACATTTTAGACACATAGAATACACATGGGGTTGTAAAGCACATAAAAGCATTGCTGAATACCAAATAAAAACTGAATGAACTGTGGATGCTGTAAATTAAAAAAACAAAATTGCTGGAAAAACTCAGCAGGTCCTGCAGTATATGTGGAGAGAAATGAGAGTTAACGTTTCGGGTCGAGTGACCCTTCCTCAGTTGAGGAGCAGACTGCATGTTGCTGAATACCATCCTGTTTTTGTTAATTATTTTTACGTAGGAAAAGCAAAATGGTTTGGTATCTGTCTGGACCACACATACATCCATGTTATAATTGCATGCCACTTCAGTCCATGATTACTCACTAAGGGCGTGTCTGCAGGAAATCCCCAAAATAAATAATTATTAAATCTAAATATTTTTGCTTGGTAATCATTCATATAATAAACCAAATGAGGCATTCACCACAGCTGATCTTTGCTACTATATTTTATGCATATCATTTAAAATGTATTAATTGTTTACATTGTACTTGACAATTTCAGTGTGACGTTATCAGAGTATAATATCATTGGAACTATAGCGTGCATGCATATCAAATTATTAAATTACCAGTGAAAAATCTGCAGTACCAATAGAATAAAATAAGTTTTTTTTTAAAATTCTTCGTGTCCCTATTTTCATCATCTATAATATGTAATTCTTTAAGAGCTATGAGCCCTCTTTGAATATAGTTTCCTTACAAGCTCTTATTAACACAGCAGATCTTAAAATTATTTATTCACATGAAACTTTTGCAAAAAAAAGTCACATTTATACTATATCACGTTATTTATATAAAGTATTTTGAACTTCTTTCTCTTCAATAGATTGCAGGAAGAGAGCCAGGAAAATAGAATTATTGGGGAAGACTGTGAGGTGATAGTGAAAAAGAGGAAGAAAGACCACTTCAATAACAACACAAAGACTCAATGTAAGGTTTTTAATAGCCACTTACTTTGAAGTGAACAGAACAGTGAACATTGCAAGCTTTGGAGCTCCAAATTATTTGAGCTTTTCAACTATGTCTAAACTTACAAATGGTTATCCGTGTGTAAATTGGGTATATTAATCAAAATTATTCAACACAGAATAGTTTGAAATTAATGCCTGATTAATTCAGTACCAAACCGCTGATTTTTTTTTTTTGTTTTAAAAATGTATGCACATCCATTCTGACTATAGACAACAGAATACTTTTCTTCACTGCAGGATTTCTTTTTTCTGATTTCTTTTTCAAAAAAAACCTAAATTACTTTTTCAAATGTACAAGTAAAGTCGCCATAGTTCCATCAGCCCATCGGGCTGCTCTCTCGTTACAGATAGATAGCTAGTGGTGGTTTAGCCTGAGAGTCACCTTGCCTCGGGCGAGCGAGGAGAGGTTGAGAAGGAGAGTTCTTCATGGTAACCTCAGCCGGTGCCTGAATTGAAACCACACTGTTATCATTACTCTGCATTGCAAACCAGCTGTCCCGCCAACTGAGCTCACTAACTCCTGTTCTGTTTGAAATATACATCATATAGCAAGTTATTAAAACTGTTTTCTGTTTTGAGATACTCAAACATTATCTGTTTTGTATGGGAGGAAATTCTGGAATGTAATTGCTCAGAATGCTTGTTCCTGTTAAAGGACCCTCTACTTCAAAGTATAATATGTCCAACTGTCTGCCTCCAGAATCGTCTGAGGAGAGCACCCATCTCCAAGAATGAGCTTAATTTAGCAACAACTTTTTAACTTAGTCATGTAAAACAAGAATACACTCCTGGTAATGTGTAGTAAATATTTGCTAGGCTATTACTAGATCCATAACAAAAACCATAACGTTCATAATCATCCATACACCCAAACAATTTTGAAGTTTCTTTTCCCTTTTTAGGGAAGCATTTGAGAAATTTTGACAATAGAAAACGTCACGCTAATAACAGAAGCAGTAGAACATGGGGTTAAATTGGACAGTTGTGCTGTGCAGTTAACTACCATCTGTTTACTGTAATGCTAGAAGTGTGGCAAATTCAGGCTGCCTTTGGGTTTAAATGATTCCGGGGGGCAAGTAAGTGCTCGCCATGCTGTTCGTTGACTGTACTCAGTAGCAGGGGTCTCTTAATATGAGTATGAAGTGTTACATGAAGGCATAAAAGCAGAAAATATTCTGACAGTACCTAGAGAAAGGGAGATTGTTAAGTTTCAACCTTTGTCAGAACTGAAAAAAGCTAGATATGTAACCAGTTTTAAGCAATACAGAGGGAAGAGAAAGAATAAGAAGTGATTGGAGAATGTACGTGATAAGAGAGGTTAAAAGGGATGCTAGTGTGAGGCAAAAGGAGGGGGTCAAGAAACGTAGGAGACATTGTAAGGACACCAGTAGAATCATCACCAAAAGTTCAATTTTCATCAGTTGTGTGGAACATCCTTTGTTTCTAATTTTTTTTCTTGATCCAGGCCCACTCTCTTCATTTTTTGTTATTGGCTGTATTGCCTATTCTTTTTCCCAATAGAAAATTTACTCTGTATTTGTGGTGTGCCACAAGGATCAGTGCAGGGTCCACCGCTTTTTGTCATTTATATAAATGATTTGGATGTCAACATAAGAGGTATGGTTAGTAAGTTTACAGATAAGACCAAAATTGGTGGTGCAGTGGACAGTAAAGAAGGTCTCCTCGGAGCACAATGGGATCATGATCAGATGGGCCGAGGAGTAGCAGATGGAGTTTAATTTAGATAAATGTGAGGTGCTGCATTTTGGAAAGGCAAGACTTAGACACTTACTGGTATGGTCCTGGGGAGCGTTGCCAGACAGAGAGACCTTGGGATGCATATTTGTAGTTCCTTGAAAGTGGAGTCCCAGGTAGACAGGATAGTAGAGAAGGCATTCTGTATGCTTGTCTTTATTGGTCATTGCATTGAGTAAGGGAGTTGGAAGGTCATGTTGCGACTTTACAGGACATCGGTGAGGCCAATTTTGGAATAGTGGGTTCAGTTCCAGTCTCCCTGCTATAGAATAATGTTGAATGGTTTCGGAAAAGATTTACAAGGATGTTGCCAGGGTTGGAGGGTTTGAGCAATAGGGAGACGTTGGATCGGCTGAGGCTATTTTCCCTGGAGTGTCGGAGGCTGAGGGGTGACCTCAATGGAAGTTTATAAAATATGAGGGGCATGGAAAGAGTGAATAGCCAAAGTCTTTTCCCCAGGGTAGTGGAGTCGAAAACTTGAGGACATAGGTTTAAGGTGAGAGGGGTAAGATTTAAAAGGTACCTAAAGGGCAACGTTTGCATGCAAAGGGTGATGCTTTTATGGAATGAGCTGCCAGAAGAAGTGGTGGAGGCTAGTACAATTACAACATTTAAAAGGCATCTGGATGGGTATATGAGTAGGAAAGGTTTAGAAGGATATGGCCAGATGCTGGCAAATGGGACTAGATTAGTTTAGGATATCTGGTCAGCATGGACGAGTTGGACTGAAGGGTCTGTTTCCACACTGTACAGCTCTATGACTCCATGCTCATAATTTCACGTGCTGTATCTCTTGCCTCTTTGCTTCCTTGACTTTTTATATCCCTATTTCTGGGGATTGGATATGTGCCATCGCCTTTGTCACCCCACTCACTCTTATAACTATTACTAACTATATTTCCTCTTGTCCCTTTTCCTGTAATGACTGTCTTCTATTTGTGCCCCCCTCCATTCAAATTGTGTTAGTGCCCTTGCTATTTCCTGCCTGCCACTAGGAAAGCACTTTTTTTAAGTGCCTCTTCCCTGTTGCTTTGCTTCATCTGATGTTCCAGTAATGTACAAAGACAACCTTTTTTTTGTATGTTCATTCTCTTGAATTCCTTTCTAAGTATACATCAGTGCACTTTCTGATAACTTCTCTTGTATCCTCTGAAGAAGTATGATGCAGTTGTTAGAGGAAAGGTTAGAAGTTGCTGAATGGATAGTTGTGTTTAAGGTAACTAGTATTGCTCAGGAGTTATTTGACAGAGGCAAGGCAGCAAAGCATGCTAGAATTTATTATCTCTTCTTGTTCCACCAGTCTAGTGTCACATATTTCCTATTTCCTAATTCCTGCTCTCATCTGACAGATGGCTACAAAGGTTGTTTGCTCGTAGTGGTCAAGGATGCATGCCACAGATCTTGATAGCTGCTCTACTGACTGTCTTGTCTTGTGCTCTTCAAGTTCTCCAGGAACAGAGCATTTCTGAGGTCATAGTGTTCTCATTTGTAGGTCTGAAGTGTGGATCTAAAGTATATAGATTCTGCACTGGGTTATTTCATGAATGAGTAAACCTTGTCACAGTATTCTTCATGTCTTGTCAGTGTTGTATACATTGCAGCTAGCACAGAGGAATATCTTAGAATGAAGGAATAGTGACAACTGCCATTCATCTGTGTGATGCATCTTGCGACTGGTGTGCAACGACATGCATTCAGGAAAATGACTGAAGTCGCGAAGCATGTGCAAAGTATTGCGTGCATGCTCATAACACCCTGCACCACAGGGAAACCTTTGAAAACTTGTCTCTTGCTCTACTTTCTGCTTCTGTTTCTAACAGTCTCCTCTGATCTACTTTGTGCATCAGTATAGTTTGAGTTAAAAGGCATTGCTTATATATCTAGCACTAACCTGGAAGGAGTCTGACACACCACCAGTTAAGAGCTGTAATGACTTGACGGCCGTGGGCACTTCAATCGTTGCCATCTCCAACATTATCCTATTGTGATGAAAGCAGTAGGTAGATTTCAGTCACTAATTTTTTTTTAAATTGAAGTGCACGTGTCTTGTATGTGGGTCATTGCTGAAGCTTAACTAAGAAACGTTCACCCCGGAGATCCTCTGATATTTTTTCCCCCAGAGAGCCCCATCTCACATCTTCTGTTTTCTGGTATTCTGGTTTTTGCTGTGGATGTTTCTCGTTATTCTCAGTCATGCCCAGTTTCAAAACGATGACACCCAATCCAACTATGACTGAAAAGCAATTTTTTTTCAGCGTAAGCCTTTAAGATTACCAAAGAAGTAGTTAAGCACCAATCAAATCTCTCCCTGTAGACTCTTGAAGTGTTGTACAAATATAATTCTAAAAACACAAATGCATCAACAATTAGTTGGAATAATCTAAAACTAACTTTTGTAAGTAGTTCATTGCCCCTTTCACATTGTGCTGTTCAGATAGGTCCTTCATGCTACTTAACCTGTTCAGTTGCAAACTTAACAGTATCAATTGGCTGCTGTTGGGAGAAGTCACTGATTGCAATGCCAGCCAGAAAAATAGGAATGTGCAACTTTTTTTTGAATTGTTTGCTTGGAGTCACTAATTTCTGATCAGATCCATGACTGTCCTTGTCATGGGTATTGCCACTGGCAATTAAACTTTGTTTAACCAAGATACCATCTTGTGTTAAAGGTGGGCTAAATGCAGTTCAGTAACCCATCTCGGCCACACATAAGGCTCTTCAAAATGTTTAAAATATCCATGGAAAATCACTTTTTTTTGCTGCAAGGAAGGTAAAGAAGTGTGATTACAGCAGTTGATACTTTTGATGGTTCACCACACTTCATAAGTCAGTGAAAGACTTGGACCTGGCTGTAACTGATGCAAGAAACTTGTTAGATGGGTGTAGAAATTCACAATTTTATTTTGTTGTGGGCCTTGACGTTTGTAAGAAAAATTCTTCTGTGTGATAGGTAATCTGTTGAGTACATAGGAGAAGCAGGGATTCAACTGTTGGGTTACTACATTGAGATTTAAAAGTGGGTTCCAACCCATGCTGGAATATATATGTTCTTCTGCCAGCTGTAAGTTAAAGATGGGCTGTGGTTTGCATATTTTACAGACTAAATTTAAAGAGCAATGATATGAAAATAGTCACAATCAGTCTTTTGATCTTGTAATCTCAATTTCTACTGGATTTTAAAAATCTTAATACACTAAGTACTCGACAATAGGTGTCAGCCATTTTATTAGCATGTATTGATGTCACATCACCTATTAATGAACTGTGGAATATTTTAGTGAAAAGCTTTTCATTTTATTTTTTTCAGACTTCTGTCAGGAAAAGTGGATCTATGTCCATAAAGGAAGCACCAGAGAAGTAGGTTAATTTACAGTGTAATCTTTGTCATTTTAATTTTTATCCCTCTTTTAAATGTTGTGGCTTTATTTTGTTTGCAGAGACATGGTTATTGTACACTAGGAGAAGCATTTAACCGCTTAGATTTTTCAAGTGCAATTCAAGACATAAGAAGATTCAACTATGTTGTTAAAGTAAGTTGTTTTCCTAGAACTTTGCATTCTTTTAAAGGTTATACATGTATTCCCTACAACTCCCCCCTCAGATATTTTTGAGCTTTTATTGTCTCTGGAAATGCAGTAACCTTGAAATGTTGACTTGCATTTCATCACACAACTTGAATTGCAAAATTTGCTTGGATTGTTAATCAGAAGATTGCATTGCCATGGAAATTTTGATAGTAAAAACATTTAATGTGGATATTATGAGTGCATTTTATTTTGCTGCAACAAAATGAATCAAAATTGAGCCCTTTCCTGTTTAGAATATGCTGATTTCTATTTGTAACTTCCTAATTTATTTGCAGATTTCAGATGCTTGTAATAATTTTTGATAAGAAGCTACATCAGAGAAGTGGGGCTTAATTTTATAGTTAGGTGAATTTATCCTTTTGTGACATATTTAACTTAACTGAGACAACTCAAACATTTAACACCTGATGCTGTTTGGAAGAATTTTCAGTTCCACGGCAAAGAGACTCCATTTATTCATGATGTAGTTCATGCTGTTTGGAACCATGGAAGTCCGAGATTTTCGAATTGACTTACATAGCATGAACAGTGCAGACTTATTTATGTTGCTTGGTCTCTGAATGCTCCTTGTGGAAGAGTTCATTTTCAGAAACGAGCTGTGTTTCCTGAATGTGGTATTTAACATGAACTCCAGTTATTCACATCATTTGCAATAAGAACTGTTTATAGCCAGTGTTGCTAAATTGTGCGATGAGAAAAGATACTTGTGCCAACTAAGGTAACATTTTTTTAAACTCAGCTTTTGCAGCTTATAGCAAATTCACAGCTGACCTCTTTAAGTGGAGCTGCGCAGAAGAACTACTTCAATATTTTGGAAAAGATTGTTCGGAAAGGTAAACTTGACCATGTTTTTTTTAAATTTGCAAATATATAAAACCTGTTTCTCAGAGCAGAAATACAGAGAGCTTGTTTTACCCAACACAGTGAAGCATTACTTGCCATGAAGTGACTTGTTTCTTGTTCTGTCTTAAGAAGTGTCTAAACTGAAATGATTGATTGTCTTTTTGGTATAAACTTATTTAATCTTGGACACTGTAGACTTCGAGTCATAGCGTTGTACAGCATGGAAACAGACCTTTCAATCCAACTTGTCCATGCTGATCGGATATCCTAGATGAATCTAGTCCCATCCAGATGCCTTTTAAAGGTTATAATTGTACTAGCCTGTACCACTTTTTCTGGCAGCTCATGGCAAACATGCACCACCTTCTGCGTGAAAAAGATGCCCCTCAGAACCCTTGTAAATTTTTCCCCTCTCAACTTAAACCTATGCCCTCGAGCTTCGGACTCTCCTACCCTTGGTTAAAAGACCTTGGCTATTCATCCTGTCCATGCCCTTCATGATTTTGCAAACATCCATAGGGTTACCCTTCAGCCTCTGATAGAGAAAATAGCCCCAGCCTATTCACTGTCTTCCGATAGTTCAAACTCTCCAACCCTGGCAATACGCTTGTAAATCTTTCTGAACCCCTCTCTCACCCTGCCCAAGCTCTCCCTACAGCTGCGCGATTCCTCCCGCTCCCCATCTCATGACCCTCCCTCTGCGCGCCTCATGGCCCTCCCTCTGCGCAGTGAGGGAGAGAGGGAGAAGGAGAGGGTGTAGTCAGAGGTGGGGAGAGAGAGAGGGGGAAGAGAGGACACAGTTAGAGGTACTGAGAGTGAAAGAGATGGCGCAGTCATAGTGAGAGGGAGAGGGCACGGTCAGAGGCAGAGAAGGATGAAGGGGGCGTGGTCAGAATGGGAGAGACGGAGAAGGAGGGGATGCGTTCAGAGGAGAACACAGAGAGAGTGTGCACGGTCAGAGGGACTGTGAGAGAGAAGGAGAGGGTGCAGTCGGAGGGGGGAGAGGGAGTGAGGGCGGAGAGGGCGCGGTCGGAGGGGGGAGAGGGAGTGAGGGCGGGGTCGGAGGGGGAGAGGGAGTGAGGGCGGGGTCGGGGGGGGAGAGGGAGTGAGGACGGAGAGGGCGGGGTCGGAGGGGGGAGAGGGAGTGAGGGCGGGGTCGGAGGGGGGAGAGGGAGTGAGGGCGGAGAGGGCGCGGTTGGAGGGGGGCGCGGTCGTGAGGGCAGAGAGGGCGCGGTCGGAGGGGGGGGCGAGGGCGGAGAGGGTGCGGTCGGAGGGGGGGGGGCGACGAGGGAGTGAGGGAGGAGAGGGCGCGGTCGGGGGGGAGACAAGGGGGTGAGGGAGGAGAGGGCGCGGTCATATGAAAAGAGAGAAGGAGAATTTGCGGTTGGACGGACAGAGAGGAGAGGGTGCGGTCAGAGGGAGAGGCGCGGCCGGGGTTGGGGAACAGAGGGAGAGGGCGTGGCCGAGGGTGACAGAGTGGAAGAGAGGGAGCGGTCAGAATGTGGCGCATTCACAGGGAGACAGAGGAGAGGGTGGGTTCAAAGGGAGAGAGAGAAGGAGATGACGTGGTTAGAGGGGGACAGAGAGAGATGGAGAGGGTGCGGTCAGAGGGGGAGAGAGTGAGGGAGGGAGGGGGTGTGGTCAGAGAGAGAGAAGGAGAGGGCACGGTTGGAGGGAAAGGCAAAGAGACACGGAGAAGATGCGGTCAGAGGGGGTGAGAGAGAAAAGTTGGGGGACGCGGTCAGAGGAGGGGGGGAGCGAGAGAAGGGGGGTGACGGTCGGGGATTTGAGAGAAAGAAGGAGGTGTCGCGGTCAGAGTGGGGGAGTGTGTGAGAGAGAGAGATGAGAGGGCGTGGTTGGAGGGAGAGGGCGTGGTCAGAGGGAAAGAGAGAGAGGACATTGCACGGTTACATGGGGAAAGAGGATGAGGGCGCGTGGTCAGAGGGAAAAGCGGAGAGAAGAGGGCGGGGTCAGAGGGAAGGCGATGGTGCAGTCGGGGAGAGGGAAGGAGTGGGTGTGGTCGGGGGGGAGAGAGAGGAGAGGGCGCAGTCAGGGGAGGGGAGAGAGGGTGAGGAGAGGGCGTGGTCAGAGGGAGAGAGAAGAGAGCGCAGTCAGAGGGCAAAAGAAAAGGAGAGATCGCGGTCAGAGGGAGAGAGAGGAGAGGGCGCGGTCGGGGGGGCAGTGAGAAGGAGGGGGCGTGGTCAGGCGTAGGGAAGGGGGGAGAGAGAGTGCAGTCAGTTGGAGAGAGAGAGGAGTACGCGCAGTCAGTGGGAGAGACAGGAGAGAGTGAGGTCAGAGAGGGAGAGAGAGGAGCAGAGGGCGCAGTCAGAGGGAGAGAACGAGGAGGAGAGGGTGCGGTCAGAGGGAAAGAGAGACAGGGGTCAGAGGGGGAGAGCAAGAAGTTGGGGGGAGAGAGAGAGGGGAAAGGGCGTGGTTAGACAATGAGAGAAAGAGGAGAGGGCCCAGTCAGCGGGAGAGAGAGGGAAGGAGTAGGGGCAGTCAGAGTGTGAGAGTGAGGAGAGGGCGCGGTCAGAGGGGGGGGGAGAGGAGGGGGTGCGGTCAGAGGGGGAGGGAGAGGAGGGGGTGCATTCAGAAGGGGAGAGAGAGAAGGAGGGGGTGTGTTTAGAGGGAGGGAGAGAGAGGGCGTGGTCAGTGAGTGAGTAGAGAGGGCATGGTCACAGAGAAAGAGAAGGAGAGGGTGCAGTCAGAGGGAGAGTGAGAGAGAGATGGGGAAGGCGTGGTCAGAGGGCGAGAGAGAGTGGGAAGTAAACGGCACAGTCAGAGGGAGAGAGTGAGGAGAGGACATGGTCTGAGAGGGAGAGAAGGATAGGGCGCGGTCAGAGGGAGAGAGAGATGAGAGGGCGTGGTCACAGAGTGAGGGAAGGAGAAGGCAAGGTCAGAGGAAGAGCGAGTGGAGAGAGAGAAGAAGGTGCAGTCAGAGGGAGAGTGTGAGAGGGAAGGAAATAGCGCAGTCAGAGGGAGTGAGGGAGGAGAGGGCGTCATCTGAGAGAGAGAGGGAAGGATAGGGCGTGGTCAGAAGGGGGGAGAGAGGAGGGGGCGTGGTCAGAAGGGGGAGAGAGGAGGAGGGGGCGCAGTTAGAGGGGAAGGGGGGGAGAGGGCGTGGTCGGAGGGGGGGGGAGAGAGAAGGAGAGGGTGCACTCAGAGGGAAAGAGAGACCGAGAAGGAGAGGGCGTGATCAGAGGGAGAGAAGGAGTGGGTGCGGTCGGGGGGAGAGAGAGGAGAGGGCACGTTCAAAGAAGGGGAGAGAGGGAAGAGAGGGCACGTTCAAAGAAGGGGAGAGGGAGGAGAGGGCACGTTCAAAGAAGGGGAGAGAGGGAGGAGAGGGTGCAGTCAGAGGGAGAGACAAAAGGAGGGGGCCCAGTCAGAGGGGAAGAGAGAGAAGGAGAGGGTGCGCTAAGGGAGAAAGAGAGAGGAGAGAGCGCAGTCAGAAGCAGAGAGGCTTGGTCAGAGGTGGGTGAGACAGGGAGGAGAAGGCATGGTCTTGTGGGGAGAGAGGGAGGAGTGGGCGCGGTCGTGGGGGGAATGAGGGAGGAGAGGGTGCGGTTGGGGGGTAGAGGGAGGAAAGGGTGCGGTTTGGGGGGTGGAGAATGGGAGGAAGAGGGCATGGTCAGAGGAGGGGAGAGAGGGAGTGGTCAGAGGAATGGGGAGAGAGGGAGGAGAGGTCGAGATCGGTGGGGGGAAGAGATGGAGGGAGGGAGCGGACGAGAAGGAAGAGCATGGTTGGAGGGAGGGAGGGGATGTGGTCAGTGGGAGAGAGAGGGAGGGAGGATGCGCATTACTCTTCCCTCTCCCCGTCGCTTCTCCCCCTCCACTGTCTCCGTCACTCCTCCCCCCCTGCCCTGCGCACCCGCTGTCTCCCTTTTTCTACACACACGCACGTGAGAGTGCTCGGTGATCCTCAGTCATTGCCCACTCGCTCTCAGATGAACTGGTATAACTTTGTTGGAAAACTTAGTAGAACAATAGATGAAGTAACTACTTATCTGTTCCAATGTCATAATATCCCATGAACAAACTTTTGGCAAAGACAAATTCAGTAAAATAGATTGTCTCACATGCGGTGTTTCTCCAGTTCCAGAGGTGATAACACAAAGAGAAAATTCTGCAGAGAGAGATGAATGGCAGCTTTCACAACCAATTTCAAAATCCCAATGACTGAAAACTAAACTAAAACTCTGGTTCTATGGGATCCTGGCTCTTAACTATTCATGCTGTTTGTTATGTTCTAACTTTAAACACCCCTTTTTAAGAAAAAAACCCATCAAGATCCAAAGATGGCTTTATTTTTAAAGACCTTTACCCTTCTGCTACTTGTATACTACAGTACGTATGCATTGCATTGACTCTTAAGCGTGCAGACATTCAACACTCACAGTCCATTTCAGTTGGTTTCTTCCGCCACTGAGCAACTTTGTCTGCCTTCGTCAAATTTGTGACACCGCATTGGCAATTACATTGTCTCATCCTGCCGTGTGAATAAATTTCAAATTAAATGGCTGTAACAATAAACTTCATCTAAATAGTCCGGTGTTTTTATTTTTAAATTTTTCCAAAAGTGTTAAGGCGTTATGAGCAATATATACAATTGTTGCACATACATTACTGGTAACATAAATGTTGAAATATTACAGAGTCAGCACCAAACTCAAAGTCTCTTCTCAATTGTGGAATATTTCTGTTGATGAATGTTCAACTTTGAAAAAATGCCCAATAGGTCTCTCTATCTTGTCGTCTTGCAAGAGTACAGTAGCGACACCCACATCACTTGCATTGATAGCCACCTTGAATGACTTTCCATAGTTAGGTATGGCTAACATTGGGGTGGTGGTTAACACCGTTTTCAGGCTGCCAAATGTCTTCTGACATTCCTTTGTCCACTGAAATTTTCTGCGCTTCTTCAAGTCAGTTAGTGGAGCAGCCACACTGCTAAAATTTGGTACAAATTTCCAATTAAAAACCACTCCATCCCAGAAATCGTAGTACTTCCCTCTTCATCAATGGTATGGGAAACTCCGCAATAACCTTTTTATATCCCGTCGGGTCATCTGTCTATGACCAATGACTTGGTTTAGGAACATGACTTGGGCTTTTGCGAGCGAAGTCTTAGCCAGGTTTATTACCAAACCCACTTTCTGAAGTTGCTAGAACGGTTCCGATATATGCTCCAAATATTCCTTCCACAGGTGATTAAAAATCACCAGATAGTTGATGTACAGCATTTTGGGATTATCCCATTGTGTGGCTTTATTTGTTAGTCTTTGAAATGTGGCTGGTTCATCTTTTATGCCAAATGGCATTACTTGAAACTGGTAAAGTCCATTCGGTGTCACGAACGCCAAAATTTCCTTCCTTCTCTCTGATAAAGGTACCTACCAGGTACTAAGGTATAGTTAGAAAAATAAGTTGCTTGTTCCACTTCCTCAACACAGCTATGGAATAGGATGCGAATGTGATTTCATAACAAAATTGACATTGCAGTCGTTGACACACAAACATTGGGTACCATCTGGTTTCTGCACTATCCCTATAGGTGAGCTCCGTTCACTGTAACTCACTTCAATTATATTGTCTTTAAACAGGCTTTCCATCTCCCTGAACCTGTGCCAATTTTAGAGGGTTAAGTCTATGACGATGTTGATGAGTCCCCGATTTGTTATGAACCAGACCAAACCCTCTCAAAATATCAAAGTGATAGCCAAGGCCCTTACTTTACCTTGTTTACAGGCAAGTGTAGGGCGCTGCATTTGAGATGGGATTTGATTGGTCAGACTATTAGGCTTTAAGCAAAATACACTTTATTCACAAACTAGTTAAAATACAAACAAAAGAAAAAAGAATTGGTACAACTATTGGAAAACTTAACAGAATATCGATTATTTAACTACTAAACAGTAACTATTCCATTATGGTAGCATCCGAAAAACGCACCCTTGGCAAAGGCAAATTCAGTAAAATAGATTGTCTCACGTGGTGTTTCTCCAATCCAGGGGGAAATAACACCAAGAGAACATTCTGGCAGAGAAAGATGTATGACAGCTTTCACAACCAACTTCAAAACCTCCAACAACTGAAAACTAAGCTAAAACCGTGGTACCATAGGAGCTTGAACACTCAATCATGCTTCTTCTATTGTTCTAACTTATTTTAAAAAAAAAAAAGCCAAGGCCCTCACATTTCCTACAGTCACCTGATTTATTCTTCCACATGTCAGTTTCACAATAAGGTCAACCCTTTCTTACACCACTTATTCCCGGTAGCTTACTACACCACAACGATAAAATGGTGCCAGTAAAGCAAATTTTGTCTATCGTCTTTAGTGCATGCAGTGTCATGTCCTAGTCATTAACTATCATCCCAAATGTTCCAAATGAGATAACACAAATTCATTGTCATTTCTAATTTTGAAGGCTTTGTTTTTATGTAACACATGCATACATATGTCCATAGGCATATTACATATTTAGTTTTCATTAAACCTGTTTTAAAACATAAGCTATCTTTACCTCAAAGCATTTTTACAAGTTAGCCTATGTTTACATTAACTTGAGCCATAAAAGTTAAATAAGCCTTGCTTATTAAAATGACATTCAGAAACTATTTAAAAACTAATTGCAAACATAATATAATTCCTCACTTGCTTAATTAAGTCCAAATTGTTTATTAATAGTTGTAAAATTCTGCAATACTGTCAAAGTTTAACGACTATTAAATGGGGTAATTTTTGTCTTTTCTGATGTTTGTAACTTCCAGCCTTCAAGAAAAACATAATTTATCTATCTGTATGTTGAGAGAAAGGTTGGAGTGAAATTGTGAAAGGCACAAATGTTTCTGTGGTAGAGCAGGATCAGGCATAAGGAGATTCCAGCAGCATGTTTCTGAAATTGAAAATGGACAGTGCTGCTAATGCCAGGATGTGACGAGAAATTAGAGGATGAAGTTGCACACATGTATGTGCACGTGCACATGCACAACTTCAACAGAGCTCAAAAGTTCAAACTTCAATTCTTGGAGACTGTTCACAATCGGTAAGGGTTGGCAATCCTAGCGTCAGCGCAATACACAGCCACACTTGCTTGTGTGATTGTGGAGCTTCCTTTAGGTATTTATGTTTCCCCTTTTTGAATTTTCTCAGATTGTTGTACACTGGCTTCTGCATATCAAGCAAGGTAGCTGGGTGATTGTGGTTCTGGTTGTGGTTTAATAGACTTTTTTGTTTCCTGTTTCCTGGAGATGTAGCAGTTTTTTTGCCTGATTTTTAAGAAATTCACAAACTAATCAGTTACATCATCCAATGATTTAATACATGAATGTGTAGTCTACAATATCAGTTTAGCCACTTCAGTCATGAATTGTCCAATCATTGCCATATATCTTTTCTTTTCCTCAATCAATATGGTGTTAGCTAAGATTATTTTAAAAAGTGTTAAGTTGAATTCTTGTATTTCTGGTTGTGCGAAGAAAATGTTTCACAAATTACTTTGCATAAATTACAGCATTTTATATACTATGTGTAACTTGCCTTTTTTCATTGATACATTGAGTTGTCTTCTACGTAACAGGCAACTGGTATATCTAACTTACAGTTAGATTCTAGGTTTTTGGTGATGCTGAAAGCATACTAATAAGAACAATTAACTATTTTGATTTATTTCCTCTTCCTCTGTAACTATGGCAATTTTTAGCCTTGAATTATTGATTTTGTCCTTGCCTTGTGAGGTCTTATCTAGTAAACAGAGATAGTTATTTTTACACTTTTGATATAATTTTGACATGTTTAAAATTTGTGACGGTACTTTTGCAAACGTGCTGCTTCCTTGCCATATCCAAAATCAACCTTCAAATGTTTAGTGTCTCTAAAAATAGGAATATTTATGAATTCTATACCTTTTTGTATCTTGTCCCCCTCGCCTTAAACCTATGCCGTCTAGTTTTGGATTTCCTTACCCTTGGAAAAAGACTTTAGCCAGTAAATTCTTTCTTGGGTAACTGGATATTTAAAGCACACCTCACCTGAAAGAGGTTGCAGTTCTAAATTATGAAGCTTTTCAGCATTGAAAGTAAATACTATGGTAGGTTTCATGCTATGCAAGTCCAGTTTTTTTTTTAAGTTCTCTGTAGTCTTTACTAACGAATGAAACCACTTTGCCGGTGGAACGTCGTCTTTGGGCAGGTAAATAGTACCAATTCAGTATGAAATTTCTCTTGATTAGCTTAAATGAACTAAATCAGAATTGTGGGGACTACCTTCACTTCCGTCACCACCAGCTTAATGATTCCCAAATAAAGATTTTGTTCACATTAAATCTGAAACTGTTTTGCACGAACTAGTAACCGAGCTGATGCTTGCCAAAACTCATTTGTCACTAGCAAAAGAGAAGGGACATTCATCTCATCAGTTGATGTTAATTGGTCTGAACAAACTCAAAGCAGAAACAATCATTTGTAAACCACTGCACAATCTAATCCAGCTATAATTTTATCCTTCTTCTTAATCTTAGTTATATAACATTGAAGAATACTTTTCCGGTTCTCTTACAGTGCTTGAAGACCAGCAGAATCCTCGACTAATCAAAAACCTTCTTCAGGATTTGGGTTCTGCCCTCTGCGTCTTAATCCGTGAGGTGGGAAGGTGTGTCCTTGTTGGGAACGTTAACATCTGGGTTTGCCGTATGGAAACTATCCTGAATTGGCAACACCAGTTAAATAATCTGCAAATTACCCGGGTGAGAGGACTAACCTTGCATTTTTATTGATTACTTACTTGTCTTAGTTTTGACTTTCCTGTTGATCAGATCTATGAATTTGTTATGTTAATAGTTGATCAGAATGTTGTATTACCATGAATTCATGGCTTATCTCTTTAACCTGGTCACCACTCTGGAGTTGCTTCTGGACAAGTTAAGTGTAGTCCCGTATTTACGTGTACATTTTGCAAGCCTGAGACTTGTGGCTAGCTGTCATGAATTGTTTTTTCAGCATCTGCTGGACGATAAGCCAGTATTTTCAACATCATTTGGCAGTACAAAGAGAAGCAGAGAAACAATTGGGAATCATCCCAGAAAGTCTGGAAAACCTGTGACATAATTGGCCTGTGAACAAGCTGAGTGGCCCTTCCGTTCGGCCTTGTGCCAGGCTGGATCAACCTGCCATATATGTAGACTGGATCCGGGTTCTTTGCTCACTAAGCTTTCATTTTTGTGTTTTGTTTTCTGTTTCCTGGAGATGTAGCAGTTTTTTTTGCCTGATTTTATGAAATTCACAAACTAATCAGTTACATCATCCAGTGATTTAATACATGAATGTGTAGTCTGCGATATCAGTTTAGCCACTTCAGTCATGAATTGTCCAATCATTGCCATATATCTTTTCTTTTCCTCAATCAATATGGTGTTAGCTAAGATTATTTTAAAAAGTGTTAAGTTGAATTCTTGTATTTCTGGTTGTACGAAGAAAATGTTTCACAAATTACTTTGCATAAATTACAGCATTTTATATACTATGTGTAACTTGCCTTTTTTCATTGATACATTGAGTTGTCTTCTACGTAATAGGTAACTAGTATATCTAACTTACAGTTAGATTCTAGGTTTTTGGTGATGCTAAAAGCATACTAATAAGAACAATTAACTATTTTGATTTATTTCCTCTTCCTCTGTAACTACGGCAATTTGGTGACAAAGCCTGGATGAGTTTGCAAGGTCTCATTTTGAAGAGAGGTGAGAAGCAGAAAATATTTGGAGAAGCATCATTTTAAGGGGAGAGTTAGGAGATCTGGGTGTGAGTCTGGTGTTCACCAAAGAATTGCTGATTAACGGGAGGAAGTCCAACTCGCTGTAAAGGAGCATCTGGTTAAAAGCTTCAGTCACTGTGATAAATCTTGAGCATGACCTCTCTGGAGAGGCTGAAACCTTTCCACAAATTTCTCAATTGCTACAGCTAGTATCTTATGATTGTCATTTGCATTTTGGGCACAAAATATTGGAATAATTTTACATGTCAAGTCTGATGCTTTGCATACAGTTTGGATACCATAAATGTTTTTAGTTGAAAGGTAGGATTGTGCTCTGAGAGTATCAGGTTCGCCTGTTACCTTTGGACCTTATCGTGTAATTTGTGCTTTTCTGTTCTGATTGTACTGAAACTAAGTTTTCTGAGGTTTGAGCTGTCCTGCAAGTTGATCGCATTGTGGTTACCATTCAGTTTTTGCTAATTCAGATTAGTGCAAAATGTTTGGAACATATGGCATTATTGTTTGCCAGCTCCTGCAGTCAGTTGTGAGATGATCCTAGTAGCTGAAAAATATATTATTTGCTTGCATGTCTCATTTCTTGTTCATTTTGATTTGCTTGCCATTCCTGTTTGCTGTACAAAGTGCTGTTCAGTAATGCTGAATCATCCACATAAGTGACATAGCCTGGGTAGCATAACTACGCTCATGACAGAGGAGTGTTTTTAAGGATATCTCCACTGATAGTGTGTCCTGCTGTTAAACACACAAAACATGTCAAGATTTGCAAGAACAAGCGTAACAGGAATGACAGGGCAGTGTTCGTTAAAGAGGATGGGAATTTGGTGGTTGACCAAGAGGATTAAACATACTTGTTCTAATGATGAGCACAAATCGCACATATTGTTGAACGAAAGCCACAGGCACTGGTGCAACAACACCACCCAAAGTGGGCAGTTTCTTGGTCGGGTGAATTGACACTTACCTTTTAGTTGGCCACAAATTTTATCTCTGTTAATCTTGAGGCCAGTGGCTAGAGAACCATGCTGGATTCTGTTCTAAGTGAACCAGCATCATACTAGTAGTTGAGGCAATTTATTCCAATGAGTTCCTATGAAGTCAAGGAACTATAATACGTTGTGTACTGATTTGGGATTTGAGTGTCTGGTGTGTGTGTGCAGTCATGAAGAAAGGGAGAGATGCAATCCTTGAAGAGCCCAGATGGAAGAAGGTAAGGTCTGAAGTACTAAGACTTCTTACTTTCCTGTCAGGAATTTGTAGGGGGTGGCATTAGTTGTCTGTCATGACAAGGCAGTTGTAAAAAAACTTGCTGAAAGGGAGTTGACTAAAGAATGCCAATATACATAAATATCCTGGGCGATGGATAATTTTGTCATGTATCTGTATGTTTAGATTTGCCATTCAGCTCACACATGCGTACATAATGAGCTGGTAAAATCACATGAGAAACCTCAACCTGTCCCCAGGCAGAAGTGGGCTCTGGACTTGGATTCCATAATGGAAGATACCATGCCTGTCACAGGCAGATCATTTTGTCTTTGGCTGCACTTCTGCAAATGGCAGCGAGAATGGAGGAATGGGAGGCTAACATCTTTCTAATGTTCATTCTGCCTACTTCTGGTTTACAGGTGGATCTGGGGATAAGCAGGCAATCTGCTGTCTGGCTGCAGGTTAATCAAATGTACATTTGGGTACGTTTTATACTGGCTGGACAGTTGTTCCAGTGTAAATTTGAGCTATGCATAGGGACACTGGGGAATTTACATCATAAGCATACTTTGAAGGAATCGCAAGTGAAATTGAATTTTCCTCCCGGGCAATTGCTCTATGACCGGAACCCTCCAAAATTTTTCTTAAATTGGAAACTTCAGATGACTCCTGAAATTAAGTAATATAGCTACACGGGAAAAAAATTCAAATACACTGTCTAACTTCTGAATAATTATTAAACTGACCCTATCCTTAACTTGCGCACACACACCCTCAGCACCATCTCTATACCATTTACCTATCTAGTACCCTTCCCGCCCTACCCTTGCAGCACGCTAACATCGAGCTTACCTTACACAGTTACTCTTTGACAGAAGCTGTCAAAATTGTTTAAGTTTCAAAATACAGCAGCTGACTCTTGTGAAAAAGGGGAGTGGGTTGCCTTCCTTTGAGAGTTTTGTGCTATGAAAAATCTGTCAGAATGGAAGTATAGCTCTGCATTTCCGAAGGAGATCTGAGCGGAATCTCCTCTCAGAAATACAGAACTCCATTCTTACTTTAAAAGACGGGCTAAAGTGGCAATCTGCATAAAATATCTATGGCTTTCTGTTTTTCCATTTTGATGTTTTTGTTTTCATTGCTCATTCATTGAGGCTGGTTTGCTGGGCATCAGGTAGCCTCGCACGTAAAAGGAGGTAGAACGGGATTTTAAAAATATTTTTATATGATGTGGATATCACTGGTGAAGCCAGCATTTATTGCTCACCATAATTGTCCTTGAAGGTGATGGATGAGCTACTTTCTTAAACTTATTCAAAAACAGAAATTGCTGGCAGAACTTAGCAGGTCTGGCCAATACAATGGCAGTTCTGATGAAGAGTCACCAGACTCGAAACGTTAATTCTGCTTTCTTCTCACAAATGCTGCCAGACATGTTGAGTTTTGCCAGCAATTTCTGTTTTTGTTTCAGACCTCCAGCTTCACAGTTCTTTGTTTTATTTCTTAAATATTTTGCGTGACGTTGTTACATCCAGATATAGCAATGGGGAAGGATTTTTTTTTAAATATGTAATACATTATCAGGATGGTGCACAGCTTAGGGAAACTTTCTGATGATGTTTCCTTGAATCTGCTGCCTTGTTGCTCTAAATGGAAGAGGTTTACAGTTGGAAGGTGCTATTAAAGAAACTTTAGAATATTGTAATGCACTTGCAAATGGTGCTCACTGCAATCATGTAGCAAAGGTGGTGCACCGAGTTAATGTTGAAGGTGATAGATGAGTGTCGATCAAGTCAGCTGTTTTGTCCAGGATGATGTTGAGCTTGTGTTGTTGGTGCTGCAGTCATCCAAGCTAGTGGAGATTATTCCATCACACTCCTGACTTGCGCTTTGCAGATGGTGGGCAAGTTGGGACGTAACTCATTTGCTACCAAATTCCCAAACTTTGATCTGTTCTTGTAGTTGCATTCTCTATATGGCTGGTTCAGTTCAGGTTCTCTTCAATCAACATTATCCGGAATGTCGATCGAGGAAGATCTAGGTGATATTCTCTGGAACAAGTAGTTAGACTCTCTCTTTCTTTCTTTACTGAAGATTATCTGACACTTGCATTATGCAAATTTCAGGTCCGTTGACCCTTCCTCAGAACTGATGGTGGCTGGGAAAACGTCACTTTATATGCAGAAAATGGGGAGGTGGGTGGGGTAGGAAGTAAACAATAGGATAGAGCCCAAAGAGACAGAAAGACAGTTGGACAGACAAAGGGTTTGCTAACGATCTGGCTGGGAGGATGACTAGTTGTTAATGGAGACTATTAGTGACTAACAACAGGGGGTGTGTAGTGGCAGGCTATGTGATAACAAGGCCTGGTGTGTGGGGTAGGGGGCTGGGACATGGGAGAGTTTAGGCCCTAAAATTATTGAATTCGATGTTGAATCCGGAGGGCTGTAGGGACCCCAAGCGTAAAATGAGGTGTTGTTCCTCCAGCTTGCGTTGGGCTTCACTGGAACACTGCAGCGAGCCAGAGACAGAGATGTTGGCCAGAGAGCGGGGTGGTGCATTGAAATGGCAGGCAACAGGTAGTACAGGGTCTTTTTTGTGAGCAGAACTTAGATGTTCTGCGAAGCGGTCGCCGATGTCTATGCTTCATTTCCCCAGTGTAGAGGAGACCACATTGTGAGCAGCAAATGCAGTCGACTGGATTCTGGGAAGTGCAGGTGAAGTGTTGCTTCACCTGGAAGGTATGTTTGGGCCCTTGGATACTGGAGAGGGAGGAGGTAAATGGGCAGGTGTTGCACCTTCGCCGGTTACAGGGGAAGGTGCCATAGGGCTGTGGGGAGGTGTTGGGGGTGAAGGAAGTGTGGACCAGGGTGTCCTGGAGGGACCAGTCCCTACGGAAGGCGGACAAGGGAGGGGAGGGGAATATGTGCCTGGTGGTGGCATCCTGCTGGAGGTGGTGGAAATGGCGTATGATATAACCTCCTGGATGTGGATGCTGGTGGGGCAACACCTCATTTTCCACTTGGGGACCCTACAGCTGCTGAGCTTTTTTAGCAATTTTGTTTTTGATCCTGATTTACAGCATCCACAGTTCTTTTGGTTTTTATTGCGTCGTGCAAATGTTACTTGCCACGTATTAACCCAAACTTGACTATTGTTCAAATCTTGCTGCATTTGACATATGCTGCTTCAATATTTGAGGAGTTATAAATTGAACTGAACACTACAGTTATCAGTGAACTTTACACTTTTGAATTTTATGATAGTGGGGAGGTCATTGATAAAGCCTCTGAAAATGCTTGGATGTAGTACCATGAGAAATCCCTGGGACTGGGCTGGTTGGCCTTCAATAATCCATTAAATATGATCCAGACAGTGAAAATTTTTTTAAAAATCCATTCATTACAATTTCATTAGGGTTTCTTAGTGTCACACACAATTAGATGCTGTCTTGATATCAGGTGTATTTAATTTTTACCCTCTGAAATTCAACATCTTTTTATCTATATTTAGCCTAGAGCTGTAATGAGGTCTGGACCAGTGTGTGCTGGCAAAGTATTTGTGTGTAAGTGCTACCTGATAAGAGTACTGTCTTGAGAACAGCAAAGGTTGTTGGACAAGGCATCCCTGTCCAATTTTCCACTTCTGATAGGTGCCAATGATTTAACTGTAGAAATAACTTGGTGCAGTAAGTTCCAGACTACAAGGTCTTCAGCCCTTGGCTATTATCAAGTCCCATAATCTTTTGCTGTACTCAATACCTTGATGAGGAACATGCATTTCACAAGCTGCTTGTGAGATGGAGCTGGTGTGTTTTCCCTCATATTGTGATTTAGATGTGACAGTTCAGCAAATGACCTCCAGTTATAAGTGGTGTGGTATGCTACAGTTCTGGAAGATTATAAAAGCCCCGATGTATATTGCTTTCTCCCTTTTTGGATGAACCTAATGGCAGTAATTTTTCTTTTCTTTGCGTTTACAGCAAATGAATAATGGAGCAACACTGAGTGACCTTCCACTTCACATGCAGAACAGCATCCTATATAGGTTTTCTGATGGTCTGGATATTGTCAGTTTAGGTCAGGTGACTTCTACTCTGCACATGCTCAGTGAAGATAGACATCTGTGGAAAAAACTTTGCCAGTACCATTTTGCAGAAACACAGGTAAATCTATCAGATGAAGCCACAAACAACCTAACAAAATGCAGAAAATCCATCAAAGACCTAATACTGTACCTAAGTACGCATTTTATATTTAAAATGCAGTTTTGCTCCTAGAATATGTATGAAAAATGAGACTAGTAAAAGCTAAGTAGCTGTACATAGAGTCACTACTTCAGTATTTTGCAAGCGTACATTGCCTCTGTATTTTGGATGACTGCTATTATCAGAGCGAGTGTTGGATTTCATTGTGGCACTTTGCAGTCAGAACTGTAGCTGTCTTCTGTTGTCGGACTCCTCCATTTCCATCGACTTGACACCATTCATGGTAGGAACTTTCATGTATTCCTTGTCCCTGTGGTCATGTCAAAAATGTTTTTTTTTCCTCACTTATGGTGCATTAATATGCCTACCCATTTGACAGTAGTGATACTAGTTCAAAACTGAAAGATTTGATGCTGTCCATTCACTTTTTTTAAAATAGGGTTGGGGGTGTCCATGCCTTTAATCTTTGTTAGATATCTAACCTAGAACCATCTGTACTGAATCTATGGTATGTGTGTAAGCAACATCATAGTTCTTCATACAATAAGATTTGAGAATACTTGCTGAGATACACAGAGCCTAAATCAGGAAAAATGAATTTAAGTATTTAATTCATTGTAAAATTATGAACAGAGTGTGAAGTAAAGAAAGATGAAAAACAATTGTGAACGCTACTTTGAACTCCGATGTTCAAAATTACTTTTGATCTTTTTATCTTTAATAGAAAGTTAGACCTTCACTTTCCCGAAATTAGGGGAGTCCAAAACTAGAGAGCATAGGTTTAAGGCGAAACAGGAAATATTTAAAGGGACAACTTCTCCATGCAGAGTGTGGTACATGAATGGAATGAGCTGCCAGAGGAAGTGGTGGAAGCTGGTATAATTCCAGCATTTTAAGAGGTATCTAGATGGGAACAAGAATACAAAGGGTTTAGAGGTATATAGGTAAAATGCTGGCAAATGGGACTGGAATAATCTCGGATATCTGGTCAGCATGGATGAGTTGGACTGAAGGGTCTGTTTCTGTGCTGTACAATTCTCTATGACTCCGTAACTGAAAATTAAATTCCATTCCCCCTCCATGTTAGAACCTAAGTTCTCAAATTGTAACTGTATTGTGAACTTTGATCACACTGTCATGTATTTTGAATTACTTTGACAACCACCTTGATTCAGTGAACTTTGGTTGTCATGCTATGTGGCATTGGGAACAGTTGCTCACTGTCTACTCTGTTCAGATCCCTTATTGTTTTGAACATCAGTATCAAGTCTTCTCTCAACCTTCGCTAAAGGAAATGGCCCCACCTCTCCATCAATTCATGTAACTGAAGTCCCTATTTCTCTAGCTGTTTGCATAAATCTTTTCTTCTTCCTTTCTAATGCCTTAACAATGTTTCAATTGAAACTGAACCAGTGTTTTATAAAAGTTCTCATAGCTTTCTTGCATCTGTACTCTATGCTCCTACTTAAAAAGCCAAAGATTCCTCCATATCTTCTTAACCTTTGCCACCTTCAGCTATTTGTCCTCCCATACTTCCAGGTCCTTTTGTAGAATTTTATTCATGTATTTCATATTGCCTTTCCTCTTCTTCCAAACAAGAAGTATCAAGTTGCAATTCTGTGTATTAAATTTCATTCTGCCACCCGGCCACCCATTCAAAAGTCCATTCCTAGTCCTTTTGAAGTCTGTTTCTATCCTCACTGTTCACTATTTCCTAATTTTACCATCTGTAAATTTTGTAAGTGTGCCTTCTACACTTAAGCCTAGGTTGTTAAAATCGATCAGGTAAAAAGAGGTGGACCTAATATCAACCCCTGAGAATCCCACCAAATATCTTGTTTCCGATTAAACCATTGCAGATTTCCATCAAAATCTAAAATCAAAGTGTAGCTCTTTCTTCCTATTTAAGGGTTCTTGTAATAGTGGCAGTGCCCCTACCTTTGAGTTAGAAGACCCGGGCTTAGTTTCCAGATGTGTATCTGAACAGGTTGTTTTGAAACAATTTTATACCTTGTGCCAGTCCAAAAATAGACTTTAACACCACTGTTTGTTTCTTGTAATTTGGTGTCATAATTTATAATGTTTAAAAGATACTTGTGATTGATTTAGATATTAATTATTGTCATGAAGATTGAGTACAACCAGTATAGTGGGCTTTTGTAAGTTGATTCAAGTTGGTATATAATGCAGTAGCTGTACAGCAAAAACATATGGCAGTGATAAATAACAACGGGTACTAGTCCAGATCAGGTAAGATGTTGACTTCTCAAATCCCTCAGCAATTTTTGAAGGAAGAGTCAAGAGTTCTGTCCCAAAGTCTCTTTCTTTAATCTAGTGTCCACACTTCTTGTTTTGAAAGCATAGATACATTGATAAGGCTTTAATGGTCCTATAAAGATTTACTTTATTTCAAAATATCCAGTGAAGTTTTGAGATCTTTGTCTAACTTTTTGGAATAAAAATTATGCCTTTGCCATTCACCTGTTGTTAACTTCCTTAGCTTTATATTTACTTTCTGGCTCTGTCTCTTTTATTTAATCTTTTCCTTATTGCATTTGTCTGACCAATATTATCCTGCTACAACATTCCATTTAAGCATCAATGTGACTCACAAAAGTTTCATTTATTTATATCTATTACTCTATGTCTAAGACCGTTGTTAAGGCCTGTTAATAAGTTGTTCATAATAGCCACCCATTCAGCTGACCTTCTTCCTTTTATAAGAGTGTTGAAAAATTATTGTGTTGTCTAAAATATTTTCTATTCTACTTTCACACACTAACTAACTCCTGCACTTAATAAATCCTAATTAAAACAAAGGTTAAAGTAAAAGCCCAGCGCCACTTTGCGCTGTAGTTGTTTTGACTATCTAATAGTTGCTCTTCCACTATTGCAAGGGATCTTATCTATTTGATTCAGAGATAGTGGGAACTGCTGAATGTGGAGAATCTGAGATAACAAGGTGTAGAGCTGGATGAACACAGCAGGCCGAGGAGCAGGAAAGCTCACATTTCAGATCTAGACCCTTCTTCAGACCCTTCTTCTGAAGAAGGGTCTTGACCCGAAACGTCAGCTTTCCTGCTCCCCTCCTGCTGCCTGGCCTGCTGTGTTCATCCAGATCTACACCTTGTTATCTTGAGTTTCTTTTCAACCTAGACATCATTACCAAGGCTAATTATTCACCAGCTGTCTTTTCATGCAAATGAAACCTTAACTAATAAAACAAGACTTGGAGCATTAACCTTGCCACTGATCATTTTCTTTCGTGGGCTTCAATTTTGCTGACAAGCCTGTTGCATGGCACTTTATCCATCACCTTCTGAAGGTCCCTTTACACCATGTCTGCTCCATTTCTTTCAATACTCTTAACTCATCAATAAGTAACTTCTTAAGAATTTTTTTTAAGCATGAAGTTATGTCAAAATTTACATCTCACATCCTTTGCAGTTCTGCAGACACCTGATTCTGACTGAGAGTGGTTGTGTTGACTGGAAGCTTATGTATTTCACACTACAAAAATATTGTCCAAAAAAGGAGCAATATGGTGATGCCCTACAGTTCTGTCGCCATTGCAGTATTTTGTTCTGGAAGGTAATTTTAATTTCAGTATTAAGTTCACCTGAAAATCATCTTTATGTTTAATGGTGTTTCTAATGCTTAAAAAATCTGTAATTTGTCATTTTGAGTAACATTAACAGACCAATAAACAGCATTTTGCATGCCTAAAGTTCTCACTGTCTCCTCCTCTTCCCCACTCTCTTTCCCCCCCACTCCCAACACACACACAGTGATGTGACTATATGCATAATTGTAGCCGGGTTATTGCATGAATTTCAAACATTGAATTTTGGTCAAATTGTCAAATGTCCGTTGCTCAGAAGTAGAGAAAATAACTCAATCTTGTACACAATTTAGTACTTGCTTTGGCATGGTTATTTTTGAGGAGGTTTCATGCCCTTACGTATACAGATATTTCAGTAGCAGTTGAGAGCATACAAAACAACCACAGAGGGATAAAACTGAAGAAGGAACATTGTAACCTGCATAGAAGGTGTATCTGGGATACTGTGTACACGTCTTGGGGTAAATTTAGAGTGGCTGTTGTTCAGTTAGAGTTAGAATTTTTTTAATGGTTAGTGTTTTTTGAAGTTAGTTTCACAGCTAACTGAACAGTTAAATATGCTTTCCAAAAGAAAAAGTATCAAGTTCTTCAAGAAGGGAAACAGCTAGAAGTTGTGATCATGTTGGTAGGATAGAATTGAATTCTACAGGCAGAATGATCTAGGAAAAAGATGCAAAGTAGCTCCAAAGGTAATGATCCCTCTGTTACTTCCCATGTACTAACCAGAAGACGATGGTGGTGAGCACCTGGCATAGAAGAGGTCCAGCAATGAAGTCTTCAGGTTCTTGGGGCAAGAGGCATTTTGGTTATTAAAAGAAAAAAAACAGCTGAACAGGGCTAAGACCTTTAACTTCTCCACAGTGACACCTAGTGGTACAGGGTGGATTTAGATGGCACCAGGACCCAGCAGCAGAGACATGATGCGGAGAAAACAATAAAGAACAAATTGCAACAGAACAACAAATAATGGAACAAAAACAAAAAGTGAATGGAAACAAAGTAGTTAAGATGGTGTTAAAATGCATGTGTATTAATACAAGGAGTATTACACAAGGTGGTTGAACTGCAAACTAAGTTTCAATTTAGAGTCATAATGTAATAGCCAGAGTTGTGGTTTTGACTTGGATGAATGGGAACTCAAAATTCCTCCCAGAAATATATTATGGAGGGATAAGGAATTTCAAAATAGTGGAAACGGACACAAATATCAGATAGTACTCAACATATTGGGACCCAATTTCAGTGATGTTGCAGAGGGAACTAGAGCAGGTCGAGTTATAGGGCTGTACAGCATGGAAGCAGATCCATCAGTCCAACTTGTCCATGCCTACCAGATATCCTAAATTAATCTAGTCCCATTTGCCAGCATTTGGCCCACATTCTTCTAAACGCTTCCTTTTCATAAACGCATCAAGATGCTTTTTAAATGTTGTAATTGTACCAGCCTCCACCACTTCCTCTGGCAGTTCATTCCATACATGCATCACCCTCTATGTAAAATAGTTGCCCCTTAGGTCCTTTTTAAATCATTTCCCTCTCGTCTTAAACCTATGCCCTCTGGTATAGACTGAAACAAATGGGAAAGCAGTAAATAAGCTTTCTTTTGTATGAACACACTAGACCTAGGTGGACGTTTAAAACATGCCTGTAGTAAATAGTGAGTATAATAGAGATCAGAAGGACCAAGACTGACTAAATCGGTAACCATATGGCAGATACAATTTATTATAGATTTTGCTGTTTGGAAGATTATAAATATTACAAAACTGTTGAATCTAATGGGTTCAACATTGATAGAATAGAGGCCTTGGTGCATATTTACTAATCTTTGAAGGTGACAGGGTAAGTTGAAAATGCAGGTAAGAAAGCTAATGATATACTTGGTGTCATAAATACAGACATTGAGAATAGAAAGAAGAAAGTGGTGCAAAAAATTTACACAATCCTCTGGCTAAAGTCCAAACAGAATCATGTACAGTTCTGACCTCCACACTTGCTTTAAGAAAGAATGCCAGGGTCCTGAAGATGGTATTGTAGGGATTTTCTAGAATAGTATGAAAGGAAGACCTAATGTAGATGTCCAAAATTGAGTATTTAATGGAGCAGGAGAAAATAATTTACCTGACAAATTAGTCCAAACATGCAAGTGAAAAAGAATTTGTAAAAATACAAGAGGGAAAATGAGACATTTCTTTACACCAGTTGCTAAAATCAAATGTGGAGTATGTGGTGATTTTAATGAGGTCAGTTATGTGGACCGCATAGAATATGAGTTCCTTGATTGGGATTGAGTTGACAAGACTGGGTTACACCCTTTGGAAGATAAAATGAGGGCGATCAAATGTGCACTGGCTGTCACATTTGTACCGGAGCTTATGTCTTTCCTAGGGCTGGTGAATTATTACAGAAAGTTCATACATAACCTGGCCTCCATCCAGGAAACTTTGTATCAACTTTTAAAGGGTCAGCCTTGGAAATGGTCGCATGGCCAAGCAATAGCTTTCAGGGAAGTGAAGAAACAGTTTTCATCCTCTAAGGTGTTGGCACACTATGATCCTAAGCGAGACCTAGTATTGAAATGCGATGCCTTCCTATATGGCTTTGGAGTAGTATTAGCTGATAGGTAGCCCAATGGAGAGAAATGCCCATTAGCGTATACATCTGTGACTTTGGTTAATGCAGAGCGTATATGCTCCCAGATAGAGAAGGAAGATTTGACAGTCATATTTGGAATCAGGAAGTTCTACCGATACCTTTTATGGGCCTAAAGTTCTAATAATAATGCACCACAAAACCCTGCTAGGTCTATTTCAAGGGGACAGGCAGTGCTGCCCATAGCTTTAGACCGAATTCAGCATTACGCTGTAAATACTAACGACATATAATTGGAAGTTGGAACACCACCTGGGAGGCCAAGTGGACCGTAAGACATAGGAGCAGAAATTAGGCCATTCAGCCCATCGTTTCTGCTTTGCCATTCAGTCATGGCTGATAGATTTCTCAACTCCATTCTCCCGCTTTCTCCCCGTAACCTTTGATCCCCTTAACAATCAAGAACCTATCTGTCTATGTCTTAAATATACTCAATGAGCTGGTCTCCAAAGCCTTTTGTGGCAATGAATTCCAAAGATTCACCACTCTGGCTGAAGACGTTTCTCCTCACCTCCATTCTAAAAGGGTCTTCCCTTTACTCTAAGGCTGTCCCTAGTCTCTCCTGCTAATAGAAACATCTTTCCAACGTCTGCTGTATCCAGGCCTTTCAGTATTCTGTAAGTTTCAATTAGATTCCCCACCCATCCTTCTGAACTCCATTGAGTACAGACCCAGAGTCCCTAAATGTTCGTTATATGTTAAGCCTTTCATTTCTGGGATCACTCTTGTGAACTTCCTCTGGACCTGCTCCAGAGCCAGTACATCCTTCCTGAGATATGGGGCCCAAAATTGCTCACAATATTCTAAATATGGTCTGATCAGAGACTCATAAAACCTCAGAAGTATATCCCTGCTTTTATATTCTGGTCCTTTCAAAATAAATGCCAACTTTGTATTTGCCTTCCTAACTACCGACTCAACCTGCAAGTAAACCTTCAGAGAATCCTGGCTAAGGACTCCCAAGGCCATTTGTACTTTAAATTTCTGAATTTTCTCCCCTTTTGGGAAATAGTTTATGTCTCTATTCTTCCTACCTGACACTTTCCCATTGTTGTATTCCATCTGCCACTTCTTTGCCCACTCTCCTAACCTGTATAAATCCTTCTGCAGCCTCTCTGTCTCCTCAGTACTATCTGCCCCTCCACCTGTCTTTGTATCATCTGTAAACATAGCCAGAATGCCCTCAGTTCCTTCATCTGGATCATTAATGTATAAAGTGAAAAGTTGTGGTCTCAACACTGACCCTTGTGGAACACCATTAGTCACTGGCTGCCATCCTCAGAAGGACCCTTTTATCCCCACTCTCTGCTTTCTGCCAGACAGCCAATCTTCTTTCCATGCTAGTGTCTTGCCTGTAACGTGCTGTTGCATTGTCGCCTTCTGTGCGGCCCCATGTCAAAGGCCTTGTGGAAGTCTAAGTAGACAACTTGTTACCTCCTTAAAGAATTTTAACAGATTTGTCAGGCGTGACATCCCCTTGATGAAACCATGCTGACTTTGCCCTATTTTTCCATGGTCTTCCAAGTATTCAGAAAGCTCATCCTTCACAATGGACTCCAAAATCTCATCAACAACTGAGGTCAGGCCATTCGGCCTATAATTTCCCACAGATTCATAGAATCCCTACAGTGTGGAAGCAGGGCATTTGGCCCATCACGTCCATGCTGGCCCTGTGCAGAGCATCCCACCCAGAACCATATCCCTGCATTTCCCACCCTAGACACTTTGGGCAATTTAGCATAGCTAATCCACCTAACCTGCACATCCTTGGACTGTGGGAGCAAACCGGGGTATCCAGCAGAAACCCACACGGCCACGGGAAGAATGTACAAACTCCACACAGACAGTCGCCCAAGGGTGGAATCGAACACGGGTTCCTGGCGTTGTGAGGCAGCAGTGCTAACCACTGAACCACCATGCCACCGCTGCCTTTTGCCTTACTGCCTTCCTAGACAGGGGGGTTAGATTAACATTTTTTTCTGTCCTCTGGGCCCTCCCCGACTCTAGTGATTCCTGAAAGATCACCACCAACGCCTCCAGTGTCTCTTCAGCTACCTCCTTCAGAACTCTGTGGTGTAGTCCATCTGGTCCAGTTTATTTATCCACCTTCAGACCTTTCAGTTTTCCTAGCACTTTCTCCTTGGTGATGGCCACCATTCTCACCTCTGCCCCCTCGCCGACTCTCTTGAATTTTTGGGATGTTATTCGTGTTTCCCACCATGAAGACTGACGCGAAGTAGTTATTCAGTTCCTCAGCCATTTCCTTGTTCCTCACTACTGTCTGTCCAGTTTCATTTTCCAGCAGTCCAACGTCCACTTTTGCCTCTCTCTTACCCTTTATGTATCTAAAGAAACTCTTACGATCCTCCTTTATATTACTGTCTAGCTTACCCTCATAATTAATCTTCTCCCTCCTTATTTCTTTTGTTGCCCTCTGTTGGTCTTTATAGGCTCCCCGATCCCCTGGCTTCCCACTGCCCTTCGCCGCATTATATGCTTTCTCTTTTGCTTTTATGCTATCCCTGACTTCCCTAATCAGCCATGGTTGCCTCATTGTCCCTGTACCATGCTTCTTTTTCCTAGAGATGAATTTTTGCTGTGTCTCCTGAATTACTCCCAGAAACACCTGTCATTGCAGTTCTGCTTTCGTTCCTGCTAGGCTCCTCTCCCAGTCAATTCTGACCAGCTCCTCCCTCATGCCTCTGTAGTAGCCTTTATTCAACTGTAATACTGTTGCATCTGATTTCAGCTTCTCCCTCTCAAATTACAGAGTAAATTCTATCATATTATGATAACTGCCTCCTAAGGGTTCCTTCACCTTAAGCTCTCTTATCAAGTCTGCCTCATTGCACAACAAATCCAGAATTGCCTGTTCCCTAGTGAGCTCCACCATAAGCTGCTCTAAAAAGTCATCTCGTAGATATTCCACAAATTCTTTTTCTTGCAATCCACTACTAACCTGATTTTCCCAGTCCACCTGCATATTGAAATCCCCCATGATAACTGTAACTTTGCCTTCCTTACACACCTTTTCTATCTCCTGGTCTATCTTGCACTCCAGCTCCTGACTACTGTTTGGAGGCCTGTACGTAACTCCCATTGTGTTTTTTTTCTGACCTTTGTGGTTCCTCAATTCTACACATACAGATTCTACATCATCTGACCCTATGTCGTTTCTTGCTATCAATTTAATTTTATTGCTTACTAATAAGGCAACCCCACCCACTCTGCCCAACTGCCTGCCTTTTCGATAGGGTGTATATCGTTGGATATTTAGTTCCCAGACCTGATCCTCTTGCAGCCATGTCTCTGTGATGTCCATCATGCTATACCTCCCAATTTCAATCTGAGCTACTTTATTTCATGTACAGCGTGCATTCAGATACACCACGTTTAGTCTTGTATTTACTGTCCTTCTTCTCATTGTCATCACTTTTTCTGATGTGCTTGAAGTTAGATTCCTAACCCCTTCCAAAAACTGTCATATTTTGTGTGCTAGAGACTCTCCTGAGTTCTCCTTCCATTTTTTTTACATACTTTTCCATGCAGTTGAATCCACCCTCACAGATGTTAACCTGCTGCTTTGTTTCCCATTGGCCATTATACTTCTTGGAGTTTTACTCTCCACCCCACCACCCCTCCCACCCCCACTCATCCCCCCACCCCCAACTTTCTACTTTAAACTCCCTTTGACCACCCTATTTATCCTTTCTGCTAGAACATTGGCCCTGGCTCGGTTCAGATGGAGACCGTCTCAATGATACAGATCCCTCCTGTTCCAATACTGATGCCAGTGCCCCGTGAAATAGAACCCCTTTTTCCCGCCCCACTCCTTTAGCCATGTGTTTACTTCTCTTGTTCTTGCGTCCCGATGTCATTTTGCACGTGGCGCGGGTAGTAATCCGGAGATTATAACCTTTTGAGGACCTGTTCATTAATTTAGTCCCTAGATCCTGATAATCCCCAAATTGGTCCTCTTTCCTTGTCTTGCCTATGTTACTTGGCACAACATGGACCACAACAACTGGATCCTTCCCCATCCTCTCCAATATCCTTTCAAGCCGGTCAGGGGTGTCCCTCATCCTGGCACTAGGCAGGCAACATACCATGTGAGACTCTCAATCTTGCTTACAAAGATAGTATCTATTCCCCTAACTACCACTTGCCTTCTTGCTTCCCGCCTCTCGAATGGCCTCCTGTACCACTGTGCTGTGGTCGGTTGCTTCATCCTCCCCACAGCCTGTTCCTCGTCCACACAGGGAGTAATTACCTTGTACTTGTTAGACAAGGTCAAGAGCTGAGGCTCCTCTGTTCCAGAATACAGGATCTCTCTATCTGATGGTGTCGCAGAGAATCACCAGGAGACGTAGAGAATTCCCCAAGAAGGTAAACTTTTATTTGCAAACAAAAGCTGTGACAATCAGAAAGTAGCTTCCCGATCGCCCCCGACCTTAGGGGCTTGTTATTTTTTATACCTTTTTCAGTTATCATGCTTTTCTGAGGTTATCAGCATGACCAGTTATGTTAGCTCGTGTTATCTCGCCAAGGCTACTCATCTTCTGAATCATTTTCTGCTACAATGGTTTTCTACTTTAAAAACATTAAGGCTTAGTCTATTACATCATGATTATCTTCTGCCACAATGGTCTTTAACATTTGTTTACATGCCACGTGATTTGACTAACTTAATCATACCATGCTACCATTGTTTTCTGTTTGCACATGTCACGTGATTTGACTAACCTAATCGTTGACTAACCTAATCATATTATGCTACCATTGTTTTCTGTTCGTACAATTCTATTGATCATTCTATGTACCACTTCATTTGCTCTTATCTTATTGCCTTTTGTCTTCCATATGATTGTCTTTTATTTTCCATAATGGTAGACCCATAATGATTACACCCCAAAGTTCTTAAGGAGATAGCTGAAGAGCTAGTGGAGTCATTAGCGGTGATCTTTCAGGAATTGCTAGAGCCAGGGAGGGTCCCAGAGAACTGGAAAATGCATAACGTGACACCCCTGTTTAAAAAGGGAGTAAGGCAAAAGACTGAAAATTACAGGCTGATGAGCCTAACCTGAGTTGTGGGTAAGGTTTTAGAGTCCATTGTGAAGGATGAGATTTGTGAATACTTTGAAGTGCATGGTAAAATAGGGCAAAGTCAGCATGGCTTCATGAGGGGAGGTCATGCCTGACAAATCTGTTAGGATTCTTTGAGGAAGTAACAAACTGGCTAGACTAAGGAGAGCCAATGGATGTTATCTACCTGGAGTTCCAGAAGGCCTTCGACAAGAGGCCACACAGGAGGCTGTTGAGTAAGATAAGGGCTCATGGTGTTAGAGGCAAGGTACTAGCATGGAAAGAAGATTGGCTGTCTGGCATAAAACAGAAAGTGGGGTTATAAGGGTCCTTCTCAGAATGGCAGCCGGTGACAAGTGGTGTTCCACAAGGGTCAGTGCTGGGACCACAACTTTTCACTTTATACATTAATGATCTAGATGAAGGAACTGAGGGCATTCTGGCTAAGTTTGCAGATGATACAAAGATAGGCAGAGGGACAGATAGTATTGAGGCGACGGGGAAGCTGCAGAAGGATTTATACAGGTTAGGAGAGCGAACAAAGAAGTGGTAGATGGAATACCATGTGGGAAAGTGTGAGGTCATGCACTTTGGTAAGAAGATAGAAGCATGAACTATTTTCTAAATGAGGAGAAAATTCAGAAGTCTGAAGTGCAAAGAGACTTGGGAGTTCTAGTCCAGGATTGTCTCAAGGTAAACCTACAGATTAAGTCAGTAGTTAAGAAAGCAAATGCAACTTTGGCATTTATTTTGAGATGACTTGAATGTAAAGCAAGGATGTACTTCTGAGGCTTTATAAGTCTCTGGTCAGGCCACATTTGGAGTATTATGCGCAGTTTTGGGCCCCATATCTCATCTCAAAGATATACTGGCCCTGGAGTGGGTTCAGAGGAGGTTCACGAGAATCGACCCAGGAATGAAAAGCTTAATGTATGAAGAACATTGAGGACGTGGGTTTATACTCAATGGAGTTTAGAAGGATGAGGTGGGATCCATTGTTTCCATTGGTAGGAGAGGCTAGTACCTGAGGGCACAGCCTTAGAATAATAGGAAAACCTTTTAGAATGGAGATAGGTAGAAACTTCTTCAGCCAGAGAGTGGTCAATCTATGGAAGTCACTGCCACAGAAGGCTGTGGAGGCCAGGTCACGGAGTATATTTAAGACAGAGATAGATAGGTTCTTGGTTGTCACGGGGATCAAGGATTATGGCGATAAAGCGGGAGAATGGGGTTGAGAAACTTATCAGCCATGACTGAATGGCCTAATTTCTGCTCCTGTGTCTTATCGTCTTATAAAATGCCCCAGGAGGAGCTACAAAAAGAAAGTAGCCTATGTCCTCTGAGGTGGAGGGGGAGGGATACAGTGATTGTAACAATGTCATTGGGTGGACCTCGTAGAATATGAGTTCCCTGATTGTACCTGTTAATCTGGTCCAAACAGGGAGCCCTGGCTGACAAATAAGAACAGGAGTGTCAAACAATCAGTTTGAGATCTGGCTCTGAGGGAGCTAGATCAGTGTCAAGGATTCTCCACATGTAAATAAAGGGTGACTTGATGACAGGATACTGGCCTCTGGAGTTATTTCAGAGTACATACCTGAAAAGATGGTGAAATCAAATTGCACAGGAACTTTTTAAGACATTTGGGATATTTAATTGAAGAGGTTTGATTCCCAGTGTTCTGGGTGAAAAGCAGAGAAGTGAAACTAATTTGGTAGCTTTTCAATGAGCCAGCACAGGACTGATAGGCCACATGTCTTCTCTGCCATAAGGTTCTTATTCCATTAATTTTACACTAGTATTAGAAGTGCTATATTATTTGCATAGCAGTAGATCTCATAGCTCTACTCTTAAAATCATGAGCTCAGAATAATTGGGTTGCATATGAGAGATGAGGTCACAGCAAGGTTTACACATAAGAATTTTAAAATTGTTTCTTGGTTCCTAGACACTTACATTCATTGAGTCATAGAGATATACAACATGGAAACAGACCCTTCAGTCCAACCCACCCATGCCAACCAATTATCCTATATAAATCTAGTCCTATTAGCCAGCATTTGGCCCATCTCCCTCTAAGCCCATCCTATTCATATACCCATTCAGATACCTTTTTAAATGTTGTACTCGTACCAGGCTCCACCACCTCCTCTGGCAGCTCATTCCATATATCCACCACCGTCTGTGTGAAAATGTTGCCCCTTAGGCCCCTTTTATGTCTTTCACCTCTCACTTTAAACCTGTGCCCTCTATTTTTGGTCTCCCCTATCCCTAAGGAAAAGTTGCTGAACCAATGTCCTGTACAGCCGCAACGTGGTTGGTGAGCAAAGGATGAATTGGACTAATACAAGTTGAGATACAAGCAATTTTGGATGAGCTTGTGAGTCAGGACAAGAGGCAGTTCATCGACTCTAGAAGTAGAGTATAGATGAAACTTTCAGCAGCAGATGGACTGAGGCAGAACAAGAATCATCATTATGCAGTGATGGAATTTGGCATGGAAAGGATTTGCATTTGAAAATTTGCTTGGGCTCAAGTAGTAGGGATTGCAAAAATTGAAAACTGTCATCTAAAGTTCATGGTTCTCTTCTGTCATATTTAGCCAACGTGTAGTTTTCCATTTTCTGTAAATGATCAGTATTTATGCCAGTTGTAAAAGTTTGTAAACAAAGACACTGTATACTGAGATTATAAAATATTGCTCTGTTGGTCACCTTCCTGTAGTTTAAAGCTCCTTCGTTCTCCACCATTATTGTAGATCTGAGTTTTTGTTCCATTTCTGCTTCCTAATTATTGAATTCGAAATAGGGGCATTTTACTGATACTTCATATCCAGCATACTGGTACTTCATAATTTAGCATCTCCAATTCATCAATTCTCTTCTGAATTAGTATGTTTTAATTCTTTACAGTTGGCTCAAATTACTAATGAGTGAATATAATCAATTTTTCCAATATCTTGAATTACCAGCAATATTGTTATATAATTTAATTGTTTCTCATTAACAAATTAAAAGAAATATCACAACAGGACCTTTTATTTTAGTGAAGCTTCACTGGAAAGAATAATCAGGGTGGGAAAATCATTTTATTTCTGTTCTTTTAATTGTACCTATTTATCCTTTTTCTTCCTTCTTCCTTCACGCTTGACCTTCCTGCTCCTTCCTTGATCTCAAAGGACTACCACCTTGCTTTATTATTCAAGGTATTTTGAAACGTTTGTGTCCTTGAATTCTAACTCTTTATCAAATTAGATAAATAATACAACAGTCAGAATTTTGATGCCTGAGCTTAAGCATAATCATACAGGACAAGATCTGGTTATAAAGCTACTTATAGAATTTTTCACAAGGATATATTACGTTGACTTGTTTGAGAACTAGTAAGCATGTGAGTATCCAGTCTTCCTGACACTGTAATGAGTCAAATTACTTAAAGGTATCTATTAATTTGCTGTTTTTCAATTATTTTTAACAGGATACAGGGCATCCATGCACAGCCAACAATCCTGAAAGCTGCTCTACACCAGTGTCACCTCAGCACTTCATAGACCTTTTTAAGTTTTAAACAGAACTATGTATGCTTGAAAGATTTTATTTTAGAGGGGCCCTCTTTTGTAGGCAAGCACTTTGCTGCTTTTCCTGTTCTAGTGCAATACCCATTGTTCTTCCTTTAATTTAAAAACAGGTTTTTAAATAAAAATTGCATATGAAACATTACATTAAGCTTACATTAGGGAAAAGAAATCATGTTGTCTTGTTTCCATAAACGATAAGAACATTGTAACTCCTAGCCAGGTGTTTGCATGGAGTTAATTCTTAATTTGAAAGCTTCAATAATGTTACAACTTGAGTTCAAATAGATATTTTTGCACGAAGTGGTATATCTAGTCTGAAATGTGATTTAGTTAACAAAATAATTGCTTTAGCATTTTTTTTTTTAGCAGCCCATGTTTAAGATCCAGTGAGTTTGATGCAATCCATAATCTAATGTACAATAGTTTTAAAACAAAAAGCACTTTGTTATGTTTTTAAGCTGCCTTTTGAAGAGAACATTGGCCCTTACAAAGCATTATGTACGATCAGTATTCTTTAAGACTCCTCCACGTGAATGGAATAAAACTATGTTACTGCTTTGAATTGTAATACCCAAAGTATTTTCAAAGATATATTGTAAATGTACATTATTTTGTAAAACAATCATTCCAGCGGCCTATTATGTTATTGGTATAAGAAGCTTATCTGAAAGTAAATACTATATTCTTATAAGCTTGTGGTGCAGAATACACAGTTGCTGTTTAATATTGGGAAAATTTCCCATGAATGAATTCAATATGTAGGTTTCTTTAGTGCAGAAACAGTAATATACTGCCAAAACCTTGTATCATGTAAATATTTGGAGAATTGGAGGAAATAAAGAGATTTTTGACTGACCCCTGATTGCTTAATCTAGTCACTTGTATTTTACTAGAAATTGAAGTCTTAGGAGATGTACTCTGTTTATAAAGTGCCAACCTTTGTATTCATTTTTACTTATAAAATTGAAGAATAACTACTTTGTTTCCCTTTTATTCCTGTGCTGCATTTGCTGTGGTAGAGTTGTGATAACAAACTGACTCTGTTCTTCCCTGCATAAGCCATAGAAGGTGCTTTTGATTGATGAATTGATTGATCCAGATACAGTCACTTTAAATGTGCACAGTCTTATTAGTGTGAGATTACAAATGTCTTGCAACTCTTCCTCATATCTGAATTAGTACTGACGGATAAATGACCATATACATGTTTTTGACAATTTTTTTTTCAAATCTCCCTATACGGGCATGTTTTTTCATGCCATCTCCGGCTGAGGTCGGAATTTGACCTGACGTTCTAGCCGAGAGGTAGGGACACTACCAGTACACCACTAGACCTCATTTTTGTGGAACTGTCCTTGTTTCAGTCCTATTCAGGACCCACACCCACAGGTCTTTCTCTAATGATGATGTCGTTAGTGCTGCCTCCTGCTCTCTTCTGGAAATGAAAATGTTTATCAAAATTTCTGTCCCTCTCTCCACTTTACCAGGTCCATCTGACTTTTCCCTTCCTTGATGTCATGTTTCCACTTCTGAAGCAGGCTATCCACCAATATCCAGTACAAATCCATTAACTCCCACAGTTATCACAACTATACTTTCTTACGTCCTGCTTCCTTCAAAGATTCCATTCCATTTTTCCCAGTTTTTCCAATCTGTTGCATTTGGTCCGATGATGACATCGGCCACTGGAATGTCTTCTAACCTCCATTTTTCTTAACTGACGAGTTCACCCCCCATGGTTACTATTTCTCAGACTTATGCCTTCAGCCCCTACCCTCTGTCCCAGAACAAGAGGGTTGCCTTAGTCCTCACTTCCATACCACTAGTCTCTGCATTCGAAGAATAATTCACTGCCACCTTCAGGGTGCCACCCCCAAACACAGCTTCTCCTCCTTCCCACTGCAGCTTTCTGCAAAGATCCTTTGTCTCTATGAAGTCCTGGTCGATTCTTCTGTCACGCCAAACACTTGTTCATTCCTGCATCTCACCTTACCTTGCAATTGCAGAAAGAGTAACACTGGTCCATTCTTCTTTCCTTACCATTTATGACCACAAATACACCTTCCAGGTGAAATAGCATTTTACATGCACTTCTTTCAATCAAGTATACTATGTTCACTCTTCACAGTGCAGTCTACTTTGGCAGGACAAAATACTGACTGGGTGACAGCTTAGCGAAACACCTTCAATCTGTCCATAAGAATGACCTCGACAACTTCTCTTCCAAGTACATCCATCTTGAATATTTTATCTTACGGTTTATTTACCTTTGTTGCTTTCAGTCTCCCTCCTAGTATTTGTAAACACTTGCTTTCATAGTCATATCTGCTTCCTCGATGACTGGCTCTGCTTTACCACCCACAGTTCTAACTGTTTTGAATTCACCAAAGATTATAGGTTATTTTTGATGTACAGTGTTCCTCAGAAAGCTGCTCCCTCTCATTCTGAGATCCCCACTGTATCTTGCAGCAACACATGTACACTTGGCTGTGCATGCTCTCTATTCAGTGCTGCTTCACACTATATCAAAGCTTTACTGGTCCTTAATACCATTTCATTATTCTCTTCTTTTGAGATGTTAAGGAACTTGAGCTCCAAAGCCTGGTAGATACTGATGCCCCTCTAGATTCATCCTCCATGCCCTTTCCCTCTGAATCCATCGCTTGTTCTAATCCCACTTCTTGCCATGTATTCACTGTACCGTCTGACTTTCCTGTCTTTGTTGCTGAACAGTCTGTGTTCAGCAAAGAACATAGTTTATCCCTTTACGCTTAGTTATAGTTACTTAGGGAAACAAATATTGCTTTATTCCAAGTGAATTCATGAACGGAGCAGTCAGTTAGGATGGACATACGGTGCCTAATATACTGGCTGTGTAAAATCCATTCTGATTCTAGCATTTTTTTTTGTGTGTATTGCTGTCTTTTATACTGAAGGAATCCTAGTGAATTTCCCCCCAGAAATAACTGTTATAACCCATTGGCTAACTTACTGGAAATCAAGCCTTACTATTCCACAAGTTTTCAAAATGTGAAAAGATTTAGTTAAACCAAATTTACCTGACTAACAAACTTGGTTGAAAAGAATATACTACACTAGGTTTGTATATTTGACCAGAAGAAGACTATTTATTATGAAATCGCCTTTAACTGATGGAAACAAAAAATATGAATTACTAACTGCAAACTCTGCAACTTTACCCCAGCTTAACAGCTGAAGCACACCAACACACACACATGGATTTTAAAGGTGAAAGGAAAGGGGATAATGCAGTCCATTGTGCCAGTCTCCGGTGCAGGATTCGGTGAGAGGTTTTAGTTTGAAGTTGTTCAGTTTCTTTCGATACCTTTTTGGTACTTGCTGGCAACACGAGATTGTTTACACCAAAGTTCAGTCTTTCAGTTACTGATTTGAATTGACACTTTAAATGGTCTGGAAAGCTTTCCTTTTTATCTTCCTTCAGCACAGGAATTTTACAGGAAAAAAGTGGATGAGAAAAACTAGTTGGAGCTGAATTCTGTTACTTTTTGCACCGGGGGGAGGAGGAGCTAGATTTTGATGCTTTTCCTACAGAAGTTGGGTCTTGTGTATTTCCATTAAACCCAAATGCTGTATTAATACCTCCACTATTTCTGCCTTCCCAGTTCTGGCAAGGAACACCTTTGTGGGTTTTTTTTGGTATTGTTGCATTTTCAGCAGGGATATCTTTTCCACTTGTAGGAAAACCTTCATAATTTCTAATGCCACATTTAATTTTTAATATATACCTGGTGTTTCCTTTTTATCTTTTATCACTTAGCTTAAACTTTGTAATTCCAAAACCGTCTTTTTTAAAACGTTCATAACTCACAGCAAAGATATATCCCAGTGATGAATTAGCATTAGAGGAAGAGAATATACCAACCCTGCTTAACCAGGGAAGTTGAGGATGGTAGTAGATTCCCACATTGGAAGAAAAAAAGATTAATGGTAAACCAGAGGATTAGGAATACCACAGAAGAAAAGTTTTAAAGGCCAAAAAGTAATAAAAACACCGATAAACTAAGAAGGTAAACTAGCAAGTAACGTGAAAACAGACAATAAGAACTTTATTGCCTCTATTTTCCTTTTCATATATTTAATGATCATTGGGCCCTAAGAGAATGTGGCTGGGGCAACCGTGATGGGAAACTAAGAAGGGCAGAGGAGTTGAACAAATACTTTGCATCAGTCCTCATCGTCGAGGATACAAGTAGCATTCCAAACATGTCAAATAATGAAGGGACTAGTGAGAAGGAAACTGCCAACTACTTGTATTCAAAAAGGGAGCAATAGTTAGTGGCGCATCTGTCATTGGGACAATATTAAGAGTCTATTATAATGGATGTAATAGCAGCGCATTTGGAAACTCTTATGATCAAACAGAGTCATTAAAAAAACATAGCATTCAAGTTCAGCAAGCAATAAGGAAGGCAAGTGGAATATTGGCCTTTATTTCAAAGAATAGACTGTAAAAGTAGGGAGGTTTTGAGAAAACTACCAAAAGCTCTGGTCAGATCACAGCTGGAATACTATGAACAGTTCCAGTCCTCTTGTCCAAAGAAAAATATACTGGCATAGGAGGCAGTCCAGAGAAGGTTCACTAGGTTGACACCAGATATGGTGAAACTGTCTTATGAGGAGAGATTAAGTGGATTGGCCTGTACTCTGTGGAAATTAGAAGAATAAGAGCAAACCTTATTGAAACATTAAGAATTTGGAGGACTTGAAAGGGTAGATCCAAAGGGATTCTTTTCCCTCATAGGAGGGTCGAGGATCAGAGGGCATAGTCTCAGAGCAAGGGATCACCCATTTAAGACAGACTTAGGCAGGATGTTTTTTCTTCTCCGTGATGGTGGTGAATCTGTAAAATTCTTTACTGCAGAAAGCTGAAAACCTGGGTCGTTAAGTGTGTATATAAGGCTAAGAGAGATTTTTAATCAGTAATTGAGTCAAAGGTTATAATGAAAAGGAAAATGGTGTTGAGCATTGTTGGATCAACCCATGATGTCATTGAATGGCGAAGCAGACTTGATTGGCTGAAATGCCTACTACTACTCATGTCTTATGGTATTTTATTTCCAAACCCATACTCCTGAAGCTTTTGTAAAGATTGATTTTTTTTTAAAGAAGGGAAACACTATGAGGAATATATAGTTATGCATGTTTAGTCTGTGCTTACCAACCATACCTATGTATTTTCCAGCATATTTGGCTAGATGCCTGAATAAAAATGCACCATTAACCTGTAATTGTTCAGGAAACAGTTTGAGCTGTCTCATTTTCAAATGTTTTTGATAAATGACAGAATGGACTTGCCTCATGGTCCAGATGATGAACAAATGCAGAAAAAAGGAGCAAATATGGGCCATATGTCCCCTTGAACATGCTCCGTGATCCAGTAAAATCACGACTAAACTTTTGCATTAATTCCACGTATACTTATATCCCTCAGTGCATAATAGTGTCTGTTTCTGACCTAGAGAATAATAAAAATTGACAACCCTTCTAATAAATAGGTTTCTCCTCATTTCCATTGTAAATGATCAACCTCTTCTATCTTTAGACTGTGACCCCTAGTTCTACACTTGGAGGCAACAGGCTGTCAGCAACAATCAAACTTTTTAAGAGTACTAGAAGAAGTGAAAAGTGTCCTATAAACTACTTTTAATGAAAAAATGGCCAGATTATGTCCTGTTCAGGGACTTTTACCTGCACTCCAGCAAATTCAGCTTCTCGGCTATAAGTGACGGAAGAGGTTATCGGTGCCAAGAAGCACTTACCCGGGAGCTAGCAGCTCAGTCATGCTCAGTTTGGGCAGTTCTATCACAGTCACTCAGCTCATGGCCTTATTACAGTCTTAGTCCAAACATGAACAAAAGCTCAGAAATCCAGAGATGAGATGAAAATGACTGGCTTGAAAATCAAGAAAGCATTTGACTGTGAAGGTCAGCTGACGGTGAGAATTGGAAGTAATGTTGATGCTTTCCAGTTTAGGGTAAGGGCAGGAAATAAGGTCAATGTAGTAATCATGGACCAGAAAAAGAGGTGAGGCATGGGATCCAAATAGTATTGGAAGAAGGAAAGTTCCACATGTCACAAAACAATGGTTATTGCCAGATCCCATGTAGGTACCCATAGTAATACCTTTTTTATGTGGTCGAAGTGAATTGAGAAAAGATTTCAATAAAAGAACAAGTTTATGCAGGTAAATGAAAGTGGAGGCGTATGTTGCACTCAGAACACCTTCTCCCATGTAGCTATGAATTTACAAAAATTGCATTCCCACATAATAACATTGAGATAGATTTTCTGGGGAGTGGTAATCCCATGCAGACTGACACTCCTGGCCCTTTTTTTTTACAAAAGAGAGTTACACATTTCTGAGGTAATTGAGCCTAGGTCTCCTTTAGAAATGTGGGGCTGTATTTCCATTCTGATAGCTCTTTTGTGGAACAGAACCGGGGAAAGCATGTCAGGTCCTGGGAGTGTTATGTCTGGTGGTTGAAGGTGTGAAAGATAAATATGGTGTTTTTAATAATTACTCAGGTGTTAGACTATGTACTTAATAGCCTAATCTTTCCTGGAGAACTATTTTAGTTAATTTCATTGGACCATCCAATGTCTTTGACTTAAATGGAGACTTTCGACAGTTTCTAGACATAGAGTAATTGCCCAGAGGAAGATTTAATTTCCTAGGCAATTCCTTTGAGCAACATCCATCCACACTGGAATAATGGCCGTCTGGCCTGTGGAGAATCCTGTCTCATTATAAACTTTAATCACAGCAATATGTTTTACGTTACATTTTCTATTGTGACATCTCAGGTTTCTTTGACAGTATACTCCTTTGATGCTAAAAGTATCCTTTATCAATTTCAAAGCAACCTAATTTCATATCGCAGAAAATCGAAAGGAGTATTTCTCTTGACATTATTGAATAATGATTGATACAGTATGATACTTCAGAGGCCAGTGGTGTACTGTGTTAAGATTCTGTTTTTATTTCAACAGCACATGGGCCTGTTTCTGCTGTACTGATGCTGGTGGATGGAACATCTGTCTGCCAGCACTATGATACCAATCGTGTACGTTGCAAGATCAAATTTAATCATGCACCAAAAGTGCAACTCTTGCATAACACTGAGCAGCAGTCTAAATTGCTGAGGGGAGATTGTTAAAGGTGAGATTGAGGAGCCAGAAATTATTGTACACATTGGTAGGAATGACATTTTTCGGAAAAAGATTAAAGCAGTAGTGAGTGAATTTAAGAGGCTAGGTAGAAGATTAAAAAATGGAGCCTTGAAAGTTGTAATTTCTGGTTTACTCCCACTGCCAACTCGAACGAGCCAAGGAAAAAAAGATTAAAGGAGACAAATCAATGGCTGAAGAGCTGGTGTAATGTTCAGGGATCCAAGTTTTTGGACAATTGGAATGTCGTTTGGGATAGAAAAGACCTGTTCAAAAAGGATGGGTCTAACCTAAACTGGAAAGGGACCAATGTCTTAGCAGGGAGTTTTGCTCATTCCACTAAGGGTGACTTTATAATGATAGAGAGGGGAGTGGAGGAATTTTAAGCACCAGTGCAAATGGAATGATTGATTGGGAAGGTTCTGAATGTGAGGAGAGCACATCAATTAGAAAGGAAAGACAACAGAAAGTCAGAGTATGTAGTAACTCTGAAGGACTAAATTGCATTTATTTCAATGCAGGGGGTCTTACAGGTAAGGCTGATGAAGTCAGGGCATGTTTAAGTATGTGAGATTGGGAAATCATGGCTATTACAGAAACTTAGCTGAGAGATGGATAAGACTGGCAGCTCAATGTTTTGAGTTTTAGAAGCTATAAGAGGGATAGAAAAGGAGGCAAGAAAGGGGGGGGTGCGGTGTTTTTGATTAAGGAATACATTACTACTGTAACTAGGGAAGATATTTATGAAAAATTGTGCAGTGAAAATCTATGGGTAGAAACTACAAATAAGAAAGGAAAGATCACTTTTTGGGATTGTATAGTAGGATCCCCAAATAGTAAGAGGGAAATTGAGAAACAAAAATGTAGGGAGATCTCAGACATATGTAAGCATAATAAGGTTGTAATAAAGGGGGATTTTAATTTTCCAAACATTGACAGGGCAACCATAGCGTTAAATGTTTGGATCGTGAGGAATTTGTCAAATGTGTTCAAAAAAATTTTCTTTATCAATATGTGGATGCTCCTAGCAGAGAAGGAGCAAAACTAGACCATCTTTTGGGCAACAAGGCAAGGCAAGGGTCTGAAGTAAAAGTGGGGGAACACTTTCAGTGTAGTGATCATAATTTATTAGTTTCAAAATGGTTATGGTAAAGGATTAGCCTTCCATAAAAGTTAACGATTTTAATTGGAGTAAGATAAATTTTAATGGTATGAGACGAGAATTTTCAAAAGTTGATTGGAGTAGACTGTTCTCAGGGAAAAGGACATCTGACAAGTGGGGTCCATTCAAGAGTGTGATGATGAGTTTGGAGGCATTTTGTTCCTGTTAGAGTGAAGGATAAGGCTGGTAAGATTAAGGAACAATGGATGAATAAAGATGTTGAGGCTCTAGTCAAGAATAAAAGAGAGTCTTATTTTACACATAGACAACTTGGATCAATTGAATCTCTTAATCAATATAAAGAGTGTAGGGTCTTTCTTAAGAGAGAAATCAGGAAGGCAAAGAAGGGATATGGGACAGCATTGGCATATAAGGTTAAGGATAATCCAAAAAGATTCTACAAATACATTAAGAGCAACAGGGTAACTAGAGAGAGGGTAAGCCCTCTTAAAGATCAAGGAGGGTGTCTTTGTGTTGAACCCCAGGAGATGGGAGAGGTACTAAGTGAATATTTTGTGCCAGACTTTACTGTGCAAAAAGAAATAGTGTCTAGAGAACACAGAGAAATAACCTTTGATGTTTTAAAAACAGTCCACATTACAGAGGAGGAAGTTCAGGAGGTCTTTGAGAATATAAAGATGGATAAATCTCTGGGACCTGATCTAATATATCCCAGAAAGTTGTGGGAAGTAAGAGAGAAAATTACAAAACACCTTGCAGAAATATTTGCATCATCTATAACTACAGGTGAGGTGCCTGGTGACTGGAGAGTGGCTGATGTTGTACTTTTGTTTAAGAAAGGATGTAAAGAAAACTGGGGAATTACAGACCTGTGAGTATGACTTCAGTTGTGGGTAAATTGTTGGAGGTGATTGTAAAAGATTGGATTTGTGGACATTTAGAGAAGCAAGAATTGATTTGGGATAATCAAGAGATAACAAGGTGTGGAGCTGGATGAACACAGCAGGCACATGGTTTTATGTGAGGAAAATTGTATCTCAGTAACTTGATTGATTTTTTTTGAGGAAGTTACCAAAAAGATTGATGATGGCAGAGCAGTAGCTATTGTTTATTTGGATTTTACTAAAACCTTTGACAGAGTTCCGCATGGTGGATTAATTAGTAAAGTTAGGTCACATGGGATTCAGGGTGAGTTGGCCAATTGGACACAAAATTGGCTTAACGTCAGGAGGCAGAGAGTAATAGTAGAGGGTTATTTTTTGCACTGGAGGCCTGTCACTAATGGTGTTCCACAGGGATCAGTTCTGGGTCCTCTTTTGTTTTGTCATTTATATAAATGATTCGGATGAGAATATAAAAGGCGTGGTTAGTAAGTTCGCAGACACCACCAAAATTGGTGGCACAGTAGACAGTGAAGAAGGTTTGCTAAGATTACAAAGGAATCTTGATCAAATGGGTCAATAGGCTGAAAATGGCAGATAAAGTTCAATCTGGACAAATGTGAGATATTGCATTTTAGTAAAACAAACAAGGGTAGGGCCTTGGATAGGATGTAAGTACATAATTCTTGATGTTTACATCATATATAGACAGGATGGTTAAAAAAGCATTTGGCATGCTTGCCTTCATTGCTCAGTCCTTTGAGTTTAGGAGTTGGGATGTCATGTAGAGGCCTCTTGTGGAATATTGTGTCCAGTTCTGGTCGCCCCGCTACAGGGAGAATATTATTATGCTGGAGAGGGTTCAGAAGAGATTTACCAGGACGTTGCCTGGTATGGAACATTTCAGTTATAAAGAAAGGCTGGATAGGCTGGGACTCTTTTCACTGGAGCATAGGAAGTTGAGAGGTGACCTTGTAGAAGTTTAAATGATGAGGGACATAGGTAGAGTTAATGGTAGTTGCCTTTTCCTAGGATGGGGGATTTCAAGACTAGGGGGTACATTTTTAAGGTGAGAGGAGAGAGATTTAAAAAAGATGAGGAGCAAATTCTTTACACAGATGGTGGTTTGCCTGTGAAATGAACTTCCTGAGGAAGTGGTGGATGTGGGTACAATTACAACATTTAAAAGACATTTGGATAGATACATGAATAGGAAAGGTTTGTAGGGATATGGTCCGTGAGCAGGCAGGTGAGACTAGTCTAGTTTGGCATTATGTTCGGCATGGACTGGTTGGACTGAAGGGTCTGTTTTTGTGCTGTATGACTCTATGCCTCTCTTACATTAGGTTGAGGTTCTGGAATGCTAGTTCAGTGACATTACCACTATGCCACCATCTCACCAAATCAACTTCATTTTCCTGGCCTAATTTCATGTCCTTTGATAATTATCAATATCTGTTGTCTTGGATATGTTGATTGAGTGAGCATCCAAAAACCTAAAAAAAAGCATCCAAGAATACAAAGCCTGAAATAATTTGTCTATACCTCAGTTCAAACTGGCAGCCCCCTCATTTTAAGTCTATGATCACTAGTTTTCACATCTTCAGCCAACGACAGCGTCATCTCTGCACCTACCTCAGTCAAACCCTCAGCATTTTACACATTTCAGTAAGATCAGCTTTCATTCTTCTAAATAGTCAATGCCAGTTCTAATTTGTTTTTGGACTCTCTCATTCTTGGAATCAATCTTGTGCACATTTGATGTACTCTGACCATGCATGTATATTTTCCCCATCAAGGAAGAAAAATAAAACAGTACACAGTCTCACCAAGGTGTTACAGAATCAGAGCAAGACTTTTTACTTTTGCACATCATTCTTGAAATAAAAGTGATATTCCTGGTTGGCACATTTAATTTGGAGCCTGTGCCCACAACTCAATTTCCTTCAGTTTTACAAGTGTTCAATACAAAACACTATACCAAGCTTAGTAAAGAGAATCTTATCTCATGACCACTTGGCAAATCCAAAGTTTTCTCAAACAATGGCATAACAGTGAGAAAATTCACTTCAGTATTTTAGGTTTCACTGTCCTTTTTAATTGATAATTTCAATTATTTGCTTGTGATTCATCTTTGTAGACCTTAAGATTTTTTCCTCTTTCTTGTATTTGTAGGAAACCTCTCAACTCAAAAGAGAGGTTTAATTTTACATATTCGATTTGTTCGATGTTTCTTTTCCAGAATTTTCCACCTTGAGTTTGCTGCAAGTGAAAATTGGCAATAACTGTACAATGTTGATTATAGAGAAGAATTATATTTCAGCATCACCTCCTGGAAGCTTGTTTAAATGTACATCAATAAATTCTACATTTCAAAGTAAGTGAAAAGTAAAAAAAACGTTGTTGTTATAATATTTTATTGATGTAGAGCAGTATAGTTTGGCCAAAAAAATGCATCCAGAGAAAACAAGGTGCTAACTATCAATCAAGTTTCAAATTCAACTCTCAATATGAAATGTTTTCTGCTTTTATAATTTTTTCAAAGTTTCACATTGAAATCAAATGAGCGTACTTATCGTTTACCAAGTGAGAAGCCTTGCATTAAACTATATTATCATGTTCAGATGGAAAAATCTCTCATTGGTTACAAAGATACATTTATAACAACAATGTATTAAAAGAAAATGATTCTGCCACCTTTAAAGTTTAACAAGGTAAATGTCCAAACGATACCACAGATATTGCATAGTTATATTTATTTATTATGTCTGCCTTTGTTCAGTTTACAAATAAACAATAAAGTATATAGTATGTATACCAGAAATTTTGATCTGGCAATTAGAAATATATTTCATTTGTGTATTAAATTACTTTGGCAGCATTGTTTGACCTGTAAGCAGACAAAAAGTAACAAAAGTTTGTGTTAGAAAATGAAACAACGATCTTGCAGAAAACCAAGAAACTGGAAAGGTTTCACACATTAAAACGTTGATCCATCTTGAAGCTTGCACTACCTGATAGCATGTCAAAAAAGTGACCTTTCTAAAAATTAAAGTGTATTATCACCCTGAGATGCAATTTAACAAAACAATTTTGTACTCCTATCATCATGTGCCAACTATACATCACTGAAGAAAGGCAAAACTCTAGTAGTTTTTTTTCCCCTCCAGCACATAATCAGTCTTCCAACAATATTTTAAGTAGATACTGGGGTAGGGTTAGCTTTTAAGCAGTCTTATCAGAGGCAACACCTAATGAATCATTCATTGCTTTGAAATGATTTTATTACATTCTTCCCTAAACCAGAATCACTACTTGGTTATTTATGCTTTAGTCATAATAACATGCTTCTAACTAATGGAGCAATGAACCTTGAAACCTGACCACCCTACATTATAACACAAATAGCAAAACTTCAATGATTAAAGATCTTATTTAAAATGGTCAGATTTCAAAGCCGTAATTAAAACATTAAGAGCTATAACGTTTTATTTCTATGTTTTTACTCATTCGTTTTATGAAATTTTGCAAACGATTCAATGAACTACATTTTTTGTAGCATATGCCTGGTTATGCATTTTTAATTCAAGGATGGAATTTATTTCAATCCATTAGTCAACTAAGATACTCTCCAGCCACTGGTACTTGCATCATACCAGAAATATTTTTGCAGATAGTACCACAAAGTATACTAGCACCACATAGCTGGCATGCAAAAATCTCCTGCTTAAGTCTAAGTTAGGAACTGTAGCACAATTTCAGAATAATCGACATGAGAAAAGGCAACCATGAACATCCTCCATTGTTTGGGTGCTTCCTTGTTGGGGTTTGGTTCCATGAGTGTCAGGCCATGCCCAAAATTTGTTAGAGAGTACGAGAAGGCTAAGCCAACCTGAAGAGCAGTCATTGCAACCGAACCCAGTGTTGTCACTACTTGACACAGAGAAACTCACAGCAAAAGCAGTAGATAATTCAATCTCTGTAGCTAATTTAGAACATGGCTGATCTGTGCTTCAAACCCAACGTACTCACACTTACATTATAGCCTGTGATACCTTAAACTACAGAAATTTATCAATCTCAAACTGAACATGTTGATTGGCAAAATGAGCACAGACTTTTGAGTGATGTGGATGGGGAGAATTGAAAGAGGGAAGAGAGAGGAACTTCCAAGTTTTTAACACCCTCCTCATGAGAAACTACTTCTTCACTTCATTCCTAAACATTTTCATTCTAATTTCATAATTAGTTTTATGCAATCCAAATGTAAAAAGGAGAGAGAACCATGAGAAATTTAATACAGTTGACCCTTAATGACGCCTAAAATAGGTGCTAGAATCCTTTCATAAAACTACTTTGTCAGCAGCTTATTACATGAACTATTAGTTCAGTCCAGTGTTTCTCTAATTGTACTTCATTAACAATTTGTACACACAAAACACATTGTTGGAGATTTTATACAAAAGATTTAAGACAAAATATGAAACAGATTTTTCAGTCTTAGAAAGGCATGTGTAAATCTGGAGGCACAGATTTATAAAATCTGGTTTCAATCTACTGCTGTTAAAATATTTTTAAGATGTTTTGGAAAATACCTTGTTTGGAGTACAGTTCAGTTAGGAAATTGTCTTTGAAGAAAATGTCTCCTTTGCACCTTCGCCATATTCACTACCTCAGTACACACTGTGCATTACTGCTCTGTTGCTGTCCTTTATTGAGATGTAATTCAGTATTATACAATTAGACCCAATGTCTCCAATTGTGATTAAAGAAATAACTTAGCTTTAATTCCTATTCTATTGTTGGAAGCATGCAAATGTCCTTGGGAGTAGGGATTTGGATTTATAACAATTCTCATGATCAAGAACCCTCATTCTTCACATTCACATCATGGAATTGTATGAAGAATACTACTACTGTATCTAAACAGAAACTAGTTTCTTCAGGTGAGAGGCTATAAAATTGATGTTTGTAAAAATAGAAGAAGGTATATAACACATAATGTCACTGACTAGGGCTTTTAAAAAAAATGCGCTGGTGTCTGTCCTTAAGTACCTAAAGGGCAGTTAAGACTCAGTCACATTGCTGTGGATCTGGAGTCACATGCAGGTCATACCAGGTAAGGATTTACCTTCACCTAAGGACATTAGAAAACCAGATGGGTTCTATTGTCAATACTTACATAGTCATCATTACAGCAGCTTTTAACTCCAGGTTTTTATCGAATGCAAATATTACCTGCCATAGTGCAATTCAAACCCATGTCCCCAGAACATTAGCATGGGGGTTCGAGATTACAAGTCCAAAGGCATTACCACCACAGCACAAATTGAATTGAAGATTTTTGGATTACTCACATGAACTATCTCACATAGTGGTGTCTGATGTAACTGGGCACTGGGTTGCTCTAGAATGCTTGCCAAAACAAGATAATAATGCGAGGCACATTTGGCCCAGAACGACACCCAGTGCTGGCAAGACACTGGCCTCCATACAAATCCAAACTTAAACGATCATTCGAATTCAATGACTGAATGGAATTTTATCTCCTCACACAGACTAACAGAACATCTACAGCACAGCTACACTTGGGAAGGAGGAGCAAAAATAGTGGTTTTTTCCTTCGACTAAAGGCAATATCACTTGTACCATTAGTAGTCGTTCCAGCACCTCCTTTACAAGGTAGAGAAAGGGTCGTGAGAACTTGTTTTCTTTTGATAAATGTGAGATAAAATATTAATATATATAACTATATTTAGGCACTCAGTTAAGCTGATGTCAAAGAGTCACAAATAATGAATACTAAGGGAGCAATTTACTATGAAAGGTCTTCTGAATGGAAAATGTGTACTTACATGTATTGGAATAATTATGGCACAAACAGAAAGGAGGTTATCAACGCTTACACTTAATTAAAATAGAGTGCTGATCAAACACCAATTTCTTCACTAGTGCACAAAATCTCTCAGAATTTGAAACAAAATGTTGACTCAGAAAATATCCATAGAAAGCATAACTATAAATACAAGAAGTGAAGAATGGTGCAAACTAAATCTTGGATTAACATTAAGACAGACAACTAAATATCAGTCTATCTCTTCCCAGCAGTCAGTCAGATTTCCTTTGCTACGTCTCCTGATTCCGGGCAGCTTCCCTGCTGTCATAATGCTCCATTTGGAGCCACTTGTGTTTGTTTCACTGTCCAGGCTAGTGTATTTGGAACTGCCACAAGTCTCACTCGTCCAGTCAGACCAGGCACTGGAATCAGTCAGACCACTGCACGGGTTCTCCACCTTTACCTGTGGATCCCAACCCTCATCCTCTGTGGGAATCTTGCTGGCCGAATTTTGTTTAATTCCTAAACTGTCCCAGAAACTAGATTTCTTCTCCATTTTCACTTCTTCTTTTAGTTTGACTGTGGTCCTGCAAAGATATAAGGGTGAAAAAAGATCATTGCAGCCACTGATGACACAATCTGCTTCGAGTGCATTTGTTTATACCATTAAACTACTGTCACAATGTGACTAACCCACTTTTAGGATGTGACTGACCATCCTCCATGACCTGCACAGATAACAGTCACCATTTGCTATCAACCTCAATTGAGGATTGAAGTGGATGAGCTTAGTCTATAGGAGGGAAAGGTGGTCAGCGTGGATTTTAAGATGGGGAAGGGAAGGTGCCAGAGGAGAAGCAATAGAAAATAAGACCAGTTTGTTGGAAACTAATAGTTTCAGTAAATGTACAATGTGTACCTGCAAAGGATGGGGTGGGGGGGTGTGGGTGGGAAGACAAAAAAAATTCCACTACGGGCAGCACGGTGGCACAGCGCCTAGCACTGTCGCCTCACAGCGCCAGGGACCCAGGTTTGACTACAGCCTCGGGCAACTGTGAGGCGTTTGCACATTCTCCCCGTGTCTGCGTGGGTTTCCTCCGGGTGCTCTGGTTTCCTCCCACAGTCCAAGGATGTGCAGGTTAGGTGGATTGGCTATGCTAAATTGCCCGTAGTGTTCAGGGAGGTGTAGAATAGTTGGGTTATAGGGGGATGGGTCTGGATGGGATGCTCTGAGTTTCGGCGTGGACTTGTTGGGCCGAAGGGCGTGTTTCCACACTGTAGGGATTTTATGATTCTATGATTCACTGTTCAGAATGAGCACATTCCACATACTATGTGCAGTTACGGTTCAAAGGAACTGCAACAGCAGAACAGTGCATGCTCAGGATCCAAAACGTGACCTTATGAAGTGGGTATCTGGGAGATGGTATGAATAATGAGCCTTTTTATCTCAAGCATGAATGCCTGAAATCTGACCTTCTATAACTGATGAACAATTGATGAACACCTTGTATATCACAGTACAAATAAAATAAGAAAATGCGATCAATTATACCAGATTGAAATGAAAAGACTTTCACAAATACTGTTAGACCTATTTCAAGATACAAGAGAACAATTAACCTCAATTATCTATTGATACAAACACTTATAGCAGAAAGCCAAGCTGAGTTCTCCATGTTCCTCGAGCTAAATTGATTACAGAAAAAAAAAACAAGTTTTTGCTTTGAATATTAGAAATTGGAACTGGAGTAGGTCACACAGCCCATCAAATCTGCCCTTCTATCTTAACTCCCCTTTCCTGCCTTATCCCTCAATTCCCTTCATCTTGAAACAGCCGTCGATCTATATCTTGAACATTCTCCATGAGTGAGCATCCACAATCTGTAAAGAATTCTGAAGATTCTGAACTCCTTGTGAAGAAACTGACTCGCAACTCAACTCTAAATAGCCAGCATCCTTATCCTGAGTCACCGCCACTAGTTGTAGACCTGCTAGCCAGGGTGACAGCATCTACTGCGTTAAACCCTCTAAGAATCTTCTACATTTTACTGAGATCGCCTCTCACTCTTTCTAAAGATAATACAGGTTCAGTCTACTCAATCTGGGTTTAAAATTATATTTTCAAACAAGACGCAGAGATGGCTAACTCTCTACCTTCATATTATATAAAAATCACCTAATTTGAAAGCCTTATAGTCTTCTTGTAGACAAGTTATAATGCCTTAAAATTTATGTTATAGAAATCTTTATGATATTAATCAACATAATTACACATGTTTGTAAACTTTCCTTGTGAGATTGTTAGATGGAACATTTATAATTTTACTGTGTGCTAATTCAGGGTTGGTATTCCAGTGGGTTAAGGAGATATTGAGGGTTCTTTTCAAATAACAAATAAATTTTACAGGACTGGTTCATCGCCCTTACTGGGACATTACATTAACTTTAAAGCTTGTCACACCATTCCAGCTTTAATGGTGAGTGGGTTGGGAGGGTTTGACAGATATCTTGGAGTCGTCACATTGGATTTCTATGGAAATGTACCAGCATACCTGCCACCTTAGAAGTTTCAGAAGGAAGAATAACTGTTCCAGTTGGCATATCTGTTTCATTGTATTTTGGCCTTTGCAGTAGGAAAATTCATCACCAAAACTATTTATTGACAAGGTTTAATCTGTGTCCCACAATTTCTGATTCTGAAACCATGACTGATGCTTTTGTAACCTCAAGTATTCCCGTGCACTCAGTCTCTGAGCAATGCTGAAACCTGCTGCTGTACCTCAAGCAGCAAACACCACATCTCCACTTGAAATGGGTGAGTCGAGGTCACAAACTGCACCATAAAATTTGTGTCACATTACCACATAGTGCCAAATTTGCAGGTGTCTAACACCTCTGAGCAAGTTCAAATTATGATAAGAAACAATTAAGACCAAAATTGCATGCTAAAACCAGACTTTCAAAAGGCTTTTTTTTCCCAAAAGGTTGTGTCTTTTTTGGAATACTATGTGCAGTTCTGGTCTCCCTCTATAAGAAAGATGTTGTGAAATTTGAAAAGATTCAGAAAAGATTTACAAGGATGTTGCCAGGGTTGGAGGGTTTGAGCTACAGGGAGAGGCTGAATGGGCTGGGGCTGTTTTCCCTGGAGCTTCTGAGGCTGAGGGACGACGTTATAGAAGTTTATAAAATCACAAGGGGCATGGATAGGGTGAATAGCCAAGGTCTTTTCCCCTGAGAAGGGGAGTTCAAAACTAGACGGCATAGGTTTAAGGTGAGAAAGGGAAGATTTAAAAGGGACCTGAGGGGCAACATTTTCACGCAGAGGGTGGTGTGTGTATGAAATGAGGTGCCAGAGAAAGTGGTAGAGGCTGGTACAATTACAACATTTAAAAGCTATCTGGATGAGTACATGGATAAGAAGTCTTTAGAGGGATATGGGCCAAATGCTGGCAAACGGAACTAGATTAATGTAGGATATCTGGTCAGCATGGACGAGTTGGACCGAAGTGTCTGTTTCCATGCTGTACAGCTCTATGACAATGAGGACAACTGGTTATTAAACTAAATTTTAAGTCAGTCAGTCGAACACACATGGCAAAAACAAGTACAGCTCATGAAAGTTACATTTTTTTAAAAACTGTGATAATTAAAATATGATAGAACTAAATGTGCATGATCACAAGGCAAGCATTCCAACAGCAAGATAACAGTGCATCTTGTTTTCAGAGTTTTCCGGAGCCAATTACAACAAGCTGAGTCAGCACAATATAGGAAGTGATCTTCTCCAAACTAATGGGTATTTGCTTTTGCACACATTGTTTGTTGCAACAGATGAAGCTAAATGGCTGGTTAAATTACTCTGATGGATCCACAAGAAGTTCAAACAAATTAAAAGAAAGATGCATTTAACAGATTAGCAACATCGTTATTCATACTGGCCAGGCAATAATTAGAGTGTTGGGCATACTCAGAAAGTCTGGCAGTTTCTGTGGAGATATGTTGCCAGAACTGCTGAGTTTCTCCAGCAATGTATTATTATTTCAGATCTGAAGCATCCACAGTACTTTGTTTTAATTTGAGGTATGAATGATTTATTGGCAATCACAATGCAGTAGTGGTGCAAGAAGTTACTTGGAACCCCTGCCTAAGAGGTGTTTAAGGACATCAGCCAGAATTTCTGCTCCTGAAATCAAACCAGTAACTGCTACAAAGTCTGCATGTGCGTTTTGGATGTGGATGGAATTATACAAAAAAAAATTCAGCTTTTCAACAATCAGCATCTAGGTTCATTTTGAAGAATAATCACTGGGACAAGGTGTCAGAAAGATGATGGAGGACTCAAAGCTGTGTATCAATAAATTAGCATCAAGGGAAGAGAGAAGACAGCTAGACACAAGCAAATAACACAAACATTTTATATTAATATCATTAAATTAATAGAAACATTAACATATTCTCACTAACATGTATGTTACAGAATAGTATCATGTACTAAATTACTTAGTTAATAAACTATAAAATTATTAATAGTGGCACAGAGTAAAAGATTAGGAAGGTTATGCTGAATCTTTATCAGGCGCTAGTTGGACCTCAGTTGGGGTATGTGTATTGTTCTGGCCACCATGCTTTAGGGAAGGTGTGAACAGTTTGGAGAGGGAGTTTTTCAAGAATGGTTCCAGAGATGAGAAACTTAGAAATGAAGCTAGTTTTCAAAAGTTGGATCTGTTTTTTCCTCCAAAGAGGGGAAAGCTGAGGGGAGATTGAGTGTGAGTAGACTTAGAGTAATTTTTGAAAGAAGAAAATGTGATGCAAAACAGAAAAAAACTTTTTCACACAGTGAGTGATTTGGGTCTGGAATGGGTCTGCCAGCAAGTGTGATGAAGGAAGGTTCAAGCGAATCACTCAATTAGAAGATTGTTTGCAATAGAAACACTGTGCAGAGGGAAAAGGCAGGAGCTGGGTACTCATTAGGAGAGTTGGTACTGCTACGATAGACTGAATGGTCACCTTCAGCACTGTAACAATTCTGTGATGTACTGGTGCTGAGAGTTGGTTGACACCTCTGTGGTCTTGAACTGGACAGTCAGGATTCTCGACGGTCCATGGGCTAGCTCCTTTCTATAAGTCCACATAATTTAAGGAAATGACTCCAAAAACAGGAATTTAATTAGCAAACTTTATCCTGCAGATTAAGCATTATGTAAGCATTAGTAAGGTGATTCTTTCAACACATACACTTGTCATTATTGAGATTCTTGTTAAACAGAATTCAACAAACCCATATTTGTCAGTGATTACGGTAAAATAATGACCACCAGCTACCGTACCTCATAATGGAAACTCAATGTTGACATTATAATGCGTTTTTTTTTAACATTTGTGCATCATTGTTTTGATCTCTTTACTACCAGGACAAAAACAGGAAACACAAATATTATAAGCCAACAGTTAAATGCTGCAGAAGCTGATGTTAAAAGCTCTGTATGGTCTTTCTTAACAGGGTAATGGGGAAACTGCAGAGCCTACATCAAACAGACAGTGAATAACCAGCATAAAGTAGGAATTAAAAGAGAAACTGAGCAGATGGGAGATTAAGACATAAACATCTGCAAAGCTATACTTACAAGAAATAATTTCCAAATAACAGTGCAGTTGGACAGTACTCACATTAATAAGCAAATGCCTCACAAAATTTCTATCCATTCTTCTGAAGTTTTGTTTGAGCAAAATCTGGCCTGTCACCAAGTCTTGAGGCATGAGAAGAAAGCATTACATGCACACCCACTCTCTCTGCTTCAATGGTTAGAAAATGTAACCAACTAGAGAAGGAGGCTGGTGAGGTTATTATAGCTCCAAGGTCAATAAAAGTCAATATATAACTGATCTCTAGAGAAAAGGGCTTGTTTGATTAATTAGAAATAGATCCAGATTAAAAGCTGTAATGCTGAAAGCACAAATACAATGGAACTTCTATCATTCACCATAATGAAGGTGAGACACCCCACACTTTAGCAGTTGAAGGAAACGTGTGGCTACTCAAGAGTTCCCATATTGCACTGTTGATTGATTACTGCTTCAATATTAAACTACTCTCCCACCTGTCAGATTCAATCCTCTACAGCACCAGCCTCTCATTCTTTCTGCTGGTGACAATTGACTGGCACTAGAATGGCTGACCTGCTTGCTTACATTCCTAATTTGGAGCAGTCCACAACTGAAGCCACCAGTGCTGCTACAGATTTGGGACAGCTGACCAAAAACTCTATCTTACCTACAGGGATGCTTGGTTACAGAGGAGAATACTTACCTGAGACAGAAAATTGTGGGTGTAAGTCCCTCTCTAATGACTTGAGTGCAAAAATCAAAGCTGATGCTCCAGTGCAGAACTGAGGGGATGCACAATGAGACATATGGTGGTCATGAAAGGGACCATATAAATGCAAGTCTTTCTTTCCTGAATTGGTCACGTCCAATGTTCTATTAGCAGTCTATACAGTTTGATTTCGGCAGAGTTGCATACTTAACTCAGTATAAAGCCTTTCTGCTAAAATGTATTGTTGTACCAGCGAGTTTGACGAACATTGACTGGGCTGAGCTATTAATTCCATCCACAACTGGAAAAGGCTAACAGCAGCACTGACTCTGCTGCCTTTATCAATGAAGGACAACAATCAGTACCTCAAATATATCTCATTTATCTAACACGCTGAAGTGATTGTCAAGTTGAACACTGACAACAACGCCTAAAGGACAAATAACTTAACTGCTCATAGAATCGCTACAGTGCAGTAAGAAGCCAGTCCACTGAATCTGTACCAACCCTCTGAAGAGTATCCCACCCAAACAAAGCCCCCTACCCTATCCCTGTAACTCCGCATTTACCATGGCTAATCCACCTAACCTGCACATCTTTAGACTGTAGGAGGAAACCAAAACACCCAGTAGGAACCCACACAGACATGCAGAGAATGTGCAAACCCCACACAGACAGTCACCCAAGGCTGGAATCGAACCTGGGTCCCAGACATTATGCCATTCAGTATACTTCTAGTAGCGCACAATAACTCCTGAAAGGAGCTAAGGTGACCTTAGCTTTGCCTTCAACATTATAACTCCAAACAAACTCATCTCCAAACTCCAACACCAAGGATTCTGCTCACCTCTGTGCAATGGATGCTCAATTTCCTGATCAGCAGACCACAACCAGTAAGGATAGGCTACAACATCTTGCCCACAATAACGACGGGACAGAGTACAGGAAAGAGATAGAGAGCTTAGCAGCATGGTGTAAAGACAACAATCTTTCCCTCAATGTCAGCAAAAAGAAGCAGCTGGTCATTGACTTCAGGAAGCAGACTGAAGAGAACACCCATGTCTGTATCCTGAGGTGGAGGTGCTCAAGTGCTTCCAGTTCCTTGGAGTAAATATCACCAACAATCCATCCTGATCCATCTACATCGACACTACAGTCAAAAAAGCACACCGATGCCTCTACATCCTCGGAAGTCTAAGGAAATTCTGCATGTCTGCGATTACCAATTTTTAATCAGTGCACCATAGAAACCTTCATCCTATCCTGAAGCATCACGGCTTGTTATAGCAAATGCACTGCCCAAGACCACAAGAAATTACAGAGAGTTGTGAACACAGCCCAGTCCTTCATTCAAACCAGCCTTCCTTCCAACAATTCTGTTTTCACTTCTTGTTGTCTGGGGAAAGCAGCTAACTCCCACGGCAGTTATACTCTAATCTACCCTTTCTACCAGGGTGTCGCTGGCTAGGCCAGCATTTATTGCCCATTCCTAATTGCCCAGAGGGAGGTTCAGAGTCAACCACATTGCCTTGGGTCTGGAGTCACATGTAGGCCAGACCAGGTAAGAATGGCAGTTTCCTTCCCTAAAGGGCATTACTGAACCAGGTGGGTTTTTCCTGACAATCGGCAATGGATTCATGGTCATCATTAGATTCATAATTCCAGATATTTTTGCTGAATTCAAATTCCATCATCTGCCATGGCGGGATTCGAACCCAGGTCCCCAGAACATTACCTGGGTCTCTGGATTAACAGCCCAGTGATACTACCACTAGGCCATTGCCCCCCCTTATGTAAGGTATGATTGTCTGAATGGCATGCAAAACAGTACTTTTCACTGTATATCGGTACATGTGACAATAATAAATCAAAATCAAAATACCAAGTTGGGTCAGGAAAGTCTACTTTAACTTTCTACATGTGACAGCAAGTAACTTTTTGACAGAATTCTTCATTGTACTATCACAGGAGACCAATACTATATGCTATTTGGAAGTGCAAGAAGAAAAATGACCAGCTCTTAAAACACTGAAACAACTCCAACAAAAGTTTTGAAAGCTCCCAACCTGGATCTTATTATGTAGTTTCCCACCAGGTGGAACTTAAGTTGTACCTGACGGAAAATGACTGTCTGAAAAAGTCTAACATGGCTTGAATTCTTTATACACAGTGGTCAACCAGGTCTGATCTCCCAAGTTATATTGTCATGTTCATATCAACATGCATCCAAAGCAATTTTATATCAATGCAGAAGCGACAATATAATTGCATGCTTTGTGACACGTGAAGAATTCAATCAGCCTACTTAAAGATCATTTAATTCTATCATTCAAGGAAACATTTATCGTTCAACAATTCGACAAGGTTTTTCTACTGAACTATTCATCCAGAGGTTTTCATCTAAAATCAAGGTCATGGAGCACCTTGAACAATAACAAGTTATTTTTTATTTTATTATTTTTGAAATTTCATAAATCAAAAGATTGCAGAACATAAGGCTTAATAGCTATTTTTTATTATAGAGGAGCACTGTAGATACAGTTAAAGGTGAGAATGTCTGTAATCAAACGGAAATGATCACTCTGGGTTTAAGTATTATTGAATTATTTCCAGATGTCACTACAGTACTAATCATATTAAACCAGAAACTTAAACTTCTAAACAGAAGGTGGTGGCCAGCTGTTAACCATGTCTTATGATCTTATTCTGGACAAATTATTGTTGGAGAGCATTTTATCCATTTTGATGTTAAAAGAGACTTCTAGCCAGTGAACGTGACAATTAAAGGTCAGTTTTACTAAACATTCTGCACCAACGCTACTGATTTTGATTTTCCATTGATGAATATTGTCTGTGCATTTGGAATATCAAGTTGCCGTATTTAGCAAGGAGGTTGGGTTGAACCTTTACAAAACAGTGGTTTAAACCTCACTGGATAGCTGTGTCCAATGCGGATCACCACACTTTAGGAATGATACAAAGGGTTTAAAGAAGGATGCAGAAAAGTTTTATGAGAACGCAGTTACATGGACAGATTGGAGAAACTGGAGTTGATGACCTTAAAGAAGAGATGGCTGACAGGAGAATTGTTAGAGGTATTCAAAATCATGAGTCATCTACACAGCAGGTAGAAACCATTCCTATCGACTGATAAAGATTATTAAACAAATCTTTCTTTAATAGCTTTGTGGGTATTTCACCAACGCTACGCCAAGTGGACTGCATCAGTCCACAAAGGCAGCTCCCCAATAACCTTCTCAAAGGCAACTTGGGATGAGCAATAAAATGTGACCCAGCCAACAAAACTCACATCCCACAAATGAATGAAAACAAAGGCACAGATTTTAAATGATACTAAAGGATCGTAAGCAATGTAAAGAAAAATTTACATAGTAAGTGGTTATAATCTTCTCAAGAGACAAGTGGGGACAAATTCAGTTGTAGCTTTTAAAAGCAAATTGGATGCACATCTGAACAGAAAAACACTTACAGGGCTATTAGATAAGGGTCAAGGAATGGGCTGAGCTGAACTGCTCTTCAATAGAGATAAAAGGTACTGCAGATGCTGGAGAATCTGAGATAACAAGCATGGGGCTGGATGAACACAGCAGGTCAAGCAGCATCATAGGAGCAGGAAAACTTGACGTTTCGGGCCTAAACCCGAAATTATTTCAGAACCCTCTTCCCCTCCCCCATTTCTGATGAAGGGTTTAGGCCCGAAACGTCAAGTTTTCCTGCTCCTATGATGCTGCTTGACCTGCTGTGCTCATCCAGCCCCATGCTTGCTCTTCAATAGAGTTGCATGAACCAATGGGCCAAATGGGCTCTATGTGTAACCATTTTATAATAATACAAAGAGACCACTTTTGTAGTCTCACAACACTTCAGCTTTGCACAGGCTGCTACGGGGATTAAAAAGTATGCAGTGGCTAGAAAACTGTGAAACTTTCACAACGAGGGATGTCCAACTACACACAGTAGGAGCGCAAGATGAGTGTGGGGCCAAGTTCATCCTAACCTGCTTGACAGGAAGCTACCTGGATCAACTGAAACACTGGTTTCACTGTGTGCCATTTGATTTCACTCTGCACTCCTCACTTCTACATGAGGAACAGAGAAGGGCAACTGCCAATATCTGTGTTAGACATTCAGTTCCAAGCTTCCAGTGCAACATATTCTATGGGTTGCTGTGATGGGGGCAGTGTCTGATGAGGTTCTCCAGGGTTTGATCAGAAGCTGCGTTATGGTCAACGGAAAGAGTATAAAACCGGTGCTCTACCCAATGCCAAGGATTTCCCACCCAGCAAAACAAGGTAAAATTACTCCTGCAATTTCATAGCTTATAATAATTGTTATCTATAAATAACAAACTTTCAAAAATTTTACACACATACCTCTACTCACCTTGGTTTATAGACAGAGGTGTAACTGGGAACAATTTGGTCTCCATTGATATTTAGACAAGGACTGGATTAGACTCAGCACCGGTGCCAATAATTCAAACACCATTATTACTTCTGAAATACAATAGGCTGACAAGCATGTCTGAATGCTAGTCCCTGAAGATGAATCAAATCCAAGCTGAAAAACGACTTGTCTGCCTCCTCTCCACCTATCCTCTCCTCTATCCATCCTCTATCCGCCTCCCCCTCTCTCCCTATTTATTTCAGAACCCTCTTCCCCTCCCCCATTTCTGATGAAGGGTTTAGGCCTGAAACGTCAAGTTTTCCTGCTCCTATGATGCTGCTTGACCTGCTGTGTTCATCCAGCCCCATGCTTGTTATCTCTGAAAAATGTCTGGATGAGATGTGTAAAACTGTGAAGGGACATTTTTTTTTTGTTTCTCTAGCTTTTTCTCCTGACTCTTAATGAAACTTCATGAAAACAGTTTCAGCATCAACAGTCAAATGGGAAAGATCTTCCACTTCCCATGGAAAGGATGCAAATACAAGAGAACAGGAGTTGAGAAGTCTTGCTTTAACTGTATAGGAGCTTGTTAGATCACACATGGAGTACTATGTGTAGGTCTGTTCTCTTTATCTCAGTAAAGATATTACTGCCATAGGGCAAGAGTAACAAAGGTTTGCCAGACTTGTTCCGGGGATGGAGGAACTGTCCTATGAAGAGAGATTGGGAAAGCTGGTGCTGCATTCTCTAGATTTTCAAAGAATAAGAGATGATCTCATTGAAACCTATAAATACTCAAAAGGTATAGACAGGGTAGATGCAGATGTTTCCCCTGGTTGGGGGAGTCTGAAAATAGGCAGTGCAATTTGATAATAAAAGGGGATTCCACCAATGTTCCATCTAAGCTTTGTGACTGCTCTGAGGCTTTGTAAATGCTGATTGGTACATCACAGCATTGATGGGCAGTTTTAGAAGTCACTGTGTGCACAAACCTCGGAGGTCTGTGTGCCAAAGGAAAATTAGAGGGCGTATTGAATGCCACTTGGTTCCGAGATGTGGAGAAATTATTGTACTCAGACAGTTGCGGACTTTTGGAATTTTCTACCTCAGAGGGCTGTGGAGACTCAGTGTTTGATCATATTTAAGGTAGAGATTGATAGATTGCTGATTATCATTGGCACACAAATCTACGAGGATGGGGTGAGTAAAAGGTATTGAAGTGATGAAGAATGATGGACTGAATGGAATATTCCATATTCCTGTGCCTAGGCATCAAGGATCACCAAGCCTGAGCACACCAAGGTAAAGTGGTCCTCCTCAGACTGTTTTCATCTCTGCAGTCAATCCAATCTAATTCGCTGTAGTGTACGAACTGGGCTCCAGCGACTCAATGTTCAATATCCTGTGGTGCTACAATGCGCATGAGCCACGTGGAACAGTCCAATTAATTTTGCTGGCTATCAACATGTTAAACACCATTTCATTACACAAATTGTGCAATTATATTAATAAATATTAATACAAATGTTACTGTCTTAGAACTCCTCAAAATAGCACTTCGATAATTTCCTAAAACCAATCTCAATCTTTTGACAATGAAGCACTATCTTGGTCTGACAGATACCTGCTATCAGCTAGGGCAGAATTGAAAACGTTGCGGTTCATAAAAGCCTGACACTACAATATAAAGGAAATTGTTTTGCTTTCTTGAAAACTGGTACTGACATCCAACAACATAATAATTCAATTTTCAGACGCTTGCTTCAGCAAGATGTGCAGAAAAGGAGGTCTGGAGAGCTTAGAAATCCAAGGCCCTGGAAGATATACACCTCGATAGCTAGGATACAGTCAGACTGGCATAGGAATGGTCACCAAGGGTCGAGCTACAGATATCATTCATATTAGCTAATGCTCCATGATACAGTTAAGTTAAGGAATACCACATGTGGACCTGTCCGCAGTTACCACCAGACCTTATAAGAGGCTGGGTACGTTCAAGGCAACTGTGGACAAGTCCAATATCTTGATGTGTGCAACTTTGCATAAAATCACTTAACAGAAATCCAGTTCACCAGTAGGCACGTTGCAACTCCAGGAACACCTGCAACAGAGCCTCCTGTGACAAAACTTCCAAGATCAGTGGAAACTCCCACTTGGAAATACTATACTCTGCTAAAGAGTGTCAACTTTGGATGAAAGATAGCACTCTGTTTTGACTCAGGTGGTTGTGCATTCATTTCTTACTTGAAATTGGAGCAAATAATCCAAGTTGGCTGTACGGTGTAGCACCGAGAAGGAATCTTCCTTGACCATCCTGGAGTAGGACTTGAACCCAGGCTTCTAGCTTTGAGTAACAACCTTGGTCTCTATATTAACTTCTTCATATCTTCATTTACTGTAAAATGTGACCAACTCAATGGATTTGAGAGTGAAATATTAAATTCCGAAGTCCCACGAGCGATCTATTTCTGATTAAACATAAAACCTAGCAGTAAGCTAGGTTGATAGAGTGACTTGATAGAGGTGTACAAAATGATCAGAGGTATAGATAGAGTAGACAGCCAGAGACTTTTTCCTCGGGTGGAGGTAGCTATTACGAGGGACCATAGTTTTAAAGTGAGTGGAGGTAGGTATAGGGGAGATGTCAGAGGTAGGCTCTTTACTCAGAGAGTGGTAGGGGCGTGGAATGCATTGCCGGAGAGGTTAGTGGAGTCGGTCTCGTTAGCGGCATTTAAGCGGCTATTAGATAGGCATAAGGATGATAGTATAAGGTAGGGGTGGAGGTTAGATAGACCCTAGGATTAGGTTAAAAGTTCGGCACAACATCGTGGGCCGAAGGGCCTGTACTGTGCTGTACTGTTCTAAGCAGTATCACATTAAGCGACAGCAACTATCGAATCTGTGACCATCTAGACAGGAAGGCGTCAATCCAAAATCCTGATATTTCAAAGTATACCCAGTATTTCACACAGATTCATATGATCAGACGAAGGAGTGGAGATGTGCACCATCACTACAGCTTCTGGTCTCTAACGCTTTTACTGAAGCTCAGTACAACTTGGTTACAAATCATAGGCTAAATGCTCACATTAATTGGTTACTACTGGGTAATGAGAAGCTTTCCATTTTAGAACTGAAGGTCGGTACTGTAAAGAGGAACTAAAATTTGTTACCCAGGTGGAAACTTTTGCTTTTGAGGTGTATGTAGAAGAAGCCATTTACGACTAACAGCACAGGATGAAGCAAATATTCGATTCTGTGGACACCTGAGGGAAAATTACGTTGATATTTGCATAATTTTGAGATACTGATAAATCTCATACTGGAAATCTGCGATCTATAGACTAAGAAATTGATAATGACAGCATTTCAGGCAATTTGCAGTTTAATAATCACTTAATCATATATGAAAATTGTAAACAGCAAAATTCTGGGCAACAGTAGTAGTTACAATCTTTCAGTCACTATGAAGGCTATATAGAATTTTGAAACAGCCATGTTATTTTTTATTATGCAAGCTTACATGTTAAACACAGAAGATCAAAGAGAAAGTTCGAAATTTATGGCTTCAGCGTGGTTGAGTAACTAAAAATTATAAAAGGTTGCATGGGTCAGACATAAGTACAGTTTTATCCTTTGTCATTCAATGCAAACCTTTATTATGTATTGCTATTAGTTGAAAGTATGGTGGAGTTTAACATATTTATTATGTACTGTTATAATGGTTGAGAGAAAAGTCAGCATAATAAATTTCATTGATAAGCTTGCAGTTTTAATAGAGTGAGGAGGGCAATATCGTTGTGTATTTAATAGCTATTTACAGAAGGTTTCAGGGTGAGAGAGGAAGTTCAATGTGAGTAGCATTATGGCTATAGTCAGGATGTTTGATTTCCAGATGATGTTCAGTGCAGCTGGTGTGATCGGTGAGCAGTATTTTGGAGGATGAGTATCATTGGAACTATTTATGGACGCTATGTTGAAGATTGTTCAATGTGGTTGTAGTCATAGGCTTGGGTCAACAGACAGGGAAACATTAATATAGGAAATAAAAGTATGTTGCTGACATTCCATATTCCCCTTAGGTCTCTCAACATCCCAAGGTGTGAAGTTTCATAGCCGCAGGCACTGACTGCTAAATGTCTGTAGCTTCTGGGACACAACAAGTAGGAGAGGTTTCATCCTCAATTTGATTACATAAACTTAAATAATTGCAGCATCTTGAAATAAAGAGTAAAAGAACTATCTCACTTGCAGGTACGATCACTTATCCCTCCATCCATGGCTCCAGTTCTCAATTCTTCTTACCATCCCCACCCTTGATAACTTGGTTACTGCATTACTCTCCACTTATACCAAATTCTTTATTACATCCATTTTCTCCAATTTGCTGAAATTAGTAATAACCATTTTAATTAATTCTTCTAACTAGTTTAGAGAACCATGTTGATTTTTGTTTTGTATCCCTACATGAAAAGGTGAAGCTACTTACCATTTGGGTTCACTGTCAGTCAGCAGTTTGTGCTCATCATCTTTATTGAAAAGTGAGGTTACTTCTTTCCAACCTTTTAGACTTGCTCCTTGAACCTAAATGAAGGGAAGAGTTTGTTAATACAATTATGTCTAGTACAAAAAATGTGTTAATGAGAAATCATGCCTAGATTCTCTTGATGGCTCTGTTGATAAATGCAATGTCTAGTGTGGAACAGCTATATATAGATCAAAATGTCCACAGTGCTGAGTTGACTCCTGCTCTGGGTTGTAAGCAGATTTCAGCCCCATCAACAGTGAAGATGTTGGAATTGATGGTTTTGGAAGGAAGCCAAAATTTTCATAAGTTCCTACTCCTCAATACTAACGACTGAATCATTCTAAAATATGTAGGAGGTGTGGACTACTGGCTGAGAAAGAACCTAAAACCCCAGCCCACCTGGACAACAAGTAACTCCACTCTTACACAACATGTTGTGATGATACCATGGCTTTAAGAGGTATATTTGTTTTTACTAATGAAGATCGAGACAAAGGTGTTAAGCAGTCTGCTTCAAAGCCCAGAAAGTAAACAGCTTGTAAGGCCTTGGGGTTCTTTTCCAACTTCGGAATAATAGAAACAGCCTGAATGGGTGGGGAAAGGCTCCCACAGAACCAGGATTTTTAGTTTTAGTTTTTCATTAGCCGTTATTGGATCTTGAAGCTGGGTTTGGAAGCTGCAGTACATCTCTCCCTGCTACTTTCTGAGTTTTCTCAATGTTTTTCCTCTTAGACTGGAGAACTGCATGTGAGACAAACTATGTTACCAAAATTGCCCTTACAAAATGTGTTTCTTTTTATTCATTCACAAGATGAGGGCATCGCTGACAAGGCCAGCATTTACTGTCCATCCCTATTTGCCCAGAGGACAGTTAAGTATCAACCACATTGCTGTGGGTCTGGAGTCACATGTAGGCCAGACCAAATAGGATGGCAGTTTCCTTTTGTAAAGGACAATAGTGAAACAGATGGGTTTTTCCAACAACTGGTAATGGATTCATGGTCATCATTGGATTCTTTATTGAATTCAAGTTCCACCATCTGCTGTGGCAGGATTTGAACCTGCATCCCCAGAACGTTACCTGGGTCTCTGGGTTTAAAAATCCACTGATAATACCATAGGGCGTGTGTTTATTGGATGTTACTGTATTGGAACAATTTATTATTCTGTTAACTTTTCCAATAGAGTTAAGTTATTCCAATTTCTTCTTTCTTTCATTGTATTTTAACTATAGTGTATGAAGAAAGTGTATTTTGCTTCAAGGCTGGTAGTTTGACCAATTAAATTGCAACTGGATTGCAAGGACTAGCCCTTGTCTTTAAAATAAGCAACAGTTAGGGTCCAGGCTATCTTTTTAATATATCTTGAGGGGGTTTGGTCGGGGCCATAACAACATTGACTCTCTGAAGTGGCCTGGCAAGGCCACACTGCATGGAAGATAAGCACCACTGGTTTCAAAAGTACAATTAATGATGGGCAACAACACAGCTTTGTCACTAATACAAATGCAAAAACAGCAGACTGCGGAATTCAGAGCTAAGAACAAAAAGAAAACTGGAGAAACTCAATGTGTCAGGCAGTGTTTGTGGAGAGAAACATAGTTAATATTTCAGGTTGATGACCTTTCATCGGAACTGAATGGAAATAGAAATGTGGAAGTTTTTATGCTTGTGGAAGAAAGCAGAAGGCATAAAAGCAAAAGATCTATGAAAACAGATATTAAATACCAAAATATTTAATGATGCAACAGCCAGAATGGTATGGAATATAGTGAAGAAATAACAAAATGTAAATTTCCCACAACTCCATTCTGTTCTCCCAGTTTCAAATCCCCATCATATCTTCTTCCAGTGATGCCAACTTTCACCGACTGTTTTTAAAATGCTTTTCTTTTTCCTCAGTTGAGGTTTTCCCACTTAGCATAGTTGAATAGATTCTCCAACATGTCTAACCCACTTCATACTTCTCTGGTTTTACTCTTGCCTTCACCTTCCACTCCACTAGACTCTATATTCAATGGCTTATCCTTCACCCTTTCAATCAGCATAATGACACATTCATCACTTCTTCCCTTTTCAGCATTCCCTATGGACTGTTCCCTTTGCAACACTCTAGTCCATAACACTGGAAGACCATAAAAACAGGAACAAGACTAGGCCATTCAGCCCCTTGAGTCTACTCTGCTATTCAATAGGATCATGGCTGATCTGACATTCCTCACCTCCACTTTCCTGCCCTTTCCTCATAATGCTAGATACCCGAATGATCAAGGCTCTATCTATCTCAGCTTTAAATATACACAAGGACTCTGTCTCCACAGCTCTCTGTGGTAAGGAGTTCCAAAAACTCTCAATCCTCAGAAGAAATTCCTCCTCATCTCAGTTTTAAATTGGTATCCCCTAACAATGTGAAGCGCTGAGCTTTCCCAGGAGTCACCAGGAAAAAAAAGTGGTCATGAGCATTCAAGGACTCTTAACAGCTAATCACAGAAGTTGTTTCCACTTGCTGCAGAATCTCAAATCCGGGGAACAAATGAAAATAGATTAAGGACAAAGTACTGGAAACACTCAGCAGGTGTAGTTACATAAAAATAATATTGTTTGTTAGCAAAGGGAGTACAGAACTAAGTCTTACTCAAAAACAGCATTCAATTAAAATATTAAAGCAATTATAATTAGATGTTAATTCACATATTTACTTGCAGAATTATACCACACTATACAGGGCATTTTCCTGTCAAAACATTTTTTTATTGTACTGTAATTCAGAGATCCAACGTGTGCACGGTAGATATGTGACTTCTGAAGGCTGTAACCTTTACAAATTCGATTGAAGAATTGTCAGTGAACAATGTGGAGCCTGGACCAAGAAAATTCAAGTTAGAGGAACAAATTCAATGTCAGAGCAGCTACAGAAGGTTAACAAAAAAGGAAAATAAAGATTGAACTGAGAGCAAGAGAGAGGTGGTAGGAATTTTTACAAATTATCTTTTTTTAGAAAGCCTCCACCAAAAATTAAATTTGACGAAATGAGATTCTACGTTCACAAGTATTCATTTTCAGAGCTAAAGCAGTTGTTAGCAGTAATTAAAATTTACCACACTCTTGAAGGTTGCACTGCAACTGGCAACACCCAACAATTTGTGGTGAGTTTGAATGGTGAGAGGGGTTGGTTTGACTTAATTTGTTGGATGATATAGAGTGACACCAACAGCATGTGTTCAATTCCCACACCTGCTGAGGTTACGATGAAAGATTCTCCTTCTCAACTTGCCCCTTGCCTGAGGATGGTGACCCTTAGATTAAACTGCCACTTGTTTATCCCTAATGAGAAAACAGCCATATAGTCTGTTATAATAATGGTAGCTTTATCTTTACTGTTTAAAAAACAAACTGTAGATGCTGGGAATCTGAATCAAAATCAGAAAAACAGATCCTCTTGAAAGAGAGTCACTGGACCTGAAACGTTACCTCTGCTTTCTCTCTATAAATGTTGCCAGACCTGCTGAGTTCTCCAGCAATTTCTGTTTTTGTTACATTTACTATTATTTGGCAACTATGGGGGAAGCACGGCAATGTGGACAGCAACTTTCTGCTTTCCACATTAAACTGTGCATGTGTGGTTTGCACAATGTTGCCCGATTCTCATGAAAAACAGTGAATGTTGTCAGACGCACTATCAATTCTTCTGCAAAATCTGGGCCATTATCTTTGTTTATAATGACTAACTTGAACATTGAAGAGAACATTGAAAAGCATCCAACCTCCCTCTTTCAGTTACAACAGCGCCCACAGAGAAAACAAAAATGCCTCAGTAGCCATAACAGATAAAACGTCATTCATACGCAGGTAAACTAAATGCTGCTTCTCAAAGACATATACCACTCCTATGTTGGATTATCATGTAAACAATTCGAGCTTTGTCCTCAGCATTTGTGTTATGAATTGAGCCTTCAGTGTGCTCATGCCTGATAGCACATTCTTGGTCTTTTTTTCAGTATGGATTAAAACGATTGGTTTGGAACTAATCCTATAGTTTATCTTAAAAATCACCGTGCATCTTTAAGTTAATGCAAACATTTCTAAGGAGTATATACCAGACTCCAACTTTAATGCAGTGAGGTGATATTAAATAACATGTATCTATTGATTTTAGTGACATTTCATTCTTAACAGCTCAAGTTAAATAGTGCTGGAGCAGCTTTGCAAGTGAAAAATCACACTATCTCCAACAGCATGCAAATATTTCTGTTAATAAGCTGGCCAAGGTCTATTGCTTGTGGAGCTGGATCTGGGCAATGAAGGACAAAGGTGGGAGACAGTGAAGGTCATGGTTCCAAAAAAAAAAATGAGTGAGGGAGAAAAGGAATGAAATCACAATCAGTCAAGGTCCCAATTGTTGCAATTCAACCTCCCACCTGCTACAACAGGCCAACCACACCTTACTTGTGGCCTTCCCTGTGATGAATTGCCTCACCTCCAGTTGGCAAGTCTCCACAAGACTGCAGCTGAGATCAAAGTTGGAATTTGAATTTCCCAGCAGGAAAGCGGCCCAGAGGGCTGGAGGCATCCGCGGGAGATCCAGCCGATTTCAATGGCTGGGCCTCAAGAACATGTCACTGGCCGACAGCAACCAGAATGCCTGGAAATTTGGCAGAAAGTCAATCAGCTGGAGAACAGGTGCAGACACTGAGTGAAGCGGAGGTCTGGGGTGGGCAGCAGCAAGGGACAAAAAGTCACGGGAGTTTGGGAGGAGATGCAGGGAAGCCGAAGCTCATTACGCTGCCTGTCGTGGCTCCTCCTCTTCTTGGTCCCATGAAGGAAATTTTTAATCCATAACCAGTAGTCTTATCAGATTCTTGTTGTGAGAGCCTCATTCAATCTCTCCAATTATGATGGTACTGTGATCCCACTGAAGTAAAAGGAACATATAACAGATTAACCTGTCAGAAAAGTGTGTCATACTCCTGAAATATCAGGCATTTTTAAATTGCTGGAAATTAGGGACAGAACAGTTTATTTCTTAAAAATTCATTCTTTGAATGCAAGTGGCGTGGCAAGGCCAGCAGTTATTACACATCTCATTGGTGGTCAGCCATCTTCTTGGATGTTTACCAGGGCACAGAAAAGCTTTACCAGGGTGTTACCTGGTATGGTGGATTTTGGCTATGAAGAAAGGTCGGATAGACTGGGTTTGTTTTCAGTGGAACGCAGGGGGTTGAGGGGCGACCTGGTAGAAGTTTATAAGATTGTGAATGGCATGGATAGAGTGGAAAGCATGGGGCTTTTTCACAGAGTGGAGCAGTCAATTACTCAGGGACAGAGGTTCAAGGCGGGGGGGGGCATGGGAGTGGAGTTTAAAGAGATGTGTGAGCCAATTTTTCACACAAAGGGTGATGAGTGTCTGGTACGCGCTGCCAGAGGAGGTGGTGAAAGCAGACGCTAGCAGCATTCAAGAAACGCCTGGAAGAACACATGAATAGGAAGGGAATAGTGGGATACAGACCCCGTAAGTGAAGAAAATTTTCGTATGGAAGGACAAAATGGGTTGGTGCAGGCTCAGAGGGCAGAAGGGCCTGTTTCTGTGCTGTATTGTTCTTTGCTCTTGACTGCAGTCCATGTTGTGTAAGAATGCCAAAATGTTGGGAAGGTAGTTCCAAGACTTTCACTCCAGCTATGGTGGAGGAATAGCAATAAAGTTACAGGTCAGGATGGTACGTGACTTCGAGGGGACTTTGCAGGTGGTGATGCTTCCATGTATCCGCTATCTTTGTCCATCTTCATCTGCCTACTCCACTGGTTTCTGTCAGATTGGAACAGGCGATATTTCTTTGCTGCCATCATCCACATTCAACATAGATACAGGATAATCATCCTTCATTTACCACAACATTGTGGAGATGTATAACTAATTCCTCTTCAATTTTCAAACAAAAATAGTCCTGTGTCCATGGAAAAAGGACAGCATCCGATCAGACGCTTGAATTCCCTCTCATTAAAGTGATTAAAGGTCAACAGTCTGTTAAAGTGTCACTACAGCGAAGGAGCTTTGGACTTTGCTCTGTTGTCACTCGGTAATACAAAATTTGGAGCTTAGTAATGAAACAGATACCTTGTTAATTGCTAAACAAAAAACAAAGAACTACAGTTGCTGAAATCAGTTACCAAAACAGAAATTGCTGGAAAAGACTGTGCACGTCTGGCAGCATCTGTGGAGAGATAGCAATGTTAACCTTTCGGGTCCAGTGGCCGTTCTTTAGAAATGATTGTAGCTAGGAAGGTAGGGTGGGGTAGGGGGAGAAAGTAAAAAATAGTCGGAGATGGAGCCCGGAGAGACAGAAAAACAATTGGGCAGAAAAAGGAATGGGTAAAGGTCAGCCTGGGAGAATTGACAGCTGCTAATGCCAGATGTAAAGCGGTGATTTCAATTTGCTCATACTTCTCAAACATTGATCAATCTGTTCTTATTCTTGCAATATATCTAATGCACACCCAAACAATTTATAAATGATGCACAGGACCTGATCTATCTGAATCACTTCAATTTCCTAATTAGCTGAAATGAAATGCCATGTTGCAATGATATGAATTGTAACGCAGACAGCATGACTTGAAGGGAGAGCAAGAAAATACAGTCACTATGTGCTATCATATTACTTGAGAACTATTTTACCTGCCAAAATGTAAGGTAGGATTAGAAACATAGGGTTAGTACTAGACTGATACCATAAATTTTGTGTAGGCTGCAAGCCAGTCCACGCACTGTTGGAACTCCTTATTTGAAGTGTTGAGAATTGAGATAGTTAACAAGGTCACAAAAACAGAAATTGATGGAAAAACTCAGCAGGTCCAGCAGCAGCTATGGAGAGAAACCCAAGTTAATTTCTCAGGTCCAGTGACCCTTCTTCAAACCTGACTGCAGCTAGGAACACTTTGGTGTATATGCTAAAGATGGAGTGGGGAGGAAAAGGAGAGCAGTAAACAATAGGTAGAGATGGAGCCCAGAGAGAAAAGCAATCATTTCCGCCACTCCAATTTTTTTTGGAGTTTCTCGACATCTTTGCAAGTCCCAATGGGTTCATGCACTTCTTACGCACAAGGATGCCTTTTCACAATGCCAGAGGAAACCTTACCTACACCAAAGGTGTGATGGCACCAGATCCAAAGGGGTAACGATTCTCCAACAGGAGATTACAATGAAATATTCCTTCAGCCCTCACCCCTCAATATGCCTTATACCCACCCCTTGTAGCCCACCCATAGACTAAAAGGAAAGATTATACTACACCAGATTATCAAACAGTGGAGCAGTTTGAAGGGTCAAATATTCCACTTCTGCTCATAATACCCATGTTACAATATGGCACCGAAAATACAAACAAGGTTGCTAATATTTTCTAAAATCTTTTCAATGGTTTGGTTGAGATTGGAACAAGTGAGTTTACCTACCGGGAATTGCGCTAAATAAGACAAGGGAAATACAATGGCCTCCGATCAAAACTCAAATTTCAGGAACCAAAACAAATCGAACCTCTAAAATTGGCAAGTTAATCAAAAATTATACATGATATGAATGAGTATTTTGAACTTGTATAAATTAGAGATGGTATCTAATGAAGCATTAGATGGATCTTTGGAAAATTGTATTCATTGCAATATAAAAAAGCAAAATTCCTCCAGTGCAGGCAACTGCCATAGTGTGCCTTGTCTGTTGGCCTGCAAGGAGTTAGTGAGAATCTTTTAATTAGGGAAGTATGAAAATTAAAAATAGGGGAGACACATTGACCTGATGACTGGTTCATTATATACATAAAAACAGTTCGCCTTATACATTCTTTACCCTGGCATTTCAACTTTGTTGTCATAATGTGGAGAAAAGTGACTATTAATTCTGAAAAGAGCAGAGAGGGTCACTCTTCAAAACCACGCAACCCAACAGATGGACTCATGTGCTCTTTTGTTTCTTATTGCTGGGAAAAGGGGCAGCACGGTGGCTCAGTGGTTAGCACTGCTGTCTCATAGTACCGGGATCTAGGCTTGATTCCACCCTCTTGGTAACTGTGTGTGTGGAGTTTGCACATTCTCCCCGTGTCTGCGTGGGTTTCCTCCAGGTGCTCCAGTTTCCTCCCACAGTCCAAAGATGTGCAGGTTAGGTGGACTAGCTAATGCTAAACTGCTCTGTAGTGCCCAGGAATATGCAGGCAAGGTGGATTAGCCATTGTAAATATAGGGATAGGGTGGTGTGTGGATCTGGGTGGGAAGGATGCTGCAGATCCGATGGGCTAAATGGCCTCTATCTGCACTGTATGAATTCTATGAAATTGACTTGTTCTTACTCAGATGGGTGTGTTACAGTCTTAATTTCGGGCACATATCACCTTTTCCAGCTACCCCATGATGAGAATGGAGGCCAGAAACAGAGGTCAGTAGGTGTTTTTGTGTTCCAATCAACCAATACCTATGGTTACATTTTAAACAGAACATAACGTGGAATGCAAACACAACCTTGGAGACACATGCATTTGTTCCAGCATATTAGGAATTTTTTTTCTCTGATTTTATGCTGAGGGCATGAAATTGGATAGTTTGCACTATTAAAATAATTATACAGTGAATCTCAGGAATTTCTTTTTGAAGTTTGCTTCAGTGCCAAAGTCTCCTGGATATCATCCCCAACTCAGCCTACGATGAATTCGCTTAACTATACTGAGGTCAGTTTTATTTAATCAGAGCAGTTACTTAGATGACACTGAATAATATTTTGTTGCAACAGCCATTGTGCTCAAAAAAGACTGATGACAAAAACAACTGCTATTTATTTTTATTTCACAGTGAACAGCAAGCATAAAATTGCAGTAGCACAAGGGAACCTTCAAATAAGTGAAGGGAGGAGGAACTTATTATATTGAATACAAATAGAACTAACAGTAATTGAGAATCTAATGGAGCTCAAAAAAGATAATTCTCCCAGACCCAACAGTTTCTATCTTAAATGTACTGAAAGAAAAAGATTGGGAAATTGCAAGTACAACAGTCGTAAGTTTCTAATCCTCTCAAGATTCAGAAGTAGCACCTTCAGTCTGGAAAGCTGTAACTTCACTACTTATTGAGGAAGTATGAAGAGAAACAAGGAAACTGCGACAAATTAGTCTAATCTACATCATGGAGAAGTTGTTAGAGTTGATCATCAATGTACAAATGAAAGAGTACTTGAACAACTATGACCTAAGCAAAGGCAGTCAGCATGGTTATCGCTTAGTCGTCATGTATAAGCAAAAAATACTGGATATACTCATAGCTTAGGCTCCATCTGTGAAAAAAGAAACAGAGTTAATACTTTAGGTTTCAGAGATAGTAGGAACTACAGATGCTGGGGAATCTGAGATAACAAGATGTACAGCTGGATGAACACAACAGGCCAAGCAGCATCAGAGGACACGTCTTCAGAAGGGTCTAGGCCCGAAACATCAGCTTTCCTGCTCCTCTGATGCTGCTTGGCCTGCTGTGTTCATCCAGCTCTATACCTTGTTATCTCTTAATACTTTAGGTTAATGCATATAGCCAGAACTGGAAAACATTTATTGATATAACATGATCCCAAAGGGATCAAAGGGTACGGGGAGAAAGCAGGAACAGGGCACTAAGTTGGACGATTAGCCACAATTACACTGAATGGCAGAGCAGGCTCGAAGGGCTGAATGACCTACTCTTGCTCATATTTTCTATGTTTCTATGTGTCCTGCAAGTGCAGAGGTAAGGAAGGCAGGAATAGGGTGAAAGTAGGAGAGATTAAATGGCAGGGAGACTGACAGTCCCAAGACAAAAGGAGATGGTCACGGGACAAGTAAAGAGACAGATAATTTTGAGAAGGTGTAAAGGGGAATAGGAAAATTACAATGAGCTTCCCTGGAAATAGAGAAGGCTTTGCAACACTGTTCCAAATAAGCTCAGGATACGCTCGGAAGGGCAGCACTTCATCTTTCAAATAGACATTCTATAACATTCTAGACTCAATGAATTCAACATTATCAGCCGATAACCTCTGTCCTGAGCTATCAGTAATGAATCTCTATCACTCCTATACACATTCACTGCAGCCATTTTGCTTCTTTATTTGTCCGATATCATCTCCTTTTGCCTTGCAACCTTCATCCCTTTTTAATTATTTCCTCTCTTCCACAAACCTTGCCTTCCAGAATCAGTGCTGTGATGATATTATGCTTTAAGAGATGTTCTGTTTGTTTTGTTTCTTTCTTTGAGGAGAGGTTTTGAGCCACAGGTGCTAAGCTGTCTACTCCAAGGCAATAAAGTTAACAGCTTGTGAGATACTAAATAATAACCAAAAGAACTCTAGATGCTGTAAATCAGAAACAAAAACAGAAGTTGCTGGAAAAGCTCAGCAGGTCTGGAAGCACCTGTGAAGTGAAAGCAGAGTTATTGTTTCAGGTCTGGTCACTGATTTCTCTTCACAGATGCTGCCAGACGTGCTGACCTTTCACAGCAACTTCAGTTTTTGTAACGGCTTGTGAGGCCTTGTTTTTATTCAGTTGGAACAACAGAAGCAGCATGAATGAGTGGAGTTCAGGCTCCCACAGAACCTGAGTTTTAGTTTAGCTTTCTGACGATGTTCGGTTTTTTTGGAAGCTGGTTGTAAAAGCTGCAAAATCTCACTCGCTTTGCGACAAAAGATTGGAGTTTTCTATCTCTCTCTCACTGTCGGAATTTTCTCTTGATGTTCTTTCCTCCTGGACTGGAAAAACATTGCACATAAGACGATCAATTTTACTGAATTTGCCTTTGCCAAGCATGTGTTTACAGGATCTTACTGTATTGGAACAGTTGCTGTTTAGTAGTTAAATATTCTATTATTCTGTTAGGTTTTCCTATAGAGTTAAAGTTAAATCAATTCTTCTTTCTTTTGCTCGTATTTTATCTGGAGCACATGTTTTGCGTTCTATGTTCTAAGTAGGAAAACAAATCAAATTATATTTGGAACACAGGACCTTACACTTGCCTTTAAATAAGAAAAAGTTAGGGTCTAAGCTACCTCCTTGATACATTTGAAGCGGGTCTGGTCTAGTCCATAACAGATGCTGTCAGACTTGCACAGCTTTTCCAGCAACTTCTGTTTTTGTTCCTGATTTACAGCATCCACAGTTCTTTCCGTTTTTATTTGGATGTTGAATCCATGTGTACTGTACAGGTATAAAGCTTAATCAAAAACACCTATGAAATGCAGCCCTGTATCTCATCAGGGCTGGAACACAAAGGCAAGAGACATAAAACAACCAAAGCATAAATTTATCGTCAGACTCCTTTCAAATAGTGTTCAGTTTTAAACATCATACTTCAGGAAGGCTATTTGGCCTTGGCAGGCAGGTTTATATAAATCTAAAAGAACTATACTAGAGCTTAGAAGGCCGCCTTTTGACAACGATGGCATATATTTGGTGAAATTCCCTTGATGATAGAAAGAAAAAGATTTATACTTCCATGACACTTTCTACAGTCCATGATGTGCCAAGGCACTTTATAGCAGATGAAGTACCTTTGAATTGTTTTAAGGTAGAAGATAGAGAGTTGATCTAACTGATGTGCCTCAAGTTATAATGAATATAGTGAAGCTTTTTTCTTGGCAGTGGGCATCCAGTAATGGATGATGGAATGTCACAGTTAGGGCTTGGCTGTTAAAGAGAAATCTGGAAAACTATCCACAAAAGGCTGAACAGGCTGGAGAACTTCAAATGTTCAAGAATGAGATAGACAGATTTTTATCATTGGGCAAGGGAAACAAACACTACGGACTAAAGACTGTTAGACATGCTTTAGAAGTACAGATCAGCCATTATTAACGGAATTGCCAGAATAGCTTAAGAGACTGGCTCCTATTCATATATTTCTACAAGAAAACCTTTAATTGTTTACAAGTTAGGTTATGAACTGTATCATAAACAGAAAGTCAAACCTGTGGTCTTAGTTTTCTACAACATACGTTTACATATTGTAGGCAATACTGATATTTTTTCCCAAGTTTCGGATAACATCAGCATTGTTTTTTTTCTTTTTCTTTTTCTTTTTCTTTTTTAGAGGATCATAGGATCCCTACAGTGTGGAAACAGGCCCTTCTGCCCAACCAGTCCACACTGATCCCCGGAGCATCCCACCCAGACCCAAACGCCTCTAGCCCACCCAAGCTACACATCCCTGAACACTATGGGCAATTTAACATGGCCAATCCATCCAGCCTGCACATCTTTGGACTGTGGGAGGAAACCGGGGCACCCAGAGGAAACCCAAGCAGACAATCAATTCACTTGTTTTGAGCAATTTATTAATTTGCAGAACACTAGTCATTCTGATCCTTCACTCAACTTGAAATTAAACAACAAGGTTTTGTTTTAAAAGACAGACGAGAGAGGCACTTCATGGAGAAGTACTTGCCAAACTTTTTTTTAATGGTACATGGAGAGAGAAAACCTTTGCATCATTTATTACAAGATCATATGCACACAACAAGATACATATTTCAACTTGATTTAGGTCACTGCGTCATGTTTGTAAATGTGCCAACCACTTGCACTCATTAAATGTGTCCCTTTTAACAATTAATGTACCTTTGTAATAATAACATTCCTTTTTTTACTTTAGCAGCAACCTTGTTGCGGAGATACATGTCCTTCTACTTTCTGATATCCCCACACCATGCTGTGTTGGCAGACAGAGAAAATGTATTTCCCCAGAGGGCAGTGAAAAATATAATCAAATGGCCAGGTCACCTCCAGCTGCTCCTATGTAGCTCCTAGCAACCCAGACCTAGATTAAATGGCATGTTGTGTTTCGCGCTACCATACATGACCGTTTATTTAACATTACACTGCACAGATGGCTCATGTTTTGATAGCTGTAATAATCAACGCAGAAGTAAATTCCCCCCCATTTGTTTAAGTGCTCATCTCATAGCAGTGTTAGTAACAGGCACATCAATGCTGCTTCATTACCAACGAAGACTGAAAGCATAACACTGCAGAATGATGACTTCTGAGGCATGTGCATCACTAACTATGTCACCAGAAATAAACTTAGAAATAATGAAGTTGCTGTTGTGAAGCAGATCTCCCGCCTCACCAGGACTAAATTAGACAGCTTTCAACTACAGAGTGAAGAAACACCCTGCAGCCATAAAATTGCCCCTCGATTTCAATAGAGGTGAAGGCCACACTTGTGCTGCCTAATGATTTGAATGACTTTTCTTTGCTACCAGCACTAGCCACCCTGCTCAGTGGCCACACACATCAAGGAGAGGTCCTGATTTGCATCAGTTCAAAATAGTGTGAACTGCTTTAAAAAAATGCATTATGGTGGACCAAACGCTGACACTCATACAAAAGGTGACCAGCTTGCCACCAACACAATGGGCTCTTATCTTATTTAGCAGCTTCCTGAGCAGCACCTTGTCAAAGGCCTTATGGAAATCCAAATAGATCATGTCCACTGGCTCTCCTTTGTCTAATTTGCTCATTACCTCCTCAAAGAATTCGAACAGATTTTTCAAGCATGACCTCTCCTTGATGAAGCCAAAGAGTCATACAGCACAAAAACATACCCTTCGGTCCAACTCATCCATGCTGACCAGGTTTCCCAAACTAAACTAGTCCCACTTGCCTGCATTTGGCCAATATCCCTCTAAACCCTTCCTAATCATGTCCCCATCCAAATGTCTTTTAAATGTTTTAACTCTACCTGCATCAACCACTTTCTCTGGCAGTTCATTCCAGATACGAACCACCTTTTATGTGGAAAAGTTGCTCCTCAGGTCCCTTGTCAATCTCTCTCCTCTCACCTTAAAAATATACCCTCTAGTTTTGAACTCCCCGACTCTCAGGAAAAAACCCTTGCTATTCACCTTATCTGTACCTCTCATGATTTTGTAAATCTCTAAGGTCATCCTTCAACAGACCACGCTCCAGTGAAAAAGGTCCCAGCCTCTCCAGCCTTTCTTTAGAACTTAAACCCTCCAGTCTTGGCAACATCCTCACAAATGTCTTCTGCACCCTCTTCGATTTAATAATATCCTTCCCAAAACAAAGCAACCAGAATTGTACGCAGTGCTCCAAAAGTGGCCTCCCCAACATCCTGTACAACCGCAACATGACGTCCCAACTCCTATACTCAATGGTCTGAGCAATGAAGGCAAACGTGCTAAACACCTTCTTAACCACCTTGTCCACCTGTGATGCAGCTATCAAAGTACTATGTACCTGAACCCCTCAATCTTTCTATTCATCATACCAAAATGCAATACCTTGCATTTATCCAAATTAAACTCCATCTACCATTGCTCATCCCACTTGCCCAATTGATCAAGATCCCTTTGTAATCTTAAATAACGTTCTTCACTGTCAACTGTACCACCAATTTTGGTGTGATCTGTAAACTTACAAAGCATGCCTCCCTAAATTCTCATCCAAATCGTTTATATAAATGACAAATAACAGTGACCCAACCCTATTTTACCATGCACTTCACAACCTCATTCTTAACATCGGACTCTAAAATCTTACCAATTACTGAGACCAGGCTAACTGGCCAATAATTTTCTATCTTCTGTCTCCTGCCCTTCTTAAACAGAGGTGTAATTTCCTTGACTCCACTGATTCCTGAAAGATCACTTTCAATGCCTCTTCAACCCCCTCTGCTATCTCCTCCAGAACTCTGGGTGTAGTCCATCTTGTCTGGGTGAATTATCCACCTTCAGACCTTTCAGCTTCCCCAGCACCTTCTCCTTAGTGATGGCCACATCTGCCCCCTGACTCTCTTGAAGTTCTGATATACTGCTGGTGTTTTCCACTGTGAAAACTGAGGCAAGTGCCCCTTCAGTTCCTCTGCCATTCCTATGTTCCTCATTACTACTTCTCCAGCCTCATTTTCCAGTGGTCCAATGTCCTCTCTTGCCTTTTTCTTTTCTTTTATATATTGGAAAAAAACTTAGAATTTTTTTTATTACTAGCTAACAAATCCTCAAATTTCATCTTCTCCCCCTTACTGCTTTTCTGGTTACCCTCTGCTCATTTGTAAGGCTTCGCAAACCTCTGGTTTCCCACAAATCTTCACCACACTATATATTTTTTCTTTTGTTTTTATGCTGTTCCTGATTTCCCTGGTCAGCCATGGTTGCTCTGTCCTCCTTTTAGTATGTTTCTTCTTCTTTGGGATGAATTTACTTTCAAATTACTTCCAGAAACTCACAGAAGATGCTTGCTGCTTCATCACCTTCCCTGCTAAGCTCCCCTTTCAATCAATTCTGGCCAGCTCCTCCCTCATTTCTTTGTAGTTACCTTCACTCAATTGTAACACTGTTGCATCTGATTCAAGCTTCTCCCCTTCAAACTGCAGGGTGAATTCTATCATACTATGGTCACTGCTGACTAAGTGTTCCTTCACTTAAGCTCCCTAATCAAATCTGCCTCTACCAGCGGATTCACTACCAACCTGATCCTCCCAGTCCATCAGCACATTGAAGTCCCCCACGATTATTGTAATGGTGCCCTTCTTACAAGCTTTTTGCATCACCTGACACATTTTCTTCCCGCATCCTGGCCATTACAAGGAGCCCCGTACATAACTCACATCAGGGTTTTTGTTCCTTTGCAGTTCCTCAACTTCATCCACAGATTCCATGTCTTCCAACTCTATATCAGGTATTGCTATTGATTCAATTTCATTTCTTACAAACAGGACAACCTGTCCCCTCTGCCCGAATGCCTATCCTTTCGATAAGGCTTGTATCCTTGAATATTTAGTTCCCAGCCCTGATCCCCTTGCAGCTGTGTGTGATAATTTCAATCTGTGCTACGAGCTCATGTGCCTTATTCCGTACACTGTTTGCATCTAAATACAATACACTCAGTCCCGCATTGACTGCCCTCCATATCGTTACTGTTCCTTTATCTGCTGTGCCTGAAATTAGATTCCTGATGCTTTTCCATACTCTCTGACCTATTATTTGCTCTGGAAATTTTAATAACCTCTTCTGAGCCCTCCCCTTCCTTTAATTTTTCCATCATTTTCCAAACAACGGAACCAACTCTCCCCAGTGTTTAGTGTAAAGCCTTGTCCATAGCCCTAGTTATGCAATTTGCCAGGACTCTGATCCCAGCATGATTCAGGTACAGCCTACTGCATTGGATCAGCTCCCTTTCTCTCCAGTAATGTTGCCAATGTCTCCTTAAATTTGAACATGTTTCTCCCACACTAATCTTTGAGCCACACTTTTAACTCTTTAATTTTATTTGCTTTGGCTCAGTAATCCAGAGATTACAACCTTTTTGGTTCTGCTTTATAATTCAGCATTTAGGCGCTCTTATTCCCTCAGCAGAACCTCTTTCGTCTTTCGACCTCTATCATTGGTACCCACAAGTGAATGTTTCCCCTTCAACTCCAAGTTCCTCTAAGCCCAGATGAGATATCCTGAATCGGGCCACCAGGTTTTCTAAGTGAATTGCCTACTGCTCAGCCATGTCTGGAAGCATCTAGTCCCAGCAGAAACCCTAACAGCAGTAAATAAAAAATCCTCCAGCATTTCCGACACAGTTGAAACTTGCAATATATTAGCAACAGCCTGATGAAATCAACCAGCAACTAATATGCAAGTCTTTAATGCTCCCTTTCATTCCCACTGGAAGGGTGCTTCTTGCTGTTAAACACATGTTCAGCTGTGAGAGGTAAAAAGTTAGCAGGGTAGATGTGCTTAATAAAGGCAGCACTGGTATTACATCAATCAGCACTGCATACTGTTTGATGCCATAATCAAGTGGTGCTGTATATTTTTGTATCTCCTGACATATTTTCTTCCCCGTATCCTAACTACTGCTAGAAGGCTTGCTTATAATGCCACGAAAATTGCCAAGCCTTTAATATTTGTGCCACGGTACAATTTGCCCCACAGGTGCACACACAGAGCAGTTTGCAGCTCTCTGCATCCAATGACAAATACTAATGACAGCTCAATTCCTTAACAACCCCCCTACTGTCAATTACCCACACAAATCTTATAAAGAACACTGTGCGGCTATGGCAGATCAGGAAAGAAAGATTTACTGTAGATAAGTTCATTTGGGCACATGTGCTTTTGGTTCAAATGAAGAGTATCTAGTCAATTACTGCTACAGTGTTCAGATTATCACATAACTAAAAACAGTTTAGCGTATAACAAATAAAACATTTCTCAAGAATTATCATATTACTTTTGTTCTTCTTTAGATTGCAATAGCATTTCTCATAAAGTGACTTTTTATCATCTCACCTGAGATACAATGAGTAATCTACGAAAATCTTCGCAACTCAATATTTTCCATGAAATATACAGCTGCTTTATCAACATCCCACGAAGTAAACATAGCATTAGGGAATGTTAGCCAAGCAACTAAATGCATTTTTATCTTTATGCAGTGTCATTGACCCCAGACAGGCAGGTCTCAGGTTGTTGACAACACCGGCAAGTATACAGTTTCTGTCGTCCAAATGTCTAGCAGCAGTAGATAATTAGTTTATCTATGGGTCTTTTGTATTGAACTTAAGATTTCCCTTCATGGTTTACAGATGTACTGAACAGGATCACAATACAACCTATCACAAGAAAAGTACATTAATGCAATTTAATACTTATATTTCCAGGTTTCTCCCCAGCTACCTTCCCTCTTCTCCGTCCAGCTTTCTGCAGCGGGGCATATTCAAAATAAGGAAATTTATGAGTTTTATGAAAATGCAAAAAACGTAGGCCTGCTCTTGGTACGTAGCAGGAGTTTACTTTGAAAACTAGACAGCAGTCTTATGCACATCTGCTCCCCATTACCTATTATCAGCCTTCACATGACTACAGCAGAGTAGCACTGAGAGGTGGCATTGCCATCAATCTCTCAAGACCAAAGTTCAATTTAAAGTTGTTTTAAACTTCCCAACAACTCCTCTAAAGGATAGTGATGTTTCTTCAACCAAAGGTAAAGGTTTATTTAGTACAGAGTTTATCAAGTACCGAGTACTTAACAACCATAACAGGTGTTTCAACAGGCATCTCTTAAGAAATAAAGGAACCTTTAACAGCAGAATTTCTAATTTAAAATGCATAAAAACCTTTGCAACATTACAGCACTGAAAATGCAAAAGATGCTGCACAGGGCAATATATACTTTTTTTCCTTTAGGAAGACATAGTGATATTACGGCAAATGGCCAAAAGCTTGGACAAAGAGCTTGGTTTAAAGATGGACCTTAATGGAGGAGGCCCTCAGTAGATGAAGGTATGCCCACTAATGGTGTAGCAGATAAACTCAGAATCATTAAATTTCAGGATCGCAGCAATCTCAAAGGACTGTAGGATTGATTGGGATGACACAGAGATGAGATGGTCTGTTAGGACCATGAGAGTAGTTGAAAATAGAGATCATGTGGAACTTGAGGCATTGCCAGGCCAGAAGCCAATACAGGTCAATAAGAACAGGGGTAATGGTGAATTAGATTTGCTGCAAATGAGAAAATGGACTGCAAAACTTTAATTGGGCTCCATTTGATGGAGGGAGCAAGATGGAAGGCTGGCCAGGATTCCAATGGGGTTATCAAGTTACAGATACCAAAGCCTGAAAGAGGATTTTAAGAATAGATAAGTTGAGAGGGGACACAGTTAGCAATGTTACAGAGGTGGAAACTGGCTGTCTTGATGTTGAAGTGGATGGGTGTCTAGAAGCTCATCTGAGCATCCAATGCAACACCAAGTTCGCAAACAGTCCATTTTAGCCTGAGACAGTCGCCAGGCAGAGGGGTGACATCGGTTACTAAAGAATGGAGCTTGTAGCCAGACCAAAGACAATGACCTTCTTGAAAGTTTTACTCTTACAATACTGCATGCTGGACAAGCAGACAGGCAACCAAGAGATTGCGGAGAAATACACATGCACACGTACAAGACACATGTAAATCTGGATTACGTTAGTAAGTAAATGACCAAATATAAAAACCGAAAGAACTGCAGATGCTGTGAATCAGGAATAAAAACAAAGTTGCTGGAAAAGCTCAGCAGGTCTGGCAGCATCTGTGAAGGAAAAAATAGTTAACGTTTCGAGTCCAGTGACCCGTCCTCAGAACTAATACATAAGTAAATAACCAAAAGTCTTGATCCAAAACCAGATCTCAAATCCCGTAAGTCAATCCCTCTGTGGCCATAACTGTGTCAGGCTGATGGAAATTCCAGCCACACGTAGGAATCTGTGGGGGAGATGGCATCAGTTCTGTGGGAAACATCAAATTCAATTATGCGTCCTCCCAGCCTATTATCTGCCCACTGCGTGGCCTCCTCTGTGACTGAGACCATTGGCAGTGGAAGTCCTCCCTCCCAACCGCTGCCAGCCAGAGACCAACAGTTCCTCTGGCCACCAGCATCAGTGAGGCTAGGGGCTGCTGGAGGAACTGGACTCCCCAGAGACCCAGAACCATCGTGAGACCCCAGAGGCGAAGGGTGAGTAAAGGTGGATGTGGGTCAAGGGGAAGGAGGCAAGTGGGATCAAAATCAATGCACAGGATGGCTTTCAGCATCCAATACCAGTTCAAGAGGCTGGGTCCCTCAATTAGGCAGATATGCCAGCTAGTGAGGGATCCGTCCCCACCTCTACTGACAGATTACAGCAGAAGACTTTCCTGAGGCTCAAAAAGCCATAAAGCCTCCATTTAAGGGGACTCATGGTGCAGTTTTGGTGTCCCTACCTCTGTGTCATCAGGTCTGGGTTCAAGTCCCACCTGCTCCAGAGGTGCGTAATAATCTGAAATTTTTTTTTAAAAATTCTCTAATCAACCTTTCCAGAGATGTTATTGCACACCTCTGGAGCTGGTGGGACTTGAACAGCGGCCTCCTGCCTCAGAGGTAGGGACACTGCCACAAGACTCCACCACATCGCTGAACAGATTGACTGGAAAATATCGACAGTCTCAATTTAATCCCTTAGTCACCAATAAATTGTAATGGACTCAGATAATGGGTGACATTCGGCTCATTCGAAAGCCTAACTACCATCCTGTTACTTGAATGGGAATCCCACACAGCCCTGTGCACCCTCCATCTGAACTGGAGGAGGTTCTCCCACCATTGGGAGACTGATCGGGACATCTCTCATGATTTACTATGTTTCCTGATGCTGTGAAAGAGTGCTCTGTGGGCACTGGCATGGCCCGCTTTAAGGGAATATGTACTTCCACATCTAATTAAGCTGCAGATATGTCTTTTTTTAAATTCACGTTTCAATTTCCCAAATGCCATTTTCCACCATTAAAGAAAAACATATTTGAAAATCATCCAGTTCAAGTGATTGTTTGATGTGTTATCAAGTGAATTCAGGCCAAAGTGCATGAAAATATTCTGCAATAATGAGCAAAATCTGCAGTTCAAAATGAAAGATCTTACAGGGCTAATATTCCAAAATTACATGTCTTGTACAGCTCCAACTATATATGCAGTAGAAAATTGCAGACACATTCCTCATGCGTTCTGATGCATTAATTTTAATTAGTGAAGAAATATTGGTCGTTGTACTAATGATTTTCTGATAGCCATGTCAGTGCATGCCATTATCATTCAGTTACCATGCTTGCATTGCTATTCCGGTTATTGGAGGAAGATAGGACTTAATGTGATGCCTCCCTTTCAGTCTCCCACAAGCATATGCCCAGTTAGATAGTGGACCCAAAAGAATTCCTCCTCACCCTTGCTCCACAACAACTCAGCAACATCATTCAACCTTACTTCTCAGTAAGCATTCTTCACTCACCGGATCCAGCTTACTGCATACCTTCTGTGTGCAGCTGTACACATTTTACTTTAGGTTAATGCCAAGATGGATAAAAGGATTATTCTCTGGCACTTTCTCAAGAATGCTATGCTGCTTCCTTCTTTTAATATGTTCTCAAAATCTATCTCTTAGCTCCTGTATTACCATTACAGCCCAATTCTCGCAATGAAACCCCTTAGGATGTTTTGTATGATTAAGCTACAATATAAATATGACCTGTTTAGAATGGCCACAAGTGAAGCAGCAGATAGTACCTGGCACCCTCAGAACCACATCTGAACAGGAATAATACACTTCCAAGGAAAGGAGAACATTGGCAAAATCGTATGTTTGATTCATTGTCAAATAGTATTAAAATTAATGACTTAGAGTTACATGGATTTTTTTAAACCACAACTTGAAGCTTTCTTTCTAGCTTAACTGGTACCAAAGATAAAAGACATCCTACATACTACAATAAAATGTGCAAGCAGTATGTCTAGTAAATTAGGCAGAATTTCCCTAGCACAGGTTGCTATGTTTGAAATGATTGTCAAATATCAGTCTTGCAGTATGAATGTTCCAATAACGCATGGGACTTTCCATTAACTGTCTAGTATCTTCTCCCTTATATTTTAGTTACCAAATGTTGCAAAAGGTTAAGTAAAGCAACGTGAAGTAGAAAGACGTGGCAAAACCTAGTTTTGCGAAGTTTAGAGGTGATTACTTCACAGTAGGTATACTTAAATGATGATGGAGGAACACAGCAGGCCAGGCAGCATCAGAGGAGCAGGAAAGTTGATGTTTCAGGTCAGGACCCTTCTTCAAGACCTCTTCTGGAATAGGGTCCCGACCCGAAATGTCAACATTCCTGCTTCTCTGTTGCTGCCTGACCTGCTGTGTTCCTCCAGCTCCACACTGTGTTATCTCTGACTCCAGCATCTGCAGTTCTTACTATCTCCCATCAAATGATGGTGGGTGTGACTGATTTGATTTACTATCCTGGAAAACTGAAGAGTAGCAGGTCAGAGGAAATCAAAATTTAACCTTTTGAATCATTTTATCTCATTTGTTGCAATTCCTTGCAGCATTAATATCATCTAATTTTTACATTTTGATGCTCAGTAACATTTTACAAAGAATTCCCTAAAATTAAGAAATGTCTGATTGAAAGATTATTTCTGTAATTAACTTAAATAGCCCCACCTTGAAATTGTTCAGTAAATTTTTCGAGAGGCCAAATCTAAAGTAGTTCAAAAGACAAATAGACAAAGCCAAAAACGTGCAAGAAAAACCTCAATTTTTGAAACAAATGTTGCAGAAGGCAAATCTACTGATGAATGAATGTGGGTGCAAGAGACAAGGAGGGATGCAAAGTCTGACACATTATGTTCCTTATATTTTGTGACTGGCAAATAGTTAGCAACATACGCCATTCATTATATTTCTGTGGGATTTTGCATTGTAAGGTGGTAATTGAACATTTCAGCATGGTACCTTCTTCATGGGATCTAGAACCTGTGCAAGGAATGCTGCATTACCTTTGCCAATCAGAGCAAGGAGCCCTCATTGTGACACACAGATTCTAAACCAGGAAGTGCAAGTTGGAATATTTACATCAAATGTTATGCAATGTGCAAAAATTAAAATAAAAGGCACTGATAAACAGTTTTGGAGACAGCACATGTGCGCCAGTAAAATTTTTTAAAAATCTATCAATATTTAACATCTCAATGAAAGAAACTCTGCATTTCTAACTGTAAATTTTCAATGCAATGAATGCTACATAAGATAATGGTTCTGAAACGGTTAATGGTGAAAGATCTTCAGATAGCTCATTTTTCTTATTTCAACTGATGTCAAATTTATGATTTGAACAACTACCCAAAAAAGGCTTCTCATGCTTTGCCATAATTTGTATAATTATGATTTTCATTTTGTGCTACAGTATTATAATCTATATATTTCTCCCAAATTATTACTTGTGGAAATAGCAGATCACAGTTTCAATAAACAACCAAGAGTTTTCCATGAACTGAAACCTACATCTTTATTCTCTACTACTGTTGGATTTATTTGGCCTAAATATGTTGAAGCACTGACTGTAGAATGTGAAAGATGAAGACGACACTTCTGAATTCATTCACAAATAAACTACACAGAAACAGAAAGAGACAGGTAAAACAAAACCATTCTTATGTGAAAACAACCATGCTCTTTTCAAGAAACTATCTATTTATAATCTCTTGAAATGTAACAGCTCCTTTAGGCGAATCAGTCAATCCCTTACTTTCACTGAATGAGATGTTACTCTTAGACTCTAGAGGCAGAAGTGCCCCATGAAGCCTGGGTGTCTTTGGCATTATCAAAAGATAAGAACCAGAAGGAGGGTATTTATTCCATCTGCTTTTACATCAAGCAATCTACTGTACTTTGAAATGAACAATTAACATTCTTATATTTTATATCCAGAAAACAGAACAACCTCCATTTTAAACCTGAGCAATGTGAAAGTGCTCTTAACCCAAAGATAAAAACATTAGCTTGTGCTATTCTTGGATGAAGAAGTCAGCAAGAGAGTGCCAGGTATAAACTGCAGGGTCATGAAAACATTAAATTAAGCAGGTATACAAAAGCTCAGAGCCACCAAAAATACTGCATCAAAACTCTAGTGCACTCAAGACTGACTTCCGTGAACTATGCAGTCATAAACCCAGACAACCTAATATTTGGAACACAATCGTGCATATCATGTGTATTGTTTAAAAACAGGGTGAATGTAACATTGAGTTTAGTTTTATAACTGAAGTGTTTTTAGGAAAAACTGACAGTCAAACTTTCCCACATCTTTAACAACATAGAATAACATTATTTACAAAGTAGTTTACTGTTATTCATACAGCAGTATGGCTATGATAAATTATCACACTGGTGAATTTATTTTCTGTAGCTTTAAAGGATTTAATAGCTCAAAGCACCTGCAACCCCAAGTGTTCATAAATTTCGAACACCTCTCACTCTTGTTTCTCCTTTCCCTACTCTGACCCTGCTTTATTCCTTCTCCTGCCTGACATCAGTTTATTAAGTAAAGGAATACATTACTTGATTTTAAAAAAAAGTTAACTAGTTAATTAAAATAAAGCACGTAGTAGGAAGCCAAGCAGAAAAAAAAGTACACCATTTGGTCAATTCTTATAATTATTACCTTGTCTTGGAGTTGACAAATAACTGATTAAAATTGCCACGATATCAAAGTGCATATTTTGCAACATACCACACTGTTCTGACATTGCAGTGATAACTAGACATATATTAAGCTTTTGGACTGCAGCTCTGCAATCATTTCTTCCCATAAGTATACTGAAGGGTCGTGAATGCAACACTTACATCAATGGTAAGTGAATATTACAGCTTTCATTTGGATATTTTTTCAGACATTTTTCAGCAAGCTTACTTTAATCTTGCTGCCTGGACAGAATCATACATTTTCTGATAGAATGTATTCCTGGCATATCATGGTTGTATCTATTGAATTCTGGCATGCATCCCAGCATCCTACCATTTGACATTCATTTGCTTTCTGAGCTTTTAGCCCAGTCATTATTTACATTTGACCACCTACTGAGTTACTTAGTTTTTTCAACCTTGTCCAGTAATAGGAGATGGATATACATTTTGAAAATAAAAATATTATAAAAAACAGATCCTTGGCAGGTCTCTATTTCCATCTTGGCCAAAGGAAGAATATAGAATTAGACAGGCTCAAACATTGCACGTCTATGTTCAACTTGTTCCCTTTTGAGCACTGGGAAGAAAAGAAATGTCATTTCCATTTTATTTTAATAATTGAGGATACGCAAGGGCATTAAATACGGCTATTTGTCAATATCCTCTACAAGAGGACTGCAACAGATGCATGAAAGACTAGATTTTTCTATATGACAGCATTACTACAAACAGCGCACAGGAACTTGTAGCATTACATTTGATTCCATTCCCCTGGCTCAGTTTAAATACAATCGCAAAGGCAGGACCCCATTTTCAGCTGTAGTCGGTGATGAGAGCTCAGCTCTTGGGAAGTGACGTGACTGGCAGAGGGAAACCCGGCACTACAGTCTCCTTACCTGGTAGCAACAGCATGTCCAGCCCAATTATGTTCAGTGTGTCATTTCACACTTGTTCTCCACTTCACTCTTCATTACCTGCATTAAGGTCTTTCAGCTAACTCCAGCATAACCTGTAATGCACGATTCCCAAAAAAAGATGATCCGGCAACAGTAAAGCATTGTAGCATTGAAAAGGTGACAGATGCAAAAGACGGATTGGGTGGTAGAGTGGGAAGGGACATCTCCTTTGGTCTCCTGAGAAACTAGGTATTACAGTATGGGATCTCTTGGTTTCACTGAGCTGATTAGTATCATTGGCTTGGAGACAGTAAGTACTGTAGATGCTGGAAGCTAGAGTCAATAAATGTGAAGCTGGAAAAGCACAGCAGGTCAGACAGCATCCGAGGAGCAGGAAAGTCAATGTCTCATGCTGAAATCCTTCATCAGGACTGGGGGGGGGAGGGGAACCCAAAAAAAAAAACGGGGGGGGGGGGGAAGGGCTGGAGGGAGGGTAGGTGAGATGGAGATAGGTGGATGCAGGTTATCACATCATCCTCTGACATTTCCACCACCTACAATCAGACCCCACCACCAAAAAGATATTTCCTTCCCAACCCCTATACGCTTTCAGCAGGGTCCGTTCACTCCACAACTCCCTTGTCAGCTCCACACTCCCCACTAACCCCTCCATCACACCAGGCACCTGCAGGAGGTGTTACATCTACCCCTACATCTCCCCCCTCACCTCTGTCCAAGGCCCCAGGCAATCCTTCTAAATCTGGCAAAGATTCACCTGCTCTTGATGTAACATCATCTACTATATCCCATGCTCCTGATGTGGTCTCCTCTACGTCAGGGAGACCAAACACAGACTCAGGGACCAGTTTGCGGAGCATCTGCACTCTGCACACACCAACCAACCCAACCTTCTGGTTGCCATTCACTTTAACTCCCTCTCCCACTCCCACTCCCCTGGTGACATGTCCATCCTTGGCCTCCTCCACCATCAGAGTGAGGCCAAACGTAAACTGGAGGAACAACACCTCACATTTCGCTCTGGGAGCTTATAGCCCAATGGCCTGAATACTAACTTCACTAGCTTCAAAATCTCCTCCTCCCCCAATCTGTCCATTTTCCGACTTACCCATCCGCACCACCCTTCCTAGTGACCAACCACAACAACCCCCACCTGCATCACCAGCTTCAAAATCTCTCCACCCCCAACCCTGTCCATTTTCCTACTCATTTATCCGCACCTGCTTTCCTACTAACCAACCACAATAACTCCCTATCTGTATCCACTGATCTCTATCTCACCTACCCACCCCCCAGCTCCACCCCATTCCCTCTATATTTTTCTGGGCTCCCCTCCCCTCCCCTCCCCAGTACTGGCGAAGGGTTTCCGTCCGAAACATTGACTTTCTTGCTCTTTGGATGCTGTCTGACCAGCTGTGCTTTTCTAGCTCCACGTTTATTGAATAGTATCATTTCTTGCCTGTTACTGATCAAAGTGAGCAAAGCCTAGTCATGGTGGTTCTGACAAATATGTACTTCCTTGATGCTACTGTCTCAGAAAAATCCAAATCTGCATTCCCCATGATTTCTTAATATGTAGCACACATATGATTTGCTGACATTACACTGTTATCCTCACTAAAACCCTGTGACATAAAAGCTGCGGTCTGTGGTAACTCACCCAGGCAATATCTATGTCCCTGATAACAATGAACTGCGAGTTCAGCACAATTTCTGCACAGTCTCGCATATATTGATCATTACTCAAATCAACATAAGAATATGTTTGCAAACAGCCATTAGCTTCCTCTCCCGGCATTCCTTCTGAATTGACTTCTTGTGCTCTTCATGTCAAAAAGGAGATTCCCAAGTGAAACTACACTGCATCATGTGCTGAATTCTTAAGGATGGTCTAAAAATGAAAGGACAGAAAGAAGGAAAACAGTTGCATCAAATTCAAAATCTCGACAACATTACCTGCACAGGAGAGGGAAATCAATGCTGGTGGTTAATGGAAACCATACAGACAAACACTGTAGTCTAGATTTTGTTTGTCAGAGCCAGATGCTAACATTGGAGGGGATGGAACATTGACTGATGGGGGAATTTGAATTCAATAAACATCTAAATTATGAGTCTAATGATGACCACGAAACTACGGTCAATTGTTGGAAAAACCCATCTGGTTCACTCATGTCTTTTAGGGAAAAAAACTGCATCCTTACCTAGACCGGCCTACATGTGACTCCAGACCCACAGTAATGTGGGTGACTCTTAACTGCCCTCTGGACAATTAGGGATGGGTAATAAATGCCGGCCTAGTCAGTGACACCCTCATCCCGTGAATGAATTTTTAAAAAATTGTATGAGAAAGAACATTTTAATTGATGCTATTGTTCAAGGATTTGTATTGGGAGCAAGACCTCCATACCTCATTGTCCTCTTCCAGGTACTCTGAGAGATGGATTTTGATGCAGCCATTACCCCTTACTCACAAATACAGAGGCCATACTTTTTTCTCCTGCTACCCTGCTATCCTCCAATTTTTCACTCAAAGAATTGTCAACCTTCTCCACTATTGACCCACAGTCTCAAGATATCTCAACCATCATAAGATGGCGGCAGAGAATCAGTGCAATGGGCGGGCTCCTTAGCCTAGGAGCCCAAAGCTCGTCTGCTTTTACTTTTCTTTTCCTTCTTTCACCTTTTCATTCTCATTTTTCTTCATCTTCCGATGTCATGGGGAAGCAGGAGTGTTGTCAGTTGGCTGCAGCGGTGGTGGTGCCTGGAATGAAAATTCCTGACTGCGGTAGGCCCAGAGCCTGGACCCAGAGAGACATTGGGCTGTTGGCTGCGGCAATGCTTGGTGCCCTGGATCAGGACTGCAGTAAGCCCTGAGCAGGGACTTGGGAACCCAGCGGGACATCGACTGCAGCAGTGGCAGTGCCCAGAAGAGGACTCCTGGGTGCAGTAGGCCTGCACTGGGGGACTGACTCGGGGGTCTTTGACTGCGGCAGTGGCTGAAATTTAGACTCGGATGCCCAGAGGAGGACTTCTTGCTGCGGGACCTTACAAAAGCTCTCTTTTGTGTTTGTAGACCCCTTGTTCAGAAGATGAAGCCTATTTATGTAATTTCCTTTTTATTCCTTTTGCATGCATAAGTGGCAGCATGTACTGGGGGCGGAAGGACTGTAATTCTGAAATTTTTATTCCTTTATTTTTCTATTTCGTTCCTATGATTTTGTACTTTTCTAATTTATTCCTAAGAATCTGTACTTAAGAACCTGTACCTAGGTATCTTTTGTACCTAAGATGGCGCTGTAGTGGCAACTTGTAAACTTTTCATTGTACTCATGTGAGTACATGTAACAAGAAAGCTAATTCTAATTCTGATTCAGTCTCTCATCCCATCCTGGTACCAAAAATTAACGTTTGAGCCTGTAGTTCCAAGACAGCCAAATCCCCACTCTTTTCTGGTGCACAAGTACCTACATTCCTACACTGCTCACTATTTACAGGCTGTTCGCCTTGCCACCTTCCTAACCCTGTCCAGTCCCCCAGATACACAGACTTTACGACAGTAAAATGGGGAATCTTTACAATCTACACCCCTTGGTCGCCTAAATGTGTATGATGTGAAGATGACACTTGCTCTCATCGATCAGTTTTAGATGCCAGATGTACTCTGCACAATTTTGTTCTAAAAGGTAAATCATTTTACAATAAAACAATTGCAACGTCCCATGTTTAAATGCATTTTAAAACGCTGCTGCTCCTTGCATTCAGAAATCTTACTTCCCTAGTTTCCTTCATGTTGACAACCTTCCTGCCCCAAGCAAAGCTCTACTTCACCCACCCATAACCTGAATGAGTTTCGTCAGACGCCAGCACAGTGATAGCAGCAACAGACATGCTGCCACATCCGGAAAGATGTGGTGCAGTGGTCTGTGCACGTTTGATTTTGAGCAAAGTACTCTTTTGGAGCAATGAGATGCATTGTTATTTAAAAATAACTGTATTACAAAATTCTAAACAACGTATTTCCACTTTTGTAGCATCAGCACACCGCACTCACACAAACACACACAGACATAAGATAAAATAGCAGTCAGATAGGAGGAATGTTTGCTTTTTTTCACAGCGCAGAGCGTGTCTAAGGAGGGGGAGTCTGCCCTAGTAGGCAGACGCTTACTTCATATGCAAAAGGCATGGTTCAGTGAAGTCATCAACATTGTGACAAAAACTGGGAGGCCCATACCATCTTAAACTCGTGTTTGAAACCTGGTGGCAATAAACAGGTTATCATCTGCACAGAGACCAATAACCTTTAAAAAGGTACATGACACTAATTAGAAGTATCAAAGGACAAGAGTTCAGGAACATAGAACATAGAACAGTACAGCACAGTACAGGCCCTTCAGCCCACGATGTTGGGTCGACCTATTATCCTACTCAAAGATCAAACTACCCTGCATACCCTACATTTTACTATCATCCATGTGCCCATCCACAAGTCGCTTAATGCTCCCAATGTATCTGACTCCACTACCACTGCCAGCAGCGCATTCCACGCACCCACACTCTCTGTGTAAAGAATCTACCTCTGACATCTCCCCGAAATCTTCCTCCAATCACCTTAAAATTATGTCCCCTTGTAATAGTCATTTCCGCCCTGGGAAAAAGTCTCTGGCTATCCACTCTATGCCTCTCATCATCTTGTACACCTCTTTCAAGTCACCTCTCATCCTTCACTCCAATGAGGAAAGCCCTAGCTCCCTCAACCTTTCCTCATAAGACCTGCACTCCAGTCCAGGCAGCATCCTGGTAAAAGTCCAGATAGCATCCTAATAAAGTTTTAAGATTTTTACTGCAGCAAACTAAAAGCAACATTGTCTAAATACTACTCTAGTATGCAGCTTATCTGCCACTAAAGGATTTAACTTTTGAAGCCCTTATACAGTTATACTTTATACTGCCTCTTACATATTTTCACTTCATACTGCAGGAGCCAGCTATTCTCTATTCTCGATGCATTCCTTCTTTTTGTATTTTCCATCTAGATAATTTCTAACACCTGAACTGACTTTCCCAGTCACCCTAAGAGAATCTGATCTAACCAAATTCAGTGAATCTGGCATCATTTAAATCCTCACAAATTTGGTCCATTCAATTCAAACATGAGCTTTCTGCATAGGGAACATGAGATGAGATTGGATGCCTCTATTCTCTTTTGCTCTCTCCCAGAATCGTGCAAATCAACCGATTTGTGAAGATTAGAAATATTGCAAGAGAACATTGGAAGTGGATACAAATGGTTTTCTTTCGCCTTCTCAGCTTTCAAGGCCCTTTTCCATGACAATGTGAATCACATGGACCTTGTATCCAGGTAGAAATGCTGCTTAACTGTTCTTGAACTCCCATCCCAAACTCCATTCTAACCTAGAATCAAAGATAGAGATCAAGGTGTAACTGTTTACAAAACCCAATAATTCCCTGTAACTTGAAAACTACCAGAATTTGAAAGCTGTCAGAACAACTCTCTTGGCCATTGTTTCTAGTTGTAAATATCTCATGCTTGCTATTGTCTGCTCCCCCTCCTCCCATCCCACTGCAGCAAAACTCCCTAGCTCCTCTTTCACCTTTAATAATGAAGTCCCCTAGCTTTTATGGGCAGAATTTAGAACAGTTCATATGACCCCTTCATTCTTCCACCCAGAATTAAAGGGCCTATCTGAAAGCACAACCATCTTACAAATCTCAAAATTTATAACAAGCAGCACTGCAAAGAGATACCGAAATCTTAAGCTTAAATCACTCAGGTTAATTGTATACTGTAGATATTGACCAAAGCATAACAGCACATTCCCATTTAAGGTTCAGTTTAACAAAACTGACCAAGAATAATAAGCAGTTGTTAAGGGACACAAATTAGTATTAAAGCCCCTTGACTTTGATAGGCTGCAGCGCATGATCCATTTCACTCCAAGATATATGCAACAGGCACCAAAAGTTAAAGGTTGGTTAGACAGAGTTCAGGCATGTACTTTCAGTCAACATATTTTATTCCAACTCTCACATCACAAAAACTCCCATATGCCAACTGCTTGTTTCCCATGTATCATATTTGCACACACAACTTTCCCTCAATTATCCCAACATTTAACCATCACATGTTCCTTAGTTCCATTTGATCTCTGGCATACCTACCAGGCCGTATTAGATGATAACAGTGCACACACGCACACAAAATATTTAACATAACAGCTCGGTGCTACAGCTGTTCAAGAAGGTAGCTCACCATCACCTTCTCGAGGTCAATTAATAAATGCTTGCCTAGCTAATGACTCCCACATCCCGTTAGTGAATAAAAATCAATGTTGTAAAGAAACAAAATATTTGTATGGCTTAGAAATGTATAAACACATATGTATATAAACTGCACCACTGATTAATTCAATACCACTACGAAACTAAACAATATTTTAATGTTTGCAATAATTTTTAGTATAATTTAGTTTAGTAATATAATAACTATTTATTAAACTTCAGAGTAATAAGGTGTAAAGATTTTCTCGGTGTGTATTTTTAATAAAGTCAGAAGTTTACCACATAGAAGTCATTTCATTCCATCATGTTTCTCCCAACTTTTTGCTAACACAATCCAAAGCTAACCCAACAAGCATACTCACTCTCTATTGCCTTTCATCTGCCTCAAAAATGTGTTCAATCTGCTCCAAAAGGATCAATCACCTTTGCAGATGACATAAAGCTGTGTGGGAGGATGAGCTGTGAGGAGGATGCAGAGATGCTTCAGTGTGATTTGAACAAGTTGAATGAGTGGGCAAATGAATGGCAGATGAAGTATAATGTGGATAAATGTGAGGTTGGCAGCAAAGACGGGGGGGTAGATTATCTGAATGGCAATAAATCAGGAAAGTGGAATGTGCAACAAGTCCTGACTGTCCTTGTAAACCAGTTGCCAGAAGTAAGGATGGCAGTGGTGAAGAAGGCTAATGGTATTCTGGCCTTCATTGTAAGAAATTAGAGTACAGAAGCAGGGACATCTTGCTGCAATTGTACAGGGTCTTGGTGAGCTCATACCTGGAGAGTTGTGTGCAGTTTTAGTCTCCTTGTCTGAGGATGGGTATTCTGGATACGAAAGGAGTGTATCAACGATTTATCAGACTGATTCCTGAGATAGAAGGACTTTCGAATGAAGAAAGATGGATCATTTAGGATTATATTCACTGGAGTTTGGATATTACGGAAATCCATAAAATTATAATTAGATTAGACAGGATAAACACAGGATGTACGTTCTGGATCACCAGGGAGTCCAGAACCATAAGGATATAGGGTTGGTCATTTCAGATTGAAATGCAGAGAAGTTTCTTCACCCGAACAGTGGTAAGCCTGTGGAATTTTCTGCCACAGAAAGCACTGTGGTCAAAACATCGGATGTTTTCACGCAGTTATATATTGTTCTTAGGGATCAAACGATACGGGAAGAATGCAGAACAGGATACAGAGTTGGATGATCAGCCATGATCATACTGAATGGCAGAGCAGTCTCAAAAGGACAAATGGCCTACTCCTATTTTCCATGTCTCTATGCCCAGTACTCCCTGTGGAAATGCAAGCAATTTGACTGTGTAAAGAGATGTTTCCCATGTTCTCTTCTCATTTAGTGTATGTTTTAAATGATTAGGAAGTTTAAAATAAGAGATGAAACTGGTTGTTGACGATAGTATAAATTGGCAAATGGTGATCAACAGCCCATAGTATACAGGTTCTTGACAGTTTGTTTTGCCTTAACTCCAAAGACTAATTTTATTTCCAGAATTTAAAAAGCATTCAGTTTTATATCGTCAGTCCCACTCCCTGTTGGCCTCCACTCCTGCAGTGGAAATAGTAACTACATTCTTTTATCGTGATCTTGATGGCTCTACACTCTCTGGTCAGGATTCGTTCTATAATGGCATCTTGAAATTGCACAAACTGCTCTAACTGGGATCTAACCAGTGACCTGAGCTGATATTTCCAAAGTTCCTGGCTCTTGTTCTTCATGCTCTTATTTTAAAGCCATTCTGTGTCAGGTTTACAATTTCATTACAGAACAGAAAAAAGTTGTCCCCATGGGTTTAGACCAACATAATTCTTCAAATGGGATAAATGAAAGGGATCAACATTAATTCTTCACGTTATAGGTTCAGTCCCTGATCATTTATAGTTGGTGAACTGAACTGAGGATAGACAGAATATGAGTGATACATTCTAATATCAAGTAGTGTTCTCACTGATTTTACTAATAACCTGAAATAGGATGTGTGGAACATAATTTCAAATCTATTAGATGACAATATATTCAGCAAGGTGGAGAACCTTAATAACAAACATCAGCAGGGCATGGACAAATTGAGGAAATGGGAAAACCCACATTAAATTAACAAAGATATATAAAAGGATTCATTTTAGCAGTAAGAAAGAGGAGAACATTAAAACATTAAGAATTAAATTCTTAATTCTAAAGAATTAAATTCCAGAATTTTAATGTGATTACAGAAAAAGCAGAAGACCATGCACAAATCACTGAAGGCCCAGGATAAGTTGAAAAGACTGTTTGAAAAAAATGCACACAGGATCCTTGGTTTTATTAATTCAGACGGAGATTTTGTTTTCGGTTCATAGGATATTGGCATCACTGACCATCTCAAATTATCTTCTAGAAGGTATTGATGAGCTGCCTTCTTAAACCAGTGCAGTGAATGTGAAATAAATACACCTGTATGAATATCAGAGAATTACAAGATTTGACCATGTGACGAAGAAGGAACAGCAACATAATCCCAAGTCAGGATGGCGAAAAACTTAGAATCCCTAGAGGGCAGAAAGAGGCCATTTGGCCCTGTGAAGGGCATCCCATCCAGACATAGCCCCTAATCCTATCGCCATAAGCCATATTTCCCATGTAGCATGCACATCCCTGGACACTACGGGGTAATTTACCATGGCTAATCCACCTAACCTGCACACCTCTGGACAGTGGGAAGAAACCAGAGCACTCAGATGAAACTCACACAGACATGCAGAGAACATGCAAACCTCACACTGACAATCACCTAGGCTGGAATCGAACCCGGTGTTACGGGGCAACAGTGCTGACCACTGAGCCACTGTACTGCCCTGATGGGAACTTGGAAACATAACTGCCTACATAATCCCTTCCATTTTTCTCTTGTCTTTGTCTTTCTAAAAGGTAGGCATTTGAAAGTATGGAAGGGGCCATTGAGAGTTCTGTAATGCGTCTTGTAGGTATGACACATTGCAGCCACAATATGTCAGTTGTGAAAGGGTTAACAAACAAGGGGAATTAATGCATTTGGTCATAACAGTTTGCAGCAGAGTCTGGAGTCTGAGGGAAAATAAAAGAAATTGGCAAATGAATCAGCGGCAACATGAGACAAAGTGTTTCACACCACCTTTAATCTGAAAACCACTGCCTGAGAGGTAATATGGGTAGATTAACTTCTCAAAAAGAATCTGGATAACTCTCTAATAAGGTGTAGGGCTATGAAGAAAGAACAACAAAGTGAAATTAATTGGATACCTGTTTTAAAGAGCTGATCCAAGTATGATGGACCAAATGAGCACGTCTATCCTGTATCATTTTATGATTCTATAATTAGTTAGAGACGGATAAGTATTATGCAAGTTATCACAAAAAAAACTCTATTACAGGCAATGCAAGTGTAAAGTAGTTTCTCATCCTGAACCTTCAAAATCAGAGCTCGATTTGAATCCCGTTGAGATGCAATCAAACCACAGGTGGCTGTTAAGGAGTCACCTTTGGTTGCAACTAATTTAGAAGGATCAGAAGCCACAGCTGAAGGACTATTGGCCCAAATTTTAATATGTTCCCACAGAAAAGTGGTAGAGAATATCTTCAGTCCACCCATGTCTAGAGTGCTGGGATCCATTTCAATTCATGAGAATGCGGTCATCATGCATAAAAACACATCAACTGCATCCAGCTCAAAGACTTGACAACAAGTATCAAAGTATGTCATCAGTCAGCTAGGGAAGAGACAACAAAAGTGTAAATATTATTAAATACTTGGCTCCTAGGGGCAGTGTGTGAAGATGATCAATTCTTTCCAATTTCTATTTCTGCAAGACTTTAGAGTCCTACCATGGAATCTCAGCTGGACTCACACCAGCTCTCCCAGAAATACTTCCAGAGGTCCCCCATTCATTTGGAAGAGGTCCAAGACCCTAAAACTGGAACTGATTCAGCTGTAGAAAGATGATAGGATTCTAATGGAAATGGGATCTGCCTCACTGTCCCACCATCTTGTGTGTGTTTTGCCAAAGGCCCCAGAATATGAGGAGCCATCCTTAAAAGAAAATACACAAGTGGGCATTTTGGGAAATTAAAATTCTCAGGATGGTAGTCTGAAATAGGTGCAGTTTTGAAACTGAATACAAGACTTATTTACTGGGGAAAATCAGCAACAGTTTCCCTCTGCACTTGGAGTACAATTTACCTTATCTAGATTGCATGACAAAAATTGGAAATAGTATTCTATTTCTCATTCTCAACATCTACTCAAGCGGATAAAATTCTTTCCCGAAAAGGAGGGGCATACAATATGATAGCTGAACTGAACTGAACTGAAAGAAATGTATCTAGAAGATGCACTAGTGAGTTATCAGACAGCAAATGTATACGTAGTTGGCCAAACCACATTTCTCCAACCAACAGTGTGTAAATTTACAAATATAGAAACATCAGGAAATTCTCTCTATCATAGGTGGTGGAAAAAACATAATCAAGATTTCATTAGAGCTGATATATCCCATTGACTTTCACCCAGAAAGTGACTGTCCCATTCAGAATCATCGCTAAAATATGGACAGTGATATACAATGCTCGAAAATCAATGTAAATGAACTAGCAGTCAATTCCTGTACAATGACAAATGCTCATGCAAAAAGCATAATAATATTTTAGCAGGGTATCTTTTGGCCACAGTTGATCCATTCTATTATTAATTTATGATATTGCTCCAATCATTATTAATTTATAATATTGTTCCCATCAAAAGCACATTTAACTGGACAAAAACAGCATTGTTGCATGTATTGATCAATTATTGATTAATATAGCAGCCTCATCAGAAAGTAATGTTTGCTCGAATTGCAAGAAAACAACCAAAGCATAAACTTTTTGTAAAAAAAAGTGCGGAAATTTTCAGTGCATTCCATCAAAGCAGACTAGGCAAACTGAGTGAAAACAGACACCTACCTTCGTAGCAAGCTGAGACACAGAACTTGTAGTCTCTTCTGGAAGCAAAGGGTCCTTGCTCTGAAACAAGTCATGAAACAGACATTCCAAATATGTTACAGCTCAGATAGAAGGCAATGCAATCTCATGAGAACTTAAAAATCTTCTGAACTCAGACCTTAAAAGGCAATGCAGTATAGCGCCAACCACGAGAAACCTTTACTCTGATACAGTTTACTCTTCATTTTGAGGTGCACCGTTGAGGTAACGTGAAAGTACAGACGCTATCATTAGCTTGTGTGATATCTGAAAGATTATCGCCTAGATGGTTCCTGTACCCGGAGGAAACGGGCGTTTAAAAACCTTCGCACGTTGTGGCACACGTTAGAAAGGAAGAAAACATTTCTCCAATTCCTGCCCGCTCCAGATTTGTTCCCCTCCCCCTGCAGCCAGCTCTGGTTCGCCACCCCCAACATCCCATCTCAGTGAGAGAGCGGGGATAGTGGAAACTGCAGTGGGCTCCCTCGCTGAGAGATACGCTGTAGCAGTCTCTCCTGCACTAGAGCTGCTCTCCAGCAGCCCCATCGCCGGCAGGCGAGTGAAGCTGATCCCCGGGGTGAACACGACAGAGCCATCCCAGCCTGAGAAGAGTCCAGTGGCTTTGATCCGCGCTCAATTCGGCCTAAAAAGAATCCGCCATCCATTAATGTTATTAAATAAACGTCAATAAAACATACTCCCGGCGGAAGGCCAGGTTACGTGAAGTTAAAGGGACACTTACAGACAGCATACACCCTTTTGCGTCGAACATAACGGGCTGGGGCGCCTGGCGTGTGCGAGAGAAACCTCAGCGAGTGTAGCAAAGCATTTGGACCTCCTCTCGCAGCTACTGAAATAAAAGATATCTGCTCGGAATTAATGGGGATCGTACCTTCGACACTTCCTGCGGCTTGTCATCCTCCGAGTCAGAATCTTTTAGTCCTTTATGCTTATTTCTCCACATTCTTCAGTCTGCTTGTGGGCAAAATGTTGAAGATTTGGGTTTTTTTTGTCTTTAATTTGTCCTCCTGCCTTCTCTTTCTGTCTGTCTCCCTCTGACCCAAACGCCGAAGGCTACATTCGATTTGAAACTCCTGAACACTGCAGGAGGCCAGCGGCGAGAAAACAGCAACACAATTCCCAGCTGGAGCCTGTCCAGCAGAACCACGGTCTAATCTGTTCACATGGTTAACGGCTGACAGTGCTCAGGAGGATTAGTCTGACCAATCGCCAAGGAACAGTTTTTGCTTCCCCAGCCTAATAAGAAGGAAAGATCAAAAGGCTAACTAAGGCTTACAACCAGAAAAGATTCTTCTCCTTCCCCCCCCCCACCTGTGTGACTGACACATTCAAAATCTACACGCAAAAAAAATCTTAGTACTGTATTGAGGGGAGGTGGGGTCATTTATTACCTCGCTTGTTGCCATGGTATTCCCAGAACTCTTTCACATTGCTTGAGAGTTTTGATCAAATGCGAAAGAGGATTTTTTTCTTCTTAAAAGTGTTAATGCTAGCGGAAACTGGCCATTTTAATCTTTACAGTACTCCAAGAACCACAACTGTATGCAGACAATATCAAATTGGGGCATTCACTCTCGCATTTCTAACTAAGCGCACGCATCTTTCCTAATGGTGAACTTGTGAGTTCAAATCTGAGAATTTGCATTAATTTACCCAAGCATGAAAGCCGGAACAATTTGTACTGACCTTACAGGTTGAGTCGACGTCTTTTTGCAGCAAAGTGCGCAGACCAGAGTTCACCCATAAAACTTATTTTGATGGCCTGCGTGCCAGGAAGGGGTGTATTGAAGGGTTGTAGGGGATTGGGGGTGGAGAGGGGTTGCTATAGAGACTTAGGCTTAATCTTGATCATTTCCACAACAGCCGTGTAGAAAATAGGTTGAGCATACAAGTTAGCAGCTTCAGGATATCCGAACAGGATGAAGATAAGATCAGAGAACTATGGAGTCACATCAAATGATCGGAATCTACCTTTGACTCAAAAAATGTGTGGAGTGAAGGGGTCTCATTTTAAACAAAAACATAAAACGTCAGTTAACCTCCCCACCCAAAAAATACAAGCACCATAAACATTGTACGGTCCGATTTGCATTTATTGTGACCCACATGCTAAAACTTCATTTAAATAAAGACGGACAGTCCATGTAAAGTAAACCTGCCCACGCCAAGGAAATTTATTTACAATTTGATTACAGATAGATTCTGGCTTTTTTTTTCTCTATTGTGCAGTTGTCTTTCCAACCCAAGAGTTGCAGTCCCTTTGAATTCAAACAATGCAACAAAAATGTAACAAAATCCGTTCTGAAGAAGGGTCATCGGACCTGAAATGTTAACTCTGATGTTTCTCCACAGATGATGCCAGACCTGCTGAGTTTTTCCAGCAATTTCTGTTTTCGTTTCTGATTTCCAGCATCCGCAGTTTTCAGTTTTTTTGTTGTAACAAAATTGTTTACCACTTTCAAAGTCTATGTTTCAAAGTGAACGAATCTGTCAACTGAGCAAGATTGACGTTTTAAATAAAGGTATTTTCACTTTAATTTTAATTTTAATATTTAATTGTAATGTCAATGTAATCTACCGGAAAACGTTACCATGACTTTTCCCCCATGTTGGTTAACCAGAATATTTAGGAACGACGCGGGCATTTTTTCGAACTGTTATCAATCATTTAAGACAGTTTCCCGGTGCACTGGGAAGAATCTACGATATCTTTTTTCAGAAGTCTAGCTATAACTATCAAGTTAGTTTCCGCTCTGCTTGGCTGGAATTACTGGAGCTGACAGTTTGTCTCAGGCCAGTCTGCTTAAAATCTGCCAAAAGCTTTTGCATTCGAATCGATCTAATTATCCCTAAGTTATGCTCTCCAATATCCAACCAATAATCACAGAGCGCTGCATCTTCCCATGTTCCAGCATTTCTCTGCCTTATGTCAATATTCCTTCCCTCAATCACATGGGAAAATATCCATTAGTGATATTTTTTGTTCCCGTGGTAATGATACATTGTTGCTCCTGGCTTCAGGGTGACAGCAGACCTTTCCTTTTAGACGTGTTTGCCTTCCTAGTTCAAGTTTCACATTAGATGTTTGGACAAGTGGACATTCTGGAGCTACCTTCTGATCCAGGGTGAACTGCGTTACTCCAAACCTCAGCATCAGGATGTTGTCAATGCCGACTAAAGCCTGACAATATTAGGCACCATTCTCAATGCCAGTACATGTATATTTCCAGTTAAATGTTCAAAACTGTCACCTCTAGCTTTGGGCATAAGCTCTATTCCGTGCAATCAATTCCTGATAGCTGCTTGAGGCTGGATTAGTCTGTTCACAGTCTCTTCGACCTATTTAGCCCTAAATTATGTCCCCTATTCCACATCCTCTCCACCACAAAAGTGATATACTTTCATCTCCATAATATCTCCTGCCTCCTCCCCATCTCTGCTTATCCTCATGCCTTTGTCATCGTCCGACTCAATCATTTCAACACTCTCCCATCCTCTGCCCTCCATAAATGTGAGTTCTTTCAAATTCTGCAGCGATATCCTACCAGCACTGTTCACTCAGCTGCCCCTTGTTCACTGACCTAGAATGCTCTTGCAGTCTATGATATTTTTCTCATAGATGTGCTCAAATACCTTTGTGACCTCACTCTGGCTTATCGCTGTAACTTAGTCCAGCACTACAATCCAGTAGGAAGCTCTGCATTCCTCTGACTCTGGCCTTGTGTTCATCACATATTTCATTCACCTTGACAGTGATTGCCAACCATTTCACCATGGCTCTAGACTTCTCTCTTCTCTCCAACTATCTACCACCCCAATACTCTTTCCTGCTTTAAGATCCACTTTAAAGTCTACATCTTTAATCCAGCTTCAATCACATCCACCCAGATTTCTCATTAAAGTCATAGAGTCATAGAGTCATAGAGTCCTACAGCATGGAGACAGGCCCTTCAGCCCAAACTGGTCTATGCTGACCAAAATATCTGTCCACACTAACCTCATTTCCCCACACTTGCCCCATATCCTTCTAAACCTTTCCTATCTATGTATTCATCCAAATGCCTTTTAAATGTTGTTAATGTACCGGCCTCAACCACTTCCACTGGCAGATCATTCCATATGCGTACCACCCTCTGTGTAAAAAAGTTGCCCCTCAGGTTCCCATGTATTCTTTCCCCTCGTACCTTAAACTGATGCCCTCTAGTCCTCCATTTCCCAACCCTGGGAAAAAAGACTGATTGCATTCACCCTATGCATGCCTCTCATGAGCTTACCCACTTCTATAAGATCCCCCCTCACTCTCCTATGCTCTAAAGGAAAATGTCCTAGCTTGTCCACCCTCTCTGTATAACTCAGTCCCTTAAGTCCTGGCAACATCCTTGTAAATATCTTCTGCACTCTGTCTAGCTTAATAACATCCTTCCTATAGCAACGTGACCAAAACTGAACAAAATACACCAGGTGCAGCCTTACCAATGTCCTGTACAACTGCAACATAACTTCCCAACTCTTATACTCAATGCCAACTTCTATAGAGTTGATGATGAAGGCCTGTGTTCCAAAAGGCTTCTTCAGTGCCCTGCCTGCCTGTGACACCACTTTCTTCACTCTAGAGGAAGCAGCATCCTCCACTTCATGTCCTATTCCAGCTCCTCCTTCCCACTGATGTTCTATACATCATCCATAGAATCCGCACAGTGTGGAAGTAGGCCATTCGGCCCATTGGCTCACGCCAACAATCCAAAGAGCATCACACCCAGACCCACTCCCCCACTCTACCCCTGTAACCCTACATTTCCCACGGCTAACCCACCCTGTCTGCACTTCCCTGAACACATTGGGTTGTTTAGCATGGCCATGCCACCTAATCTGCATATCTTTGGACTATAGGAGGAAACCGGAGCACCCAGAAAAACCAGAGCACCCAAAGGAAACCCACGCAGACACAGACTGAATGTGCAAACTCTACACAGATAGTCACCTGAGGCTGGAACTGAACCCAGGTCCCTGGTGCTGTGAGGCATTAGTACTAACCATTGAGCCGCCATGCTGCCCATCATGTGCACTCCTTTCTGCGTGCCTGAAATGGTAAATGTCATGGTGGTGCAGTTGCTAAGTACCTGAACTAGGATTTTCTTAACATGCCCAGCATATTATGGTGGCAACAGTGGTTAAGTATCTTTCAAAAGTTTTGGACAAAATCCCCAGTTATATTAAGGTAAAATTTTAAGTAATCACTTTAAGCCGCCAAGGTGCATTTGGATCAAGTTGTTGCCTATTTTCATCACTGTGGCTGTTAGCTTATTTTACAAAATATATTAGTCAATGGTCACAATTGTTTCCCTCAATAAACACTAGTTTGGTTTGGGATTATGGTCGGCATAGACTGGCAGGACTGAAGGGTCTGTTTCCATGCTGTATGACTCTATGAAACTAGAACATTACAAAAACAGATCACATACCGCTGTGGGAGCTTGCTGTGCAAGATTTATATTAAAATAGTGATAACAATTCCAGATGTACCTCCTTGACTGTAAAGTGCTTTGTGCTACCAGGTTGTCATGGTATAAATGCAAATCTTTCTTTTTTGTTTTACAAGGAGAAAATTATAGAGTTGAAGACTCAAGGAACAGAAGATACTGCTACCAATGGTGATGCAATGAAAATCAGGGATGTACAAGTGACTCCAGGTTTTAACGAAACACAGCAGAAAGTTGGACTGGGGCAAGATGCCAAAATAGGAAGGGTGGATCATGGCAGCATTTGAAAACCGGATTGGTAATTTTAAAATCAGACGTTGCTAGTTTAAAGCCAATGAATGTCAGTGAGTGCAGGAATAATAGGTAAATGAGACATAGTGCAAGTTAGGATGAGCTCAAACTTATAAAGGAGGCAAAGTGTGATGGAGGCTAGTTAAGCCAGGTAGAGTATGAAAATAATCAGTCCTGGGGGTAACAATGGTATGAAGGACAGTTTCAGCAGCGTATGAGCTGAGACAGGGATGGAAGTAGAAATGCTATGGAAGTGGAAGAAGGTGTTCTTGGTGATGGAAACATGATGTTGGAAACTGAGCTTGGAGTCAAGTATAATAAGAAGGTTATGAATAGAGAGAAATGGAGCCACAGAAAGAATTGGAGTTTCTCGCTTGCAAAAGGAATTTTAAGAGGACAGCTTTTATCTTCCCAATATTGTCATTCAGTTTTTGGCTGATGGCACTGACAGACATCATGGAAATTAAAGAAAGGAGAGGATGAGGATAGATCCTTGTGGAATTCCAGTGGTAACAGTGAGGGAACAAGAAGAGATGTCATGACTGGCAGTTCTCTGGTAAAGAGTGGTAGATAAGAATGAAGTCAAGTGTATACAGTTCCACCCATCTGGACAATGGATGAAAGACACTAGAGGAGGTTAGAATGATCAATAACACCACAGACTGTGGATCGATCAAGAAGGGCAAGCACTGAGAGTTTATTACTCATATAGGATGTCAATTGGTGTAGCAGGGCATAAACCCAACACATAGGTTTCAAAATTCAGTGTGCAAGGAAGATGGGTGCAGATGTGAATGACATGTTCAAGAACTTTGCAGAGGAAAGGAAAGATTACAGAAGAGGCAATAATTTGGGAGAACAAAGGGGTTAAGGGGTTCTTGAGATGTCAATGATGACAGTAGACTTTAAAGGCAGGAAGACTATATTAGAGGAGAGGGCATGCTTAACAATATCATTTAAAATAGGCACCAAGGAACAAGGGATGATGGTACACAGTTTGTTGGAAATATGGACAAGGGAGCAGGAGTGGATCTCATGGGTGGGTTAAACTTGGAATTAGCAAGAGGGGAGTTAGGAGAGAAAGAAGGAAATTCACGACTAGAGTAGGGGGAACCATAAGAAATAGTACATTTGCTGCGCTGCGGGAGGGAGGGAAATGGCAGAAGCAGTTGAATGGGCTGTCATAATATTAATGACAAAGCCCATGAACTTGTCATTTGTTGTTGAAGGAGAATTTGGAGAGGCTGGAGAGCTATTGTTTAAACGCCAATTTATGGTGCAAGGAATTAGCCAGGAAATCCAGGAATTAATTTTGTACTCAAGGATGATGCTGACATAATGAACATATTTGACAAGACGAAAGCTAGCATTTTGCGGTATAGCCAGATCACTTGAATAGCTAAACTGATGGATTGTCATAAACAATTAAGTCCCTTGAACACAAGGGAAGTGGTACTCTATCATAGTGAGGGAGTAAACATTTTATGCCAAATGTTGAGGCAAGGATATGATTGAGCAGATCAGTAGTCACAGGAAGACTGCCAAAGGAAGTGTACTGACATTTTTCATCTGACTAGACTTTGAAAAATACACAGAATGGACAGGATATAGCTCTGCAAGCTTTCCATCAAAAGCTAGCAGGGCTTCCACCAGTTCAGTGCACAACTTGTTTGCAAACTCAGACAAGAAGCTCTGTGCCATTTCTTGAGGATGGCTATAATATTTCCTCAATGTGACAGTTCTCAATAGTTCCTTTGTTCCCCTTAGACCTTTAGAGGCTAGGCTGATTTCCAAGAATAAAAGGAATGACCTCACCAATTGATTCATGTCTTTTATCAGGATCAGAGGCACAGACCTTGTGCTGTGACATAATGAGAACCGTGCAACGATGGAATTTCTCCTGTATGCACAGGGCTGGGTGTATGTCCACATTTAGACAACTCAAACCTACGTATTGAAAACCATGCAGAGCTAGTCTCTAATACCTCTCCTTCTGTTGCTGATGAACTTTCAGATGGGAAGGGTATGGAATGGTGATATACCTGAATCCTGATGACTTCCTGCCTCCACTGAAGTTAAATTCTGGGAGGGAAGACCCATAGCCAACCTTTCCAGCAATTGAGGCCCTTAATTGGCCAATTAATAACATTGTCATTGCCTCATCCTGCTGCCTCATGGTGACACATGGCCAGTTTGTTGCCTCCGGAGGAAGCAGGAGGGTCACCCAATACCTATTTAAGAGACTGAACATCAAGAAGGAGGCCATCTTACTAAGTTCTGCTCCTCTGTGCTTGCTGCTGAATCCCCTGAATTCTTCTCCCAAAAACTCCTACCCCACAAACCAACCCCTTATATTACCTAAAACCTGAGCCACTCCACAAACCTGGGACTTCAAGGCCCTTCATTCTGGAAGCAGACATGGTCACCTCATTAATATTGCTGAGTCCAAAAGCCACTAGCCTCTGTTCGGTTGGCACCTCTCAGGAGGTGAGACTTCCAACCATGGACTCTTGTTCCTAGGTGTAGGTCCACCAATGACCTCACCACTGCCTGCTTGATTGTGATCTGACAGACCTTCCTAAAAGGATACAGAGTAAGTATTTCATTAGGTCTCCAGCTAGCAGTCACAGCCCTGAAGCCACAACAGTATTGAGAATTTTTAAGGCAGAGACAGATAGAAATTTGACTAACAAGTGAGTTAGAGACTGACAAATTTCTAAATACTGGTGTAATGAAGGGACACGAGGATAATGGGATAATAGCCATTGAATTGGATGATTCGCCATGATTGTATTGAATGGCAGAGTAGGCTCAAGGGGTTGAATGGAATTAACTGGACATGGCTCCAATGCAGCCTGGGGTCTCCTGGTGAGCAAGGAGCAGCGGTAACGGGCTCAGCCACATTCTTTTTCTCTCCCTCTCTTCTTCATCTGTTTTTCTTTTTCTTCATCTTCCTAATGATGTAGGGAGGCTAGAGTGGTGTCAGTGGGGACTCCTGGCTTCATAGGCCTGATGCATGGACTCCTGGAATAGCAGCGGATTGTTGGCTGCAGTGATGGCGTAGTGGGGACTCCTGGCTTTATATGCCCAGAGCGTGGACTCTTGGCGACAGTGGCAGTGGTGGGTTATCGGCTGCAGCAGTGTCAGTGCCCGGAGTGGAGACCGTACAGAAGACCTGGATCCATGTTTGGGACCTCTGCTGATGAAGATGAACTCTATTTATGTGTTTTCTTTCATTCTTCTTGGACCTCAAAATGGCACTGGATTGTGGCAACAAAATACTTTTCACTGTTTCTCTCTAGATATATGTGACCATAAATAAATCATTCAGTCATCATTCATTCAATGTTTTTAACATGATTCTATTTGGTATCAGCAATTGTACGGTCGAGTAAAACATCCTGTTTATGAACAACATTCCCTCCAATTACTTTTTCTCTTGCATGAGCTTCTGAGGTGTATGCATATTTCCTCTTCTCATCCTCCTTATTCCCAGTGGCCAGTGCACAGCTCTGAACCTGATTTTAATTTGGAAATAGGAGAAGAGTTAGATTTTAATAGTATGATTAAATACTGTAAAGGCAAATGAGTAACTTATGAAAACAGTTGCAATTTGAAATATATCATTTTTTAAAAAGTTCATTCACAGGATGTGGAGTTTGCTGGCTAGGCTAAGAATAATTGCCTGGAAAATGATTTCATATGGAAGAGGGGAAAAAGAGAGAAAATGATAAAAACCCTGCGCATCCTGTCCCCCCAACACACTGGATACCACATTCTTGAACCATCCACTACTCCGAATGGATATGTCCTACTTTTCAAATGATGAAAGCACATGAATGAAGCAAGGCCCTTCCTCTGTGGTTTCCTGCACCTTGCTATTATGTCCAACCCTATGCTGCAAAAAAAGAAGAAATTGAATCAACATTAGAGTAGTGGGAAGTTTGAAATTGTCAAATTAGAGGTGAAATAGTGTTGTTACTGTTTCCACAATAGAAGGGGTGTGAAGATGAAAAGAGGGTGACCAGATGTCTCAGTTCTGCTGTGATAGGCTTTTCGTTAATTGTCTCGGTGACCCAACAACTCCCTACAAATAATTCAGATAGCCTGGTCATCACCTTTTCCATTTTTATCAAATGTAAAGTTGGTTTAGGGGGAGGAAATTTTTGTGAAATTTCATCCTTCTTTCAGTAAAAACACATTACATTACATTGCGTGGCCTGTAGCAGCCCCATAGCCCCAACACCCCTTTAACAACTTGAAAGGAGACTATCTTTTTGGTGTTGAAGACTCTATTGCTAATGACACCTTTTAAATGATCAGCAGAAAAGTGTTATCGGTTCTAACTGGATATATTCCAATAAATGGCATCACATGAGCTCCAAACGTCAATTGCTCTTTACCCAGATTCTTGGTTTTGGTCACCTAACATATGAATCATCACAAAGCCCCATCTCCCATGGCTTTTTGATGCATCCGCAGGTGCAAATCTAGAATCCTGATAGGAACAGTGAAGGGAAGTGAGGGTAATGTAAAATCCCTCAAAATGTAATGATCAATATGAATTTGGAATCTTACATTAGCTTTCTTTATGAGGGCTTTGTACTCTTCCTGTATTGCGTGTGCCTCCTGAAGTGTTACTTCTTGTCCTGATCTGGTCACTTACATTGGGTGGGATGTCTGGAAATATTTGGCTGCCTTGTGGTGTGTCCTTCCTCCTGCTGAACCCCTCCATCAAAACCTCCAAAGAAATGGTCAAAATCGAGGGTTCCTTGCAGCTCCTCTCCCACCTGTGTGATACTTAAGCCAACTGCATTTCCCCTTTAAGAAGTGCAGGCTGCCTTTAAATCACAACATGCAAAATTAGTTGCTAACAAGTTGCATGATACTGGGGGGGGGGGGGAGGTCTGCTTTGTAGTCATGTGATCAGATAGCGCTCTGATTGCAACAACCATTCTGATCACGACAACATGCCTGAAGTTAGTTCTACCTGGATGTCTTCGATTAATAGTTAGAATGGAAGGATGTTTTAATGGTTATGTGAAATTGCTCACTGGTCTGGAAACAAGAGCTTGATTTTCATCATTCTTTTTCCCTGATTCTTCTTCTTTGGACCTAGAGGAACAAGAAAAGAATTATAATGGGATATGAACTGCAGAGTTTACCTGCCACTCTCAGTTATAGAAGTGTAATGGGGGCTTCATGACATACTTTGCTTGCAGCGATTGGGGCTGTACAAAAACCTGGGAAGGAAAGAAGTACAGCGCAGTATTTAACAGAAGGGTCATCACAAACCTTCAAGTGGCAACCTCCATCCCACATCTCTATTCCCCTACCTTAGCATTTTCCCCAATTCACTCTCTCTGTTAATACTGTTCTCTCTCCTGGGAGCGTCAGTTCTCCTAGTAATGGGTGAAAGGATGGAGGACTGAGGTCTATTCGCTAATCCTAATTCCTCCTGTCATGTTTTGTCTTATTTCAATAAAGGAAAGATGCAAGGACTAAATCAATTTTTGTAATGTTGAAGTGTGGTTAAACCTGTGTATCCGCATGCAGGCGGTAAAGATTATTAGCACAACCAGTAACAGCAGTCCATGTGAATATTTTTATTCTAATTGCATGTAAGTAATTGCACAGGAAAGTTGCAGATATAAAGAGTGCAATGGGTGGCAATGGTCAGCTCTCTCAGCATTGTAGCACAGTGAGGGAAAGATCTGTTTAATGACAGTACTGAATTCTTTGAACATAAGATTAACTTCTCTTACCTTGCTTGACCTGGTTCAGTCATTTTTATTATGACTTTGTGTAATGTTGGATCTTAGAACCGGCATTCACCAGTCTGGCAACCTGCTTTCATTTTTCCATTATTGCTTTCCTAGGGGGCCTCTGTCAGTCAATCCAAAATATTGCCTTGTCCTGGACCTAGTAGAGTAACAGTTCTATTTGACATTTTCCTAGCCACCTCCACCATTTTTCTGACCTAAACGTGAATTCATTTGGCTACAGGTCGATTTGTTGCCTAAGAGGTGGGAGTTAGATTGAAGAGGGCTGATCCACCCACACACAGATGGCCATCGTCATACTTCTATGATTTGTTCCATGATGCAATTATAAAGTGGAAAGTTATACATCAGATTTTCCATTACTGACACCATAGCAGCACTGCACACGGGCCATAACCATGTTGCTAGCAGCCAGAAAAGTGATAGTTTACAGAGGAGGATTAGTATGTTAAAATACTTCATTAAGGACTGCAATCAATCACCAAGTTAAAAACTGTGTACTATCTGCCACAATAGTTTATTATCACTGCTTAAAAGTTGGCATCTTTGCAGCTTTTCCACTGGTGGCTGGCCTCTCTCTGCTCATGGGAGCATTTCCAATGACAGGCACTTTCAATGCTTGGGACACACCCAGGAGGGCCAAGTTAACATGACCTTGAAAAAAATGTCGAGCCAAACTCTCCTGCAGTTGACAAAAATGCAAACTTAGTCAATTTGGACTGCCTTGTGCTTTTTAAAACTAAAATGGCCAAATGAATGCACAAACTGTAGTCCTAATACAACTTGAATCACTTACTAGTCTGACAGGTCAATCAACCTTAGATAAGCACTGCTTTGGTAATATGTTGAAGAAAGTTCATGGTTTAACTTTTGCAATTGATTCGTTCCACTTCCTCTGATGCAGCAATTTTCTTTTTGGTGGAAAATTAAAGCTCATCCCCCATGGTGTGCTGTTGGCTGAATCTTTGTGTTTTTGGTGCCTTGGAATTGATGAAATATTGAGAGCTGTTCTGACAGTAATAAAGATGCCATAGCAGCAGCTAAGTACTGTAACTCTAGTAGCCATGGTTACAATTACTTGTACGTCCTAAGTATACGTTTGAAAGAACGTTTTACATGGCTAATTATTGGGTCTTTCATGGAGGTCCAGCCAGTGCCTCAGGGTGCTTTGAAAAGAGATGAATCTGGATAGAAACTAGATGTTGCTTTCTGACTTTCCCCACATTTCATTCCATAGACATTACGAAAAGTTACTGTCTCTGTATTGAATAAAAATGAATAAATAATTAGTGTCAGTGATACTTCCCTCCCATATCAAGCTGACACAAATGCAATCCCAGCTACCAGCTTACAATGGCATTGACTTGTACGGGACAATTCAGATAACTGAATCTTTCCATTTAGCATTACATCTAAGAGCGATCCTTATGGCCCATGCTAGTTTAGCCAAAATTAAGTAAGGTTTCAGTGAGGTATTGCAACTAACCTCAACATCTTTGGTTTGGGGAAAGGTGGTGGGGAATGGACTGGATATCCTGCTTCTAATTACCGTAAAGTAATCCAATTGCAAAATGCACATTGATAGATATCAGATGAGATAGACATGGCTGTAACGTCATCCAGAGCAAATAGTTTGGCGTGATGCCGGAGGGCTGCTGTTGCTAATGGAGTTGTGTCCCAGCATTCATCTTGGCCTCTACAAAAGGAGACAAGGAAGAAAAGGAAGTCACATTACAAGACACTAAAGTTTGCTAAGCAATTCCCCTGTGCTTATTCTAATGGCTTAGTTTCACTTTATGCTGTGCTGATCATGGAATTTGCCTTACATTTTACTGGAACCATCATGTTTCTGTTCTCTAATTCTGCCTGAGCCACATTATAGCTGTCAGATTTCCAACATTTTAATTAAAACCTAGACTAGGGATCACTGTATTGCATTGGCACATTAGATGCAAACTATTGAAAGCATATTACGCATATGCTTTGGCATTTATGTATTTCCTTTCATCACACATTGAAATAAGCTGTTATACTGATGAAGAATACAATGAATCATTTGAATGCTATTCTTTTCACTTACAAATTAGCTTTAAGCTTTTAAATCACCAAACAGTGCACAGAAAACATGTTAGTTTAGTTAGTTTTAGATTGTACAAACAGGTTTTGAAATAAAGAAGTGCATGCACTTTGGTTTAGTAATTAGGCAAGTTAGACATGACACACAACATAATGAGAAAATGGTCATACGTAAGTGATTCTTTTGATTTGCAACCAGCACCTGCAGGGTCGTTTTGATGTGAATGCAGCAAACTGAACAAAGGATTCTGGTGATTGATCATTACTTTCTATGAGTTTTTTTTTATCATGTTTCCATTTGTGGTAAAAAGGCTAATGCTGAGTCAACATGAGCTAACTGTGCAGGTGAAGAACCTGTCAGTTTTGAATAACAATGGACATGTTCCATTTCCTTACAGACGAAACTGGGTTGCTATGAGCTTCACATGATTAAGTCCCAGAATTTGCAAAGTAAATCAGAGAGGGCTTCTGCTTCTCACCATAATCTAATAGAAAGTGGTTAGAACTCCGACAATCTGCTGTCATCTGACTTTTTCACAGTAAGGTTGCTAAAGTAATAAACAGCAGGAACTATTCATTGATTTTAATCCTCCCTGACAGTCGGATGTTATGGCCATTTGTGGTGCTATATTGCAAACACACATGCAATCAGTTAATTCAGAATAGAGCAGTAAGTCATCCTGAGGACTTCACTAGTTGTGTATTGACAGAAAACAATGAAAGGTGCTAATCGTTTGGACAAGATGTTTTAAATGCTTAAAATGAGTATGCATAAGTTTCACGAGTTGGAGTGCAATTAAGGTTTAAAAGTACTTTTTACCACTCACTGATAGTGGACATATGAAACAGATCTCAGAAGGGCTGCTAGAGGAGTTGAATTGAGTCAACTGCCATCTATAAAAAAATACTTGAACCATCGTCTTTTGAGAAGGCTTAAGTATTGGATGTGGGTTTAGCCTTAGTACAAATTAATGTTTTCTTTTCCAGGATGGCAAAGGAGACAACTGACATTACAATTTTCAAAAGCTCCATTCAACGCTTGTGACAGGCCTGGTTCAGAAAATTGGTAGATTTAACTAATTACATTTTACTCTATGTATTATGTGGTTATGCTTGCTGGTCCTCCATTTTTATCCTTTTTTATCTTTACTTGGCAATTGTTTGCCCTACCGTTTTTGTTTGCTGCTAGTTGTGAATGAAGAGCAATGTATTCCTTCAGGGTTTGAGTGCTCTGAATGTTTTTTTATTCACTCATTGGAAATGGAAGATGGGTGTTGCTGGCTGGCCAGCATTCACTGGCTAACCTAGCTGCCCTTGAGAAGGTGATGGTGAGCTGCCATATTAAACTGCTGCAGTCTACATGCTGTAGGTAGACCCATAATGCCATTAGTGAGAGATTTTCAGGATTTTAACCCAGTGACAGTGAAGGAATGGTGATATATTTCCAAGTCAAGGTGATTAGTGGTTTGGAGGGGAACTTGCATGTTCCCATGTATTTGTTGCTCTTGTCCTTCTAGGCAGAAGTGGTCATGGGTTTGGAAGGTACTATCTAAGGATTTTTGGTGAAATTGTACAGAGCGTCTTGGAGATAGTACACACTGCTGCTACTGAGAGCTAGTGGTGGAGGGGATGGATTTTTAAAAATTGACTCATGAAATGTGAGTGCCTCTGGCTAGGCAGCATTTATTGCCCATTCCTAAATGCCCAGAAGGCAGTTAAGGTTCAACCACATTGCACAGGGTCTCGAGTCACATGTAGGCCAGACCAGGTAAAGATGACTGATTTCTTTCCTTAAAGGACATTAGTGAGCCAGATGGGGCTTTCTCAGAATTGGCAATGGCTTCATAGCAGCTGTATCCTGGATGTTACTGGAGTGTTATTGGAGCTGGGCCAAACCAGGAAAATGGGGAGTATTCCATCACATTCTTGACTTGTACCTTGTGGATAGTGGACAGAATTTGGCGATTCAGGAGGTGAATTACTCACTACAATATTCATAGAATGATAGAAAGCCCACATTGCAGAAAGAGGGCATTTGGCCCATTGAGTCTGCACAAATCCTCTGAAGGGCATCCTATCCACACCCACCACCCCGCCCCCATAACTCTGTATGGGGTTTTTATCATGGCTGCACATCCCTGGACACTATGGGGCAATTTTTTTTTAACACAGCTAATCCACTTAACCTGCACCTCTTTGGACACCATTCCTAGCCTCTGAGCTGCTGTTGTTGCCACTGTATTTATGTTGCAAATCAAGTTGAGTTTCTATCAATGCTAGCCCCCAGGATGTTGATATTGGGGGGGTTTAATGATGGTCATACCATTGAATATCAAGGGCAGTAGTTAGATTGTCTCTTGTTGGAGATGGTCATTGCCTGGCATTTGTGTGGTGTGAATATTACTTGCCACTTATCAGCCCAAGCCTGGATATTGTCCAGATTTTTTTGCATTTAATCGTGGATTGCTTCAGTGTCTAAGGAGTTCCGAATGATGCTGAATATTGTGCAATCAGTGGCAAATATCCCCATTTCTGACCATTTCATGGAGAGCAGGTCATTGATGAAGCCGTTGAAGAAGGTTGGGCCGAGGACACTACCCTGAGAAACTCCTGCAGTTTGTCCTGGAGATTAGATGACTGATCTCCACTACCAAGGTCATCTTCCTATGTGCTAAGTACGACCCTGACCACTGGAGACTTTTTCCCCTAATTCCCAATGATTTCGTGTTTGCTAGGGTTTCTTGATGCCATACCCAGTTGAATGCATCGTTGATGTCAAGGAGTGTCATCTCTGGACCTACTTGTAACTGTGCTGGAACAGCTTGGCTAGGGGAGTGTCAAGTTCGGGAGCACAAGTCTTCAGTACTATTGCTGGAATGTTGTCATTGTCCATAGCCTTTGTAATATCCAGTGCCTCTAATCATCTCTTGATAACGAGTAGTGAATTGAATTGGCTGAAGACTGACATTTGTGATGCTGGGGATCACTGGAGGGAGGCCAAGATGGATCATCGGTTTGTCACTTCTGGATTGAAGATTGCTGCAAATTCTTCAGCCTTATCTTTTGATGTTTTAGGCTCTTCCATCATTGATGATGGAGATACTTATGGAGCCTCCTCCTTCAGTGAGTTAACAGTCCATCACCATTCATGATTAAATATAGTAGGACTGCAGAGCTTGTGGGGTTGCTTAACTCTGTCCATCACTTGCACACTCAGTACTATCCTCTGTTTATATACACCTCCACTCACACAGAAACAAAACAATGAAGAGATCTAAGATAACAAGGTGTGGGGCTGGATGAACACAGCAGGCCAAGCAGCATCATAGGAGCAGGAAAGCTTGATGTTTCTGGCCTAGATCCTTCATCAGAAATGGGGGAGGGGAAGAGGGTTCTGAAATAAATAGGGAGAGAGGGGGAGGCGGATAGAGGATGGATAGAGGAGAGGATAGGTGGAGAGGAGGCAGACAAGTCGAAGAGGCGGGGATGGAGCCAGTAAAGGTGAGTGTAGGTGGGGGGGGTAGAGAGGAGATAGGTCAGTCCAGGGAGGACGGACAGGTCAAGGGGCCGGGATGATGTTAGTAGATAGGAGATCTATAGGAGGTGGGAGGAGGGGAAAGGTGAGAGGAAGGACAGGTTAGGGAGGCGGAGATGAGCTGGGCTGGTTTTGGGAAGAGATCTGTCTTGATTAACCCCTCACTGCAAAACGGGCAATGATTGCATTTTATTGTCTCTTGCAAGGTGATCTGCAAAAAAACATTTGCAACAAGGATCTCGAATCCTTAACATTACTGAACCCTACAAAGTCAACTGAAGAACATTAGTCTACTGTGCAGTTTATATCTAACAAGGAACAAACAGTCTGTCAGAGACTGTATCATTTCCTCTGGAAAGGAACCATTTGCTAAACAGGGCATAGGGTTTACATCAAATGGAAGGCTTCTATTAAATATAAAGTGTCAAAGAGACGAACATCAGGTTTCACATCAACTCCACGGCCTAATGAACATAAAGGGATTGTGGTCAACAATTGTACAGTTGGTACCTCATCACACAAATATCATTGTGCATACTGATGCATGTTATCCAGGAAGCAGCCATTCTGACTCACAATATAATTTGAGAGACAAATCGTAAGACCATAAGATGTAGGAGCAGAAGTAGGCCATTTGGCCCATCAAATGCGCTCACCATTCAACCAGATCATGATTTGATAATCCTTATTTTCACTTTCCTGCCTTTTGCCCATAGCCCTTGATTCCATTACTGATTAAAATCTGTCCATCACAGCCTTAACTATAGTGAACAAAACCACCTCGACTGGCCTCTGCTTTAACAAACTCTACAGATTGACTACTCTCTGTGAGAAGAAATTCCTCTTCATCTCTGTCTTAAATGGATGATCCCTTACTCTGACATCACACTCCCTGGTCCCAGACATTTCCAAAGGTTAAAAAAAAAACTCTGCATCCACACTAACAACGACACTAAGAGTTCCATGTTTCAATAAGGTCACCTATCATTCTTCTAAACTCCAAAGAATACAATTCCATCTCCTCACAAGAAAATTCCTCCAGAATCAACTTTCTCTGGACTGCTTCAAATGTCAGTATATCTTGTTTAGATAAGGAGACCAAAACTGTTCATAGTATTCCAGATGCAGTCACTTTGTATGGTTTTAGCAAGACCTTCCTATTTTTGTAGACTCCTAGAAGCCTACAGTATAGAAAAAAGCCCTTTGGGCCATTGGGCCTGTACTAGTCAAAAACAATGACTGACCTATTCCAACCCAATATTCCAGCACTTGGCCCATAGCCATTTATGCCTTGGCATCTCAAGTGAACATTAAAATACCTTTTAAATGTTATGAGGGTTTCTTCCTCTAACACCTGAGTTCAAGGTTCCCACCACCCTCTGGGTCAAAAATATTTTGTTCACATCCCCTCTAAACTGCCTGCCCTTTATCTTAAATTTATGACCCCTGTTTATTAATCCCTCCACCAATGGGAAAGTCCCATACTGTATACTCCATATACTCCATTCTCTTTGAAATTAAGGCCTGCGGTCCTTTTCCTTTCTCTATTACTTGCAGAACTTGGATGCTAGCTTTTTGAGATTCATGTATGATGACGTCAAATTCCTCTGTGATGTGGCTTTCTCTATTTTCTCTCCATTCAACCAATATTTTCAGCTCTTCTATTCTTCTTGCCAAAATACATAATTGTTTCCAATACTATATTCCACCTGCCACATACTTGCCCACTCACAACTTGTGTACAGCCCTCTGTTTTACCCTCAGTATTTGCTTTCCCACCTACTTTATGTCTTGGCTATGGTATGTTCATTTCCCTCATCCAAGCTATAGATTATGATGGCCCCAGCATTGATCACTGAGATATTCCACTAGTCACAGATTGCCATCCTAAAGATGAAGCCTTTATCTCAACTCTCTGTCTCCTCTTAGTTAGTCAATCCTCAATCCATGCTAACACAATGCCTCTAACACATTGGACTCTTAACTTATTAAGTAGCTTTAGGTGCAGTATTAGATGCCTTTTGGAAATCCAATGCATTATTTACTGGTTCCCTTTAATCCATCCTCAAAAAACTCTAATAACTTTGTCAGGCATCATTTCTCCTTAGTGAAGCCATGCTGACTTTACTTGAAAATATACGTATTTCTAAAAATTGTATAATTACATATTTTATAACAGACTTAAATATTTTCCTGATGTTAGATGTCAAACTAACTGGCCTACAGTTGCTTTTTTTGTCTCTTACACTTTTTGAATATGGGTGATGCATTAACAATTTTCTAATCCTCTGAGATTTTTCTGAAATGTAAAGATTTTCGGATGATCACTAACCATAAATCCAATTATTTCTGAAGTTATTTTCTTTAAAATCCTCGGATACAATCCATTATGTCAAGGGGATGTCTCGGTGTTCAGTTACATTAGTTTCTCTGTAACGTTCTCTCTAGTGATAGTTATTCTGTTTATTTCCTCCCCTCCTCTAGCCTTTTGATTATTTAATGTTTTCTAAATGTCATTTCTGTCTTCTACCATGAAGTATTTATGTGTTTATTCAACTCCTCTGCTACTTCCTGCTTCCACATTATTATTTCCTCAGCCTTGTTCTCTAAAGAGATGCTGGCCTCTTTCTTCCTTCTGATTGATTTGCATATGCTCTTAATGTTAGGTTTTATGTTACTTTCTAGTTTGCTTTCATAGTTTATTTTCTCCCTCTTCATTCTTCTTTGGTAATCTTCTGTTGACTTTTAAAACTTTCAATCCTCTGATTTACTGTATTTTATGCTATTTCTTTCAATTTGCTACTTCTCTTACACTCCCTGGTTAACTATTGCTGGTACGTGGACTTGGTATCCTTCTTCCTCACTGGGATATGTCTTTCTTGTGAGTCAGAAGCTATTTTCTGAAATGACTGCCACACTCATGTCACTCTCACTGTTATTCTCATTTCCCCTCACCCTCCCACCCACCACCCCCTACCTCAAAAAGTGGACAATTGCACTTGTTCTTTTCGCAGGTAATTGAATAATTTTGGATAATTGCCATAACAAAGTACATTAAAATGGCAATTCAAAAGATGTGGTGAATAGAATGAAGCATCTTCTGTTTATGTAAATTGAATTTAGCAACTAAGTGGAATGTGTAAATTTAATGTGAAGTGATAATAATTGTACAGAATGATTGAAATGAAATTTAAATGACTGATAGGAAAGATGCTGGAGTGTTTGATTCATTGTGTTTTGGACATATACTGAGAACATTATGTGAAAAAGAATGAGTAATGACAATTGTTTGAAGTTAGTGTAAGAAAATAGAAATGATTATGATAATGACTTCCATTGAGGATATTATCCTGAACTCTCAAGAAAATGTGTTGCCATTCTTTCTGTTCTTTCTGCTGTGATTAATTGATGGAAATAGATGGTGTGTCAGATGCACAAGGATATGCTCATGATGCCACAATGAATTGACCAGGTGCTGAGATAATTCATCGCATCTAGATGAAAAGTGTGAAGTACATTGGTCATCAGCTTCCAAAGTGGGGAAGACACAGAATGAGAGGGAGGAGTCGAGAGAAAAGAAGTCAGATGAAGACTCATTACCAAAAAAGAAACTTGTCACTCATTTTCAGGGTGCAGCACAGTATTCTGTGAATATGTATATACTGAAAGTTAGTGCGCAAATCAAATAACTCTCTCAAGTGTATTGAATTGTGAGGTGCGTAGCATAGTTGAAGCAAAGTGTAGCCTCACCTGAGTGCTTTTTTGCATATAATTTGAATATAATTGTCATCTTCCTACTATCTTAATTAGCACACAATTCACTGGATTGGGCTCAAAGATCAGAGCAAACTATATCACTTGAATTAATGTGCATGTGCACTGTTGTCATGAGAGTAATAAAGGTTTTCTATCATGGGACATTTTCTCCACAAGCTAATGAGATTAAGTTACCAAACATAGTAGGCATGCAAATATTTCTTTCATGTACTCACAAACATTTTTTTTCCTTTGGAAAATAGGAGGCAAGTTGGAAGTATTAGCAAGCTGATTAACAAACTATTAAACTGCATTACGGATGCTTCTTTGGACAACAGGTCTGGAGTAGGACTTAGGTGTTTCTAGTCTTGCAAATCAGTATGTCACATTTTGCCTTTTAATACAATGTAATATCGCTTCCAATGGCATCGCCTCTGGTGTTAGATAATTGAAAATGTTGAGAATCACTGGTCATGATTAGAAAGACAAAGGCCTAGAGTTGCAATGAGATTAAAGGTAAATCTATCAACACTTGTGCATTTATGCAGTTAAACCTGACAATCCAGAGGGCGCTGTCAGAGCTACTCTGCTTCCCCACAAAAAGCACATTTGCAATCTGATATTCTGAGAATTGAAATGAATGCAACAGTGTAAACTTGAGATACTTACCCACTAATTCCATGTTAAAAGTAACTGAAAATGTTAGACCGAAAACATTTAGAAAAAAGTGTGGTTTTTTTTATAGTTGTAATAATAATTACTGACTAGCATTTTTGGTCCTGAAAAAATATTTTTACCATTGTGGAATAACATTCCATAAAAGAAATTTAGTATTGGAGATTATTTTAAGATTGTGCATGATTTAAAAAAATACATTTTATGTATTTTTTATGTTATTCAGATTTTGCTTGCTGCACGATATTTAAAACAAATGAATGCTTTGTTCTTTACGTTTATTGTTTTGAACTATCCATGTTATCCATGAGAATTCTTCAATCTGGTTACTAGTCTTTTACACACACACCAAAGGTCTCTTGTAGCATTTTCCATTTTGGAAAGAATGACTGAACAGATTATTGATGGGAAAAACAAATGCTGTTCTTTTGATACTGAGACAAAAATCCAGGCTATACAGGATTGTGTTTTCCTATAGCACTGTCTGGCATTCATAGTTTAAGTGCACTTATTATAAAACGTGTGTCTAATTCTTGCATTACTTTGTGATGACTCTGCAATGACATGATAAAAATACCAATAGTCTAAAAATAAAGAAAGTTCTCTGAGTATTTACTGGACAGGTTACAGATTGGTTTGAAACAAAGAGACAGGAATTGAAAATATTCCAGTTATGGATTCACATACTGTGACTGCCCTTGTGGTACACTTGTACATTCATTGATTATGTGCTGCCTTGCAATTGAAATATAGGCCAACCAATCTGGATAAATGCAAGTAAAGCTAAAATTATAGATTTTGACTGCGATGCCAAGTTGCTACCTTAGAACTAGTGTGCAGCACCCAGGATAGAAATCTTGTACCCTATTGTTTATTTCTGTTGCGGGGCCCCTAAATCTCCATCAAACATCTGTGTTACTGCACTAGAGAGAGAATTGAGAATTGTCATGATGACACTTCCACACATCAAACTTCAAAATCATGCATCCTTTAGTTTTGAAAGTCCACAAGTAGATTGTCAATTGTAATGAGAATAATCTAAGCCAAACTCAATGATAACCTCAAAAAAACCAAAGAACTTCAGGTGCTGGAAATCAGAAACAACAACCCATTCTGAAGAAGGGTCACTGGACCCAAAACATTAACTCTGCTTTCTTTGCATGGATGCTGCCAGACCCACTGAATTTTTCCATCAATTTCTGTTTTTGTTTCAATAAAAACTGCTCAGGACATATTCATTCGGCATTTGGTAAGTGGAGACAGATTCTGGATTTTTGGAGGGTGGAATTTTCTGAGAGAGAGAAAGCACACAAAGAGAAAGAGAAAAATCTTTATTTCATTTTGTGTGTCTTCCCCTGACTGCAGTGATATATATTGCTCTGCCCTCCTGCGTACAATGTGAGATTTTAATATAGGAAAGTCTCAAAGATCATAAAGAAGGGATTCCACTAGTATCAGATCATTACAAATTTAAGAAAAAATTAAGGTTAAACAACCAAGTATTTTCATCAATTGAACAAAAGTGCTGGACCATCTCAGCAGGTTTGGCAGCATCTATGGAGAGAGAAATAGAGTTATTCTTTCATGTTTGGTGCACAAAACATTAACTCTTTTTCGCTCTCCACAGATGGTCAAATGGTCAATTGGACCGAGTGTAGCATCAAGGAGCCCTAGTAAAACTGGAGTCAATGGGAATCAAAAGGAAAGTGCCCTGCAGTCAAACAAAATTTCAATTCATAGTTCCTATGCAGCTCTTTTCTGGAGCATTTCAAAGCCTTTCTCCCAATTTGACTAGAATAAGTATTTTTTCATAAGATCCAAAACAATGGAATCTTACAGTAATCTACTGAGGATGGAACTATTAACTTGCAGAAATTGTATTATAAACATAATCTGTAAAAATCATCTACCTACTATGTGAAGTGTTTTTTTCCAACAGTATTCTCTGTGACAACATCAATATTATCATGAAATATGCTAGGGATAGGGAGGTGAATACATCTTCATCAAAGCAACAAATTATTACTTCATCTTGCACTTACATGGCTCTAAATCATAACATAACACAATTTCATAAAACAATTATACAAGAAGTAACCAATGGGCAACATAGAACTGTTTGAGATTTGGTCTTGAGATTAATGATACTATCTGAACTACAGGATTAAGTCAATTTCCCAAATCACCCACATGCCCATTTTCCTGTATTTATTACTTTGTGCCTATGAACAAAGTGTTGGGAGAAGATTTATTGCATATAAAATATGTCAAGTGAAAACATAAGTGAAAGTTTTGAAAAGCATCAAAGTTAAGTATGATTTTAGGGCTAGAAACTGATGACCTTTAGCAAAATTAATTGTCACTCGAATATTTAAGCATCAGTTAATATTGAAAATAGAGTTAAACTGAGGATATCACACCGTCCCTTTAGTCAGTGGAAAATCTGCTCCGTTATTAATTGATTTTCACTGACCGTATTTGGACTAGTCCTACAGATAGTTGTCACTCCATCTAATATTGACACTGTATAATAGTACTGAATTTGAATCAAAAGAATTAAATTTGTTATGCAAATGCTGTAGGAAATGCTTTGTAAGAATGGTATAAAGCATTTATAACATTGTAATATCTTTTGAACAGCGGATGTACGGATCTGAACAATATTGAGCATTGAACAGTAAGCCTAAGCGTGTTGGCTACTGGACACTAAAGAACTGTATTTTCTGCCAATTGTCTACAAATAGATGGAAAACCCAGTCCTGTGTGCTGATTACCGGCACTCTGCAATTCCATGGACTGACACCATGTGGATCTAAAGCCCATTAATAATAGAAAACAAAAGCCATAAAATGAAAAAAAATCAATATGAGGCCTCAGACACGTTTTATCGACATCCCCAGGGAAACCAGCCATTCGATCGCAGGGTGTTATCAAAGCACTGAATAGCACTGCGACTAGAAAATCAATCAGTTTGGAAAATGTTTGCCAAGATCTACATCAACTGAAAGCCTTCAGTAATGGTGAAATAGTGGGTGTCAAGGGAAATGCTGATTATGTTCATGTTCTCTGTTATAACAATTGTAAATCTCATAAATAGTTAAAAAAACTGGGAAACTTAATTAATTTCACAAAACAGAGAAAATTGAGAGAAGGGTCACAAGAGTCTGTCTTCCACAGATGTTGCCAGTGAGCCAATATATGAACAAGCAACATTAAGGACTTTTTTCTCATTATCTCAGAAGGCATTCGGTTTCACTTTTTTACACCATGGGGTTGGTTTTATTTTTCTGAGGGTGATACATGAGTGCTCTGTTAATGGATTCAAGAAGCAATCATTTCTGTAATAAAGCAAATCCTTTGCTGGCTTGTTTTTATTTCAAACAGTACCTGCTTTGTACTTTCATTTAACTAAATTCATGCCAGTGATCGAAATGATGAAGCTATCAGGATTGCATTTCTTGTCTCACAACGATAAAGGGCCAGAATTTAACAGTAGCTACATCAACCATTGCAAAAGTAAATGGTAATCATCGACTTAGGAAATTTAATATAAAGACTGTATGTTCTGAAAATGCACAGGAGATCCCTTAGTGTCTGCAATGAAAAGGTGGGCCAATTAGCTTAGCTACTAATCTTGCTTTTCCAGACAATACTCAAATGCTGCACAATTACTGAATTACTAGAATTATCAGATCGTTCCATTGTTAGAAAAAGCACTATTTCTTTCATTACTGGTGTTTACAGAATGTTTTTTGGAATAATATTGTATCAACTATCACAGGCATGACTTTTATACTGCTTGATGGTCATTAGTATAAGTCTATAGGGGGTGTAGTAATTGTTTATTCTGACATTTTAGTAGTTTGTAATATGACGACAGACAAGATTAATCAAAAGGCAAGTCACATGGAGATGGTCTTGTGGTGCAGTAGGTGGCATCTACCTCTGAGACAATAGCTCCGGATTCAAGTCCTATGGCCAGACCAGATGATGTATAACATCACATAGAATAAGCAACAGGTTGAATAGCAACTTGTAAATTCTTCCCGCCTTCCAGGGAGAGAGAGATTCTACTTCAGCCATGTGATGGAAGGAATTTAGAGTCTTTATCATCACTATCCGTTGCTCCAGGCTACAACATGCATACAAAAATGCATGTTGCCATAACAACTTGGACTCCTTGGAGGGGGGAAGATGATGGATGGTCAGCTGGCATGTATCAGATTGGTGCCAACATGCTAATATCATAGGTTTGATCCCTGTTCTGGTTGGGCTATGTTTGGGGTCTGCCTCCTTGCTTTACCAATGATGTAGGTGTGGTTCCATTGCTTGGATCTATCTTCTGGCAGAGAATTGAAGAAGTGAGTTGCACTTCAATGTTATCTCTTAGCTACTTGCCAATCTCAGTAGATTTATTAAATTATTTTTAATAATGTGAGTGTATGGAATGTATTAACACATCAAAATTTAGTTCCATCAAAATCAGGTCAGAATCATGCAACACAGTCTTTGATAACTGACTTGTGATTGATGCTTTTTTTGAAACTAGCGACACCATCTGGTGGATTTTTCATGTTCCAAACAAGTATACCTTTTCTAATTCTGGATTATTCTATGAGATTGTACCTCCAGCAGAGTAGAAATTCCTCATTATTACGTTATTGCGTTCGCCTGGATTATGTTAACTTTTGCAGAACATGATGACACCCAACTCATATCCCATTTTCTCCATGATTTCTGACAATTATATGCATGCACTGCGCCCTGTCAGAACATATATCTTAGCGATGTTTTCCCATTCTCACTTAAGTTCCCTCACCTCAGGCCTTTTTCCGAATTCAAATGCAAAATAAAAGTTAATTATAAAATAAGTCGCTATCAGATAAACAGGACCAACCTTAACAAATAAGATTGCTGACCTTTGTATCACAAGGAGCAATAAATTGTTATATTATTAACATACGTTCTGAGCAACTTTCATTTCCTGGAATCTGCTGATTAATAGTGGAATGTATGAATTGCAAATCTGGCAGCCAAATTGCAAAATTCAATCATTTTCAAGTATTGTGGACAATTAAAAGGTTAAATATGCCATAATAAGTTAGGAATTCTGATTAACAATACTGATTAGAGGAAGCTTTCCCTGTGAGAGAAAGTGGCAAAATTCCTAAACAGTCCTGACGTCATAAGGACCCTCATTGACTTTCACAGAAGCAACAAGAAAGCATTCTATCTGGACACATCACAGCTCAGTACAACAATTGCTATGCCCAAGACCCTATGAAATGACCGAAAGTTGTGAACACAGCCCAGACCATCATGCAAGCCCACCTTCCATCCATTGACTCCATCCACACTTCTCATTGCCATGGAAAGGCAGCCAACATCATCAAAGATCCTTCACCCCCACCTCCCCAAACCCCCATCCTGGTCATTATCTCTCCCAATCTCTTTCGTCAGTCAGAAGATACAGAAGTTTAAATATATGTACCAACAGGTTGCACATTCTCCTCGTGTCTGCGTGGGTTTCTGCTGGGTACTCTGGTTTCCTCCCACAGTCCAAACATGTGCTGACTAGGTGGATTGGCCATGCTAAATTCCCCTTAGTTGTCAGGGATGTGTAGATTAGGTGGGCTATGGGGGGATAGGTCTGGGTGTGATGCTCTGAGGGTTAGTGTGGGTTTGTTGACCCAAAGGGCCTGTTTCCACACTCTAGGGATTCTCTATGATTCTAAGGATCAAGACCAGCTTCTTCCCTGCTGTTATTAGACTTCTGAATGGACCTGTCAAATTTCAAATCTGATATTGATCTTGCTTTTTATACGCCTTGTTTGTAGCCGTAACTTTGTACTCCTCACTCTGTTCAATCACCCTATGACCTAAATGTCTTTGTATGTTATGATCTGCCTATTCTGCATGCAAAACAAAACTTTTCACTGTACCTATGTACATGTGACAATAATAAAAAATCAAACCATAAACTTTTGCATAATTTGCAGATGTGTGAATAGATATGTAAAATTTGGCATGTTATATAACTTCACACAGGGTATATGCTTTTGCTCCATTCAATTTTGACTTTTCAGTGAAGATGTTTCTGACTCCCCAGTCAAGTAAATCCCACTTGGCACTTTTAATCATGACAAATGGGATGATAGGAATGGGGGTAAAAGGAGCTCTCCTTATGCTACTTCCTCCAGGAAGGCAATGGCCTAGTGGTATCATCACTGGACTGTTAATTCAGAGACGCAGCTAATGTTCTGGGGACCCGGATTTAAATCTCACCATGGCAGGTGGGCAAATTTGAATTCAGTAAAATATCTGGAATTAAGAATCTAATGATGACTGTGAATCCATTGCCGATCGTCGGGAAAAACCCATCTGGTTCACTGACGTTGTTCAGGGAAGGAAACTGCCATTCTCACCTGGTGTCGCCTACATGTGACTCCAGACCCCCAGCAATGTGGTTGACCTTTAACTGCCCCTCCAGGCAATTAGAGATGGACAATAAATGCTGCCTAGGCAGCACCGCTGTCATCCCGTGAATGAATAAAGAAAAGAAAGAAGTCCTACTTGCTTCAGGGTATGTAATAACATCTCTGAATGGGTTGATCAGAACCATTCTCTATGAAATGTGGGTGTCACTGACTGGGCCAACATTTAGTGATCATCACTATTTGTCCTTGGCAGGTTCATGGTAAGCTGTCTTCTTGCTCCTGCACTTCATGACGAGTAGGGAGACATAGAGTGCAGATAGGGAGAGAGTTCCAGGACTTTAATCCAGCCACAGTAAAGGAATGGCAATACGCTTCCGTGTGCTTTGCTTCAAATCTGGTAGTTTGACCAGTCACTTTGCATCCAGAATGTAATGCCTAGTACTTGCCTTTAAAATAAGAAAAACTTTGGATCTAGGCTATCTTCTGAATATATTTTGAGCATTTGCTCTGGTCCATTACAAATGTCAGGATGATCTGTGTCTTCACAGGGAACTTGAATGTGGTGGTGCTCCCATTTGCTGCCCTTGTCTTTCTAAAAGGTAGAGGCAATGGGTTTGGAAGGAGCCTCTGTAAGTTATAGCAGTGCATCTTGGAGACAGCACACATTACTGCAACCGTGTATTGGTGGGGAAAGGAGTGAATGTTGAAGGTGGTAGTTGGTGTGGCAATCATGCCGGTTGCTTAGTCCTGGATAGTTTCAGGTTTTGTGCCTTGTAGAAGACAACAAACACTGGTGAGACAACAGGTGAGTTACTTGCTGCAGAATTCCTAGTCTCTGGCCTGTTATGACAGCCACTGTATTTGTATGGCTTGCCTAGTTCATTTTGTGACCAATGGTAACCAACAGGATGCTAATAGTGAAGGAATGATGGTAATGCTATTGAATGTCAAGGGGCAATGTTTAGATTCTCTCTTGTTGGAGATGGTCATTGTCTTGCACAAGTATTACTTTCCGCTTATCAGCCCAAACCTAGACTTTGTCCAGATTTTGCTCCATTTGGACATGTACTACTTCAGTATGTGAGGAGTCCTGAATAGTGCTGAACATTGCACAATCATCCCCACTTCTGACTTTATAATGGAGGGAGGTCATTGAGGATGTAGTTGAAAATGGTGGGCCAAGGCACTGCCCTAAGGAAGTATTACAATGATGCCTTGTGGCTGGAATGATTGGACTGAACAAGATATGACTCCAAGATATTTCCCTCAATTCCAATTGTCTCCAGTTTTACTTCAGCTCCTTGATGCCATGCTTTGCTGCATAAAGCCTTCATGTTAAGGTACCTCTTACATCAAAACTGGAATTCAGCTCTTTTGTATACATTTAGACCAATGGTATAATGAGTTCAGGAGCTAAGTGGCCCTGGCGAAACCTAAACTGAACATCAGCGAGATTATTCCTTTGCAAGTACTGCTTGTTAGTGGTGCTCGTCACCTTTCTATAACCTTGCTGATGGTTGCAATTAGACTAATGTGGTGGCAACTGGCCAGTTGGGTTTGTCTCTTATTCACAGAATGTACCTGGGCAATTTTCCATTTTGTTAAGTAGATGCACCAGTGTTGTAGTATACTGCAACAGTAGCTAGTGGCATAGGAAGGTTTGGAGTTCAAGTGTTCAGTTATTTTGCTGGAATGTTTTCAGTATCCATAGCCTTCACAGTATCCAGTGTCTTCATCCATTTCTCAATACCAAGTAGAGTCAAATTGGCTTAAGACTGGCATCTGTGATGCTGGGGAACTCAGGAGGAGGACAAGGCCTGGCATCCACTTGGCATTTCTGGCTGAAGATACTTGCAAATGTTTCAACCTTGTTTTTTGCAGTATCATATTAGGTTTCCCCAACAATCAAGGATAGGGATATTTGTGGAGCCTCTTCCTCCTGTTCGTTAATGCATTGTCCACCACCATTCATGACTGGATGTGGTAGGGGCAGAGCTTAGATCTGGTCTGTTGGCTGTTAGATTGTTTAGCTCTGTCCAATACATGCTGCTTTGATTGTTTGGCATAAAAATAGCCCTGTAGTGTAGCTTCACCAAGTGGACACTTCATTTTTAGGTATGCCTGGTGCTGTTCCTGGTATGTCCTCCTACACAAATGAACCATAGATAATCTCCCAGCTTGATGGTAATGGTACAGTGGGGAAATAGCAGGCCACGAGGTTACAAACTGCATACCATTGTGTGCTGATGCTCCACAGTGCCTCACTGTTGCCCGATCTCGAGTCGCTAGATATGTTTGGAACCCATCTGATTCAGCATGATGGCAGTGCATTATGGAGGTTGTTTTAAATTTAAAAAGGAACTTTGACTTCACATTGATGTGTGGTATTCACTTCTACTAATAACATTATTGGCAGAAGTACCTGCAACAGGTACGTTGTTGAGGAAAAAGTCAAGTAGGTTTTTCCCTCTTTGGTTCCCTCACCACCTGCTGCAAACCCAATCTAGCAGCTATGCCCTTCATATCTTGACCAGCTTGTTCAGTTTTTGGCCAATGATCCACTATTGGTTATTGAAGTTCTCCACCTAAAATACATTCTATGCCCTTATATCTCTCTGTGATTTCTCCAAGTGGTGTTCAGCATGGAGGAGTATTGATTTCATCAGCTGAGGGGGGATGTTTAGGGTTTCCTTGCCCATGTTTGACTTGTTGCCATGAGATTTCATGAGGTCCAAAGTCAATGCTGAGGACTCCCAGAACAACTTCTTTCTGATTGCATACCACTCTTGCAACATCTGTAGGGGGAGAAGGGGTCAGAATCAAATGCTGCCAGTGGGATTGGACATTCCCTAGGATGGTGATGGCTGTGTCTGGAACATTGTCTATAAATTATGATTCCAGGATTATAACTATGTCAGGTTGTTTCTTAATTATTTTATGGAACAGCTGTCCCAGTTTTGGCTCAAGATGTTGGGAGGGAGAATGTTGGAGGGTTGACAAGGTATATATTTGCTATTGTTGCTTCCAGTGCCTAGGTCAATGCCAGGTGTTCTGCTACGTTTCCCTCTTTTGTTCAGACTTTGTCGCAGATTGACACAATTGAGTGGCTTGCTCGGTCATTTCAGAAGACAATTCAGAGCCAGCCACACTGCTGTTGATCTAAAGTCACGTGCAGGACAGACAAAGTAAGGCTGGCAGATTTGCTTCCCCGAAGGATTTTAGTGAATCGGATGGGTTTGTTTAAAATAATAATCGCTGATGCTCACCATTAGTCTGACTTTTGATTCCAGTTTTTATTGAATTCAGATTCATCATCTGCAATGGTGGGATTCAAATCTATGTCTCTATAACATTAGACTGGTGTTCTAGGTTACTAGTCCAATGACATTACGATTACATTGGAAGAAGCAACAATGACCCATTGTTGAGCATGATAGAATTGTGAAATATTTCAAATTGCATCACCAAATAATATAAATTTTAGAGCCCAGCAATGCGTTATAAAGACATAACATGAAGAATATAATTATGAAAAAGTAACATAAGCAGAAACTAAACAAAGAACTCCAGCCTCAGGCAACCGCGTGGAGTTTGCACATTCTCCCCGTGTCTGCATGGGTTCCCTCTGGGTGCTCCAGTTTCCTCCCACAGTCCAAAGATTTGCAGGTTAGCTGAATTGGCTATGCTAAATTGCCTATAATGTCTAAGCTAGGAAATGCAGGGCTAGATTAGGGGGTGGAGTCAATAAATGTGGAGCTGGAAAAGTACAGCAGGTCAGACAACGTACGAGGAGCAAAAAAAAGTCAACGTTTTGGGCCGAAACCCTTCATCAGGACTCGTGGTGGGGGATGGGGGAAGTTGGGGTGGGGGGGGAGGATGTGGGGTTGGTGGTGGTGCAGAGGGACAGTGGTTCAGTGGCTAGCATGCTGCCTCACAGCGCCAGGGAGTTTGTATATTCTCCCCGTATCCGAATGGGTTTCCTCCAGGTGTTCTGGTTTCTTCCCACAGTCAAAATATGTGCAGCTTCGGTGGATTGGCTGTGTTAAATTGCCCATAGCGTCTAGGGTGGGAAATGCAGGGATAGGATAGGGGATGGGTCTGGTTGGGATGCTGTTTGGAGAGTCAGTGCGGACTCGATGAGCCCATGGTCCTCTTCCACACTGTAGGGATTCTATGAACTACGGTTGCTGGAGATCTGAAACAAACAAAGATGGAAATTGCCAGACAAATTCAAGAAATTGAAAGTTTCAGTCTGTTTTCTCTTCACAGATGCTGTCTAACAAAAGCAAGAATAGGGCATATTAAGTTGGAACGGTTGCATGTGTAGTCATCCAGTTAAGGACTAAGTGGTTTGGTCAGAGTGTCTATTAAGTTATAAGATGTTACGACAGAGCGTAACGACTTACGGATCCATCGACAGAAATTCTCTTTAATTCTTGTAATGGGACATCCTAATTTTAGAAATTAGAAACATTTAAACTAGACTATTAAGGGCTGGTGTTAGGAAGGACTTCTTCAAAGGACAGTATAAACCTGCACCACCACTGTTGAGGCTTGGTCAGTCGAAAATTTCAAAACTGAGATTGAAAGATTTTTGTTAGGTAAGAGTGTCAAAGACAGGTAAATGGAAAAATGCTGTAAATCACACTTGGTTAGATTAAATGGCAGATTATACTTGATAGATCTGAATGGTCTTCTCCTGACTCTGTGTTCCTTTTCAACCAAAGAATTTGGCATATAAAGTCATGAACAAAATAAATACGTAAAATAAAATTAGTTGCAGATCAGTGTAAATTGGAGTAAGCCATGAAAGAATGAGTGTGTCTTAGTGAAATAGTGTCACAGCCTGCCAGTGAAGAAAGCAGATGAATTTATGAAACAGTCAACACAGTACTCAGTCATATGACAAAAATGTCTATTAATTATTGGGCATTATTGATGAAAAGAAAATAAATCTAAGAGGTCCTTTTAGATTTCTCTTCAATCACTGGGTTATGAAATGTGGGACTCCTACAGCAAATAACTCCAACAAGTTGTGTTGCAAGTACATTTAGATCACTGAAAAGGTGGACTTTTCTGGTTGTCAGCAGTCTTGTTGAGGCTAGTAAATGTACTATTCCACCAGCAGGTATGTCATTAAGGTAATGATAGCATGGTGCAGCACTATGCTATCATGCACTATATTTTCATATTATTTTCATAGCAGAACATTGACAAAATATTGTGATACAAGTCCGTGCACACCTGCTGGTGAAAAATCCACAATTAGCCTGTGTCTTACCTGGATTGTTGAGTGCTCACTTTGCAACTAGTTCACAGGAAGACATGTTACATGTTGTAAAATAAGCGGGTGGCATGGTGGCTCAGTGGTTAGCTCTACTGCCTCACAGCCCCTCACAAAGACCCAGGTTTGATTCCACCCTTGGGAGGTTGTCTGTTTGGAGTTTGCATATTCTCCCCATGTCTGTGTGGGTTTCCTCCCACAGTTCAAAAATGTGCAGGCAAGTTGGATTGGTCACACTAAATTGCCAATAGTGTCTGGGGATGTGCGGGCAAGGTGGATTAGCCATGGGAAATGCAGGGTTGCAGAGATAGGGTAGGGGGTTGTGTCTGGGTTGGATGCTCTTTGGAGGGTCAGTGTGGATCTGATGGGCAAATGGCCTGCTTCCGCACTGTAGAGATTCCATGAGAAATGTAAGCAAATGTCTGATTCCACCTGAAGTACTGTGTGCATTTCTGGTAATCTAATCATTTGAAGGAAATTACTGCTTTTCAGAAGATGCCAAAATTATCAGGAAAACTTCAGAAAGTAGGGCCTGTTTCCTTGGAAAATGAGGGGTTTTTTTAAATCAATTTGCAATTTTCAAGACTATGGTAGAGAATTAACTAAGTACGTTGTTTACGATGACTCAAAATGAAGAACGAATGTGAAGGGACATCAAGTGTGGGATTTCACTCCAAATCTGGAATGGAAATGAGAAATGAGTTGCCACAAATGTCCACTGAAAGACGTGAGACAAAATTTCAAAATTAAGACTTGGGTGTTTAGAGATGGGTGAATAGGTTAATACATCAAAATAACTTCAGCTGGTAGGGCCCAAAATGTTTTTCTCTGAGCTGAAAAATCATTACAGTCTGATTACATTATTTATGACATTGACAGGTAAATAAGCCAGACTTAGATTCTTCAGTGCACTGGTGATTATCTTTTCACAGTGTTTACTCATTAATAAGGTTCATTTAGATTTTAACTGTTTGCCAACTATTTAAGTCACTGTAAAAGCTGGTTAACTTTGTTGGCTAGACAGTGAGTTTACAGCATACAATGACCCCAACAGCAGGGGTTCAATTCTTACACCGGCTGATGTTACCATGAAAGACTCTCTTTCTTAACTTCCCCCTCTTCCTGAGGCACAGCAGCACTCAGGTTAGACTGTGTGGAAATTTCTTAGTTACATTTGACAAACCTGATAAGTGGTAATGAAATTGTAGGCTCCATTTTAAAATATTACCTTTTACACCCATTGGCAGCTCATAAACATAAACAAACAACTGAAGACATGCAAAATAAATGATCTGTCATAATTTCAGTTTTATTTAAGAACTAAGTGAGTTCCTTTCAATGAAATGAAGTTGGAAATGGGACCTGCACAATGATAGTGCCACCTAGTGATGGGTGCGCATGGTCTCATGAGCACTCAGTCACAGGTATAGAAAGCATTTAATAGTGGTTATACAAAGATGCATTGAGATGTAGCATGCTCGCCATTCTGAAACCTCATATATATGTACGATCTTATTCCTTGATGTGTACCAAGCATTTATATTTTCATGTATATTTTCAAGTTCCAGCCATCTAAGAAGATGTACGTAAAGCACATTGAATATATACTACAAAAAAATTGTTAAGTATGGCATTGGAGGCCATAATTCAATCAAAAGGCTTCATACTGAGCTATGTATTATAGAATCATTGCTCTTGTGGTTTATTCTTAGAAATCCCAAACTAAATTACAGCCCTGTAACTCCTGTTGAAGCAACTTGTTTTTTTAACAGCACATGCGTAGGTACAAAACTCGAAAATAATGTTTTTACAAATCCAAAGGTACAAAGCTACAAAATAGTGGAAGAAAGTATTGGAGAAACTCAGCAAGTCTGGCAGCATCTATGGAAGCAGAAAAACCAGAGTTAACATTTCAAGTTTCTAGAGGAGTCATATTGGACTCAAAACCAGCATTTATATATTTTTAATAAATTTCACGGACAAACTAAAAATATATAAATGTACAAGCCAAATGTAACAATGTTCTAATCCAGTAATAGTAGCATCTGATGAATGGAACATTATTTTGTTACTCATGCATGAATAAAATAAAATACCTCATTGTCACTTATTAAAGAATGCTTCATTAGGCAGGAACAATTCTGTTGTCATCCGGAATTCCTAGAGTTTATGACACAAACACGTCTCTTAAAATAACTTTAAAATGGAAATGTAGCCAATAATCATTCAAAATCCACGTGTCTGATAATGTAAAGCAGAAATTATATCTTGGTCAATTTAAATCAAAGGTGGGCGGAATTTCTCACAGGTCTCCCAACCCTAATAGTCCATGTCTACCTCCTTCTCAAGATTTAAAACCAGGAATCTTCTACCTCATGGAACTTATTTCCTCCAACTGACTCTGCTTTCTCTCTCTTTGTCCTAGGTTTTCCCAGCTGCATCCTCTATTTTTCTAGCATGCTAGGGAGACTCTAGTTTTCAGTTGCATGGCACTAATGTATATGCATACAAATTAGGAGTAAAAGTAAGCCATTTGTTTCCTCAAGCCTACTTTGCTATTCAATAAGATCATGGCTAAATTGTTTGAGTTTCAAATTCCACACTCCCCTCTAATCCTGATGATTGATTCCCCAGTCTAACTACTGTCTATCTACTGACACCTTAAAAATATTCAATGATCCCTCATTTCCACCTTCTTCTGAGACAAGAAGTTCGATAGTTGCACAAGCCACCAAGAGATAAAAATTGTCTCCATTCTTTTTTCATTATGGTTATCCAATTACCAGTGAAGTCTGAAAGCTTTCTGTTTCTTCCTTGTAAAGAATCCCAATTAGCCTCCATGGGCTATCCCCATCCCCTGTCAGACTAAATTTATTCTTACATTTGAATAATTTTTCCTTTACCTTCATTCATTATTTTTAAACAAAAATTATTGTTATGGGATCTAAAACAACAACTTACATTTATAGGTCTTACCAAGCCACTTCACAGGTACATTATAAAACAAAATATAACATCAAACATAAAGCAATATTAAGTCAAAGACATAGGTTTTAATAAGTGTCTTAAATGTCAGAAGTAAGGTCAGTAAGTAGAGAAATGCAGGGATAGTCTTCTAGATCTTGGGGCCCAGGCAACTGAAGATATAGCCACCGATGATGGATTAAAATCATGGACCCTCAAGAGACAAGATTAGAGGAACACAAATATCTGAGAACACTGTAGAGCTGGAAGCAATTTCAGAGATAAGGAGGGGTTTTAAAACAAGGATAATATTTTTAAAAATTAAGACATTGCTTAACTGGGAGGCGATGTTGGCCAGCAGGCACACAGGCGATGGGGAATGTGATGATGCAAGTTAAGAAATGGCCAGCGGAGTGTTAAATGATCTTATGGATGTAGAACTTGGAACGAGAGCCAGGAGTGTCTTGGAAATGTTGAATCTTTAAGCAATAAAGGTCTGAATGAGGGTTTCAGTAACAAACAGATGATCCAAGATACAGGTAAAGTTGGATGAAATAATAGAGGTGGAAATAAATGGTCTTACAGTGTGAATATGAGGTCACAGGCACATCTTAGAGTCAATTGTAACACAAGGCTGTGAACAGACTGGCTTATCTCAGATTGCTTAAAGGGAAAGGGATGGAGTTGGTAATGTGGTATTGGAAAAAGTTTGGTGTCAGCACATTGTCTCAGACAACCCTTACCTTGTACAACATACTAGAAGAGGCAAACACCACAAGGTGCAAGAGTGGTCGTCTGGGAAAATACCACAGAAAATAGGGTCTCTTTTTTGAGGAAAGAGGTAATGATTAAGTGGGTCCTGTCTTCCTTTTCATAGAATATATTATGTTGCAGTGCTGCCCAGGTGCCTTCTTAACCATGTTTCACAACATGTTAGTGACTGCGTTGTTGCCTTTTCTTGCTCTAGTCTGAACAAGGAAATCTCATAATCTTTGCTTCTAGCTTCAACCCTTCCCTCCCCTGTTCATGATCCATCTCCAAATCTTATTTTCGTTCCTCAACTACTCTGTCTCCATTTCTGGATATAGGCTATCAACCAATATCCACCCTAAGCCCACTGACCTCAATAGCTACCTTGACTACAGTTTCCACCTATCATATCTTGAAGGATTCTAATCCATTTTCACTGTTTCTCCATCTCCAGTGCATGTGATCCATCATATGTCTTCTTTATACCTCATTTGAGGAAACAATATTGTTGACGAGATCTTCAACCAGATTATTCCATTCCATTCCTTGCATTTCAGTTCTCAAACCTTCACCTTCCTCTAAGAATCAAAACATGGTTCTTCTCATCTTCCTTTCCACCCCACCAGCCTCCACATTCAATGGATCATCCTCCATTCTGCCATCTTACCCAAGTCCACAAACATTCTTTTTATGTGAAACAGTGATTTAATTCTTTCGTAGGCATGTTGCTCTTCCACATTAGAAAGACAATAAGCAGATTTGGGGACTGCTTTGTAGAAGACCTAATTTCAGACTGCAAGCATGACTCTGAGCTTCCAGTTACTGGTCGTTTTAATTCTCCTTCTTCGCCATCTCCATTCTACCGTCTGTTCTGGACCTCCTACACAGTTCGAATAAAGTTCAACAATAGTTTGAGAAATGAGGCCTCACCTTTAGATTAGGGACATCACAGCTTTGCTAACTTATCGCTGAGTTCAATAACAATGAATCTTAAGTTGCTTTTGGATGGCTATTGTTGTTAATGCAATGTCCATTCACATCTTTGCAGTTCCATGTTTTGTTTTCTTAATGCCCTACTGTCATCTTTTGCTTTGCACCATGCACTGTTTTGTCATTAAACTCATTTGCCTTTAATTTTGCCTGAACATAGTGCAATACAAACAGTGACATTTTGGGCAGTCCCTTTCAGGATAAGGTCACATAAAACAAAAAGGAGTAGATAGAACTGGGGTGTCAGGGAATAAGGATACTTCTGTTTCCTGAGTTCTCTGGTGGAGTTTGCTTTCAACATTGTGGAACTAACTGCAACTATGCGCATGTCATCTGATGTCATTGAGAATATTGAGGATGGTTGTATGCTCCAGCTTTATGACCCTTCTGAACTGTCAGCTTACCCTGATTCTCCTAACATTCTGAGCAAACTGCTGATAGTGTGATCATTGATCATTTGCTTCTTATGTCAGACACCTTTCCCGACTTCTATCCTCTCCTTTAGTTTCCTTTCAGACATTTAGGAATTGCCACCAGTCCAGTCGGGAAAGTCCAGTTGAGGCCCAGGAGATGTCGATTGGAGTTTAGAAGGTGGCAGTAAGTCACTGGCTCAGTGCTGCTGACCTTTGTTGCAGAAGTAACTCTCTGAAACAAAGGAGATTGGCTCAGTATGTCTCATGAACTGGAATAGTGCCCACAAGTCAATGTTGGAATGTAAACCTTGGGAATCCAGAATAGCATGGCCTCAGGAGATGAGATTAAGCCACTCAGAAGTGAGCAATATTTGAGGAAGTCCAAGTCAGTGTGGCTTTTGAGGGAAGTTGGGTCTTCAAAGGTAAGGAGTTGAAACCCCTCAGGATGAAGACAGAGTGATATGAGATGTTGTTAATTCAGTGGTAGTGAGGTTGATGGAAGTGTATTAGAAAGGGTGGTAGGAGTGGGTGACTCAACAGTTTGAGGGATAGACTGTCTAGTTTGCAGCCAAGGTTTTGAGTCCTTGAGTATAGTCTGTTGCCTCTGGGATGCAAGCGTTTGGGAGGGCTGAATAAACTCCTGGAAATGGAGCATGTACAATCAGTGGTTGTGGTTCAAGTGGGAATCATCAACATTTTCAGGACAGCTTGAAGATCTTGCAGGATCGTTCCAGGAGTTAGGGAAAATGTTGAAACTTAAGATCTCCAGGATAGTAATCTCAGAAATTCTATCTGTGCCATGACCTTCACCATTTAGGCAAAGGCAGATCAGGGAGCTAAATGTGTGGCTTAAGGGATGGTATAATACGGAAGCATTATGATGTTTGGGAGATTGGGATCACTTTTGGGAAAGGAGAAAGCTGTTCAGAAGAGATGGTCTTCACCTGAGCAGAAATGGAACTAATCATCTGGCTGAGAGATTAAATATTATAGTGGAGATAGATTTAAATTTGTACGCCAGGTGGGTCAGTCGATGAATGAGCCTTGTTTGAGAAGAACCAGCGAGGGCAAAAGAGAAGAAATGGTGAACAGGGAAAAGGAAGTGAGGGAAGGCTTGAATGTCGACAGTGAACAAAGAAATGGTCACATCCTAATGGGCAAGAAAGAGATAAGGGCAGTGTTAAATTGTATGCATAGAATGTAGTGAACAAATTGGGGAACAAGAAACAGAAATTGCTTTAGGAGGATATGACAAAGCAGCATTGACAGAAACACGGCCCAAGCGAGAACAGGACTAGATACTTAACATTCCGGTTTATAAGGTTATTAGTAGAAACTGGATGGGTAAAAAGAGAAGAGGTGTATTGGTTTTGGTCAAAGATAATATCATTACCCCTGAATCAGATGCTGTTCTTGAATTAGAATCTATTTGGTTGGAGGTGAGAAACAGGAAGGGAGCGGTGACCTTGATGGATATTTATTACAGACTTCCAAACAGTGGGGAGGAAGTAGAACTGGCCATTGTCGGCATGTTATGAAAATCTGCAGGACAAGTAGGATTGTGATAGTTGGTGATTTCAATTACCTTGGGTAATTGGGAAAAAGGTAGAGTATGAGGCACAGAAGGGGAGAAATTCCTACAATGAGACAGGAGAAATTTCTGGAACAGTACACTTCCAGTCCTACCACTGATGGAGCTGTGTGGGTCTGGCCCTTGGAAATAAGGCCAGCCAAGTAGAGAACGTCAGAGGGGTGGAGCATTGGAAATAGCAATTATAATGTGATAAGGTTCAATATTAAATTGGGTTTTCCCAGTAACTTCTGCTTTTGTTTCTGATTTCCAGCATCCACAGTTCTTTGCTTTTTGGTGCTGTGTTTTACTACATTTTGGTTGTTAATTTATACTTAGCTTGTGTTAAAGGTAACAAGGTAGCTATGGTAGATTGTTTTAACTTTCTGACTTTCTGACTTTCTGAAGTTTTATAAAATGCAAAATCGTATGGTTATTCTCTAATTAAGTATTTGGGTTTTCAAATTTTGTCTATTTTGAAATTAAAAATCTCTGGTCCCTAACTGGATCATAAACATTGAACCTGATCTGTAATCAATAAAACCCAATAGGAAAATGCTGATGGCCATGCACAATCAGGATGCTGGATACATTGTTTGACCCATGTGTCAGGCTTCATTCATGATCAAGGAATTCAATCCAAAATGGTAGTGGGCATTAAGCAGAGTTTGCCTACCATCTTGGTCACATGGCAGAATGAGAGGCACCTTGAACAAGTCAGAAATGTTGAAACCTCTATCATCAGTATTTGTAGTTCCACACACAACATGCATGGAAAAGTGCCTGTTACCATAGCAACGTGGGATCTTTGGGTTAGATTTGATATCTACCTCCTTGTGTGGTGGAGGTTTGAGTGCTGTGGGTCAGGTCTGTCTTCCTTCAGAGACCTGAAGGAGAATAAACTGAAAAGACAGAGCTGAAGTAAATTAAAATTACATCTATTCGCCATATTTCTGTAAAAATACACTTTTCTTTGTGATCATGAGGTTGAGCTTGGTAGTTTTCATATTGTAACGAAAGTTCTTTTTCATTTCTAAGTGTCACCAGAGATAGTTGAATATTGAGGCAAAAGTGAATTTTTATTTTTGTCTTGAGCAATTAAATTTTGCCTCTTTCTCTTGCTCTGATAATTCACTTATTTACTGCTATACTCTGGTTAAGTATTTCATGATTTGCAGTTGTTAATAGCCTTTATACAGCAAAATAAATGTTATTCCTTAAATTGTCAAATATATCACTGCATAGCATTATATTGCTGTGTTTCTGTTCATATTTAAAATATTTCATTTGGGAAAATACAATCAGGCAATGATTGTCAGATAATGAAATGAATGGTATTTTGAGCAGACAAAGATACCATGATCCTTCGAATCCACAGATTGTCAGTACCGTTACTTATTCACAAAAGTTAATGAAATTATTACTTGTTACAGTTGAATACTGGCAATGCATATCTTTTCTGATGATATCTTTGTAAAGATAAGTAAAGTAAGGGGTAGATAGGCAATGTCAAATATTTAAAAAATTATTACTCACAATACACAGAACAATTCTTAAGAAATAAAAACCCGGCATGAAAAGTGGTCCAGTGTTGGCTATTAAGATTTTTAAGGATACTATTAGAGTAAAAGTAAAAGCTTCTAGTATTCCTAAAGAATATCAAATGTGAGATTGAGGATGATCTTAAGTTTCAGAAAACTTTGAACAAAAAGGATATAGAGAGACGTTAGAAGATGGAGGTAAACTAGGAACAGACATAGAAATAAATTGGAAAAGTTTCTGTAGATATGTAAAACATTAATGGAAGAAAAGAGATTAACAACAGTAAACATCTTTCTTATAGGCAGACAGGTAAATTGCAAGTGGAATAAATAAATAGCCGAAGCAATAAACAAATCCTTTGTATCCTTCATGTTAGAAGACACAAAGAGCATTATAGAAATAATGAGGAACCAAGTATTTAGTGAGATTGAGGAACTTTTAAAAAAAGTATTAGTACAGATAATGTACTGGGGAAATTAATGAGGTTACGAGCTGACAAATCTCCTGAACTTGATGGCTTATGTCATAGGAGTGGGCTACAAAATTAGAAGTTGCATTTTGATCTCTTAGCTTTTTGAATCATCTCTAGGGATACAAAATAACAAAAACAAGCCTGTTATTCAAGAAGGTGGAGAGAAAGCCTGACTTGTGGGATCGTGGACAATGTGTTTGCATGCATTGAAGATTGGCTAACAGGCAGAAACCAAACAATCTGAATTAATGGGACAATTTACTTTAGCAAACTGCACTGTGGCACTGCAAGGAATGGTGATTGAGGCTCAGTTATTTATAATTTACATCAACAATTTGTTATGTGTTCAACCTTGCTGATGATACAAAATTAGATGGGAAAGTAAGGTCTGAGGAGGTTGCAAATCAGCTACAAAGGGACATGGATGGGTGAGTAAGTAAAATTGTGACACTTGGACATAATTTGGAGCCAGATGTATTTATTCATTTTGGTAACAAAAATAGAAAAATAAAATATTTATTAAATGGCAAGAGTTTGGAGATGTTGGTTTTCAAAGGGTATTTTCATACACACAATTCTCAGGAAGTTAACAAGCAAGGCACAGTACGAAATTAGAGGAGAACAAGTGGAATATAAGCCTTTCTTACATGGGCTTTGGAGTATAAGAACAAAGAAGCCTTGCTGCAATTATATAGGACCTTGGGGAAACCACACTTGCAGTACTGAGAACAATTTTGGTTTCCATACCAAAGGAAGGATACACTTCTCCTCAAAGGAAGGTAATAAAGGATCAGTAGACTGATTCTTGGAATGCAGGGATTCTCCTATGAGGAGAAATTTGGAGGACTAAGCCTATTGCCTGAAACTTAAATGAATAAGAAGGGATCTCATTGAAAGATATACAGTTCTAAAAAGACATGACGGGATTGTGACTAGGGAGGCTATTTTTCCAGCCTGTGGAGTCCAGACCCAGGGATCACAGCCCCACTAGGAAGATTTAGCCATTAAAGATTGAGAAGAGGAGAAATTTCTTCACTTTAAGGACTGTGAATATTTGGAATCCTCTGAACCGGAGGGGTGTAAATGCTCAATCATCAAGTACATTCATGTCAGAGATCTATGGATTTTTAGATGTTTTGTCAATCAAGCAATAGGAATGTTGTGCAGTAAGGTGGAATTGAGGTAGAAAATCAGCCATTATCTTACTGAATGACAGAGTAGGCACAGAGGGCCAAATGGCCTATATCTGCTCCTTCCATTCTTATGGTGCCTTTGGCTCACCATGTCTGCCACTTTTTCAGAAGCTGATGATAAAAACTGTTCTTTTTTCATTTCTGCAAAATTTTGTGGCTCGTTAAATGGAATCATTTTGTATATATTTCTGCATACAGCCATCATGGTGAATGATAGCGCTGCTGTATTGTCTCCATTTTGCAGAATTGATTATAATAAGGTTTAGACTTAGCTTCAGATTCAAATTTCTGTGCACAAAGTTTCAGAATTTAACAGTCTGCGTTAGCTAAAGGCCGATTGCCTTTACCAGGACAAATCATTAGTGCAATTGTAATGGCAGCAAAGCTTATTGTTTTTTAAAACTTTAAGACAGCAGGCGTAGTCCAGGAGGTGATCTGACAACATTTACCATCAAATACAATCTCACTTTCATGGCCTGACTGTGAAAATTCTGTATCCGCTTCTTATCAGGCGCCTGTTTTAAAGTTAGTTAATGATTTCTGCTGAAGTTGCATTTGTCGTGTACTGTAGTAGGACATGCTGAAACCTAACACGCCAAGAAATAGAGCTGTGCCATGCATCAATGTGTCTGTATTGTTCAGTGTCACTTTGCTAGCAGATCGAATCTAAAAGACAAAAAAAAACTAGTTAGTTTCAATTTTAAAAAGTTTTAGGCAACCATTTTGAAATAGATATTTGTTTATAACAATGAACAATCAATAACTCTACTCTTGCCTACAAATAATTCCAGGTAACATAGAGCCCGTTTTTCATTCATAACACTAAGATCAGTCAGAGTGCCAAAGAGTCTGCTGCGCAGGCATCTATGCTTTCCACTAACCACGGATAGGACATTTCAACAATAGAAAATCAGTACTATTTTATTCAGCATGTGTTGCGTATTCAGGGCACACCATTAAATTGTTTAGTTATTGTGACACAATCCAACTCAATGTTCGAATGAATACTTTAAAACGTTAAAATATTTCAACAGTAGATCGTTGAAACTTCAAACACTAGTTTTCTATGGACAGAACAAATGCAGGTAAGTGCATTTAATTTAAGCAATCATGAGGGTAAATAGTATGTTGGCCTTTATTGCAAGGGGATTATAGTATTTGAATGATAAGGTTTTGCTACATCTGTGTAGGCCTTAGTGAGATCAAATCTGGAATAATGTGCATAGCATCAACCTCCATATTCGACCTCCACATCTGAGGAAAGATATACTTACTTTGCAGGCAATAAAGCAAAATTCAACTGATTGTTTTCTGTAATGAGAAGATTGTCCTATGAGACTGGGTAAATTGAGCCTATATTCCCTGGAGTTTAGAAGAATGAAATGTGATCTCATTCAAAGCTACAGAATTCTGAAGAAGTTTAACAAACACAAAAGTTGTTTCCTCTATTGGGGGGCTCTAGAAATTGAAGAAAAGTTTCAGTTTCAGGATTGAGATGAGAAATTTCTTCACTCAGAGAATTGGGAAGCATTGGAAATATCATGCCTCAAGGCTTGTGGATGCCCCCATTTTTGAGTATATTTAAGTGTGGAATAAACAGATTTTGGTTTCTTCGAAACCACTATGGAGAGGAGCTGTTCAAATTTGAGATCTGGCAGAAGATCCACCATAATTTTATTGAATAGTGGGGCTGGCTAGAGTGATTGTATGGTCCAATCTCACTCATGTTTTGTGCCATTTTAATTTATATATGCATATATATATGTATATTATATTACATTATGAGAGCTATCAATTAATTATCTATGATGTTTCATCACCCTAAGTAATTCATCACGATAAAAACAGAAAATTCTGGACAAACTCAGAAAAGGCCTAGAAACTGATGCTTTCTATGCTGTTGAGAAAATGGGAGGAGCAAGTGGAATAGATTACCTCTAGGAACAGGCAAAGGGAATGCTAATGGAAGTAAAGGGGAGATATAGATCCAAAACAGGTATTAATGATATGTGTTAACAGTTCTAATGAGGGCATACACATGGAAACAAGACATGCGGTGGACGGGGTTGGCACTATAATCAGGATGAAGGACAAATTTTGAATTTGATCCTCCAGTTTGATTACAACCACCTACCCCCAACAGTACATTTTGTTTGCTTAGGTTTGCTGTCATCAAAGTTTACCTATTTTTGCTATTAACAGCATTTATTTACCTATATATCCCTTTAACTGTCATTAGTACATTCTTTGTCTTTTACTATAGGCACTCTCTGTTCCAACTCACTCCCCTCCCTTATTATCAACAGCATAAAATGGTCATTTTCGGCCCTCTTTAGTTCTGAATAAGCATCATATTAGACTCAAAATGTTAACTCAGTCACTCTCAAATACAGATACTGTCAGATCCTCTGAGTTTGTCCAGCATTTTATCTTTTTATTTCAGATCATCAGCACCCACAGTACTTTGCTTTTATTAAATTATTACTGTTTGTCTGCAGTTGATTTAATCTTACAAAGGCGCAGAGCAAATTCGGTGCACTTACCATAATGTCCATTACTGGTTCTGACAGCAATGATGATTCAAAATTGAATAAAACCATTCCTACACACCTTATAGAAAGTATTATAAAATAAAATGGGAGGTTTGTAGTGAAATTGTAAAGGAATTATTAATAAATACATTTACAATTTTTCTACAAATGGCACATACTAAATCTGAAACTTTTAACGTTGGGACCTCGTAACTTTGTGTTTCTCTTGTTTGAAAATAACTTTTCACAACCAATAAATCATTTGAGCCATTTAAGCTGCATTATTTTTTAGAAAAAAACAACTTCCAAGACATTTGTGCTTCTATTATTTTATCACAGAAATTACAGGAAATGATTAGTTATTATTTTACTATGAAGAATGGAAATATGACAAACTTCATATATTTGCAAAAGCTGCTATATAGAAACAAAACTCCATAAGTTTGCAGTGTTATCCACTGTTGGCTTGACTTCATTAGCTAAAAATGCACTAGCTGCAGCCAGGCTCAATGACACAAACCATCTTGTTTCACATCTTGATATCTCCCTGGATGTAGTTTCAAGGGAACTTGTCAGTGCTGTGGTTCCACTAACCTGGTAATTTACTTGTGCGGCATAGAGAAAATACCAGGAATTTCTGCATGTACAGGTTTTGTTTCTAAGGTTTTGCAATGTAAATCAGTCCCCATACATTTGTGCCATCCAATCTTACTTTCACTATTGCATATATTCAAGTTGTAATTTTAATATAGCATCCATTAACTAGCAAAAGAGGCAACACATTTTTACCTATCCAGTATTGTATTCAAATTGAGTTGTCATCAATACATCACCTCTGCTTGTCAATTGTTTGCACTGTAAATAAAATATATGGCTTGATGCTTTGGAGTGACCTATATTTCAAATTATAACTGAGAGAACCTTGTAGCTCCAGTTCATTCATTTTATGAAGTGTTGAATTAAAAAGGAGTTTGCAATGTAATACGTGTAAACAAAAGTGGGATGTCAAATGCACTAGATCGATTCTACTGTCCTCAGAGAGAACATCAAGACTTGAAGACTGGCATTAGAATCCCAAATTTCCCTGCAGATTTTAAAAAAAAATGTAGGTATCCCTGGCTGGGCCAGCATTTATTACCCATTCATTAAGTTAGCCGCCACATTACTGTGGGTCTGCAGTCACATGTAGGTCAGAATGGCAGTTATCTTCTCTAAAGGACATTATCGAACCAGATGGGCTTTCCCTGACAATCAGGATTGATTTTGTGGTCTTCATTAGACTCTTAATTCCAGATTTTCTTTTTTGACTCATATTCTACCATCTTCCATAGTGGGTTTCAAACCTGAGTCCCTAGAACATTACCTGGGTCTCTGGATTAATAGTCTAGTGATAATACCAATCGGCCATCACCTCCCCCTGCAATGTTACTGCTTCAGATCATATCATAGAATCTCAGAATTCCTACAGTGCAGGAAGAGGTCATTTGGACCACCAAGTACGCACCGACCCTCTGAACAGCATTTCACTCAAACACAGCCCCACACCTGATTTCTGTAACCCCACATCTCCTTTCGCTAATCCACTTAGCCTGCACATCCCTGGAAACTATGGGGCAATTTGGTATGGCCAACCCACCTAACCTGCACATCTTTGAACTGTGGGAGTAAACCAGGGCACCTGGAGGAAACTCATGGGGAAAGACACAGGGAGAATGTGCAAACTCCGCACTGACAGTTAACCAAGGCTGGAATTGAACCCAGGAACCCTGAGAGGCAGCACACTTAGCCTCCAAATGTAACAGGATAGTTTGGAAATAATTTGAATATTAACACACTTCAAATACTTTGGTTCCTTAAGTAAACCAAAGTTAAACCAATCTGTATTTTTCTAAAATTTGATAAAAAGCTTTTGTATTTACAAACACATGATGCAATTGTGTCAGAAGTGGTAGTCTTGTGGTGCAAGGTCATAGCAATGTGAAATACATTGAACTCATTTATTTGACCTGCTACTGCTTGAGTCACTTATTTGCCTTTGGCCTACTCCATGGGAAATGAATAATTGTCCAGACTTCTGAAATTATTCTCAGTTAGGTTTTTGTGATTGTCTAGATCGAAAAAAATTCTGTTCTGTATGGCAGCAGATAAAAAGACAGATAGCCAATTTAAATCAAGAGAAAGTGGGAAACAACATTAGGTTAAAATTTATGCATCCAAAAGACTGCTCTGTTAGTATGACAAATTAAATACATCTAATCTCCAACGTAGCTTTACCAATTGACTAGAAACACAGCGAAAGAGTGACATTATGTATTGACAAAAAATGAATTCAAAGAAATTTGAACGGTGGATCTAAATTGATGACCCAATTTAAACCAATGGAAACAAGGAGACAATTTCTGAAGTGGCTTGAATAAAACAGGATCTTTTTGTGATCCAAATAAAAACAGCTCACACAAACCTGCAATGTTGCTGTATAAGATGTGACAGGACACTTTGCTGCTTGCAGACTTTCAGTAGAAGGCTTTGATGAGCCAACCATCAGAATGCTAATGCACATGGAGATGCTGCAACCTGTCATTTTCCGTGACTATGGACATGAACTGTATAAGCACACTTAGGTATCGAGGAATGGCTGATAGGTCAAGCTCCTTTTCACAACTTGAAATTGAACTTGAGAAAATTTCAAGAACATTTCCAGGTTGGCACTAAACAGGCAGAAAGATCAATCTTTTATGGTAAAGAAAGAGGTTATTGTCAGAAAATTGACATGGGCCTCTCTTGCAATGCAGTGATAGTGTCCCTACCCAAAGAATAAAAAAGGTCATTTGGGGAATTGGGTCCATGATGGCTCTCTATAGGGCAATGCAAAGAGTCACATTCCTCTACTCCATCCCCTGAGTACTGAAAGTTTATTTGCTTCAAATCCTCACCGAGTTAACTGTTGAAGTCATTGATCATCTTTATGTCTACCTCCTTTACAGGCAGCGTATTCCGGATCATCATCACTCACTGTACAGGAAGTTCTCCCTCACAAACCCCCGCATCTCTTGATCCAAAACCTTAAATCTGTCCTCCAAAATCCTTGCACCATCAACTAATGAGAACAGATTACCTTTACTATATTCAAACCTATATTCTTCTATATATTCTTCTACATCTCTCTCAAATATCCCCTTAATCTTCCTTGTTCCAAGGACAACAGCCCCTGCTTCTCTAATGTAACCTTATAATCAAAACTCCCCAACCCTGGAAGCATTCTTATGAATCTCTGCATCCACTCATGGATTCTCACAATCTTAGTAAAGCGTGGTGAGCTGAACCGGATGTGAAATTCTAGTTGTGACTCAACCAGAGCTTTATGAATGTTCAACATCACTTTACTGCTTGTTTACTCAAGGCCTCTATTTATGAAGCTCAAGAACTCATGGCTTTGCTAACAACATTTTCAACATATCTTGCAACCTTCAAAGATCTATGAACCTGTAGTTCCAAGTCTGTGATATCAGTTGTTGTCTGCAACATTGTCAGTGGAAAGTTGTCAATTTGAACTCTTACTTCAAATTCGTTTTCCAGAGGGTCTTAATCAAAATAGTGCAGACTAAGTTCAAAACCGTACTTGTAGAAGGAAATATTACCAATATCCCTTGGTGGAGATCTGGGAGTTCTGCTCTGCGAGTTGATTGGGGAGGACACTTGCATTTTGTTTGAAATGTCTCTAAGGGATTAAAGTCTAAAAATACTGGATATAACTAAAACTTGGATTTCTTCAGCAAAAGTGTCCTGGTTGACATTGAAATTCTGATCTGAGGGATTTCCTGAAACAAGTCTTGTACTGCTACACTAATTGTTGTGTGTCATCTACTCTTGGTTTCCACAGAATTGGATGACAATCTATTGTTGTGTAAATCTTTTCTCATTGTTTAATTTGCAGCAGCAATGAACATAAGAATGTCTCAAATATTGGCTGGGAGGTCATCATGCTCTTTGTGCATACGTGCTATTTGCTAAAGGGATTTCTAAACCTTATTATGCTTGTCATGGAGCAACTTTTTTTTTGTGGATGCATTCTATAAAAGCAAGACATACCTGGTATAATGCTTTATCAAGTTCTAATGACAAGTAATATTTATGGAGGTCATAGATGGACTTTTTTAAAAAAAGTATTAAACTTTGCAGAAATGCTCATCCAAAAATCAAGTATTTTAATTTTTTTTCACAATGAAGACAACATATTGCTAAGGTATATTGTGTGTTTACAGTGTAGCTAGAAAATTTCAGTTGTGCCTGATCTCCTTGTACATTACTGCTTTTGTTTGTTTGCTTCTGTCTGCTCTATTTGTTTTACATTTGGCCACTGAGTGAAATCTATGACTGGTTACTAAACAACAGGTGACCCAAAACGCTCTAGAAAGGACAGCGTAGTATTGTGCTTCTGGAAGTTCGTTGCCAGGAGTTGATGTCTTATAAGCACTTGGAAAACACAAGAAAGAGAAAAAAAGACTCAGACAGGCAAAATTAAATAACATTTTTCTAAACTAATAAATGTTCTAGAGAGGCAGGAGACGTTGCACAAATCATGGTGTGAAAGGTCTAATGTGCAAAGAACTGTCAGTGATGGAAAACTGGAGTGGTGAAACTGCGTAGGCCCTGGGGTCTTATACAAAGATAGGAGCCGCAAGTTGGTGGAAAATTTTGACTTATCTGTTTAGCATGTAATTTTCCCTGAATCTACCAACCATAATTATATTCCTAGGACATCTGCAGGACATCGAGTGAAGGTGAGTTTAATGTATCTGTAAAATGTACCAAAGTTCATATAAACTTAAAAGTCTTGAAATTTTTGCAACTTTGTTAAACATCAAAAGTATTGTCAATTATCATTGGTCAAGAGATTAGTGACCACTGTGTTCTTTGTAAGGTAGGACATTGTTGATTATTACTAATATTAGCACTTCGTGGCAATATAAACAGGATTACAATGTGACAGTTAACAATAGTTATATGCAAAGTGTGATATTCCAAAAAATAATGTGCTTTGTGTTACCTTTAGAAAGTTTTAGAAACCTTTCTAAAAATGTTTGAAAGGAATACTAATTTCTAACTCAGATAAAGAATCCCACTAACATGTTAATAAAGACATTAATGACGTGATGCCATTCCTGAGATTGCCAGAATTTATAAATTTTCTTAATTTATTACTGGCTGTGAGCTTTAAAAATTCCTGATTCTCTTTCCAATGTTAAACCTTCATCCACCTCTCTGGCTTTCTAATGCAATGCAGCATTACTTACCTTTTGAGGAAGACTGTGTTAAACTAATCCGCACCACAAGAGGAGCAACACATTCAAAATTTTATAGTAATGTTATTGTTATCCATTGTAAGTTACTGTAACATAATAAAATACTGTAAATAAAATCCTATGCATTACAAAATTGTAATTCATTAATATATTTACCTGCAATAACCATATTCCCTTCATAACTGTCTGTCCTCAACTTTGCTTACAAATTGTTTAGCATCATTTAAATGGGTGGATGTAATTCAAGATATTGCAGTGGCAACCGTTCATTATTTGATTTCCTTTTTGTGTTCTGTATAAATCAGATTTCAACCTGAATCTATTTAAAAAGTAAGCCAGGAGGAAAATACCCAGAAATAAGACTACCCTGCGCCTATGCCACACAGATGAAATGGACACTTTAAAAGCTGGGTGCTTTTTTATTGTGCTATTAGTCAAAACAATAGAAGCTGTCAGTGATATCAGTCATAAATGACATGTAGTGTTCCATTAGTAGCCTAAAACCGATGGCATCTTAAGTGCAGTCAGGAGTACCTCACGCGGAGCATCAAGAATGGCCTGAATGTGGCACGATATTTATTTTAGCTTTAAGGCGATTTGCACCGTTTTCCACAATTTCAGAAAATATATTTATATAATTCAGAATAAAATTTGCAAAAGCTCAGCTAAAAGCATCAGGAAAGATCATGGAGTCCCACAAAAGTTAGTTTAATTTATTAACATAGATTTCATCATTGTATAACAATAACTGTGCATACATGTGAATTCAGTAATTCCGACATGCAAGAACTAAAAGTTATTACGCAAAACTAAAATACACCAACTTAAACTTCAGACAAGTTCTTCACACTTAAACTGTTCCTTTCTAATGCTCACCTGCAGCAGTCTGATGTATCCAGGTATCACTGTTCGTAGTGGAATAAACATTTTCGATCAAGTATTTCTTTTTTGATGCTGTAGAGATATTGGTGGTTGTAACTGAAGTATATTTTAAGTGGGATCTTTTGATTACAAAATTTCAGTCTTTTTGCATTCAGATTAAAATTATTTAACAAAACAGTAAATTACACTGTAGTGCACTCAATCGTCTTGTGAGCTCTTTATATACAAGCTTCAAGTAAGAATAAACTGGATAAATTGCATGATCTGTCACGTGTTATCAATCTGGGATGCTTATATGTTGGTGAAAGGCCTTGAGCTAGAAGGCTAAGACTGTCTGCAATACATTTACAGAGATAGGCTCAGCTTTATCTGATTTTACACAATGTTGATGTTCAGAATTGAAATATAGGACATTGTGCCTAAATGCTGGCAAAGAGCCAGCACAACAACAGAGAATTAGCCCATCTGTCTCATTTTCTTTATTACTGATTACCCATCAGTGCTAGTTGCAACCCTTGAGGTAATTCAGGGGTCACGGTGGGATTGAGTGTCGAGTGTGGAGTTGGGCAGAGATTTTCAGAATGGGGCTTTCAGTTGGGAAAGAATAGGATGTTTCTGATGGTATAGTTAGTCTGTGGATTTAATTTGGAATCAGAAGGAGCATTCCTGGTTTTCCTGGCTCCACATAAAGGAAGGGGAAAAATCTTAATTTAATTTTCAGATTGCAATCTCCAGCAGTACCTGAAGAGTCTGAAGAATCTGAAGAATCTGACTGCAGCATAGGTTAGAGTTAAGGTGACTAGGAAGGAAGCCTAACCAATATTGTAGAAGTCTGCTTCAGGCATGGAATGAGAGCTTGCTGTGTACGTGACAGATTGAATTTGCAATAGATGCCTGTTTCATCTGTGTGGCATAGGTGCAGTGTAGTCTGATTTCTGGGCATTTGCCTTATGCCTTAAATAGATTCAGATTGAAATCTGATTTATATAGATCACAAAGAATTTTTAAAATAATTCTGCATTTCTACTAGACAATCATATTTTTAATTTGATAAAGTTGAACCAGCGTGGCCAGAAAATGGATAGCTACAGAGCTTATCGGAATAAGGATAGTGCACTTACTGAAGTAGAATGTGTCACATGTGAGACTGTTAAGGAAGTAAGAGCCCATGGAATCCAGGCAATTTAACAAATTGCATCCATAACTGGCTTAGTGGCAGGAGGCAGAGCGTGATGGTCAAAGATTATTTTTGTGACTGAAAGCCTGTGTCCAATGGCACACCACAGGGTTTGGAGCTGGATTCCTTGTTATTTGTCAAGTAAATTAATGATCTATACATGAATGTGAGCTTGGAGATATGAAAATTGATGGTGTGTTAAAAAGCAAGGGGGAAAGGCTTAGACTACAAGACAGCATTAATGGACTGATCAACCAGCCAAAACAACGCCAAATGGAATTTATTTTGGAAAGATGTGACGTGATGTATTTTGAGAGGACTAACAAGGCAACGGATAATATAAAGGACAGAAGATCAGAGGGACCTTGGTGTGCATACCCACAGATCCTTGAATGCCACAGGGACAGGTGAATAATATTGTTAACGAAACATGTTTGTTGAGGCATTGGATACAAGAACACTGAAGTTATGATGGAGCTAGATAAGTTGTTAGTTGGGTCACAGTTGGAATACTGTGCACAGATCTGGTTGCCACACCAAAGGAAGGATGTGATTGCAACAGAGAGGGTGAAAGGAAACTCACCAAGATGTTGGCTGGACTGGAGCATTTTCAGTTGTGGAAGAGACCATATCTAGGCTGAATTATCTTGTGTATGAAGTTAAAGTAGCATTGTTAGGAAGAAACCTTTACCCTTCAGAGATGGGTCAACAAACAGCAGCATGGATTTATGAGAAGGGGCAGGAGGTTTAAAGGGGATTTAAGGAAGAACCTTTTTACCCACAGGTGATGGGCATACAGAACACACCTTTTGAAAGGATGCTAGAGATGGGACCCATCACAATGTTTAAGAAGTACTTAAATATACACTTGAAATGTTGTAGCATACTCACAACAGGCCAAGTGCTGGGAACTGGTTCTAGAATAGAAAGGTGCTTGATGATTGGTGCAGACATGATGGGCTGAAGGGCCTCTTTTCATGCTTTATGACTCTATGACGTGTTGCATGATTTCACGATTCATACATACTTCAACTCCATTTATCTACCTTACTTTTTCTTTACAGTTTTTATAACAAACTGTCCACAGTTGCTCCCAATGGATTCCTGAGTTTCCACTTCACCTAGCAACTTTAAAAGGTACCTTTCTCAGTTTTCAGTGACTTTCTTAGATTCAGCCAAAAGGGCTGTTCTGATGATTTTTATTCCTCTGTGCCAGAACAAATCCACAAATATCATAAAAGGAAATGTAAGGATCTGCCTCTTTGACTTGAAGTCATCTCCTAACCATATCTGTCTGATGTAGCTCACAAAGTCAAGAATTCTCTTCTCTCTGTAGACCATAACTGCTGATTACCATAATGCATATTGTAGGAAACACTGATCTGAAAATGGCTCCCACTGACTTCTCTCAGGTAACATGAAATACATTAATTTTGTATCTTGGTAGAAATGCTAATTAACTATTCTCAATCTCAACTTCCTTTAGAAGTAAATGAATTGTTCACGACACAACTGTTCATAATCCAGTACCTTCATCACCTCTCTGGGATTTGGGATTACTTGGGGTTGCCTCATTGTAAACTCAGAAACTGCTGTCATTCTCTTAAAGCATAAATACCTTGCACCTTCATCTCACTGAAACAATCTAGGCCTTCCTTCGATCCATATGAAACCATGCAGGTTTACTATTTTGAAGACTTTAGAACAAGTTTTGTTATGTCCTTCATTTACCGCAGATTTAAAGACAGGGTTAAAAAAAACTACTACCTAATCAAGCTTATAATTGTAATATACATAATGGGGGTCCAGCAGAAGATAATGTAGTGAATGTTGCAATCCACCTTCCCTGGACTGTGCAAAGGCCAGCTCCCATTCACCACAAGGAAAATATGCTTTATGTATCTCACTGACCCTTTTTAAAGGGATGGGTTAAAAATCTTCACACAGTTTAAAAACATTCACACCTAAGACCTCAACTTGTCCTGCATTCTCAATTAGACCCTAAATATGCTCCATAGCGGGTACATATGTTTTACATTGACACGTTGTGGAACAACCAGGAACAGAGACCAATAGCAGTAGCAATAACATTTTTTTTAAGTACAGGTACGCCTGTAACAGTAGACAGGACTTCATCAAAATATTTCCACCAAAAGACTGAATTTCCAACACTTATAGGGGATAAAATGGTTATAATTTATTTTAACTTTCTTCTGACTGATCACTTTTGATGTGGTAGAACAAATTAGCAGATGAACTGTAGTTATTTACCGTAGTTGATCATGTGTGGCATGGTATTTACTGGGCCATTGCATTGTTTATGTGTTGGAGAGTGGCTGGCATAAAATTGCTTCAACATGTTTTGAGAAAACACTCTTAATCCAGATTCCACAAGCTAGAAAACTGCAGGTTCAGGTAGTCAGGATGAAGCCTGATGTGAACAGAATCATAATTTTGCTTATTATATCTGCTAAAGATATAATATTTGTTGTACAAAAGAAAACAGTATTAATATTTTGAAAAGCAGTAACTTAATGATTTACTGTGCAATGTTGGAAATTTCCAAAGAAACAAATATTGATTATTGACCAACTACTGACGCACATTTTACGTCAAACAGGTAACCTATTGTGCAAAGGACGACCCTTTTGGATACTTTGGAAGTAATTCATTGTGCAAAGTTAACATTTCCAAGAAGCAAAGATTGATTAGTTTCCATTATCTAATGAGTCAAACATTTGTACTAAATTAACAGAAACAATGTTCAGTTGAGATTCTCAAATATGAAATTAGATTTAAAAAATGCTTTTCCTTGGAAGAAAATAAGAGTGATCCAGGCAGAGAAACAATTTTTGAGAAAATGGCCAATGTGTTTGAACAATTCAGTTGTTCAGCGCAATGCCAAATTAGTTCTTCACAAGCCTGATCTGTTTATTAAATACTGATCCAATCTGTACATAGGAGCATTATTCATGATTTTGTATAGTCAATCCCATGGATTCCTAAAGAAAATAGATATATTGTTCATAAAGGATACTGTCACAAGTTCTGGTCCATTTGCATAATCCTTTCATATATCTCTGCTGAATCTGTATGATCAGTTACAGGGTACTGCTGAACTAGGCTGCAGTTCCAGAATCCAATTCTCATAGCACTATAAGATAATTTGTTTTTTATTAATGTATCTACATCTACGTGAAAGTTGTACAGAAAGCATCACAATCTACGGTACTGACAGACCAATATGTTGGGGTATAACCACAATGAAAAATGTGTGGACAATTCTCAGTAGGAATACCAAAATTGACTACATGCTAAATTTGAGGAGTTTCATGGAGAGTTTCTTTACCTAAGCTTTTGTGCTTTACCTCACGTTATTCACGTTATTATGTGTATCAAACCTTTACAGTGTCCCTCTCACATTATTGCGCGCTCAGTAATGGTGAAGGTATTCATCACTGCCAGGATCTCCCACCATTCCTAGTCCTAGCTCCATATTTGAAATACAGCTTTGCACCAGGTCAAATGTCGTCAGTCAAGAGATGCCTTTCATAATTAAGGTGTGTGAAGAATGACCACAGAGATGGATGAGCAAGGGAAGTTAGCTCCCCAATTTGCTAACAAGGAACTGGAGCTTTGCACTAACTTTACTCCTCCTGCAATCAACTCCCAACAAGGTTCATGATCTACCACTCTCACTATTGCATGCAGCATCTTTCTTCATTCACTCTCACCTTCACCTGTCCAATCCAACACATTAGTAACCCTACATGGTGTGTGTCTCCTACTCACTCATTCAGAATTTCTCACCACCTATCGCTCACTTGCACCAGTACTAACAGCTTTGTTCGTCACTTTTGTCTAACTCAATCCCTCCCTTTGTCTCGCTTTGGGGGAAATATCCCACAATAGGGCAGAGAGAAAGAGAGAGAGATAAGATGTGTAGTGGGATGTCCGATATCTATTTGCCTGCTAGCTTTGAGAACAGCATCCATGCCCTAGTGGGAGAGAACCATGCAGTGATGCCAAGACTATTATGTCCCCACAACCAAGTAAGATTCGTGATCTTGTTTTGTATTGCTATCCCATTACTGCTACTATGAAGGTATTGGCAAGTTGGTGGAGTGAGCAGATGTGTGACATATGAAGCTCACTGCAGAGAAGTATAAGGCAGAAAGAAGATGGAGTGACTATGTAAAACCAAGAGTACTAATCTAAAGGATGCACAGGAGCAGAGAGACCTGGACATATGTGTGCAAATGTCATTAAAGGTCATAGAACAGATGGTGAGAGTGGTTGAAAAATCCAAGGACACCATATGATTTATTAACAACGGCAGAAAGTCCAAGAACTGAGATGTTGTAAGTGAATCTGTATATGACACAAGTCAGATCTCAGCTGCAGCATTATGTACAGTTCTGGGAGTCACACTTTGCGAAGAATGTGAAAGCTTTGGAGACAGTGTAGAAGAGCTTTGCAATAATAATTCCAGTGATTTTATTTTATCCAGGCTTTGGAGATGTCAGGCAGGCCTGTTTTTTTAAGGGAAGGAGCTAAGTGAACATTTGATCAAAGGTTTTCAAAATCATGAGGATCTGATTCTGCTCACAAAAATAAAATCAACTTAAGAACTTCTGAAGAAGTTATATACAGGTTATATTTTATATAAGGTTGGGCAATCTCTAACTGATTAAGAATGATTAACTATTTTTGACTTTACTTGAAGTCCAAAGAAGCCACAGCAGATGTGGGTAGCATTGTTATCTTTGACTCAGAAAGTGGATTCCAATCCTACAAAAATCAGGGCTGATACTCCAATGCAGTAAATGAGGGAATGCTACACTGTTGGATGAGGCATCATCTGCCTTCTCAGGGGGGCATACCATGACACTGCATATTTCGAAGAAGACTGGGAGAATTATACTTCATGTGTTAGGCAATATTGATCCCCAATCGACATCACAAAGGCAGATTATCAGGTCACTGACATGTCATTGCTGCTTTCAGGAGCTTGTTATGCATACATTGACTGCCACATTTCCTACACAACAATAGTGACTACACTTAAGTACTTAAGACACCCAATGACCATGAAAGGCTCTTTTTAAATGCACAATCTCCCTTCTTTTTATCTGAATATTTTATACGACATAAAGAAAACACTTCCAAGATTAAAAAATACAAACTGCTATAATGAAATTCCAAGGACTTTATGTAATTCCCAATGCAACACTTTCTGAAACAAATGTCTGAGCCTTGACAACATCTAAATAGCAGCTCTGAAAATTGCAATGGACTGTAACAATATTTTAATTTCAAAGAGAAAAGTATATAAAAGAAATTACTTAATACTATTCTTTAGAAGCGGTAGACAGCATTTACTTGTTAACTCATTTTTAAATGTTGGATGGCAATCTGAATTGGCTGGAAGCTGATGTGAATTCTATCTTAAAACCAGAATACTTAAGGCTACCTAAGAGTAGTTGCTGTTTGGATTTTCTTTTGCCAGGCATGTCATATTCAACTCCGAAAAAAAGTGTTCGTTATTCTACTGGTGCCCAAAAAGAGATTGCTGCTAATTGGCCATTGTTAAGTGACAAGTTACCAGGAACTCCTCAACAGCATCATGATGAGCACACAACTCAACACATTAGCCAGAGAGACTTTACTGCAACGCAGACTGTAGTGTGTCACACCACATATGGAATTCCTGATGCAGTTGACTTCCTGAGAAGTGCCTAGGAAATTTAATTTTTTGATGGACTGTGTCTGGAATGCTCCAAAAGAGTCCATGGAAGTTGGACTGTTCTCTGTTAAGCGTAATAATTACCCAGAAGACATTAGAGGATTAAAATCGTATTCTCACCTCTGGCTCGACCAGACATAATGACCACCCACAAGCTGGGCTGGGCTGAACCAGGCAGGGACAGGACCCAGTTCAGCTCAACCCAATGTGACTTGACTAGACTCAACGGGGCATTGACATGACCCCAACCCAGTTGACATCCATCTCCTGGCCTTGTGTTTCTTGGCCACTTCCCCAACTACACCCCCCCATTCTATATTAAGAACTCACCTGACACCAAACTCAGTCACTTATCTTTCCTCAGTTACTGTCCAAGTGCCTTTGACTCCTGAAAGAGAGCAGCAAGCTTTGTGAAAAAGTGGTTGTGCTTGGCTGGTTATACCACCTCTGCCTCGAGTGTATTTCTTCCCAGTTACCTTCAAATGCATGCACCTGGGACAGGTCAGACTGAGAATCTTTGCTAGAAAAATTGTCATCAGGTTAATAGGTCATTTTAAAGAGTTGTCCAAATCTATTTTGACACTATTCAGAATAGTAGATCACTATGTAAATACACTACAAATTCCATAATTTTAATCACAGTATAGAAGAAGCATGTACCTATCAAAGAATTACAGTACTACATTGTTATGCTCATGTATATAAAATGCCACATGACATTATGGATCGAGTAACAAGATCATTTGTCAGCACCTTGGAAAGTTGAAAGAAATACAATCAATAAAAGACGGGATAAAAGTTTCATTATTTCAAATATCAGAGAATTAATAAGAATAACACTAGCCTTTGGCAACTACCATCGTAAATCTCAATTTCTTGATCAGTGTGATTACACTGCGATTTTATGCGACTTATGATGTGTCTGCGAAGGCAATTGACAAAATTACTAGGTGTGCTTGCTTCCACCTGCTTAATATTGAGGAGAAGGATTTTGGCAAAAAACAATGCCAGTTGTGAGACTGACTTCCAAAACTTCATCACCAACTGCTAAATGGAGCTACAGGTCAATATGAGCAAGAGCCTTCACTTCCCTTTACATCACCTTTGAACTGATCCTATTCAGACACTGAGTAAAGAATACTGAACCACGTCCATTAGGAATAGGAAAATGGCCATTTGGCCATTGAGCTGAGTCAATATCCTGGAAATCCCTCCTTTAACGGCATTGTGGGTCTATCTACGGCACTTGAACTGCGGTGATTTAAGAAGGTAGCTCATCACCACTTTCTCAACAGCAACTAGGGGCAGGCACTATGTGCCTCTAGCGATGCCCACATCCAATGAATAAACAAAATAAAACCTTGATGCCTTCTGATCATCCATTGCCATGTCCCACTGGTAATATTTTTTCAAAATGGCAAATAGAGCTGGTTAGAACAGCAACAAGATCATATCTAAAATGAAGCAATACAACTGTTTCAAAATACCTGGAACATACATTCTAAGACTACCAATTAAAATATATCATTGAAGACTGTAGGCCAAGTGAAAACAGTAAACCTTGCCTTGCTGTTTTTTTGAGAAAAATAGTTTCATAGTCTGGTAGTTATCGTTAGCTGCCAGCTTCTTCACAAGCACTACATCTGACACTTGATCAAATGCCTTCTAATAACCAATTGACTACAGTGCGAGTTTCATCTCAGCTTTGCAACAGTATCATCAGATATGATTTACATCACAATAGGAGACTATCTGGCTCATTTTAAAAAAATCTGGGGGATGTGGGTGTCATTGTTTGGCCAGAATTTACTGTCCATCCCTAGTTGCCCTTGAGAAGGTGGTGGTGAGCTACTTGAACCACTACAGTCCACCTGCTGTGGGTTGACTCACAATGCCATTAGAGAGTGAATTCCAGGATTTTGACCCAGCATCACTGAAGAAACAGTGATATATTTCCAAGTCAGGATGGTGAGTGGCTTGAACGGGAACTTGAAGGTGGTGGTGTTCCCGAGTATCTGCTGTCTTGTCCTTCTAGATGGAAGTGGTCATGCATTTGGAAGAGGCTGTCTTAGGATCTTTGGTGAATTTTTGCAGTGCATCTTGCAAATCATACATTGCAGCTACTGAGCCTCAATGGTAGATGGAGTGGATGAGGTGCCAATCAAGCAGGCTGCTTTGTCCTGAATGGTGTCAGGCTTCTTGATTGTTGTTGGAGCTGCACTCATCCAGGCAAGTGGGGAATATTTCATCAGACTCCTGATTTGTGCCTTGCAGATGATGGACAGGCTTTGGCGAGCCAGGAGGTGGGTTACTCGCCACAGTATTCCTAGCCTTTGAACTGCTGTTGTAGCCTCTGTATTTACGTGACAAGTCCAGTTGAGTTTCTGGTCAATGATAACGTTCAGGATGTTGATAGGACGGGGATTCAATGATGGTAATACCATTGAATGTCAAGGGGCGACGGTTAGATTTTCTTTTTTGGGGGATGGCAATTGCCTAGCATTTGTGTTGTTTGCCACTTGTCAGCCCAAGACTGGATATTGTCCGGATCTAGTTGCATTTGATCAAGGACTGCTTCAGTAGCAGAGAAGTTACGAATGGTGCTGAATATTCTGCATCAGTGGTGAACATCCCCACTTCTGATCTATGGTGGAGGGAAGGTCATTGATGAAGCAGTTGAAGATGGTTGGGCCTAGGACTACCCTAAACATACTCTTGCAGAGATGTCCTGGAGTTGAGACGACTGACCTCCAGCAACCACGACAGTCATCCTATGCGTCAAGTATGACTCTAACCACTGGAGAATTTGCCCCTGATATCCATTCATTCCAGTTGTGGTAGGGTTCCTTGATGCCACTCAGTTGCATGTAGCCTTGATGTCAAGGGCTGTCACTCTCACCTCACTCTTGGAATCCAGCATTTTTTGTCCACATTTGAACCAAGGCTGGAATGCAGTCAGGAGCTGAATGGCCCTGGCAGAATCAAACTGGATGTCACCACGCAGGTTATTGCTGGAGTGCTGCTGGATAGCACTGTTGATGACACCTTCCATTACTTTACTGATCACTGCAACATTGTGAATAGTGGCTTGTTGCGCTAACCTTATTGTGTACATTTTTAATGCAAATTAACAATTATTGTGCAGACATTGCTCATGTCTTGTACAGCGGTAGTTATCTATTCATATCATCTGATCAACTGCAAAACTTTGCTAATATTTATCCCTCCAAAAATCAACACAGTTTTGTTTTACAAAATACAACCCCTTAAAGCTGGAATAAGATTTTAGAATGAGTGCAAAGTGTAAGCCTTGCATGAGGGACAATGGAATGAAGAATGAGAATAGATTAAAGTAATAGTCCTCCCACAGACCATAGGATTTCAGTATTGTAGCCCTATCTCTGACCCACAGTAGCTTCCTGTAGAAAGGACATCAATAAATGTACCTAAACTCTTCAGGCATGGCTCATGTCGCAAACACTAAATTATCATGTAACCTGTGATCTGGCATAACCTGTGCTTCTGCCATAAAAAGTTGACTTACCAATCAAACAGCATCTTTTCTCTTGCAGTATTCATTTGTGCAATCATTCGAAATTTGGCACTCTTACAACTGTACTGATGAGGGTAAGATAAAAAGTTTGGCAAGATGTCTTTCATTTCATTAAAATTCCAAGTTTCTTAAAACCTTTTTTTCATTCATTTTAGCAAATAGTCTGTTGCATCAAAGTCCATTTCCTAAGGTTTTTCTCATTTTTCAATATTTCACTTAAAATTAAAAGCTGAAAGATGGAAAGACATTGATAGTGCCGTTACAGTGAAACTGCACTGAAAAATGTGCTTCCACCTGCATTCTATTTTGCCGAGAGTAGAGTACATATCAGAAATTCAACAAGAAATTCAATTCAACAAATAACAGACAATTGCTTAGTTAAGTTTAAAAAGTAGCACACTTTCCAATCTTGGAGAAAGAAGTGGGAAATTCTCAACTGAAACAGAAAACTAGTTATTAAGCTACAATAATTTGAAGGTGAGCCTCTCTCAAATGCATTTTAATTACATAAATGTTACCATTTGTTTAGTCTAACTTAAATATTATTGATTTCTAATAGTGTACGCCACGACACTTACTAAGAGAGTAAAGCCACAAGTTTTCATGGTTTTATGTAAACACAATTATTGATGGTGCAGGCAGCAGGGCAGGTGGTGTTCAGGCTCCCAGCCGACCACTCTGACACATGACTGACCGCATCCTTTCTTATTTTATTATTATTAAATTAATTTTCTTTTGTTTGCTGCTGGGGTGGTGGAGTGAAGTTGCAGGGAGATGTCGAGCAGTGGATTCGGTCTGTTCCTCATAGCCATAGCAGTTGTGGCTTGAGCAACTGTTCAAGCATTAACGGATTGGGATTGGTTCTTTTCCTTTGGTGGGGTCTGCAATGGTGGTGGAGTGAATGAACCCTTGATCCTTGGGAGTTAATTTGCATGGTCTGTTGGTCCTAGGGAGTTGAGAATGGGACCTGGTCCTCGAGCTGGGACACTCTCCTGGCTATAGCAACGGCTGAAGTATTGGCGATGATGAAGCAGCTTTGGCAGAGGCGATGTTCTGGGACTGCCACAGCATGCTTCCTCCTTGGTGTTGCAGGCTTAGCGACAGCTTTGGCTGCTGTGAAGTAAGGTGCTTCCCGTAGCTACTTATGAAATCAAGAAACTGTATGCATTATTGTTTTATATTTTATGTAATTAAAACAGTGCTGGATTATGGCAACATATACATATTTTACTCTATTTTCAAAAATACGTGTAACAATAAATTACTATACTATTGAAGTAAGAACAGTACAATCTACATGTACATTTTTTTAACACTTAGAATTAACATGTGGCACTGTGAGGGAACACCCCACGTTGCACATTAAATAACAAAGGTGATCAAGATAAATCCTAATAAAAACCAAAAGAACTGCGGATGCTGTAAATCAGGAACAAAAACAAAGTTGCCAGAAAAGCTCAGCAGGTCTGGCAGCATCTGTGGAGGAGAAAACAGAGTTAACGTTTCGGGTCCGGTGACCCTTCCTCAGATAAACCCTACTGATTTCTCAGGAACTTTCCCTGGATGAAAATGATGTAGTGGGTCATTAAGTCTCACTTAACTTTACAATTCTTTGCTTTGACAGATGTGGCCTTGAAACATCTCAAGCTGGTCCATCATCAACTGCTTCAAGAACTACTTCTGTTATAATCTATTGCCCTGTATCCATGCTCCCCTGGATTCGGAAAACTGCACTCCAGTACTGCTCTCAAGGAGAACTCCAACTTCGCCAAACTAAAATCTGCTCCTGGGTTTTCCTTGAGCTTTAATACTTCTCAGTTGCATCAAACAAACACTTCTTAATGACTTTTTCAGTTCCAAACTCTCAGCTGCACTGAACAATTCTCAGGCTTCTTCAGGGTCCCTCATGGTTTTCACTAACACAGAGGAAAGGACCTTCCCACTTCTCACAGTTCTCAGACCTTCCTCTTTGCTGCTTACTAATTCCTCAACAAATGCAGGGGAAAAAAAACTTTAACAGTACAAGATTATCCAACTGCTCAACTCCTTTCTTGCAGGTCAGGAAAAAAAATTGGTAATGCAAACATGGAGTCTGCACCAGCTGTTTCTCTTGGTCCCACAATCTCGAGCTCTCGAACTTTTCAGTGACTGCCACGAGTGGCCTTTTGGAAACACTGCCATAAACCTACTCTCATCAAAATTAAATGGTGCCATGTAGCTAGTCTTGAAACTTCTGTACCCCGTTACAATGTGACCATTTTAGAGAATGCTAGCTTTATGTAGAGAATTCTTACCGAAAGGGAATTTGTCACAAAGGAAAAAGCAATGATCTATGACTTAATCAGATAATGAGGGTAATTGACAATGAATGATTCAATCTCATCATGATTTGGTTTGGAAGGTATAGAATCTGTGGTTAGAGGTGAGGAACTGCAAAGGAACCAAAAGACCCTGATGGGAGTTGTGTATAGGTCTCCTAATAGTAATCAGGATGTGGGCAGAAAATAAATCAGGAGATAGAAAAGGCATGTGAGAAAGACACTATTACAAGATGCCAAATTTCTGGTTTTTAATACATTCACACATCAGCTTGATTTGTAAAGGTTATTAATTATTAGTGTTGAATAAATTGAGAACCAATGTTATGAATGGTAAACAATCCCCCTCATCCTTCTCAAATTATCTAGTCTTTGACAGTTAACCAGACCACTTCCAGCACCTCACCTTCAAAGTCATAATCAAAGAATCACCTGAAATGGTTTCTCTTTCTGCTCCATTATCTCTTTGACACACCTCTTTATTTCTAATTTGAAAACACATTAAGTGGTACAGATACTCTGATGACGACAAGTTCTATCTCACTGACATCTTATCCGATGTAGCCCCTTATTCTGATTTGTTTCATTGTTCGCGTGACATCCAATATTGTACAAACAGAAATTCCCTCAATAAATGAGAAGGTCAAAGCCTTTGGTAACTGCCATGTGGCAATTTCCAACATGCCTTCTATAGAGTCATAGAGTCTTACAGTAGGGAAACAGAACCTTCAGTCCAACCAGTCAATGCCAAACATAATCCTAAACTCAACGAGTCCCACCTGCCTGCTTCTGGCCTGTATCTCTCCAAAACTTTCTTATTAATGTACTTATCTAAGTGCCTTTTAAACGTTGGAACTGTGCCCGCATCCAGTACTTTCTCAGGAAGTTCATTCCACACATTTTAAGATGAATTTTCTGAGTGTCAGCCAAACTATTAGTGACAGCGCCACCATAGTTGACTGAACTGAGTTTATGAGCCCATTTTTTTTGCACCACCAAGACCACCTACATGTATTTCCGTAATATTCACCTCTCCATCTTTATATAATGCTGAAATCCTTATTCATGCCTTTATCACTAGGCCTGACTACCCGATTACTCTTTCATCTGGCTTCAAACACAAATTGATTCAACAGTATGCTACCCAATTCTCAATCCAATTTCCAAATCTCTCAATGGCTTTGCCCCTTCCCATCATTGGACTCATCTCCAATCACAAGGCTAATGTACCCCTCCAATTCTGGTCTCTCGTACATCCCTGATTTTCGTTGCCTTTTCTCTTGCTTAAACTTTCTTTAGAAATCAGCCCTTAGACTAAGCTTTTTGTACAAGTCCCAATGTCCAATTCTGTTTGTTAATATTCAGGGAAGCATTTTAGCATGTTTTACTACTGCAAAGTTTATTGTAATAATACTAAGCATACATTATAATCCTTAGCTAATTTTGTTCTAATAGCAATTTGGTAAGCCATTTCTCACTACAGCATTGCTTACATATGGTGACTACACAGCTTACAACCTTAAGAATTCCTCACTATAGTTTCAGCCTACAAAAGAAAGCTTTGCTTGGCTTGTAAAATGTGCACTTTGGTTCCACAGCTACCTACTATTACTGCCTATTATTTAGTACGTAATCAGACTATTAAAGAACCCAGCTATCTTTTGTCATAAAGCCTGGAAAAATTACCATTACTATGTATATGTTACAAAATAAGAGAATTTATGACGAAACACAACTCGCTCTAAAACATTGCTGGCAAGACATTGGCAGGTAGCATTTTCAATAATAATTCACAAAATCTAAATGCTAATTTCACGCTTTACTGTGACTGTTGGATTTTGTATTAATGCCAATTTTATGGAAGTCAATACATTTGTGAATTATTCCATTTTCTGGAATACTCGAAAATGAAGTAATTTGCAAGATTATTTTTGTTCTTTGTGAAAAAAGTATTATCCTTGACACATTTCATTTCCTAGTCTGATGTATCAGATGTCAGTGATCTATTAGTAGAATACAAAGCAGAGCGTTACTGTCCCTGCAAGAGGTCACAAACATGAACAAAAATACTTAAGTGTCAATAAAGTAAAACTTACCTGAAAATCTCTACCTGCATCATTGCAAACATCCACAAGTTAGTACAATTGTGTATTTAAGTTTTATAGATGTATTCTCTGCAGTGAACACCAATTAGCATATGTCTGCATCTCTATTATTCTTTCTTTGTAAAGTTGGAATATCTCTGGCAACATGGGGTAAAATTCACTTCTTCAAGTGACTCAGCCATTTTTGCCATGTTATGTATACGTACCTCTGGTTGTTGCAAGGATCAGTAATAAAAGGAGTAACAGGATTATGCAGCATACATGGAAACCTTTAGTAGGGGATCTAGTCCAGAAAGAACACTGGAAACATGAAACGGCATCAAGATTTAGAATCCTTGGTTAACACTTCATTTGCTTTTTAGGGAATGAGTTGTTGAATAAAATAACTGCACCATAACAACAGTGGGCAAACTTCAAGAGTATTTATTTGCCTTTAAAATACTTGTAACATACCAAGTTTGTGAAAAGTGCAATATAGATGCAAGATTTATTATATACAATCATAGTTATTGAACACAATATTCTAAACTAAACCTTGCAGCAATAATATTTAAGACCATTACCAGAACAGCAGAAGACCTTACAACCAGATAATGGGACAGATCACCTTGAACAAGTGACATCTATTTCTGAAAGAAACAATGAATCTTCATATCCGTCCTTTTCTTACATCTCAATATTTGAGTGTTTTATTATCTCCAAATGTCTGCCAAAGGCACTGGACAATTTACTTTCTTCTTGCTTTTTAAAACCTCACCAATTCAACTACTTCTATTTTAAGTACAGGGAGACCAATCTAGAAGTCTTACTGATGGAAAATTAAAGTAATTCTGTTTAACTGGTGTGCATCAGTGGACAGAACTACACTGATGATACTTATTATTTACTATTTTCTTCAAGCTATATTAGAAGGTGGACAGTGCTACATCTGGCATCAAACTTCCATTGCTCTTTCAGATCTGAACAAGCAGATGCTGAGAAGATACTCCCTCTGAGTGGTGAGTGTGGAACTAGGAATCATAGTCTCAGAATAAGGAGTCAACGATTTATAACAGACACACAGAAGAATCAAGAGTTTAACAAATGACTATGATTGTATTGGGAAATATAATGAAACTAAGAATCAATGTTTTAATAAGGTCAGCCTTATTTCACCAACTCGAAACTGCAATTGCTCTCCCATTTTACAAATGCTATTTCAATAAAGGCTTGCTGCTGCTCAAGTGCTCCTTTCTACTGACAGCAAAACATAAATCAAGATACTTCCTACAAATTTTACTACATGCCTTTGTAACGCTTGTAGGACCGGGAACAAAATCTGCAGGTAGATTAAATCTCAACTTCACTTGGATTCGTAAGGCTGCACTTCTTAGTAAGTGTAACAGCCACTACAATCCACTCAGAAGGTAGTGAACCATTCAAAGTCCATTTACCAGAATCCACTGCTCCTTAAGTATTCTTCAAACACTTCACATGAATTACTGAAAGCAGCAAGAATAAATAAAGAACAGACCAGAAGTCATCACAACACTTACTTTGAATTCCTTCGACCATAACACTGTTACTTTTACAATAGTCATGGAAAAGGATAGGTACTTACAGAAGGGCAAGGTTCATAATTGGGGGAAGGGTAATTACAATTCTGTTAGACAAGAACTGGGTAACATAAAAGGGGAACAGATGCTGTCAGGGAAGAGCACTATTGAAATATGGAGATTGTTTAAGGAATGCATACTGCGTGTGCTCGATATGTTTGTCCCTAGCAGGTAGGGAAGATGGGGTCGAGTGAGGGAGGCTTGGTTCTCAAGACAGGTCGAATGACTGGTTAGGAGGAAGAAGGATGCTTATGTAAGGTTTAGGAAACAAGGATCGGAAAAGGCTCTGGAGGGATTCAAGTTATCCAGGAAGGAGCTGAAGAAAGGGCTTAGGAGAGCTTTCAGGGGGCATGAGAAAACCTTGGCAGATAGGATCAAGGAAAACACCAAGGCTTTTTACACATACGTGAGTTATAAGAGAATGACCAGAGAAAGGGTAGGGCCGGTCAAGAATTGTAAAGGGAATTTGTGCATGGAGCCTAAAGAGATAGGAGAGGCCCTTAATGAATACTTTTCTTCGGTATTCACAACTGAGAGGGACGCAGTTGTAGAGGAGGACAGTGTGAAACAGGCTGGTAAACTAGAGGAGGTTGCTGTTAGTAAGGAAGATGTGCTAGGAATTTTGAGGAAGTTGAAGATAGATAAGTCCCCCAGGCCTGATGGGATTTATCCAAGGATTCTATGGGAAGCGAGGGAAGAGATCGCAGGGCCTTTGGCGATGATCCTTTTGTCCTCACTGTCCACGGGAATAGGGCTGGAAGATTAGAGAGAGGCAAACATTATTCCCTTGTTCAAGAAAGGGAATAAGGATAACCCCGGAAATTACAGGCCAGTTAGACTTACGTCAGTGGTGAGCAAATTATTGGAAAGGGCTCTGAGAAATAGGATTTATGATCACTTGGAATGGTGCAGTTTGATTCATGATAGTCAGCATGGATTTGTGAGGGGTAGCTCATGCCTCACAAACCTTTTTGAATTCTTTGAAGAGGTGACCAAACACCTGCATGAAGGTAGTGCCGTGGATGTGGTATACATGGATTTAAGTAAGGCTTTTGATAAGGTTCCCCATGGTAGGCACATGCAGAAGGTAAGGAGGCACGGGATAGGGGGAAATGTGGCAGATTGGATTCAGAATTGGCTGACCCTTAGAAGACAAAAGATGGTAGCAGACGGAAAATATTCAACATGGTGCGCAGTTATGAGTGGTGTACCACAAGGATCTGTTCTGGGTCCTCTTCTATTTGTGATTTTTGTAAATGATTTGGATGAAGGAGTGGAAGGGTGGATGAGTAAGTTCGCTGACGATACGAAGGTAGGTCGTGTCGTGGACAGTGCGGAGGGCTGTTCTAGGTTTCAAAGGGACATTGATAGGATGCAGAGCTGGGCTGAGAAGTGCGAGGTGATTCATTTTGGAAGGACAAACTTGAAAGCAGAATACAGGGTTAACGGAAAGATTCTTGGCAGTGTGAAGGAGCAGAGGGATCTTGGGGTTCATGTCCACAGTTCCCTGAAAGCTGCCACCCAGGTGGATAGAGTTGTTAAGAAGGCATATGGTGTGTTAGCTTTCATTAATAGTGGGATTGAGTTCAAGAGTCGTGAAGCTATGCTCCAGCTATACAAAAGCCTGGTTCGGCCACATCTGGAGCAGTGTGTCCAGTTCTGGTCACCTCATTACAGGAAAGATGTGGAGGCGTTGGAAAAGGTGCAGAGGAGATTTACCAGGATGTTGCCTGGAATGGAGGGAAGGTCTTAGGAGGAAAGGTTGAGAGAGCTAGGGCTTTTCTCTTTAGAATGACGAAGGATGAAAGGTGATTTGACAAAGGTCTACAAAATGATCAGAGGTATAGATGGAGTAGACCGCCAGAGACTTTTTCCTAGGGTGGAGGTAGCTATTACAAGGGGGCATAGTTTTAAAGTGAGTGGAGGTAGATATAGGGGAGATGTTAGAGGTACGTTCTTTACTCAGAGAGTGGTCGGGACGTGGAATGCATTGCTGGAGCGAGTAGTGGAGTCGGCCTCATGAGGGGCATTTAAGCGGCTATTGGATAGGCATATGGATGATAGTATAAGGTAGGGGTGGAGGTTAGATAGACCTTAGGATTAGGGTAAAAGTTCGGCACAACATTGTGGGCCGAAGGGCCTGTACTGTGCTGTACTGTTCTATGTTCCAATTACAAATCTGTTAATATTGCATAAAACAACAGCTACAGGCAACAGAGATGTAGAATATCAGAAAATGGCATAACTCCTTGCACAAAATTCTGCAGAACTTCATAACTTCCAAGATCAAAAGTACAGTACCAGTTTTAGATTGCTATAGAATTTTTCGAGATTTTGGAAATAGAAAAGTAAATAATCAGTGCTGTTTTATAAAAAGGCACCATCATCCATTGTACATAATCAAAATAATGCTTAACATCAAAGCAATAATTTTAGCATTTCTAGAAACACAAGACAATGGGCATGGGTTCTGATTCACAATGGCCAAAAGTTAAATTCTAATCTCAAGTGGGTCACTTGTTTGTAATCAGTATAATCAATGAAAATGAGAACTATGAAAGTCCCAGCCACTCATTCTGGAATGATACTGATAAAGCACGGAGGAAAAAAGAGCCAGATCATTCTTTTGCGCCCCCACAATGAGCCACTGACTGTCGAGAAAAAACACACAAGCACCATGTTTCATCCAATAATTTTATCTTTGGTGGTTATTTCTAGATTTGATAGTATTCATGCTAGGTGGAGGAACAGACCCAGGCCACATAACATATCCTCTACATCAAATGTCAAAGAGAAACACTTTGTAATAATCTTAGCAGCCGATAAGTTACAAACAAGGTCAGAAAGAGAAGAGAGGTAATTTGACAGCTGGAAAACAGACCTTCACGTGTTAAAGAAAACAGACATTTCCCAAGCAACCAGGCAATACAGTGCTTACAATATAAAATCATTTTGTTTTCACTAAGGAAAAGCATAAATTTGAATACAAAAGAAACTCTCTGATAAGAGAAGCATCCAATTAGGCCACATCTTTCTTTTAAGTTGCTGACTGAACTCTGATTACAATAGATCCATCTCACCAAACTTAAAAGGAGAAGGCAGATAAAAAGGGAGGTTTTGGGGGACAGGAGCAATAAATGCCAGGAAAAGTGCTGTTCCAGATTATTCTGTTAAGGAATGACAGTAAAGCACCATCAGCAAAACACGATTCCCACATTGCATTTAAGGAGTCCATAACATCTACCTCTCTTCACTCTTCGCAGGACCTTCTTCACTATTGCCCTCTCCTGGTTCATACATGAATTCTACAGCTATGGCTCTGGGTGCCAGCCCAGCAGCCTTTAACCTTTCTTTATGTCGCTTCTTTTTCAATTTTCTTTTCCTGTTTTTGGTTAATGTTTCTGCTCCAGGCTTTGCAGGGTCTAAATGCAGAGTGTGCAAGATGTCAGTTTTTAATTCTTCTTGTTGTTGAAACACAGAGGGTACATTTTTCTTGATGTGGTCAAGTAATGAACTATTGAGTTTTCTTCTTCGCTTACGTTTTCTTGGAAATTTATGTGAAGAATTTTCTTCTGTAATTGAAAATGCTTTAGTTGAAATACATAACCTCAAAAAAGTGAAAGGTTGTCCATTACTAGATTACTAAACATTGTACCGTACTTAACACCAGAAATAAACTTTATACAGAATAAACATATAATATGCAAGTCAGAGAAATTTTCTTGATTTACGTAATACATTCACATTATACTATAATTTTTATTTATCAATATATCTTGGGCAGATTGGAGGATCAGCTGGACCCTGTGCATGTACAGGAACGAGACAGACTGATGGGGTGGTTAACCACATATGAGGTTTACCTCTATTTTACGAGGCATAATATACAAAGATTGGGAGGGTGTGGAGAAGGTTCACCACAATGTTGCCAGGGCTGGAATGTTTCAGCTTGAGACTTCATGGCCTGGAGTTTCTTTTGAGTAGAAAAACTGATTAGGGGTTCGGCTGGGAGCCGAGAGACATAGAGACTGGGGGGTGGGGGGGTGAGAAGAGAAGAGCGAGGGAGCGAGAGACAGATAGAAGGAGACAGAGACTGCACCTGTGAGAGCGAGAGCAAGAAGAAAAGAAACAGGACTCCACTGAGATGTACAAAACTATAAAGTACATAAATAGGGATAGGATTTAATCTACAGGAATTAACTTTTCCCTTACTAAAGGGTGCAATCACTCAGGGGTATATCACCAAGAGGGAGTTGAGAATCTGGAACTCGTTGCCTGAAAGAGTAATTGAAGCATAAACGATTCGTGATTGTATCCCTATCTATGTACTATGATTCATGATCCCAGGGTCTTCATGGGTTTCCTCCCACAGTCCAAAGATGTGCAGGCTAGGTGGATTGGTCATGCTAAATTGCCCATATTGTTCTGGGATGTGTAGATCAGATGGTCTATAGGGGGATGGGTCTGAGTGGGATGCTTTGAGAGTTGGTGTGGACTTGTTGGGCCGAAGGGCCTGTTTCCACACTGTAGGGATTCTAAGTCTAAGTCTCCTTCTTTCTTGATAGTCCAAAAATCTATTGATCTCAACAATGATTACAAAATCAACGAAATGAGCATTCATGCGCTTTATGATACTGAATAGTAGTATTCAATACAAACTTTTAATATAGAGAGATACAAGATCTCAATGCGACAAATTAAATGCCAAACAATAGATATGACAAGTAAAAACCGAAAGAACTGTGGAAGCTGTAAATCAGGAACAAAAACAAAGTTGCTGGAAAAGCTCAGCAGGTCTGGCAGCATCTGTGAAGATAAAAACAGAGTTAACGTTTCGGGTCCGGTGATCCTTTCTCAGAAGGTTCTGAGGAAGGGTGACCGGACCCGAAACATTAACTCTGTTTTTTTCCCTTAACAAATGCTACCAGGCTTGCTGAGCTTTTCCAGCAACTTTGTTTTTGAATAGATATTCCAAGATACCTGGATACTTGAACAAGCTTAAGCTTTGCAAAGAACCAACTTAGGATAATAGCTGGCCAGGCAGCATCAGAGGAGCAGGAAAATTGGCGTTTCAGGTCAGGACCCTTCTTCAGAAGAAAACATCAACTTTCCTGATCCACTGATGCTACCTGGCCTGCTGTGTTCCTCCAGCTCCATGCTGTATTATCTCTGACTTCAGCATTGGCCGTTCTTACTATCCCCAACTTAGGATAATACCTGTGAGAACGATAGGGTAGTTACAGTAGGGGATTTTAACTTTCCAAACATACATTGGGACTTCCATAGTGTTAAGGGCTTGGATGGAGAGGAATTTGTTAAGTGTGTTTCACAAAATTTTCTGATTCAGTATGTGGTAGTACCTACTACAGAAGGTGAAAAACTTGAACTAATCTTGGAAAATAAGGCAGGGCAGGTGACTGAGGTGTCAGTGACCATAATTCTACTAGTTTTAAAATAGTGATGCAAAAGGATAGACCAGATCTAAAAGTTCTAAATTGGAGGAAGGCCAATTTAGACAGAATTAGGCAAGAACTTTCAAAAGTTGATTCGGGGCAGATGTTCACAGGTAAAGGGACGGCTGGAAAATGGGAAGCCTTCAAAAGTGAGACATCGAGAGTCCAGAGATAGTATGTTCCTGTTAGGGTGAAGGGTAAGGCTGGTAAGTATAGGGAATGCTGGATGACTAGAGAAATTGAGGTCTTGGTTAAGAATAAGAAGGGAGCTCATGTCAAGTACAGACATCAGGGATCAAATGAATCGAACTGTGTCCTGGTCTCGGGCTGGGTGCGTGCCTTGATCTGACGATGGGAAGAGGTCCATTTTTGGAAGGGAGTGAAACAGAGACGAGGAGCAGCAGATGGAGTTTAATTTATATAATTGTGAGGTGCTGCATTTTGTAAAGGCAAATCAAGGCAGGACTCATACACTTAATGGCAAGGACCTGAGGACTGTTGCTGAACAAAGAGACCTTGGAGAGCAGTTTCGTTGTTCATTGAAAGTGGAGTTATAGGTAGGTAGGCTAATGAAGGCAGTGTTTGGTATCCTTGCCTTTATTGGTCAGTGCATCGAGTGTAGGAGTTAGGAGGTCATGTTGCAGCTGTACAGGACATTGGTTAGACCACAATTGTAATTCTGGTTTCCCTGCTATAGGAAGGATGTTGCGAAACTTGAAAATATTCAAAAAGATTTACAAGGATGTTGCCAGGGTTGGGGGGTTTGAGTATAGGGAGAGCCTGAATAGACTGGGGGTATTTTCCCCTAAGCTTCGGAGATTCAGGATTGACATTATAGAGGTTTATAAAATCATAATGGGCATGGATAGGGTAAATAGACAAAGTCTTTTCCCTGGGGCGGGGGAGTCTAAAACTAGAGGGCACAGCTTTAAGGTGAGAGGGGAGAGATTTATTAGGGACCTAAGAGGCAACTTTTTCACGTAGAAGGCGATGCGTGTACGGAATGAGCTACCAGAGGAAGTGGTGGAGGCTGGTACAATAACAATATTTAAAAGGCATCTGGATGGGTATATGAATAGGAAACACAGAGAGATATGGGCCAAATGCAGGCAAATGGGGCTAGATTTATTTAGGACATCTTGTTGGCATGGACGAGTTGGACCAAAGGATCTGTTTCTGAGCTGTATATCTCTATGACTTTAATTATAAGCATTTACTACAGAGATGCATAACAGCTGGAAATGATTGCTCAAAACAGTATTCAAGTGCAGGAACCCAACTCACTGAAACAACTCGAAGCAGCAAGACAAGAGGGCTGCTGTTTTTGGAGGATAAGATCAAAATTGTCAATACTTGTTTACCCAACACATCATTGCGATATAAATTTGTGTTGAGTGAACTGTAGAAATCTGACATCACAATTTGCAGGTGAGGCAATGACCTAGTGATATTATCACTAGACTATTAAACCAGAGACTCAGGTTCAAATCCTGCTACAACAAATGGTAAAGTTTGAATTCAATAAAAATCTGGGATTAAGAGTCTAATGATGACCATGAAATCATTATCAGCTGTCAGGAAAAAACCCATCTGGTTCACTAATATCTTTTAGGGTCGGAAATCTGTCAGCCTTACCCAGTCTGACCTAGAAGTGATTCTAGAACAGCAACGCGGTTGACTCTTAACTGCCCCCCAGGCAATTAGGAATGGGCAATAAATACTGGCTTGGTCATGATGTCGATATGCCATGAATAGTTTAAAAAAAAGTTGTAGCTTGTTTTTAAAAAATGTTGTGAAAAGGAACAAACTGATCCTATTATAGAAACAAAGAACTGCAGATGTCAGAAATCTGTTATAAAAATTAGCAGCATTGATTAGGAGAATACAGACTTCGCAGGGTAAGGCTATTCTAACAAAGGGTTTCTGGACTTGCAACATTAACTGTTTTTCTCAACAGATGCTGCCAGCCTGGCTGTGTTTCTTCAGCACTCTTTTTGAAACTGAAGCTATTCCTACCTTCTGGTTCTTCACTTGAATCTTGAGATTCATGATGTTCATTTAATCTAGTTGAGCACACTTCATTCCCAGAAGGCGGCAGATTCACTGTATACACTTTCCTGCTTACGGGAATAACTTGTGCATCGTCTATGGGAAAGATTGCAATGCTCTGTTGTAGTGTATTTCTGTACATTAGTGCCTTAAATTACATTTTGCTTTAATGACTATGAATTTACAGGAGCTGCAATATAACTTTCACAGTTAATATTTTCTTTTAACATGCTAAATGAAGTCAATTAGCATAAACAAAATAGCAAACATGTTGTAAATCCAAAATGAACACAGAAAATGCTTTAAAGTCAGGCACCTCTGAGATGAAAAGCAGTTAATACTTCAGCCATTAATACTTAACCTTTTATTAGAACTGGGAGGAGTTAGGTTTCAAACAAGGGCAAGTGAGGAGGGAGGAAAATGTGACTGTCACTTGAACACTTTCACTTTTTTAATTCAACCAGTTTTCTTTCAAACGGATTCTTATCCTTTGCACAAGGTGTATGAGCAGAATTAAGTCAGTCAGCATGACAAATCTGCTCCATCATTTCATCATGGCTGATATTTTTTTCAACCTCATTTTCTCCATAATCCTTGATCCTCTTAATGATCAAGAACCTATCTATCGGTTCTAAATACACTCAATGGCTTGACCTCCACTGTAACGAATTCCAGATCAATCGAAGAGGATTTAATTTGAACTGGTTTACTTAAATCTCTGTATTCTAGATCCACTCTTTTTTGCTACCAAACACAAAGAACTATAATATATCTTCTTACTCTGTTCTTTTTGAAACTTTAGCAACTAGGAATACTCTGAAAACAATTCTGCGAAACTACGTTTTCATATCAGTTGGTAAATTCTATTTAAATAAAAGATTTGTTCTGATTTTTTTCTTTATTACTCATTTTGCGTTTAATTTTTCTTCTATATTTACACTTCCAATTTATTCTTTTTACTTTCTTATTCTATTTACTGTCCTTGAAATACTCTCTCCCCTTACTATCAATGTACCTAAAGGCATACTTTCACTTTCAAGCTACCCATATTACTTACCAGTGTTTCCTTCCCATAAGCTGTTGCATTAACTGAATACCTCCTGTACAACACTAGTTTTTTTTTCCTGCAAGGGTACTGGTCCCAACTCTGTTCAGGCACATTTACTACAGTGTGCCAGAAATTTAAAGCCTTCTGTTCACTCACTTTGTCTTAAGCTGCACATTTACCTTCCTAATCTGGTTTGTCCCGCACTAGCTAGAATGTGAATTTGGTATTAGGCTTCACTAGATTATTATTCTACTATTATGCTGACTGTTGGGGCTGCCCATAGCTGAAAGCAACAGCAAATGGATGAAACTGGTTTTCAGTTAACCTGGAATTGCTTGTTTAGTGTAGTATCAAAAGAAATCATAACTTAGGACAACTGTAGCTTCGTAGACAGAATATACCCAAGGCAGCAAGAATAAGATAGCACACAAAGGGTTCTATGGCAAACACACATCATCGGTTGTTTATAGGGAGATAGTTTGATATGGATTCCCTAGAGTATGCCGATAGAACAATTCCATATCTAACTGATTTGCCATCTGTGTTCTATCATAGATTTACTTTGATTATCTGGACATCATAACCAATGTTACAGATTTTGAATATATATATACACACATGCATACATATAACCTTAAAAATACGCTCAATAAGGATGCATTGTGAAAGCCCCAAGGATAGAGATAAGGTGTCTGGTAAACATCATGATATCATGAAAGACCAAAGGCTATCTGTAAGGCTGTCCATCACTGATCATACAGTCACATGCTTAATTTGATTGTCTGTGTACGTAATTAATTAATAATAAGATTGGTCTGTAATTGCCAAAAGCAGGCTGAAAACAAATGTATACAAGTTGATGACTTTCTTTTGCTCATTGAAGAAGCTTCTGACCCCGAAAGGTTTCTTCCCAAATGCGTAATTTCAATAAACTCTTTGATGCTTGAAATGGACTCTGTGTCGAATGATTTATTTAGTCATTCCCAACACTAACTAAATACCTCTTTCTGGGACTATTTTATCTGGATTCTAATCTCCTATACACTGTCGGCTCTGGTTATACCTATGATTTCTGACTGATCATCTTCCCTCTCCAAAAACCCATACACCCATTTGTCTATATTCAGAGAGTTGGAAAGTAACACATGGTGCTCAGAGTCATGATTATGTCGAAGTCGCCATAATCCTAGGAGACTACCAAATGCTCCCTGATTAGAGTCAGGGTCGGTGATAAAGTCAACCTGAGGGTCACTATACTCAAGAGGTTGGGGGGCGGGGGGGAGTGGGGCGAAGAGTTGAGGGACTTCATGGTGACCTCAGCTGGTACAAAAAGTTAACTCATGCTGTCGGCATCTCAAACCAGCTGTCCAGACAACCGAGTTAACCAAACTCCTATTCAAGATTAGTCAAGAAGTGGTCATCAATTTTGTTCAATATTCAGTCTTCTAAGGGCAGAGTTTCTGAATTTCTATCACTGAGCAACTGTTTTAAACAGTAAAATGGCCTACTTGTAGCCACTTACAAATTATTGTCTTTGTAACAAGTATTTAGTACAGTACCAACATGCAAGGATAACACCCTCAGGAGTCTCTTGCCCTTCCTTCACTTTTCGTCTCTTAACAGATGGCAACTCGAACTGTTTTTATTCCCCATTACTGGCAGTCTGGTCTCCACCAATTCTTGGAATATTTTATCATGATACCTTACCCACTTTCCAAATGCAATTTTAAGACTTGAGTGAATGGACTTTGAATATACCTCCTGCAAATACAATTAATTTAGTAGCTCAAATCATTCAAAAATCAAGCTGTTTTCATAACACAGATCACTATTGTGCTATAACACTTTGAAACGTCATCTAATATATCGAAATAAACTAAGTCTAAACAGTGGGTCCACCAATATACATTGAATCCTAGTCTTGATTCTGAAGTTGGCATATAGCTATTTATCCATTTTTTTAAATCCTGCTGTTTTAAATTTTAAGCAGCAGTTCCATCAAGATAGAGCTGTTACACTTGGTGGAATCTTAACAATTAAATTGCAAAACTGCTGGGCCACAACAGTACAGCTTGCAAAGAAAGGGTTGTGGTGTCTCAGCAGTGCTGTCAAGTGAACCTCAGGTTGCAAAATAGCGAAACACATTAATGGTACTGTGTACAAAGGGGTCTACTATAGTTCATTTGTTTTGGTGAAATATTTTACACCTAATTACCTTTTGAGTCACTAGTACTTTTGTTTCTTTCCTCCTCCTTCTCCTGCTCTTGTTGTGTCTTAAAAGCTTTTGTCAGGGCTTCCTGTATTTTCCTTTCAGGAGGTGGTGAAGAATATAGTTTCTTTAACACCTTTTGTTCGAATACTGCAGGGGAAAAGAAACTACAATCATTAAATACTCAGCAAAATACACATATTTATTCAGAACCAAAATCAATAATTTAATAGCTTAGCAGAAAATCAAAAAGCATTCAGATTATTTAACACCTGGGTGTTAAAACTAGCTGATAGCTAAGTGGTATTGCTAAAAATTTTAAAAAGGCATACCACCACTCCAGTGCTATCTGAGCCCAAATTTTACAAGCTGTCCAAAAGATCTATTTGATCATCTTCGATATACAATGATTGAGCTGAGAACGTGATGAATGTTTGGAGTTTAGAGGTAGTCCTATGTTTGAACAGGTTTAAGATCTAGCTGCTTAAAGCTTGCCATTATACAAAACAGTTAGATTTTACAATGAGATCACAAGTGTTGCCTTAACCTTCACTGAATTCAAAACTGCCAAGTAAGCAACTCTAAATGGCTTCATGTTTTTAGAATACAAGTGCACTTTGATCAGCGTAGCAAATTTGTAAAAGGATTAGTGACACTGTCTAATATATGTCAAGCACAGCTACGTCAGGCTTCCTTATAAATTGGATATCCGGTGCTGAAAACAAGATGCGCAGAGTACATACTTCATGCACATAGCATATGATTCATCAATATGGCTGTTATCCCTGAGAGATTTCAGGGTAACAAAAAAATCTAAAACCTTTTCTCTCCTCCAGTAATTCAAAATGTGTCGATTACGGTTAAAACATGGAGCAAATTCTGAGAAAACAAAAAAAAACAGCAAAATTATGTTTATTTCAAAAAACACATTTAGTGCTCTAGAATTAGAACATTAAAATGCTACATTGTATTCAATGGCTGCTGAAGCAACGTAGTGTAATCCACAACAAAGAAGTCAACGTTAAGTAACAGACTGCGATGTAAACTTAACCTACACAAAGTTCAGGAAGGAGATATTGTATATTCTGTCAAATAATCACATGGGAAAAAGGATAGATAATGAAGGAATAGACTGTACATGTTTTGCAGACGTAGTAGGCTGACTGGGTTATTGATTGCTAGCCTCTACAGCAAGAAAAAATCCTGTACTTTGCTTATCAGTAATCACAACAATGCAAAACTGATAAGTGAACAAGTTAAGCTAAGGGAATAGAATAAAGAGGAAGAAATGTGGAAGATTAAGCTTTCAAAGTAAAAGAAAATATGACTGACAAATTACATCTCAGGAAATGACTGTCTATTAAATATGTAGCATTATATAGTTACTCAGGAGTTAGATTATCAGGCTGCACACTTACTTCATTTACCCACAACTGCACTTTCCCAAGAACACTAACAAACCCCCAGATCCTGACTTAAGCCCTCCACCCAAAACTCCTTAAAGCCCCTGTCAAAAGTTCCATGACTCCGGTGGACCTGACCTGGACCTGTACACTCCCAGACCTGACACTCACCACTTCCTCTCCCACTGGAACCGCTTTCTCCCACCCATCACATCCTGCCCTCAAAACTACATTACTTGTTACCTTGCACCCTGACCCCTTCCCATTTGACATTTTACCTAGCTGTCACCCTACCCCATCCCAGCTCACAATCTAATTACCTGGAAATTCATCTGTTCCCCTACTGGCATCCTATCCCTTTACTCAGATGACACCTACTTACATGGCACCGTGCCATCACACTTGCCCAACGCACTTATAGTATGACAGCAGCTATCAAATTGACTCTCAGGAGCTTTAAATTTCAAAATACTGCAACTGACAGGTATTGAAAAGTGCATGCTTTACCTCTTACTGGACTATGGTTGAATGGAAGTACTGCTCCACATTGCTGAGGGAGCACTGAGCAGAATCTTCTCCCAGAAATGCACATCTCTCCTCTTTTGGAAAAAAAATGGAAGGCCAAAGCAGCAGTTTGTGTGAAATTGCCACTTCTCAAAATTTATTCCCATTTGATATATGTTTCACAGAAAATAGCTCTAGCAGAGACAATCCACTTCAATGCATCTATTCCAGCTCTCTATCTGAGGGATCCCAAATTAATGCTATTGCCTGAGAATTTATTCACTGCCCGGTTGTGGAAATTAATGTTGCAGGCTGGAAAGGAATCTAATCGAAAGAAAACCCAGAGTATACCCTGATTAAAAATTGCAGGAAAGTAAATTGTAAGAAGTTAATATGGTGTAAGCAGCTATTTGATTTAAATTGATTACATTGCCATAAAGTGAATATTTTGGTAGCCAAGGTTAGATTATTGCCAATAATTTTCGCACAACCATTTACATCTATATAGCATCTTTAACATATCATTCCAAAGTTCTACAGAAGAGCATTAATGAACAAAATTTGACACCAAGCCACCTAATGCAACATTACAGAAAATGAAGAATGCTTGGTCATAGGTAAGTTTCTGACATTTGTTTACTGGATGCAGGCATCATTGGCTAAACCAACACTCTTACTGACCATTTCCAACTGAAGGTGGTGGTGAGCTGCCTTCTTCAACTGTTAGTGTTGGGGTAAGGGGGTTAGATACACTAACATGCTGTTAAGGAGTGAGCTCTAGGATTTTAAGCCAGCCACAGTGAAAGAATGGTGTTATAGTTCTAAGACAGGATAGGCATTTGCCTCAGAGAGGAACTTGCAGGTAGTGGTGCTCACACATGCATCTGCTGCCCAAGTCCTTCTAAGTGATTGAGATCACGGGTTTGAAAGGTGCTCTAAAAGGAATTCTGTAGATGGTGCACGCTGCTACCACTATGTGGAGTGGTGACATTTGGGTTGGGAGGGGGGTGCAGTTAAGGCTATAGATGGCGTATCACGTGCAAATCAAATGGGCTGCTTTGTTCTGGATTATGTCAAACTTCCAATGATTCTGGAACTAAACTCAACCAGGCAGGCAGAATTGTGGTGTAATACTTTCTGAACAGTACCCTGTAGAGAGTGGGCCGATTTTAGGAAATCAGGAGAGGAGTTACTCGCCATACAGAATGCCAAACCTCTGACCTAATTACATAAACAGCTGATCCACTTCAGTTCAGCTCATGGTTAATGGTAATTCTCAGGATGTTGTTAGGGAGGGACTGAGCAATAGAAATGCCATTGAACGTCAAGGATCAATAGTTAGATTCTGTTCAGAGTATTTGTGTAGCACAAATATCATTTATCAGTCCAAGTGTGGATAGTGTCCTGATCTTGCTGTACATGGATATAAGCTGTATCATCATTTCAGGACTTGACAACACCCTGGGGATCTTTTACAATGATGTCCTGGTAGAGATGTCTGACCTTGAAAAACCACAACCATCATCTTCTGTTCTAGGGATGAATCCAATGGGCAGAATTTTCATCTGATTCCTGTTGGGGGTTTCAGTTTTTCCAAGGGTCCTTGAGGTCATGGCAATTGGCTCAGTTGGATTTGTCTTGATTTTTGTAAACAAAGTTCCCAGACAATTTTCTACTTTTTTAGATAGATGCTAGTCATCTAATTATACCGGAACGCATCTAGAGTACTATTGCTGGAACACGCTGTCAAGTCCCAATGTCTTTGCAGTATCCAGTTGCTTCAGTTGTTTTTTGGTATCACCTGAGTGAACTGAATTGCCTGAAGGCTGGCATTTGTTATTCGGGGTGCTTCATTAAGCAGACAAGATGGATCATTTATTCAACACTTCTGCTTGCCTTGTCTTTTGTACTGGGCTTCCTCACAATGGAGGGCTGAGATATTCATACAGAATCCTCATCCTGTTAATTACTTAATTGTCAACCACCATTCACACCGATGTCGCAGGATGGCAGAACTAAGATCTGACCCAAGGGTCATGGGATAGCTTGACTTTCTATTGCATGCAAGTAGTCCTATGTTGTCATTTCAGCAGACTTTTAGGGATACCTGGTGCTGCTGCAGGTATGTTGTCCTACACTCTTTATTGATCCAGGGTTCAGTAAGTAAAGATTAGCTCATTCAGCACCAACATTCCCATCACGGAAGAAGCCAAGTATACCAAAGCAAAATACAAGGTTGAAACACTTGCAACTGTCTTCGGTCTGAAGTGTCAAGGGGATATTCAATTTTGCTCTCTTAACATCCCTACAATTATAAATACCAGTCTTCAGAAAATTAAGTTCATTGACATTAAGCAACAGCTGATGGGATGGACGCTGCAAAGGCTATAGGCTCTGAGAACATCTTGAGCTGTAGTAATGAATGTTTACTCCAGAAACAGTCACACTCTGCACCAAACTGTTCTAGTACAATTATAGCACATGCTTCCACCAAACAGCATTGAAAAAGTGTCCATATATATCCTGCCCTCAAAATAGAGGGTAAATCCAGTCTGTTCAATTACCTAGCACAAAGGAATCTGCTAGTTGGAGACTAACTATCTCAGTTCCTAGATATAATTGACAGAGTTTATCAGGGTAGTGACCAAGGTCCAGCAATCTATGGCTACTTAATATATGATCTCTCCTCCATAAGGACACAGTGGGGATATTTGCATATAACTGAACAGTGTTCCATACCATTCTCAGCTCTTCATAACAAAACAATCTAAGCCTGTGTACAGTAAATCCAAACAACTTCAGGTTCAGGCTGATAAGTGAAAAGTTACAGGAAACTTTGTTATAATCAGCACCTTATGAACCAGCACTCTCAATAAACAGCAAAAATATATCCCTGATGTACTGGAAGTTTACTGTATTATCACGATTGACACTTTTTGATCACTTGTAGAGACCAATTATTCCGCCTGTCTACACTCCACTCTCACCATTTACATGATCTTTTAATCTCTCGGCCTATAAATCCTGTGCGTGTGGTTCTCTCTCATTTCACTGGATGAAGGGTAAACGCTCTGAAAGCTTGTGATTTCAAATAAACTTGTTGGACCATAACCTGGTGTTGTGTGACTTCTGACCTTGTCCACCCCAGTACATCCACATCCAAGTAGTCAGTTGAGAGTGAGAGTGAGAAGGCTCTCTACTGGCAAGTTTTATTTAAGGCAAAGTTGCATTATTATTTAAATACAGTAGAACAGTGATGTGCATACTCCACTGCATTACATTTCTATTACTTATTGTGATTCTACATTGATTATGTGGACCTCTTAATTAACTGGAATATTTAATCAACCAGCACACTCCTAATCCCATTAGTGCTGGTTAATATAAAGTTTGCTCTTTATAAACTTCACCAAGAACTGGACAATGATCATCTCAAACTACAGGGGAATATTACCATTTGCCCTTGGTGCTCAAGGTAATTACCACTGTTGAATCATCCATCAACAACATCCTGGACATTATTGTTTAACTGGTCTAACCACATAAATGTTGCCACCGACAGATCAAACTGAAGATTCTGTAGTGATTAATTCACCTCCTGACTCCCCAAAGGTTGTTCACTATCTACTAGGTAAAAGTCAGAGATTGAATTATTTCCACTTCATTTGGATGAATGCAATTCTGACAACATATCATCCTGTACAGTCCACTTGATTGCCACTTCGATGCATGTGGCAACGACTTTGCAAGGCTCCTGACAGCATCTTCCAAATAGCTGACGTCTATCATCTAGAAGGTCAAGGGCAAATAAATGGGTACACCACCCCCTGCAAGTACCCCCTCCAATGCAATCCCATTCCCCATAAACGTGTTCATCTAAATACTTAAAATGTTGACGGTTTCTACCTCTAACATCCTTGCAAGCAGTGATTTCCAGATTCCCAACAGGTTTTTTTCTCCTTCTAAATTTCCAACCCCTTAAATCAATGACACGTGGTCATTGATCTCTCCGCCAAGAAGAAAGGTTTCTCCCCATCTAGCCTGTCTATGCCCTCCACAGTTTTATACATCTCAATCACATCCCGTCACGACCAACCCCCGCCCCCTATTCAGGTAAATCTCCTTTACACCCTCTCCAGTACACCCTCTCCTTCCAACTGCACACAATACTCAAGCTGTGGCTTAACCAATGTATTACACAGTTCCAGCATAACTTTTCTGCCTTAATCTCTGTGCCTTGGCTAATCAAGGCAGGTATCTCATATACGTTGTTAACAACGTTATCCACCTTTCCAGCTATCCTCGTGGTCTCCGTGGGCATCATCCTCATGCTTCCCTGCGTCCTACCAAGATAGAAAGTCAGTAGTTTGGAGTGAAGTTTGGTCTGTGGACTGAATAAATTACTTCATGTCTTCCCAAGATTTAAATACGGTGGGCTGGTGAATTCTTGCACATTCACTACTGGAATTAATTAGAAGTCAGGCAGTCAAGATACACCCTGATGAGAGGCTAAAATAGCTCTGGTAAGGCTAGCTCTTCCTCCCCAGAAAAAGGAAAAATACACATTCAGAACATCAAAACCCTGAATTGTTTAAATTGGAAGTTGCTGGAGAAAAATCAGCAGGACTGGCAGCATCTTTAGAGATAGAAACAAGAATTAAGGTTTCCAGTTCAATGTGACTCCTCTACGGAAAGGTCTAATTTCTAAAGAAGGGTCTAGGCCCGAAACGTCAGCCTTCCTGCTCCTCTGACGCTGCTTGGCCTCCTGTGTTCATCCAGCTCTACACCTTGTTATCTCTAATAAAACCATGACCGCTCTCGCTGCCCCACACATGGCCCGCCAGATGCGCTGAGCATTTTTTGTTTTGATGGTGGATTACTGTCAGCCACCGCGGGGTTTCTTCTTCTGCCGCGGGTGAAAGGAAGTGGGTCAACCAGGGATTCGGCGGCAGGAGTCAGTCTTTGAAGAGAGAATTCCGTCTCTCTCTATCTAGATACACTATGGTCGGGGTTGAATCCCCATCTCCTCCAGGGCCCGAAGCCTCGACCTGTTAACTCTAGACCATCCCTTACCCCGCCGCCTGTCCACCATCACATCCCGCTCGAAATCCACCCTGTTCAAATCATCCGCTCGCGCTCCGGCCGTTGAACCGTCCTTCACCAGGTCCACCCTCCCCCAACAACACGAACTACACGTCAATCAGCGACCGGGAGGCGGGGTCTGACGGGACAGCGACCTTCCATTGGTCGTCTCGGCGTCAGGGGGGCAGGGAGACACACATCACACGTGCGTAGATCCGTCCGATGGCGCCTCGTGTCCACCTTCCTTAGCCCGCATGCGCTATCCCGGCAGTGTTGCTATCTCTGTAGCACATGCGCAGGACTTCGTAGCTTCGCCCGGGATAAGAAGGAAAATAATTTCTTATTTTAATTTTTTTTTGAAAAGACAATAAAAAAAGTCCGAGCAAAAGCCGCAAATAGGAATTGGAAAAGTGAGGCTGTTGTGGATTTCGCGTGCCGCGTTGGCAGTGTCATGAATTGTAGCCTGCTGGAAGGGGAAAAATACCATGTCAGCGTTGAAGAAGGTAAATACTTGGTGGGTGTTGTGAGCACTTGGTGGAGGGGAAGGGTGTAAAAGCTTGACTCGCTTTGATCAAATGTTGATTCATTCACTTCGGGAATGGTGGTGTTGAACTTTGAATCAGACAGGAGTTTGTCAGGGCGGAGAGCAGCGTGCGCGTGTGTTTATAAACTGTCTCTCAAGTTCTCCAGGTGGAGCTGCTGCTGGTCGCCTAGGTGTGTGCAGAGTTAGCCGAGGGCGGAGCGAGTGGTCAACCTCCCGACAACGGGCAGCCCCGGAAGGGCCCGCGGGGAGGGGGGCAGGAGGGAACGGTAGTGGTGTGAATTTGCCATTAAAAGGGAAAGCGAACCTGTGTTGTCGAGGGAAGCAAGTTACGAAACCTGTTTGAGTGGGACCGTGCTCGGGAGGGAGGAGCAGTTGGAGTACTGGCTGCAGAGCACAACATAGACGCAGCAATGGGAGACTTACTGAGTGAGTGAGTGAGTGAGTGAGTGAGTGTGTGAGAGAGAGAGAGAGAGAGAGAGAGTGTTCAAGACTGCGTACACCAATAAGGCAGCTCAGCTGAGGTCAGAACTCAGGGACAGCGCGTTGTCTGCTTAGGTCAAAATTTAATATGCTGAATTGCATTGAGGAGCGATTTTATTGACCTTGAGTGTTTATAACAATTTTTAAAAACTGTACTTGAGCTTACAGGTGAAGAATAATGTTTACTAGCATTTATGCATTGCACAGTGATCGGAAAGGTAAGACAGTTAAGGGATTAATCGAAAGTGTTGTTGGTATTTTACCATTAGCACAGCATTGCCTGGCTCAAAATTAAATGTTACACGCGAAGGCAGAAGAGAACCTTGACAGCAGAGGGCAGCCTTTTCTAATCACGATGAACACCGTGACCGTTGCATAAATTACCAGCCAACATTTTAGCCTGTGTTGGACCAGAAGACAGTGGAACCCAGGAGCTAGGACAGACTATTATACTCAGTTTTTACTTTATGTATTTGTGGAGTGAGAAGCAGAGTTAACTTTTGAAGTTCAATGACTTCCTCAGAACAGTTGTTTTGCTGAAAGAACTTCAGTGCAGTGGAATTTGATATCACTGAACTAATCTGGGGTGACATCTTTCTATTATATTAACTGTATTTGGGTCAATGAAGAATTATGTCTCTTGATAATGTCCAGGATTCCATGTGACAGCAGCAGATGACTGCTTTGATTTAAAATCCTAAAGTAAAATACTAATTTGCTCAATTGTTCCATCTTGTGTTATTTAGCTATGTTACAAACGTACCTCAGGTGCCATCAGTTTTCACTACACTCACTATCTTTGAAACTGGATGACTGAAACTAAGTATTAAAAGTTCATTCCATTTAGAGTTCTTCTTTCTGCTGATGAAACAAAAGCCTGCTGTTGTGGCCTGAAATAGTAATATACTGATGTATAATTTGGAAAATAAGATTGCTAATAACCCATAGTAGAATTACTGCTCGGATATCATGTGTTGCTCTAAATTTGAAAATAGGGCAGTGAAATGATTGCAGCACCACTGAAAATTACTGAAATGTGAATATTCTGAACAATCAGTGTTCTCAAGGGAAATTACCTAAAGATTAACAACATTCAAATTTTGTTTCTCTGCTTTGACCTCTCTTGTAATTGGGGAAGTTTGGAGGATGAATGATAGCTATGAGACACTTATTAGTATCTAATGGCACACCACTCTGTTTACATGTAAATAATGCCTTTGTAATATCATTACAGATAATATAGCATTATGAGAGATAGTAAGAACTGTTGATGCTGGAGTCTGAGATAACACAGCGTGGAGCTGGAGGAACACAGCAGGCTAGGCAGCATCAGAGGTCCTGACCCGAAACGTCAGCTTTCCTGCTGCTCTGATCCTGCCTGGCCTGCTGTGTTCCTTCAGCTCCGTGCCGTGTTGTGTTAATAGTCTTAATCCATTTTTGAGGATACCAGCATTGTGATGTTAAAACTATCCGGACACCATTAAGAAACAGGCAACATAGATTATTTCCCTTCAAGACAGAATTAACATAAACACATAAATAAAACAGGGTAGGATTATTCGTGTGTAATCTGATAGAGAATTTCAACATTGTAAACCCACAGCAGGAAATCCTGCAGTTTTTTGTCAAAACTTGCAAAATATTGTAAAACTGATTTAGGCTCTTTTACATATACACAAATTACCTCAATATAAGTGCAATTATAGTTTTGAAGTATCTTCTCCATGGGTGACTTCTGTTGATAGCTGTGCTGTGATGAATAGTTGTATCTACAGTTTAACAATGAAAATGTTAATGTTTTCACTACCAGTTTATTAGTTGATGGGAGAGAGAGAATATTCTGTAAAGTAATGTGAGCAAAATTAAGTCCATCCACAATGCTTGAGGATCAGATGCAATTTCAACAGTTTTGAGTTAATTTTTATGTTTTATGTGAACATCACTTTCAATAGATCTTCTACTGATTCACTATTAAACAATATATGTAAATACACATTCCTTGTAAAGTTAAAGCCTTATTTTTGTGTATTTTCTTTTAAATTGAGATAGTAATTCCTGATTCATAAGCACTGGAGGTTACAGTTTGTACTGATACCTCTTTACTCTAATACCTTCATATTATCCTGAAGTAATTCTAGAATGTGATCGGATTAATCACTGAAATCTTTCTGGAGTGATGTGGAGCAGGAAATATCACTTACAAGATCGAGAAAAGTCTTTAGCAGCAGTTTCCAACTCTTTCAAAAAAAAAGTATCGAGGGAAATAATTTTTCATTGAAAATACACTTTCTTTTCAAAATGAAGAATATTATTCATATTTGATTTCAATCCATTCCATTGTGAGCATTCTTATTTTTGTTTTTAAAGTGATAACGTTTAGGTCAATGTGTTAAAATAAGTTAAAGTCATCACAGTCCCAGAGGTCCATAGGGCTGCCGTCTCATTAGTGTTCTAAATTGGTGGTGATAATTTACTAAGACCTAGAAAGCACAGCGGTAAATGGATTGTATAGTTAATCTGGAAGAACCTTGTTTTTTTTTAAGTTAAACCACCTTTGGTGACTGTTATTTTTGTGCAACATTGTGTAGTTTTAGCGTGGGAAGTTAAACTAAAGCCCAAACTGCTCCAGAAGTGTGCATAAAACATCCCACGACACTGTTTGAACAAAAGCAGGGGATTTATCCTAGGGTCCTAGCCAATACATATCCCTGAACTAGTATTTTAAAATAAAGATTGTCCAATCTTTATCAATGGCTATTGTGGAAACTGGCTGTGTGCTTGGCTACTTTTTGTGCCGTGATTTTATGTAACAGAGGATGGAATGCCCAAAGCAATTATGTTCAATGTAATCTGGGCGGTTCTAAACTAAAGTTTCCGTAGGTTTCCTCCGGGTGCTCCAGTTTCCTCCCACAGTCCAAAGATGTGTGGGTTAGGTGGGTTGGCCATGCCAAATTGCCCCTAGTGCTCCAATGGGGGTCTAAATTAGGTAGATTAGACATGGGAAATGCAGGGTTACAGGGAAAGGGTAGGGGGATGGGGATGGGGATGGGTGTGGGTAGGATGCTCTTTGGAGTGGCGGTGTGGATGTGTTGGGCTGAATGGCCTGTTTCCACACTGTCAGGATTCTATGATATTCTATTCTATGATAAAGTTGATGAACAGGAAGGACAGTGAGAAGGAGAAATCTGGTGATCAAAGCTTTAATGAGCTAAGCAACAAGGCCAGCTAAAAATCTAGATAAGCATGATAGAATAAATAATATTGACTAAAATGCAAGGATTTCAGGCAAAGGAGAAAAGTAAAGTGATGCATCAAAATTGTGGCGAAAATCGATCTGTTGTTTGGATGTGTGATGCTTAAATTAGGACCATGAAAGTGGTTCAGCCTGAAAGAAATTCATGGAATCATTTGTGATGTTTAGGAACACAATAGCCCCAATGATGACTGTATATCTTGTTAATATGGTGGATTGATTTATTGGTATGTTTTGCACTGGTGGGGGAAAAAAATTGAATGTTTGCAGCTTTGAGAGAGTGAAAATTGGCAGTGCAGTCATAATAGGTTATTTGCTTATCTTATTTTGCTGAATTATTAGGCGAAATGGGTAGAGGTCGCAGGATTACACATGGTGTGGAACACAAATAATACAAAATAATTTATACAAGTTTTAAAAATGCACTTGCATAAAATATTTTTTTATTTAGGAAAAGGGTTTTTACTAATGGTCACATTCATAATGGATATTAAAGTATAAACATATGAATTAGGAGTAGCTATAGGCCATTCAACTCCCTGAGTCTCCTCTGCCATTCAGTAGAATCATGGCAGATTGATTGTAGACTCAAATCTGCATTCCTGTCTACTACTGATAATCATTCATCTCCTTGTTGAACAAGAATCTTATCCAACTCTTCATTGAAAACATTTAAGGATTCTTCTTCTAACACCTAACACCTTTTCAGGAAAAGAAGTCCAAAGCTTTATGACCCTCCAATAGAACAAAAATTAGCCTTATCTCTGTTTCATTTGGGCAACCCTGATTTTTTTTTTTTTTTTTAAAATGGTGATCTAGATACATCCACCTTTGTCAAGGAAATAAAATCAAATATATTGTGGCTGCTGGAGAACCGAAATAAGATTAAAAATAGAGTTCTGGAAAAGCTGAGCAAGTCTCTCAGCATCTCTGAGAGAGGAACAATGTTAATGCCTTGAGCCCAGTATGACTTTTCACAACAACTATTTACGATATTTGTGTTGATTGAGTTGCCTCTTACTCTTCTGAACTCCAATAGGCAGAATCAGAGTCTGTCCAATCATTCTTTAAAATAACCTTCTCATTTCCAGATATTAGTTGAGTGAGCCTCCTCTGACCTGCTTCCAAGGTATTTACATCATTCCTTAATTAAGACAACCAAAGCTGCTCTCTACTCCAGATGTGGGCTCACCAGTACCTTGTGTAACTGGGACATGTCTTCCCTATTTTTGTATTCCGTTCCTGTCACGATAAATGTTAACATTTTGTTAGCTTCCCTAATTACTTGCTCTAACTGCATACTAACTTTTTGTGAGTCATGCATCAGATCTGTCTGCGTCTCTCTACTAATATATCACTCACCTATAGATGATGATCTTTTTTATTCTTCCAGCCAAGATGGACAACTTCACATTTCTCCTCATTATACTTCATACGTTGTGTTGGATGGATGCTAATGTTGCTGCTATGTCTTAATATTGAAACGAAAACAAAATAGTGATTCCCTATGCAAGATTCTGTTGTCTGCCCATTCCCTTTCTCCTAAAATTTGAATGTGATAGGAAGGAAGAGTGATAATATTGAGATAAGCAGAATAGGTTTGAAAATATAAAGCAACCACCTAAAGCTAATCTTGCTAAATGTAATTTTGGTACATTATGGCTTAATTTATTGTGTATGTTTATTGCCATTCTAAAAATGAAGAATAATAACTGCACTCTTTTTGAATATTCACTCAGCAGTGTATTCTTCAAATGCCATATTGCTAACCTTAGCAGGAGGACAAAATGCTTTAATACAGTATTAGGAAAAATGTTATTTACTGTATTTTATGCAGACATGTTGGACAAACAAATATTTTTACTTTTAAAAGTTTAGTATTTTTATTAGTGCGAATAAATTTAACTGCTAAAATGATAATTACATTCATGTTGTGTATAACGACAGAACATAGTTCTATTTTTGTCCCCAAAATGTCTAGTCATTTTCTTAAATTTGGTTTGTGGTTGTAAATATGGCTAGCAAGACCACATGTATTGTTCAGCACTTAATCTCACAGACTGCCAGGAGTTTATGGATCCCAGTTTGAGAGCCATTGTCAAATGATGTGTACATGTTGATTGCTGCAATTTGTATGAACTTCATGAAAGCAGAAGGAGGAGCTTGAAAACTAAGCCTGTTCTTGACCTAAGTCGTCCTTAATACAACTCCCTTAACTGTTATTATGTCTTTGATTTTTCAGGACAATCTGGATGAGTATAATTCCTCTTTTGACAAATACCCATGGATGACAACGATTTTCAACTATAGCCAACTTTTTATTAACCGGCACCTATGGGACTAGAAGTGTACTGATTGATCAAGAGGTCCACATAATCAATGTAAAAACACAAACTAAATAATAGAAATATAATGCAGGGGGTATACACATCACTGTTATACTTTATTTGCAGCATAAATCACTTAAATAGTAATGCAACTTTGCCTTAAATAAAACTTACTGGCAGAGAGCCTTCTCACTCGCACCTGTACTCAGACATTGCTGATGTTGCAGAGATCACAATAATACAACAAACTTCTGGTATTTCAGGTATATTTTTGCCAGTTTATCAAGGGTCCGGTTAAAACAAAGTTGGCTGTATTAGAAGAATTTCAGTTGTCCTGTTTGTTTAGCACTTAAGTGAATTGTTAGAAGACAGACTTGGGTGCTTCTTTTAAATTTTCTAAGATACCAGAAAGTGAACTGTTATGGTCTAATCATCATTTAGATGTGGATACCTTGTCAACAAATCTTAACAGTATTTTGTATATTTTGCAGCATATATGAGCTATAATTTTGATTAGTAATAATGTATAACAAAGCATAAAGAATTGCAAATGCTGGAGATCTGAAACAAAAGCAGTGTCGGAGAGACTCCGTAAGTCTGGCATCATCTGTGGAAAGAAAAACACGATTTCTAGTCGTTTCTAGTCCAGTGAGACAGTGCCCAGAAAGAGAAAAAAGGAAGCAAAGTAATTGTTGATGCTTCTGTTTTTCATTTTATACAGGTTTTCATTGAGTTAGTAAATGGTTAAGGAATAAGTGTTGGGAAATTAGGTTCAATATCTATACCTTACAAGAAAAATCAAAATCTAAAAGGGTTCAATTCAAAGTGGTAGCAGAAAAACAATCTAGTTTTGTTAGAAACTACCTTACACTTTTATGTGCTGATTTGTGCAGTATTTTTCTATTGAATCATCGTCACTTTTTAGCATACCCAATGTCCCTAAAAACTGACAACGTTTGCCAACTTGGGCTTTGGATTTTAAAAAAGTCCTAAATTCAAATAGGATGAAAATCCTAAGGGTCACTTATTGGATATCTTCCATTTTCCCTGCCAGCTCTGTAGCAAAGATGTAAAGACACATGCCGAGTAGAGATATTAACCTACTGACAATTGAATAAGTAGTGATTTATAATTTCCTATAATGCCCTGGAATTTGTGGTTGTAATGATGGAATAACTGAGTGTTTACAGTTGGTACTTTGTGAGACTGTTAGTAGCTTTTGTCATCAATGCATGCAGTGAAATGTGAAAATGAAGTTGTAACCCTAGAACTACAGTGTGCTGCTGAAGTCTGTGTAGATAGAAATCTTAGAAATTACTGGATGTGAATTTCTACTTTTTATGCTCTAATTACAATGTGAAGTCATCCAAAAATGTTAAACATTGCTGAACGAGATATATCTGATTGATTGTTAATTTATGTAGTGATTTCCTAATCATTGCTAAGAAATCATTTATATATTTGTGAATTGCATTTTTTAATGTTTAAAATTCCATATTTTTAAGGTTATTCATTTCAACACCATTAATCCCATGTGTATATCTCAAACTTTGTTTCACCTTTTAGGGTAATGTCATTGTGAGAGCAACAGAGTGCTTGCAAAATATTGACCTACTGACTGTCCTGCTTTAAACTGCAGAATAATGTTGTGGCTTTCAATATTTGTATAAAACCCCCATAAATGACCTCCTTTGTCTGTGCCTTCACTTTCTTTGATATTTTGTTCCAGTTGATATCTACCTGTTTGGGGATTTGGAGGTTGAAAAGAAATAGTTATACTGGCTGTGAAATTAATATTGTGTTTATATGTGAAGGAGACAAAAGAAGAATTCTCCTTGGTCTCATCTCGAATTCCAGGTGGCTGAAGATTTTCATCCTTTTTAACAAGTTTCAAAATCATTCAATCATTGCCATTAGTTTGTTATTCTCTCTGGAAGCTGTTGCTTGTTCTGCATAACCGTCATTTGCTATATGTTCTGGTGTTTGTTTCCCTAATCCATGACAGTACTGTCTGTTCTTAGACCTGTAACAGCTTGGTTTCAAACAAGTTTTTAGCTGATCTCGAAATATGAAAAGTTGTGATTTATCACAGTCCATGTCCAATCAGGATGTCTGATCACTATTCTGGTCTTTTTATTTTCATATGATTACTATGTAGGGAATCCTTTGGGCTGCTATATGTTTCGCAATATTTATATTCCTAGAAGTAATGTTTCTATTCTTCTGTATCCAGGACTAAACAATTAGCAGTCTCTAATTCATTAATTCCAGCTGAGTTAAGTCAAGTCAGCCAAAACTATGTGAATCCAGATTCTGTACATTTTTCTAGTATGCTACGTTTGAATCTTAATGTCCAAGGATAATCTGAAATAGAAGCAGGAGTAATCAATTAAGCTAAATGAAGTTACTCTGCCATTCAGTAAGTTCCTGGCTGGCTCTGGCCTTAATTCCACTTTCCTGCATTTTTCCCCTGAATAACTTTAGACTCACATACTGATTCAAAATTCTGTCCAACTTAGCCTTGAATGTATTCAATGACCTAGCTTCCACTGTGCTCTATGGAAGAGATTTCCAAAGACTAACATCCCTCTGACCGAAGAAATTCCTCCTCATCTCCATCCTAAATTAGAGATTTTTTTTCTTTGTCACTCCAGGATACTGTTTAAATGTTGTAAATGACAATCCCTTTTAAGAATGAACCAGCACATGCTGCAGAGACAATAGACAGCAGCTGACTGAGTACAAATCCTATTTGCTCCAGAGGTATGCCATTAACAACACACTTCTGAATAAGTTGATTTGAAAATATCTGGACTGGATTTCCCTAGAAAGGAGAATTGGATAGGAAGGGGAGAAAGAAAAGTAGAATTTGTATTGAGCTGTGAAATGCAAGTAAACCATTGTAGAAAAAAAACTTACTGACCCTTGCTTTGGTAGATGGGTTACACCTGGTTCTAGTTTCCCCCATTAGAGGAAACATCCTGTTAGCATTTAGCTTTTTAGGCTTCCTCAGCACCTTGCACATTTCAATAAGATCACCTCTAAACTCCCATGCTTATTGCCCAACTTGCTGTACCTTTTCTCAAAGACAACCTCTTTATGACAGGAATAAGTATTGGAAACTTTCTTTGAACTGCTTCTAATGTACCTAAAGGCTCAACCAGATCAATACATACTAGCGTACAGTAGTAGCAGGACTTCCCTTAATATTCCACTCCCTTGAAATGGAGCCCAGTGTTCCAAGAAACTACGTTGTATAGGAACCAATTGTAAACTTGCCATAAATACATTAGCAGAAATGACCTTGTGTAATAACATTGCTATTTCGCTTCTTTTTCTGAACAGCATTGCCACCTCGCCATGTGCTTCTAAAGTGTGAGATTATGTTCTAGCTATTGAATTATGGCTATTTACTTTCTCGGACACAACAACGCACGTTTCTCACACTATCCTTAAATGCTCACTGAATTCCAACTCTGTTTTCATGCCAAGTTTAATGACAATTTTGTACCAGAAGTTGGTTTGCTGTTGAATCCGTTTTATTTTCTATCATTTGTTTTGTTATGTTCCAACTGATAATATTACTGGAAAAAGTCAGAATCTTAAGTGACACCTAGCCTGAGGTTTTTTAAAATTGGCATTAATGAGGTGATCTTTTTCAAACACACAATGTAGTGCTGCAGATTTGAGTTTATCATGCAAAAGAAATGAAGATATATAGAATAAACTAAACTATTTAAATATAATTTAAAGATTTTGTAGCATATGGTATAATATAATCTCATTGATTCTGACAAGACTTCTTTGCAGCTCTTACACCGAAGCCATTTCCCTTCTCTAGCTGTGGCAGTAATTCTTGATTCATCATATAACTGAGCATAAACTTTTTCAGCTTCAAATAACACCTTCTTCCAGGTTTCAAACAAACACTTCTGGTCTGGAAACTTCACTAAACTTTTTACACTGAGGTAACCTATTTTATTGTATATCCCTTTCTCAGGAGCAACTACTTTACACATCCAGCTTCATCTAAGAACCCTGCCTAACTGCCCAAATGAAACCCAAAAGTTTTTTTCTTTTTCTTTTTTTTTTTTGAAACTATTGGTGTTTTCCCCTTAGCCAAAAAAAGTCCAGAATCTTCTATCTACAAGCCAAAATGTTTACTTCAGGAGAGTTTATGAACAGACAATGTAAAGAAATTCCCCCCAAAAAAGACACAAGAACTGCAGATGCTGTAAATCGGGAACAAAAACAGAAGTTGCTGGAAAAGCCCAGCTGGTCTGGCAGCAGCTGTGAAGAAAAAATCAGTTAACGTTTTTGGGTCCGGTGACCCTTCCTCAGAACAGTGTTTTTCTCTTCACGGATGCTGCCAGACCTGATGAGCTTTTCCAGCAACTTCAGTTTTTGTAAAGAAATTCCTGTTAGCCTTAAACTATTTCTTTCAACTTAAAAACATAAGAAATAGAAGCAGGTGGAGGACATTCATCTCCTAAAGCTTGCCCTGCCATTCTATAAGATCATGTTTGATGAAGCTGCAGCATTAACTCTATTGTGCCAGCTCCTGAACTCAATCAAAGATGATTATCTTTTCACAGAACCGTATTCACTGTTTTGATTTCATTAAACTTTTGTACATGTCCTGTAATTTTTTTTCCATAATGATGGACTGTAGAATTTTCTGAAATACAAATGTTAGGTTAAATGGCCTTTAATTGACTGTATTTTATTTGTCTCCCTTCTTGAACAGGGTATCATATGAGTAATTTTTCTGATCTGCAAGTACTGGAGTATTTATATCTCTGCAGCCACTTCCTTTTTAAACCCTTGGATCAGGCCTTCATGCCCTAGCATCTTGTCTGCCTTCAGTCCCATTAGTTTGTTAAATTATTTTGTCCCATCTGACAATGTAATTTCTTTCCTCCCATTAGTACCTTCCTTATCTATTACCTTGTGGGATGATTACAGTGATCTCTGACCTGAATAATGATGGAGGAAAAATTGTTTAACTGATCTCCCATTTCCCTGTACCCCATTATCAATTACCCATTCGCATCTTCCAAGTGTCCCCCACTGACTTTAGCTATGCTCTTTTTGTATATCCATAGAAGGTCTTGCTGAGTATTGTTTATATCTTGATAACTTACTTTCACAATTGACGTTATCCCCTTTTTATTAGATTTTTAGTCATATGCTGCTGATTCCTAAAAAAAAAATGCCAATCCTTTGGCCTGCCACTAGTTTTTTGCCTTTTTTAATATCTTCTTGTTTTTAATTGGAAACTCTCCTTGACCATTGTTGTTAACCACATGTAGTTGAACCTTGTCATCAAATCCTCCTTTTTGACCAGAATAAACCTTTGCTAAGCACTATGAAAAAAAAAGACACCACCATGACTACAGAAATACATATGTTAGTTATTAAACCTCTTCAGACGGAGAAAACCCATATGCCACTAGTTCAAAATTCAACTCAAATGAATGATATTAAAATAAATATAAATCTCACACCTTTTAAACTGATTAAATTGGCATTCATGGCATTGAAATGAGTAGCAGTACGATTCTGTTCAGACACTAGACCAAGCATTCTTATGATTCTAAAACAGCGTAAGTAATGACTTACTTGTTCCTTTCCTTTCCTGTGAAACAACAGAATCCGTGCAGGAAAATGGTCTGTTACCAAGAAAATACTCAACTAAGTCCAATGAAAATAAAGGAGGCACCTTTGTCAAACCAGTTAACCCTTTTTTTTTTTGCAGCATGCTGAAATTCATCCATTGCTTTTGCTTAGCAATAGCAGTTGATTTCTTAGCCTACTTTTTTTGCTTTGGATTATTCGTAAATGATAGGCAAGCTTCAGTTTCCTTTATCTTATTTTTCAGTGAAGACTGCTTTACTGCTTTGTATTTCAGTGGAACAATTTTTTTTTTCTGATGTCTTAAATAAGTTTGTTGAAGCCATACACTAGCATGCTCACGGACTTATGACTTTTAATTTCGTTCCCCTGATTTAGTGGAATAACTCTCCACAGTTCACTTCCTCTCTTTTCCTAGTGCAGCCATCATAATAAACACAGTTGTTTTCTTTTTCTGCCTGTATTGTAAACCTGTATTATAGCTGCAATGAGCATTGCAGAATTGATTAATTCTCAGACTGTTGTTTTTACATTTATTTTGAAGATTTGTAGAAAGTTCTGCTTTCCTTGAGTCCTTATAAAGTAATGGACGTTCGAAGATTGATTGATTTAATTCATGATTCTGTATAGGAAGAATTTACTGTAGTACTGTTGATATTTAATTGAATCTTACAGTAAATATTCACAAAATATTGTCCTGAATTTACTGAGCATGGCTTTTATTCACTTACAGAATGCATTTTTTCAGCTTTTCAATTGTATAAATAATAATTGCATAACTAACAGTAATGTAACTTTTTATGGAAACATAGAATCTGAAAATGTAATTCTGACTTTGAAAATAAATGATGTACCATTAAAGTTGTGCTTCGGGTTCATACTAATAGACGTTCAGTTTTTCAATGAGCAAGTATTGGTGCTTTTATGGAATATCACTGACGAACTTTTTTTCAAAAAAAAATACTGGTTTTGATGAAAAATTGCTACAGTTTCATTATTCACATATAGAGTCATACACCATTGAAACAGAGCCTTTATGGTCCATATTGACCATAATTCCAAACTAAACTAATCCCCCCTGCATGCGCTTGGTCCATATCCCTCCAAACATTTCTTATTCATGTACTTATCTAAATGCTTTTTAAAAATTGTGACTGAAACTGCATTCACCATTTCCTCTGGGAGTTCATTCCACATACTATGTTTAAGTAATCAACAATCTAGTACATAAATCAATCCCTGACTTTTTAGCAAAGTATCTAAATGCTTTCTAGTTACCAATATGAACCTAACCCAACCAGTTTCATTCTTTCGCATTGCTGCTGAAGTCGAAGTCGAAGTCGCCCTGGTGCATACTGTTCCTACTCATTTGAAGGCAACTGTTTAGCTTCCCCATGTCTACTCCATTGATACATGCTGTTAAGGCTACTACTTCAGTGGTGCATGCCGTTTTTTTTTCCAAGTCCTCCCCTATGTGACAAAATAGTATTAAGAAGGAAACACAGATACGTGGTCCAGTTAAAACTTTCTTTGAGATCGCAAAGTCAGCAAATAATTATTCAGCAGTTAGAGAGCAAGATATCTGAGAGAAATGAAGGATTGTAGGAAAGTTTTTGCACCATTTAGATAGCTGTCTTAGAGCAAATGCGAAAACAAAAAGTCTGGTATATGGCTGACGTAAGAAGATTAAGTTGAAAAATATATCGATGAAAATCACCAGAATGAACTCTTAGTTTCACGTGAAACTATCTGAATTCTCACCTTGAAACAAACAAAATCAGGCAAGGCAGAATATGAAGCCAGCCTGGAATGATGTCCTGGATTTATGAAGAGAAATTATTTCGTACTGCAATGAAAGATCAAAAGTTCACAGCATCTCCCAGCTGAACTTTATGACAGGCTTATCATATTTCAGCAAGGTACAATCCAACACCAACAAAAGAATGGATACAGATTGGCATATGTTGGGAACACGTGAATCTCATTAACTTTGACATGCCAGGCAAACAGTGAGCAAAGTTGGAGAGAAAACAATGAGGTTTACGATTGTGCTGCCATGTATTCTAACTGATCTAAACTTAAACCAGTGACGATATTCAAGAGAGAAAACCTTTTTCAAAAAAAAAGTCAATATTCATGATAAAGAACAGATGCAAGTGACTTAAAATGTGGCTGAGAAAAGTTTGGAATTCCTGACCAGGAAGATAATGCAAATAAAACTATTTCTCATCTGGATGATATTCAGGTAACGCTCTGTCTAATGATGATGCAGTAGTGACAAATAATGATGTTGCATGATTTCTGATGATCTAACCAGCTTTGCTGTGCCATTGACTGTCTTTCTAAACAAATAATATTTTAAAAAAGGGTATGAAGAAAAAGTGAATGATAGGCAGAGAGAATACATCCACAAGAGGAGGCAGCATATGGGTTTTGACATTTGCAACCATGTGTGAATTGGCTGTGGAATCTATGATGAAATCAATAGATATTTCTTGAATTATTTGAGAACAATGGGATATCTAATGCACTCGATGGGCCGGTAATTATTTGTGGAATGATATGGATGATAACAGTGTGATTGCTGATGATCCATGTGATGCAATTCAATAAACAGATTGGGATAAGTTATTTGATATTAGAGACTAGGAGGAAGATGTTAGTTATGGATTTTAATGTATGTTTCGGTAATCAATATTTTCTGTACTGTGACAAAACTGAAATTTTATAACATTTTGTATATCTTTTGTGCTTGATTCATTTCAATTGAATTGCCTCTTACTCTTCTAAATTCCAATGATGAATGCCTAGCCTGGCCAACCATTCTTTATAAAAGAACAATCTCATTCCAGGTATTAGACAAGTAAATCTTTTTGAACTGCCTCAATGTATTGACACCCTTCAATACTATGCACAGAAATCCAGATGCTGTGGATGGATTTGAGGGATTTGCTGAATGTTGTCAGACACATGCAACTTGCAGATTGTTTACCAGCACTTACCTTTCAGTTATAATAATTAACTAAGTTTTGAATGAAGCATCACTAGAATATTGGTATGCTCCATGGAGCACACAAATGTATGAATCAGGAGTAGGTTATTCAGCCACTTGAGCCTGTTCTATCATTTAACAAGGTCATGGTTGGTTTGATTGCAACCTCAAATCCAGATTCCTGTCTGCTCCTTGATAATCTGTCATTTACTTGCTTAATGAGAATCTATTTATCCTGTCTTCAAAATATTCAAGAACCCTGCTGCCACCACTTTTGCAGGAAGAGAGAAAAGAATTCACCTAATCTCATTTCAAATGGGCAAACCATGATATTTAAATACCAATCCCTGTGGTGCAATACTTATTGCATCTTTTCAACCTGAAAAAGACCCACTGACACCTGCTGTCTGTTTCCAGCTAGTCATCCAATCTTCTAATGTGTTACACCCTACAACATGATCTTTTATTTCCCACAGAAACCTTTTTTGTGGATGCTTATCAAAGTACAAAGAGTTTGTAGGATTGAAGAATCCAATGTTGATGTTCTGAAATTTAAGGTTAAGATGCAAAACTATGTTCAATTAGAACCAATAATTGAATGTCTAGGCAAAGAGATGAATATGAGGCATCAATAGTGGACCGAAAGTTTGAATGGCTACAGGGTAACAGATGTCTGAAGTACATCGAGGCTTTCCTGATTGATTTTAAAGTGTGAAAGTCTCTAAGTAATGATTAATTGTTAATGTGTTAGACCATTATTCCTGGTAGAATGAATAGCGAGATTTGTGACTGAATCTCCAAGGGACATTAGACTATTTGTAGAACAAGTACTTATATATGTGCTTTAGCAGGTTATAAACTATCTCTAAAGAAAAAGCCTGTGATCTTGTCATTACCAGTCTGATCTTAGCTACAGATTGAACTAAATAAGGAGGGTCACACTTTGAAGGCAATCTTTTTCTCTTCCTTCTTGATGCACAAGATTACTTGATGCCAATGCATAGCAGAAGTGAGAAACATGACAAGAAAAATATTGTAAATATGCTCTCATTGCTTTCTGAAATCATTAATAAGAAATGTTGAAAGTAGTACCATATACATTTCTTAATAATGAATCCCTACAGTGTGGGAACAGGCCATTGAGCCCAATCAGTCCACACTGACTTTCCAAAGAGCATCCCACCCACCCTCAACCTTCCACCCTATCCTTGCATTTCCCATGCCAATCCACCCAACTAACACATCCATGGACATTGTGGGCAATTTAGTGTGGCCAATCCAGCTAATCTGCACATCTTTGGACTGTGGGAGGAACCTGGAGCAAACCCATGCAGACACAGGGAGAATGTGCAACCTCTACACAGACCCAAGGCTGGGATTGAACCTGGGTCCCTGGTGCTGTGAGGCAATAGTGCTAACCACTGAGCCACCATGCTGCCCCATACATAAGACTATTTGCAATAGGAGCAAGATTAGGTCATTCTGCCCCACCAAGCCTAAACTACCATTCATTAATGTTATGGCTGATTTTGTCTAACTCACTTGCCTGAATCCAAAATTACTTGATGCTCTTAGTGCTCAAAGATTTATCAACTTTGTCTTGAATATACTCAATGACTGAGCAACCACACCTGTCTGGGTAGAGAGTTCTGAAGACCACAATCCTTTCAGTGAATAAATTTCTTGTCACTTCAGACTTCTGATACTAAGGATGTGACCCCTGGTTCAGTCAGCACGAAGTGCATTTTTGACTGGCTGCAGACCTGAGTTTTAGATTCTGAGAGGCAGTATGAGTGTGATGAGTTCTGCGCTGAGAGATTACAGATAGTAGTTGAAAACAGATCTTTTGCTGCTGATGAACCCTAGCACCTCATGGAGACCAGTTCTGAGTTGCTTGATGTGTTTGAAATCTATCTCATTCAGCCTGGTGGTAGTGACACACAACATGATGGAAGGTATCCTAAATGAAAGACTCTGCAGAGGTCACGCCTACTGATACTGTAATGGCCAGACACATTTGCGATATGTAGATTAGTTAGGACAAGGTCAAATACATTTTTCCTTCTTGTTGGTTTCCTTACCATTTGCTGCAGATCTAGTCTAGCGACTGTGTCCTTCAGCAGCCGAGGCATGGGTGGTAGTCAGCAGGAGATTATTTTTTTACCCATATTTGACCTGATGCTATCAGACTTCACTAGGTTTGGGGTCAGTGTTGAGGACTCCCACAGCAACGCCTTACCATCTGTATTGCCACAATGCTGCCACATCTGTTGAATCTGAACTTTTGGTGGGACAGAATGTACCCAGAGATTATAATGATGGTGTTTGGGACATTATTTCTGAGGTGTGATTCTATGAGAATGATAATGTCAGGCTGTTAATTGATGAGAAGATGTCGGAGACTGAATCCTGAAGAAGCGTAATACCCCAAACGTTGACTTCTTCTTTCGTCCAGATGCTACCTGGCTTGCTGTGTTCTTCTAGCCTCCTGTTTGTCTAATTTTGATTCCAGCATCTGCAGTATCTTTGTCTCTAGCACCATTATGCTCACTGATATTGCTACCTCTGGTGAACACTGAGGCATAGTCAGTCTGAGAAGGCATTTTATTGAAAGGGAACTAGAGAACAGTGTACCCTTAAACAACTATTCCAATGCTTATGTATTGTACCATCTACTAATTTGCTAACTTTCTACCTCTCCAAATAATTTAGGACACCAAGATGATGGTTTAGTCTATACAAAACCTAGTATGAATATTCTGAATTGTTAAATATTGTGAATATTCTTTGTTTTTCACTAAGTAATTCACTACCACAGAATGCCTCAAGTCTATCAATTAAATGCTAACTTAGTCATAAGAAGATTAAAAGGCAGAAGTGAGAAATTATTTAAAGGATTTACCTGTTCATCATTGATCAGTATAATCATGCCTTTCATTAAATCTCTTGGAATCCAATGCTATCCAATTTGCATTGTGAACAGCTGCTTTACATTGAGCTATATGTGATTGGTGTTCATTCCCAAATCATTTTTGTTTTCCTGTTCACGCTTTGCCAGCAGGACAACAGGATAATTTCACGTTAAGGACATGCTTCCTGTTGCTTATTCCAGTCTTCATTTCCCTTCTTAAGATGTCAAAATCTAAAACTTAAATCTGAGCCTTAAAATCTATCTGTCATATCTCACCCTATCTACATAATTAGTTCAAGCTTCTTTTTTACTTATTATCTGTGTCAGCTAATAGTGTGCACTCACTATCTTCTTGAGTTATTCTGTAAAAGAAAAAAAAATTCAAATCCAATAATATGTTGCTTGTTTGTTAATAAATACATTTATAAACAAATACAAAATCTGACTGTTTTGAGTAAATATTAGTTATCATTAATTTTGGTGAAATGTTTATATTTTGTATATGTTCTTCAATGAAAATATCATGTTTTACCTTTGAATCAAATATATTGTTTATTTAATTTGGTCAACCTATTGCTGTTGAGCTAGTGAAACGTGACTTTCTTAAGTTTTTATCAATGCTGGTAAATAGTTTATTTCAGTTTTGTTGAATGTAGAAATCAGAGCTTCATTAGCACCAATGATTTACATCTACAGCTGATAGATTGCTTAAATCATGTGAGTAATGGTATCTTTCACAAACTTGTTGTGCAGCAGCAGCAGAAGAAATTTGGTTGTTACAAGCTTGGTTTCTTAGTATTCTTTGGAAAACATGCAGTTGCTGCACTGTAAGCATAAAACAGGCTGCATTCAAAGAGATCAATAAGTTAAAGCCTGCTTGAGATGACAGAAAATTTCCTGCTGACAGTTTTGTGTGCTAGCCAAAATCCATTTAGTCTACACACCTTGAGTATTGAAGGCTGCATGGAAACATGTTGAAAGGAAGCAGCGTGCAGTGGTTTTCCGTCCATTTAAGTCACTTCATCCACTATTCTATTGTTTCACACACAGTTTGACGATAATCATGGGGAAAAAAAAAAGTGATGCTTAGAATGTTAAAAAAAATGTTCTTTAACATTTTGTTATATTCGGCAATAGAACAATTTATTCTATTGAAAGTTTTGTTATTTGTAATTCTTAATGAAAGAGTTGAGTAGAAATTGAGGAATTCAGATATTCTGGACAAACTGAATTACACATAGTCTCTCTCAAATCTAACAACTCAGAGACCAGTATGGTTTTAAAAACTGGATTTTGTTTTTGTAACACTAACGAACCTTGACACCATTTGGCCCAGTGCCTGGGGGAAAATATCTTGTAAGTAGCCTCTGAGCAACCTCATAGTCTTCACATTTCCCATGCTGCAGTGAAACATAACTCCATATGATCCAACTCTGACAAACCTACCCAACTTGACACACGTTGGAGCACCCAATCTATTATTTTTTTCTCTGAAAACTGACATAAACTGAAGTCTGGCACGACCTCTGTGCCAAAGGTGTCAGATTTGAGAGTGTACTTGTACATCTTGCGATGACATGCAAATTAATGAAGTGGTAAAAGCTTACTACATAAAGTATTTTTTAAAATTAAAGTCATGAAGATCATTAAAAAAAAGGCAGAAAGACAGAGGTCAAGATAAGTGGTTGTCAGTTGGAATAGTTATCACAATTTAAGTACCTGGGAAGCATCTGCCATAAAGGAATCTGAGCAACTGTAGCAATAGAAAAGAATGCATTCGCTAAACACCAATAATTGCTCAGCATAGGAGTTGGTAGAGGTCTTAGGAAAACATTTTAGGGTTTAGAGTGTCTTGTTGGAGGTGCTGAAATATCGACCTTAAGATAAACAGTTAATCAAAGATTAGAAAGTTGTGAAATTTGGCTCTGGAAAAGGATGGATCAGGTCAGTTGGAGAAATAAAAAAGTCTCGAGGATGTTGGAGAAGGAACAACTATTAGTGAGTGACATCAAAGTAAGGCAGCAAGGTTGTATTGGCCAAATCCTGGGAGCATTGAAACTTTCTGAAAGAAGTGATGGATAGCCAGTTAGAGCAATGTGGACCAAAAGGGAGAAAGAGTAATGGTGCTGGACAACTTGAAGTTGAAAATGGGAGCCTACTAAGCAACTGAAGAGGAAAATGGGCCCAATGTTCTAAAAATTCTTAGGTTCTCATCTAATTCTTGGTATAAACAGCTTTTCTTATGAAGGTAGATTAAATAGGTCAAGGCTATACCATCTGGAGTTTAAAAGAATGAGAAGTGATCTTATTGAAACATAAGATTTTGAGGAGAGTGGATAGGGTGGACATCAGGAGAATTGTTTTCTCCTATAGCGGAGACTAAAATTTATAACGACTGTATTTGTAGGAAGTGGGAAAGGACTCTTTTAAAACAAGGGTTTATGGAATGAGTTGCAGTACTTTTTAAAATGTGATTTATTGAAACATTGCTGCTTTGTTAAAACTTTGAAGGAGACCATTTAATTGCAGATGGGCTAGCACTGGGATGTGTGGTAAAAGTAAGATTTGGCTGGTAATAAATACCAGATTGGCATCTGGCCACAACTCCACAAACCAAAAGCCATCAGCCCGAAAACATATCTGATTGCCCTCTGGCAGCTAAACAGTTTGTGGGTGTGCATGATACCGAAAGAAATCATCAGACCTCCTGGGAGTGGAGGTGGTATGGCTTTCTCTCCAGTGAAATACCTAAAACCTGAAGAAAGCTAGTTTATATCATTAATTGCTGTAAGCTGTGACCTTTAAACAGTAACAAAGAGACTTTACAGTTAGTATGTCAATCATTTGTGCTTCCTACAAAGAGATGAAAAGACATGGAGCAGAGAGAGATTGAAGAACAGCGGGTCTATGCAACAAAATGATCATCTCAGCAAATCCTGTCATCTGAGGCCATTGAATTGCTTTTCCACATTCTTCCTTCAACCCACAAAGCCCAATTTATTTTGTCTGTCTTATCTATTTAGAAGCTGGTCAGAGTTTTAACGGGTCAGGGGATATGTTAGCTGTTTATTGCTGTTTACATGTGTTTAGAAACTATAATATTTGTCCTAATAGTTCTTGTTAAGTACAGAAACCTGGTCCGTGTTTTTTGTTAGCCTAGTTCTGTCTGACACATAAATTGGAGGTTTTGGATATTTTTATCAACATATCCACTTTTTGATGACTCTGGGAATAGCAGGCCTTGATTTCCAGCAAAATATCCTTATTCGGTGTAGCAAACTAGAGAATATAGTTTAAGAATAAGAGGTTCCCCTTTTTTGATGTCCCAAAAAAATGTTAGAATATGGAAATTCACTTCCATGAAAAGGTAGTAACAGCTGGATCATTGAATTTACTTAAGGCTGAATTGGGCTATATTTTTAATCTATGCGTGAGGCCAGGGTGATGAGGTGGCAACAAATGCATTTTCTAACAGCAGAAGCCCTTTTAAGACAATCCTGTTTGGTGAAAGTAACAAACACCTTGTTGGGAGCCACAGAATATTTGGTACCCCTAATAGAGTTGAGAGGAGCCAGGTAAAGAATCTCCAAAGCTGCTATCTCTACCTTGTACCTGAAGTTGAAGGATATGGTGGCACAACACTCTAAGGTAGTGTGCTGGAAATCAAGTCTACTCTCTCAGAAATATTACAAAAGTTCTTGTTTTCTAAAGAAACATTCAGAATCCTATCACTATTTATTGCAGCTTGTTAGTTTCTAGCACCAGTAAACATTTATATTATATTAAATAAACTCTACAAATTAAAACTCTTAAACCCCTTATAAACTCCCCCGATTATACACAAGTAAATAAACAGAAACAATATAAAAACACAAGAGCAGATAGAAGACTAGGAGGTGTTCTGTAGTCAATACCGTGTGGAGCTGGAGGAACACAGCAGGTCAGGCAACATCGGCGGAGCAGGAAAGTCAAAGTTTTGCGTTTATACCCTTCATCAGGACCCTAGTCTTTGTTCCCAAGATCTGTTGGGTCAGTTCTTGCTGATCTGAATATTTCTCCTTAACCTTTTTTCTGAATAGTTCCACTGGTTTTCAAAAGACACGCGGTGGCTGTTCCACTTATGAAAAGTCTCTGACTTACTTAGTTCAAATTCACAACTCACAGTACCTGCTGAAGGAAGGATAAATTAGTTTTATTCTGGTTTAAAGTGAATTACTGCAAAGAACTGAGAGAGTTTTTGGATGTTGTAGATCTGCTGGCTTCTCTCCTGATCTGAACAAGCCTTATCAGTGTCTTGTTCACAGCCCAAGCTGTTCAGCTAACTGACAATGAATCATCTTGTTATTGGCAAGTAGAGGACCTTTGTGACTGATAATCTGTCCCTAGTCCTCAAGCCAATCAGCTTCACTTGTAAACAACATCTCGCTTCCAGTTCGACTGTACATTGCGACAACACATTTCTGCAAAAACCCAGTTCACAATAATTACCAAATTCATTACTTTCAAAACATGCAGCCAGCCCTGTAAATTCCTGGATTTGAAAACAGTACGTCGCATATAAGTCCACAGATTTAAAAAGGCGTAGTCTTTATAATGGTAGATGTCTTGGCTGGCTGATTTTAAAATGTTTTACTTCAGAAATATTCTTGATGTGGTTGTGCCAAAATAAAGGAAAATATCTGATTGCTTTTGTTTCCTTTCAACATAAAAAAATTGTTATTGTAAAGTATGTGCCTAAATGCATACATGTAATTAGTTATATGGTATTCTCTGCTGGTTATTTCTGAATTCCAGAAAATTGTTAAAAGTTGTAGAACAATACTATGGACATATTTCATCTAAATTCTAATACCACATGCATTTATGAACAAGAGACACCTTTTAAGTATGGATGAAACAACATATTTGTGTACATCTATATAATTCCTATTTTGCTTTGCAAATACTAATCATAGTTATTGTATGCTTGATGCTATTGTGTAACCTGAAATGGTAATGAATGATGTAAATTTAGTTATGATTGACCATATTTTATCAAAATGTAAAAGAAGTTCACCATCATGACCCCTTGTAGAAAAAGAATTAACATACTTCATGTTTGTCTATATTTGAACAATGATTGTGGGATTGAGAATAGTTGCTGTTGCTGACATTGAGGGAAGTGAATTAACATAAAGAACTGAAACACCCCCAATTTTTGAATCATCTTCGTTTAATGTCTTTCTTTTGTGTCAAAATTCAGCTCCCTTGCACTGTCTGGATAAGTAACATCTCTCATTCAAATTTCTTTTGATGCTTTAGTTGGGAAACTGATGAAGCAAGCACCATGAAAAGTATATCTAAAAACATACCTCGGAAAGCAGTTTAATGTTAATTGTTTTTAAGTGAAAGGACCAGATTTGTGCTTCGATATTTGTTTTGAGAGCTATTCTGTACTTAAATAATATGTGAATTGAAAACAGCAAAGACTGGTGTATGGTGTATCGACTTTGTTGTTGTGTGCAACTGAGCCTTGGAGCTCATTGGATTAGGTTATGTATACGGGAAAAGAAATCCACATTTAAAGTGTTGCAACCCACAGTTTGGCAAGCACTGGTCTGGTGGTTTAGGATTAAATGTTCTTCCAATTTGGAATGGTGCCTGGTTAGTTTGGATAGCTAGTTTGCAATACAGAGTAATGGGTTCCATTCCAGCATCAGCTGAGGTTACCATGAAGGATTCTCTTTCTCAATCTGTCCTCTTGACTGAGGCGTGGTTATCCTCAGGCTAAACTACCACCAGTCGTCTCTCTAATGTGAGAGCAGCTCTGTAATGACTTTATCTTTTACCTTTGTATTTGGAATGGTACATTTTTGTTGGGAGTAATAAGTTTTATTAACGTTTGTCTCGCAAGGATGCAGTATTGTTCCATTTTCAAATTCTACCAGTGATCCAGTAAACACTTATCTAGTTTATAACTAGAAGTTATAGTATTTGTTTGTAACTGTGATATAGAAGCTAAGTCAGTCTAATCAGAGCAAACTCGCCATGTCAGTATAGTTGGTTGTTGAAACAGGTGGACACTTAGGACCCTACAGCATTCATGTTTTCAGAAACAATGAAGTTCAACAGTAACTAGTCAAAAGTCTCTTTTAACCTAGAGGTAGGTCACTGGGAACCATTTTGTTTTATTTATCTGGTTTCTGCTGTTAGCAGCAAAATATTTTTGCACTACTATTCCATTTCATTGCCAAATATAAATCAACCTATTTAGATGTTATGAAGCAAGCCTGGAGCAGGTAGAACTTGAATCCAAGCTTTCTGGCCAAGTGATGCTATCATGGCATCACGAGAACTTACGAAAAGGTATCTCAGCAAATATTGCTAATTAACCTGTTCAGTTGTGTTATCACACATATGTAGGGGAGGGACTTGAACTCAGGCCTGCGTGCCCGGGGAGAAGAACACTACCATTGTGCCATACGACTGCTCCAGAAATGTTATAGACACTTATCTAACTAACATGCTCAGAGATGTTATGGTGCACCTCTGGAGCAGGTGGGACTTTAATCCTAGCTTCCTGGCTCGCAGGTAGAGATGTTACCACAAGAATCTCTTCAAAGTTGTTATATACTGAGCAGAGCAAATGCGATACCAAAATGTCCTGATCATATGTTTACTGATGTCATCACTCACTGGACATGCTTCCTACTGAATTTCTGTGTGAGTTCATGGTAGGAGGCGATAGCCTAGTGATATTAACACTAGACCATTAATCCAGGGACCTGGGTTCAAATCCTGCCATGGCAGATGATGGAATTTGAAATCAATAAATACCTGGAATTAAGACTCTGATGATAACCATGAAACCACTGCTTTTTTTGTTGGAAAAGCTAACTAATGTCATTTAGGGAAGGAAATCTGGCATCCTTATCTGGTCTGGCCTATGGGTGAGTAAAGATTCACAGAAATATGATTTGACTCTCAAATGTCCTTAGAAATGGCCGAGGAAGCCCCTTAATTGTAACAATCAGTACAAAGTCTTAAAGAAAGAAACCAGACATCTGGTGTTGACATAGGCACTGGAAAAGACAATGGCAAAAACAGCCCTGTCGAGACTGCAAAGTCCTCCTTACTGACATCTGGGGCCAAGTGCCAAATTGGAATAGCTGTTTCACAGACTTGTCAAGCAGCAGCCTGGTATAGTCCTACTCACGGAATTGAATCTTACATACCATGTCCCAGCTGCCACCATCACCATTCCAGGATATATGGGCAATCAGTAGAAGCAGAGTAATATTCTTCTAACACAGTCTGCATACTAATGGACAAGGATAGTCGCCACTTTGCAATTTACTGTCATGCCAGGTGATCAACCCAAGTTCAATGAAGAATGCAGGAGAGCAAAGCAGGAACAGCACCAGGCCTACCAAAAAATGAGGTACTGGTGAAGGTGCAAAAGAGGACAACTTGCATGTTAAACATCATAATCAGCAAAGATAGCTAGAGCTAAAACCTGCAGTCCTGCCACATCCAGTCATGGATGCTGGTTGACTATCAAACAACTCGTTGGAGGAGATGGCTCCACAAATATCCCCATTCTCAATGACGGGAGAGCACAGTACATCTGTGCAAAAGATAAGGCTGAAGCATTTGCATCAATCTTCAAGCATTAATGTCCAGCCCGTGGCAATCTCCTCTAGAGGTCCCCAGCATCATAGATGCCGGTCTTGAGCCAATTCAGTTCTCTCCACAAAGCAAGAAACAGTTGGAGGCACTCAATACTGCAAAGGCTATGGGCCCTGACAACATTCGGCAAAAATGCTGTAGATTTGTGCTCCAGCATTTGCTACACCTCTATCCAGCTGATCCAGTACAGATACGACATCTACCCAACAATGTGGAAAATTGTCCAGGTGTATCCTGCACACAAAAAGTGAAACTATCCAATCTTTTCAATTACCACCCCATCTGTCTATTATCAATAAACAGTAAAGTAACGGAAGGTGTCACCAACAATGCTATCAAGCTATACCTCCTCAGCAGTAATCTGCTCACTAATGCCCAGTTTGAATTCCCCCAGGGCCCCTCAGCTCCAGACGCCATTCTACCCTTAGTCAAACATGGACAAAAAAAGCTGAATTCTAGAGGTGAGGTGAGAGTGAAAAGTCCTGACATCAAGGCTGCATTCAACTATGTATAGTATCAAGCAGCCTTAGCAAAACAAGAATCAATGAGAATCAGAGAGAGAATTTCTCTGCTGAATGAAATCATACCTGGCACATAGGAAAATGGTTGTGGTTGCTGGGAGTCAGTCATCTCAGATCCAAGCTATATCTGCAGGAGTTCGTCAGGGTTGTGTCTTAGGCCTAATCATCTTTAGCTGCTTCATCAATGACCTTCTCTCCAACGAGACTGATGATTGCACAATTTTCAACACTATTTGTAACTCTTCAGATACTGAAGCAGTCTATGTTCAACTGTAGTAAGACCTGGACATTATCCAGGCTTAGGTTGAAAAGTGGCTAGTAACTTTTGTGCCATATAAATGCCAGACAATGACCATTTCCAATAAGAGACATTCTCTAACTACCAACCCTTGACATTCAATGGCATTACCATCGCTGAATCCCTCACCATTAGCATTCTGGGGGTTACTATTGAACAGAAACTGAACTGAATTCACCCTATAAATACAGCGGCTATAAGAATAAGTAAGAGGCTAGGAATACTGCAGTGAGGCAGTAGTCAGGAATGTGTTAAAATATTGCCCACTTGCCTGGATGTGTGCAGTTCCAGCCTGACTCAAGAACCTTAACACCATCCAGGACAAAGCAGCCTGCTTGATTGGCACCACATCCACCAACCACTCTACCATCGACACTCCGCAGCAGCAGTGTGTATTATCTAGAAATTTGCCAAAGATCCTTAGACAGCACCTGTCAAACCCATGATCCCTTCCATCTAGACCACTTTTTCCTGTCCATTCGGTATTGCCCTCCAGTATTTTCCTTTTGTGCATTTATCCAATTTTCTTAAACAAAAATTAAGTTTCATGTAAAATCAAAGCTACACTCAGTTATCAATAAGTGCATATATTATGAGAACAAGGATAATATCAGGAGATCGATTGACCTTTGGATGCAGTTATGCTTAAAAATTTTATGTCAGGAGTTGGAGGAAATGCTAAGTAGCTTGCTGGGATAAATATTTTTACCAATTTATAACGAATTATAAGAGTTTTAATCTTGTACCTGAGTTTATATTGCATATTCCATCATCCAGATGCATTAGTGCAAGCAATTAATTTAATTAAACAAAATACTAGAATTTATAGTGCTTCAGTGCCATGAAGTGTTCTTGTTCTCAAACCAAATTTATGGTTTTGGTTATCTGATTGGAATCCAACAACAGCAGTTGAAACAAATTTTACATTTCTAGTGAACCGTGAAAATTTGTAATCTTTTGATTTCACTCCTTTATTATTAAAAGTTGCAGAATTAATTCAGTGAAGGTTGTCCACAACATAGTTTAGATGTTTGTTTAATTTCAGTCTATTTTTCTTTGATTCACTGCATGGCAGTGCTGCTTAAATGAATAAAAGTGCAATCAGAATGCATAAAGCCAAGCTTTGACTTGGTTCTGCCTCTCAGTGTCCAGCCTGCCAGGTTAATGTGTTTCTGTTCCGGGTTCTTCCCTGCTCATCTTGTTTGTTTTTCACAATTTCCCATATTATCCAGTTTTTTTCTTTTACTTATTTAATGCAGAACTCCCTTCCTTATGCTTTTAACTATCCTCTAGTCTTTTTGTGTGTTATCAGTTTTCTTTTTTGACCTAGTTCCATCTACCATCAGGTTATTTTGCTTATCTTTATGAAGTTAAACACCTACAGGCTACGTTCTCCTCTTCTGACCCATTTATTTATAATGGGTATCTTCCAAATGAGATCGTTATTATCTGCTCTTTCTTCAGGCAGGTAATATATTCCAATTACCATAGTTTCATACTGGGGCTCAGTTTAACCAAAACATTCAAAAGTAATCCACCCTCCCTCATTGTTAGATGACACAAGGTCCCTTTTATGGTAGTTTTCATTAGTTTTTTTTTAATCCAAAGATGTTCCCAAACTGTTTACTTTTGCTTCAAGGTTACCAATTCTGTAACTGTCTTTTGTCTTGATAGTTCAAAGGTGCCTCTCATATGTTTTGAATTGTAAGTTAAAGTAGTTGCCCTTCTGAATGTTTGAGCATAAACAACTGAGGGCTTGTTCTAATGGCTCATAATGGGCGTGAAATAATCTAATTATTTTGACTAGATCCAGAATGGTACATTTAAGCAACAGAAAACACAATACAAAATCCAATTTCAAGCCTCTGTAAAAATCTAGATCAAAAGTGTAATGGATGATATATGGGAATTTGCAGAGGTACTATCGGATGATGCAATGAAAGATGTTGAAGAAGATTTTGATATTTCTATACAGGGGAATTAATGCCTTCTTGTGACAGGTCAGTGGGTGAACTGCGCCGACACAGAAGAGAATGCCTTCACATAGCATTGTAGAAATAGAGCAGTGGGACTGCAGCACGAAAGCAGAAGTGATTTGAGTTGGTTGGAGTGGTCAGCATACAAAAGTTTTGAAGATAGATGTGTTTATGGTCTCACTGATACCACAATGTCATTGACGATAGCTATGTGTAGGTGAGTATGTCATAATTGATGGAGATTGTGAGTCTGTGGTCTTTATTAGGAAACTGGGCAAAGTTGATCAAATATAACTTATCAAATATATAAAACCCAACTGGCTACTGTAAATTATAGAATAACTAACAACATTTTGACAATTTTGGATACATTTTTAATGTCTGATTGAAGTTAAGATATATCATAGATTTTTTATAACATTCGCTGGCTGGTGGGAACCACGCTGTCTTAAAGAATAAGAAATTTATACTTCAATCAGTTTTTAGGATGTTTTCTGTCTTGTATATAATGAAATAGAGTGAAGCTATGTATAGCGTATTGCCTCTTTAAAGCATCGTTGAGTAATTAGTAGCATATTTCATAATTTTGTATGTATTACATTTCAGAAATTATTCATTTGTGTGCTATTACTTGTACCTCTGCATTTTTGTCTAAATAGCTCAGCCATGCCTCCGGAAATTATTGGCAGAATCTTGAATGTGACCGTTGTGTTCTTTTAGACAGCTTATTTTAAGATTAGTTTGAAGCACAGCAGTAAAGAGAATTTGTGCAAATTAAACTATCTGCTTTTTCTGCAAAGGAAAATTCTTTGAAAATCATGTAGATTCAAGTATGGTATTCTCCAGTATTTTCCAGGGTTCTTGGAAAACCTTTTCTCCAAAAAAGGAGCTGTGTTCATCAAACTGGTATTGTAACGGGCATCCAATGCCTGAACATATTGCTTTGTGAACTGTAGTCTGTAGTATTTGACCTCTTCTAATTATGAATTATTGATTATTAAAATTAATTTCTACATCATTCTACATTTGAAATATCATAATTTTAGTCTGAAAATGTTTGAAAGTGCATCAACATCCGTTTAATTGAGTATCTGGAGACATTTGACGTATCTGTATAAATGCCATATTAATTTGACTGTAGTCGGTAAATCATCAGAGTGGCCTGTTAAGGATAGAATGTGCAGGTTTTACCTTTTACAAACATGTGGGAGGAAGTGATTCATAGCCAATAAAAAGAACAATACTGGTGCAAGCATGCATTGTTACCGAGGCTGCTTCAGTTATGAGTTATGCATTTAACGCTATTCAAAATTCATTTTCTATGATCCAAATATCCTTTTTTCCCGCCATCACGTAACTCCTTCCAATCCAAGCATCTTTTCAAGTACATAAGTGAAAATTTAACTTTATCACATGAAAGGATGTTTTCTAAAGAATCATGTCTCATTCGCACAATTTGCATTCCACAATTTGTACAATTCTGAAAAATGTACGTTTGACTGGGAAGTATTTACAGAAATGATCCTACTTTTAATAGGTTTAAAATTAATAGAAAAGAACAAGGAACACTTTAGTATAAAAATAATTAATTATTAATTAAATGGCATTGAAGCACATTGCACACAAGTGCACCACACTGCAAGCAAGACTGATACTCCTAAATTGGTTGTCGTGTAATTATTTGCACACTCAGATTTGTTAAGCAAGTAACATGTAAAGTAAGACATTATTTCTATTTGGATGTACAGGCTGGCTGGGTATGATCAGTACCTTACTTGTTAACAACCAAAGGGATAATCTGTTTGATGCACTCCATTATCTTTGGGACATAAATAGCATTATGCTGGCACTAAAATTCATATGCCACATTACTCATTTGTCATAGGTCCAACGTTTCTGGCTTTGTGGCAGCATCCTGTTATATTGAGCAGTGAAGGTAGACTTGCAAATACAGTAGTAGAGAACCCCGGCCAATTTCTCAGCCAGGATATTAAGGAAAGGGAGCTCATTTTACTACGTCATTGCAAAGATGAATTTGAGCGCAAAATGGACCATATTAAGATGTGTAAAGAAATTCTTATATGTAGCTGTGGATTCAAGTATAGAAAACATATCATCCACATTTTGTAAATATGCAAGGAGTAGGAAGGATATGGAAAAAAGTGCTCAGGCCCTAAAATTATTGAACTCGATTGTTGAGTCTTGAAGGTTGCAGGATTCGCAAGTGGAAAATGAAATGCTATTCTTCAATTTGTGCTGAGCTTCACTGGAGTACTACAGCAAGCTGTAGTAGACAGAGACGTTGACCGGGAACGTGATGGTTGTTGAAGTTGTGGGTAACTGGAAGTTTGCGGTTGGTTCTGTCGACAGAACATGTGTTCTGCAAGACAGTTGTCCAATCTATGTTTCATCTCTCCCGTGTAGAGGAGATCACATTATGAGCAGTGAATATGGTAGATTAGGTTGAGTGAAGTATGTACAAGATGATGAGAGGCATAGATAGAGTGGATAGCCAGAGACTTTTCCCAGGGCGGAAATGACTATCACGAGGGGGCATAATTTTAAGGTGATTGGAGGAAGGTATTGGGGAGGAAATCAGAGGTAGGTTCTTTACGCAGAGCGTGGTGGGTGTGTAAAATGCACTGCCAGCGGTGATAGTAGAGTCAGATACATTAGGGACATTTAAGTGACTCTTGGATAGGCACATGGATGATAGTAAAATGAAGGGTATGCAGGTTAATTTTGATCTTTGAGTAGGGTAATAGGTCGGCACAACATTGTGGGCTGAAGAGCCTGTAATGTGTTGTATTGTTCTATGTTCTATGTAAGTGCAGGTAAATCGCTGCTTCACTTGGAAGGTATGTCTGGGACCTTGGATAGCAAGGAGGGAAGAAGTAAATGGGCAGATGCTAGACTTTCTGCAATTTCATGGGAAAGTGCTGTGGAGGTGTCAGGAAACGTTAGGAGTGGAGGAGGAATGAACCAACGTGGCCCGGAGGGAACGGTCCCTGCAAAAGACCAACAAGGGAGGGAAGGGTAATATGTAGTATTCTGCTGGAGATGGTGGAAATGGCAGCTTATGATCCTTTGGATATTGATATTGGAGGATGGAAAACAAGGACCAGGGGCCCCAATTGGTGTAGGGGCGGGGAAGAAGGAGGAGTACAGGAAATCGGTTGGACATGGCTGAGGGCCCTGTTAACCACAGTGGTGGGAATCCTCGGTTGAGGAATAAGATGGATATTTCTGAGGCACCCATGTGGAAGGTTATATCAACAGAACAGATGCACGAGAGACAGAGGAAGTGGGAGTACGGAATAGAGTCTTCAGAAGAAATGATGTGTGAGGATGTATAGTCCAGGTAACTCTGAGAGTTGGTGGGATTGTAGTGGATATCAGTGGCCAGCCTATCCTCAGAAATGGAAACAGAGATGTCAAGGAAGGGAAGGGAGGAGTTGGAGATGGACTAGGTGAAGATAAGAGTAGGGTCGCTGTTGGTCCAATTTCGGACAAAAGAGGGGATGATTGATGATGCCCTCGATGTACCAAAGAAAGAGTTGTAGGGAGGGACCCAAGTACCATTGAAACAAGCAATGTTCCAAGAACCCCACAAAGAGACAGGCATAACTAGGACCCATTTAGGTTCCCATGGCCACATCTTTGATATGAGGAAAGTGAGAGGACTTCAAGAGAAGTTGCTCAAAGTGAGGATGAACTTGGTCAGGCAGAGGAGATTGGTGAATTTTTTTTTATTTGCTCATGGAATGTGGGCGTCACTGGCTAGTTAGCCGTTATTGTCCATTCCTAGTTGCTGCTCAGAAGGTCGTGGTGTGCTACCTTCTTGAACTACTGCAGTCCACAAGCTGTGGGCAGACCAACAATGCCCTTAGGGAGGCAATTACAGGATTTTGACCCAGTGACAGTGAAGGATCGGCAATATATTTCCAAGTTGGAATGGTGAGTGGCTTGAAGGGGAACTTGCAGATGCTGTTATTCCCATGTATCTGCTGTCATTGTCCTTCTAAATGGAAGTAGTTGTGGGTTTAGAAGGTGCTGTCTAAGTATCTCTAGTGAATTTCTGCAGTGCATCTTATAGATAGTGCACACTGCTGCTACTGAATGTCGGTGGCGGAGGGAATGGTTACCTGTTGATATGGTACCAATCAAGAGGGCTGCTTTGTCCTGGGCAGTGTCAAACTTCTTGACTGTTGGAGCTTAACACATTCAGGGAAGTGGGGAGTATTCCATCACTCTCCTATGTACCTTATGGACAGGTTTTGGAGAGTCGGGAAGTGAGTTACTTACTGCAGTATTCCTAGCCTCTGACCTGCTGTTGTAGCCACAGTATTATATTGTCAATTCAGTTGAGTTTCTGGTCAATAATAACCCCCAGGATTTTGATAATGGTAGATTCAGTGATGGTAACACTATTGAATGTTAAAGGGCATTGGTTAAATTATTTCTTATCAGCGATGGCCTTTGCCTGACATTTGCATGGTGTAAATGTTACTTGCCATTTTCAGAGCCCAAGCCTACATACTGTCCAGATCCTGTTGCATTTGCATATTGACTGCTTCAGTATCTGAGGAGTCGTGAATGGTGCTGAACATTGTAAGATCATTGACGAACATCCCCACTTCTGACTTTAAGATGGAGGGGAAGTCATTGATGAAGCACTGAAGATGGTTGCGCCTAGGACAATACCCTGAGGACTGTCTGCAGAAATGCCCTGGAGTAGAGGTGACTGACCTCCAAAAACACAACCACCTTTGTATGTGCCAGGTATGACTCCATCCAGTGGAGACTTTTTCCCCCTAACTCCCATGGTTTCCTGTTTTGCTTGGGGTCCTTGATGCTATATTTGGTCAAATGTGGCCTTGATATCAGGGGCTGTCACTCTCACCTCACTTGTGGAATTTAGTTCTTTTGTCCATGTTTGAACCAAGGCTGGAGTGAGGTCAGGAGCTGAGTGGCCCTGGTGGAAACCAAACTGAGTGTCACTGAGCAGGTTATTGCTTTGCAGGTGCTGCTTGATAGCACTGTTAATGACACCTTCCATCACTTTACTGATAATCGAGACTAGAATGATGGCACAATAATTGAACTGATGTCTTTGTCCTGCTTTTTATGTACGGGACATAATTTTCCACACTGTTAGTAGATTCCAGTGTTGTAGCTGTACTGGAAGAGCTTGGCTAGGGAAGTGGCAAGTTCTGGAGCACAAGTCTTCAGTACTATTGCTAGAATGTTGTCAGAGTCCATAGCCTTTGCAGAATCCTGTGTCTCCAACCGTTTCTTGAGTGAATCAAATTGTCTGAAAACTAACATCAGTGATGCTGGGTACCACTGGAGGTAGTTGAGATAGATCATCCTCTGGCACCTCTGGCTGAGGATTTCTGGCAAGATACTCAAAAGAATCAAAATTATTTGTGTTTTACCCAGGCCATGCAGCTGATTCTCTTCTTTGTTTATTGCCCATCATGATGAACGCAGTCATATTTCAAAGCCTTTTACATGTTTCAAAACTTGCATGTTACAGCAATAGCACATAGGAGCTTATGTCATGAATGTAATTTTAGATACTTGATGCATTTTGAAATGTAATATTCACTTTTCAACCACTTCTTCCCCCACTCTCTTTAGTGATTCAAAAATAACTTGCCTTTGCATCGGGAGAGATCAAAAACTGTTTGTTTGAAATCAAGTGCATGATAAACTGATTTTAACTAAACTGATGATATAACACTGAATTTTGGTGAAAAATAAAACTGTAGCAATCCTTATTAAAAAGATTGACTATGTTGTTTGAAATGGGAAAAATTCATATTAAGTTTTATTTTGCACTAAGCAAACCTGTCTTTCATGTAATAGAAAAAATATTTCACGTCATTATGATTTTTCGACACCACCAACGACAAATTATATGTAATGCCTTTAGTATAATAGAACATCCTAAGATGTTTCACAAGAAGTATTATAAATTGACATCTTAGCCACATACAAAAAAAAATTAAGGGAGATGCCCAAACATTTGGCCAAAAGTCTAAGTTTTAAGGAGGCATCTTGTAGGATGAAAGAGAGTGTGATGATTTAGTAATGGAATTTCATAAATCAGGTTCCCAAGAGGTGAGAATTAGAGCAGTGCAAATATTTCTTGTGGGATTAGAGGAAGTTCCATAATTGGAAATGAATGAGGCTTTGGATGCATTTGAAAATAAAGATGAGAATTTTAAAATCGAGGTTTTGCCTAACAGGCACCAGTGTAGATTTGTTAGTAAAATGAGATGGAACTAGCCTGAATTGGAAAGAGTTTTGAGTGACCCAAGGTGGCAGATGAAGAATTTGTGTAACTTGGAGGAAATGCTTCAGAATTTGCAACTTTGGAGGTAACAGATTCATGGTTGAGGATTTCAGCAGATGCTGACTTGAGGCGGGCCATAGTTGGATGGTGTTATGGAGGTAAAAATAAACAGTGCTGAAAGCACAGCTCGAATCACATTTTTAAAATTCTTTTACAGGGTGTGGTCATTTTCTTTAGTTGCCCTTGAAATGAATGGTTTACAAGGTCAAAGGGCAGTTGAGCGTCAACCATGTTGCTGTGGATCTGGAGTCACATTCAGGCCAGACCAAGTAAGGATGGCAAATTTCCTTCCCGAAAGGACATTATTGTACCAAATGGGTTTTACAATTATAAATACTAATAATCATGGTCATCATTATTAAAATTACCTTTCAATTATAAATTTTATTAATGACAGTAAGACTTCACCAGTTGCTGTTGTAGTGATTGGAATGAGGTCAGGCAAGTGGATAACATATATGAGTTCCCTGATTGGGGCTGTTAACCTGGTCTGATGAGGGAAACTTGGCTGGCAGATATAAAGATGAGTGCCAGGGGTTCTGCTTACTCCTGGTTGCGGCTCTGAGCTATCTGTGTCAGTGTCATGTAATATGAGCATATAAATAAATTCCATAAAGCCCAGTATCCCAAAACCAAGTCACCCTTTATTTAAGACAACAAGCGTGGGGCTAGGCCCGAAACGTCGCATTTTCCTGCTCCTATGATGCTGCTTGACCTGCTGTGTTCATCCAGCCCCACGTTTGTTGCCTTAAATAAAGGGTGACTTGGTTTTGGGATACTGGCCTTTGTGGAATTATTTCAGTGGCGATGAGAGAAAAATATGCCCCTGAAGAGATTCACTGACAACAGTTGTCTTTGAGTATTTGAGTATTTGTCTTTGAGTAAGTATTTCTGGCATCATGCCACTATTTGAGGAGCTTGACTTGTTCGAACCTGCAGTCGAAGATGGGGCGCAGGATGTGGAGAGAATACATTTTTAACCGGTCAATGACATTGGGGCAGATGAAAAGGAACAAGTAATTCTCCTGACAGCTTGTGGACCAACAACTTCTTTGGTTATTAGGAGTGTAACTTTCCCAAATGTACCAGATACCAAAACCTTTAAGTGTTGATGGATTTAGCTAAGGAATATTACGACCCCAATCCTCCTCTAATTCTGAGACACAATCAGTTTTACTCAGTGGGGAATTCGTATCGAAATTTTTGACAAGGTTAAGATGACTGGCAGAGGCATATGATTTTGGGTTAACTCTTAAGTCAGATGCTGATACCCCATTTGGTAGGTGAGATTAATTATGTGACCATCAAAAAGTGCCTACAACTGAAGCCCAACTGGACTTCAAACAGCCTCTAAAACTGGCTTTGTCATTAGAAAATGCAGCAAGTGGAGCTTATGAGTTACAGGGTATTGCGATGGAAGTGGACACCCTTGCCAGTCTGACTGAAATTGAGGAACACCGGTTGAGTGAAAGCAATTGCTCAACCTTACTGAGGAATGTCTAAACAGAGGGACTCCAGGTCAGCCCACAGCAAAATCCCAAAACGGAGGTCAAGCAACTAAAATTTTCTGGAGTACCCAGGCCAGCAGGCCATTGTAGTTGCTGCTGGTATGTTGACTCGAGACAGCAAAAGAGTCCAACTCGGCCTGAATTGAATCAGGGAACTCATAGGGTGGTATCCAGGAGAGTGCACTCCCTGGAAAGCCCACCTACAGCTGGTTTAGAACAGTTAAACTGCTTAACAACATCCAAATCAGAACCAATCAAAATAAATCAGGGAGGCGATGGCCGAGTGGCATTATTGCTGGACTGTTAAGCCAGAGACCCAGACAACATTCTGGGAACCCGGATTTGAATCTCGCCGTGGCAAATGGAATTTGAATTCAATAAATATCTGAAATTAACAGTCTAATGACCATGAATCTATTGTCGATTGTTGGAAATACCCATCTGGTTCACTAAGGTCCTTTTAGGGAAGGAAACTGCCATCCTTACCTGGTCTGGCTTACATGTGACTCCAGACGCACTGCAATATGGTTGACTCTTAACTGCCTTCTGGGTAATTAGGGATTGGCAATAAATGCTGCTTAGCCAGCAACACCCTCATCCCGTGAATGAATAAAGAAAACAAAATCTTGGTAAATTGTCACCCAGTTCTAATGGAGTTCAATGCCAGCACAGCTGTATCAGTGATTGCAGAACCGTTCTTTACCAAAATTCATTCTGGACTCAGCTGCAGCAGTGTTAGTGCTTGAGGAACTCCACCTCAGAGTTGATGAGCTGGAGTCTGAGCTTTGAACATTGTGATACATCAAGGAGGTGAAGAGCAACGTGGACACTGTGTTTCAGGACGCCCTTTAGATTAACTACCTCGAATTCGGTCAGTGACAGAACAGTGTGACTATGAGCGAGACAGGTAGAGAGATCCTTGAGGTACTGCTGAGGGAGCCTCTGCCCATAAGCTTGTCTAACAGGTTTGAGGTTCTTGCTCCTGTTAGGGATGAGAGTGGGGACTGTAGGAAGGATAAGCAAACTGACCATAGCACGTGGTACAGGAAGTCATTCAAGAGAGGAGAGAAAAGACAGATGTAGTTGTAATTGGGAATAGTATAGTCAGGAGAATAGACACTTGGCTGGCTTGGATCAAGAGGAGCAAAGGCTGTATTGTATACCTGGTGCCAGGGTTTAGGATATCTCATTTGGGCTTCAGAGGAATTTGGAGTGGGAGGGAAAAGATCCAGTGTCGTGGTCCTTGTAGGTACTAACAATACAGGTAGAAAGAGGAAAGAGGCTTTGCTGAGAGAATATGAGCAGCTAGGGGATACATTAAAAAGCATAACTAAAAACCGTTTATAATTTCTGGAGTATCTGAGCTGTGAGCTAATTGGCACAGCCTCAACAGATTAAAGGGGTAAATGCATGGCTCAAAGGTTGGTATGAGAGAAACGGGTTTGAATTGCTTGGACATTGGTGCCAGTTTTGGGAAAGGAGGGAGCTGTTTTGATGGGGTGGGCTCCACCTGAAACATGGTGGGACCAGAATCCTGACAAATCACAGAAGTAGGGCTTTAAACTGAATAACTAATTGTCCAGAGGGCAGTTAAGCGTCAACCACATTGCTTTGGGTCTGGAGTCACATGTAGGCCAGACGAGGTCAGGATGGCAGTTCCCTTCGCTAAAGGACATTAGTGAACCAGATATGTTTTTCCAACAATTGACAATAGATTCACGGTCATCATTAGACTGTTAATTCCAGATATTTATTGAATTCACGTTCCACCATCTGCCATGGTGGGATTCAAACCCGTGTCCTCAGAATGTTATAAACTGGAGAGGGAGTGTTCAATTGCATGGAAAATTATGGAAAGAAATAAAGGGATAGAGGGCTCAGGAGAGGTTATTAAAGTTTCCAGAACAAGTAATCAAACAGACAGTACGGAAAGCTCTGTAATCTAACTTAGGCACAGCAGATAAGGGGACAACTATGAAAGGGAGGCAGTCAACCCAGGACTGAGGGTCTAGTACTTAAGTGCATGCAGTGTCCGGAGAAAGGTAGATGAGCTTGTAGCGTAGATTGAAATTGGCAGCTAAGGTGTTGTGGGCGACACAGAGATGTGACTACAAGGCTGGAAACTAAATATACAAAATATACTTTCTTTTGAAAGGACAGGCAGATGGGCTGAGGGGGTGGAGTTGCCTTACTGTTAAGAAATTAAACTAAATCAAATCAAGAGTGAGAAGTAATATAGAGTTGGAAGGTGTAGAACCTATGTGGGTAGAGTTGAGGAACCACAAAGGAAATTGCTTTAGCAACTTACAACTATTTGAACTCAAAAAAACCATCCAAGTTGAGTTCAACAATTTCGGATCATAACCTTTGCTCCTTTTTTTTTGTCTTTAGACTGTATGAGGATCATTTTGATATTTCATTTGCAACTCCTCAAAAGCAATTTTTAAAATCCATTATCTCCTTTGGTCAAACACTGTCATCACTTGAATAGATCCTATAGAAAATGAGTCTCGATAGCTAGTAATAGATGAAAAATAGATGGCAGATGAACTGAACAAATATTTTATGTTTGTTCAGTTCATCTGCCATCTATTTTTCATGTGGTCATAATATTTTCATATTTTATGTGGTTTTCACTAGAGAAGATACAAGTAGGATTCTGGAAATAGCTATAAATCAGGAATTAAAAGGGACGTAGCAACTGAAGAAAATTACAATTGCCATCAAAGTGGTATGGAGTAAATTGTTGGAACTGCAAGTTCATAAGTCCACATGTGATGATACTGTGGCCTTAAGAAGTGTGTTTTGACATGGCTTCTTTTAGAGAAATATTGGGGGACAAATACTGAACAGTTTATGTGAAGATAAACAATTTGTGTAGCCTTGGATTTTTTTCACAAGTTGGAAAAATATAAGCAGCCTGTATGGGTGTGGTGAAACTCCCACTGCTTTCGGCAGTTGTTGCTGGGCTCTCAGGTGACTGGGAAGACAGTGAATCTCTCCCAGCTGCTACACTGTCTCTCTAAGTTTTCTCTGGATTTTTTTTACCTCCTGTGTAGCTGAAGTTACATGTGACACAATTCTGTTTTCTGAATTTGCTCTTTTGGGATGTTTATGAGATGTTACTACATTGGAACAGTTACTGTTCAGTAATGCCATAATCTATTATTCTATTAAGTTTTCTGATAGTGTTAAGTTATTCCAAGTTCCTCTTTCTTTTGTTGTATTTTAACTATAATGTTTAATTAATTTGAGTCTTTCTTAACATCGAGTAGTTTGACCAATCGAATTGCATCTGGACCACAGCACCTCACATTTGCCTTTAAGATAAAAAAAAGGTCTAAGCAACCTTCTTACTATATTTTGAAGGGGTCTGGTCCATAGCTCCAGGTCCTATGGATTTCGTCCTGGGTTCTTAAAATAGGTAGCTAGTGAGATAATTGATGCATTGGTTTTAATTCTCCAAAATTCATTAGATTTGGGGAAGGTTCTTTTAGATTGGAAAAATAAATAATGCAACCTCTTTATTCAAAAAGGGAGGAAGGAGAAAAAAGTAAACTACAGCCAGTTTGTATCTGTAACAGGGAAAATCTGCTAAGTGGAGTACAATGTGGGAAAGTAAGAAAATTGCCAATTTTGGCTGAAAGGATAAAGAAAGAATGAAGTATATTATCTAAATTGTGAGAGGTTGCAGATCTCTGAAATGCAGAGAAATGTAAGTGCCCTAGCGCATGAATCATGGAAGGTTATTATGCAGGTACAACAAGTAATGAGAAAAACTGATAGAATTTTAATGTTTTATTGCAAGGGGAATTGAATGTAAGAAAGGAGAGGTTATGCTTCAGTACTGGTGAAGCTGCATCTGGATTACTGGTGCGGTCCTGGTGATTGTATTTATGGAAGGGTGTTGATGCATTAGAAGCAGCTTAGAAAAGATTTATGAGACTGATACATCAAAAGAGAAAATTGCCTTATGAGGAAAGACAAGTCCAGCCTGTCTAGCAACCTGCGGACTTTAGAAGAGTCAGAGGGGAGTTAATTGAAACATATAAAATGCTGAGTGGACTTGGCTGGGTGGATGTGGAAAGGATGTTTTCTTCTATGGTTGAATGTAGAACTGTGGTTTATAATTTTAAAATAAGGGGGTGCTCACATAAGACAGAAATGAGGGAAATTTTTTTTCTCTCTCCGAGAGGGGAGAGTCTTTGGAGTTCCTTTCCTCTGGATGCAGAATCTTTGAATGCTTTTAGGATATAAGAACATAAGAAAATAGGAGCAGGAGTAGGCTATCTGGCCCCTCGAGCCTGCCCCGCCATTTAATAAGATCATGGCTGATCTTTTTGAGACTCAGCTCCACTTGCCCACCCACTCACTATAACCCTTAATTCCTTTACTGTTCAAAAATTTATCTAGCCTTGCCTTAAAAACATTCAGCGAGGTAGCTTCAACCGCTTCACTGGGCAGGGAATTCCACAGATTCACAACCCTTTGGGTGAAGAAGTTCCTTCTGACCTCAGTCCTACATCTGCTTCCCTTTATTTTGAGGCAATGCCCCCTAGTCCTAGTTTCACCTGCTAGTGGAAACAACCTCCCTGCCTCCGCCTTATCTATTCCCTTCATAACCTTTATATATTTCTATAAGATCTCCCCTCATTCTTCTGAATTCTAATGAGTATAATCCCAGCCTACTCAGTCTCTCATCATAATCCAACCCTCTCAACTCTGGAAGCAACTGAGTGAACCTCCTCTGCATCCCCTCCAGTGCTTCATATCCCTTCTCAAGTAGGGAGACCAAACCTGCACACAGTACTCCAGGTGTGGCCTCATCAGGACCCTATACAGCTGCAGCATAGCCTCCCTGTTTTTAAACTCCATCCCTCTAGCAATGGCAGACAAAATTCTGTTTGCCTTTTTAATTACCTGTTGCACCTGCAATCCTACTTTCAGCGATTTCATGCACAAGGACACCCGAGTGCCTCTGCACAGCAGCGTGCTGCAATTTTTTACCATTTAAAACATAGTCCATTTTGCTATTATTCCTACCAGAATAGATGATCTCACACTTATCAACATTGTAGTCAATCTGCCAGACCTTTGCCCACTCACTTAGCCTATCTGTATCCCTCTGCAGACTTTCAGTGTCTTCTGCACACTTTGCTCTACCACTCATCTTAGTGTCATCTGCAAATTTTGACACATCACACTTAGTCCCCAACTCCAAATCACCTATGTAAATTGTAAACAATTGCGGTCCTAACACTGATCCCTGAGGCACACTACTAGCCACTGACTGCCAACCAGAAAAACACCAATTTTCCCCTACTCTTTGTTTTCTACGAGTCAACCAATCCTCTATCCATGCCAATACATTACCTGTCATACCATGCAACCTTATCTTATGTAGCAGCCTTTGGTGTGGCACCTTGTCAAATGCCTTCTGGAAATCCAGATGCACCACATCCACAGGTTCCCCATTGTCCACCATGCAAGTAATGTCCTTAAAAAGTTCCACCAAATTAGTTAAGCATGACCTACCCTTCATGAACCCATGCTGGGTGTCCCCAATGGGACAATTTATATCCAGATGTCTTGCTATTTCTTCCTTAATGATAATAGATTCAAGCATTTTCCCCATTACCGAAGTTAACCTAACTGGCCTATAGTTACCTGATTTCTGTGTGCTTCCTTTTTTAAACAGTGGTGTCACATTGGCTGTTTTCCAATCTGCGGGAACCACCCCAGCATCCAGTGAATTTTGGTAAATAATTACTAGGACAGGGGTAGATAGATTATTGATTATGAAGGGGATGAAAGATTGTCAAGGTAAAGCAGAAATAATGAGTTGAGGTAAAAATTAGATGACCACGTAACTATTCCCAGTTGTTACAAAAACCAAATTAGTTCACGAACATCCTTTTGGGGAGGAAATCGAATGTCCTTACTTGATGTGGTTAACATGTGACTCCAGGTTCTGAGCATATAACTCTTGCCCCTGGGGTATTACAAATGCTGGCCTTGCCAGTGGCACTCTCACCCCATGAAAGATTTTTTTAAAATGTCCGTGGAGACTGCATCAAATGCACTAATGTCATTGATCCTTCTTGTTGCTTAAATATTCAACAAAGTTGATCAGACATGATCTGTGAACAAATTCTAACTGATTGTCTTTGAATAATCCATTCCTTTCTAAATGTTGCTTAATACCAAGCCTCAGGATTGATTCCTCAGTAATTTGCACACGACTGAACTACACTAAATATGCAAGTTGTTGGATTGCAAGGAATCCTAATGTTCACTTTTTTTCATTAAACATTCTGTGTAAGATATCAGATGCTTCTTTGTCACTAGAGGTTCAGCCTGATGATATAAAAGTTCTTAATAAAGCTTAGCAGAGATAAAGATTCAGAAGTGGATTCTGACACTGAATGGCAGGTATGTTTCACAAGAAAGAGAGATTACAGATTGAATCATTCCTAAAAATTGTCAAGCCCTCAAACAGCAGAATACATTTGTGTTGCATTTAATGTACACACAGAAATCCTTCTTCTTAAGAAACTGAGTATTTTCATGAACTACTTGAGACATTCAGGTAATATTCTGAATATGTGATATATATTTTATGCACAACTGCTAATAAGATGATAGGTGGTATTGGCATCAGCTTATTGGTGCTAACTTGGGAAAATAAATTATTAAATACAAAGGTCGATAATATAGTAAGACACTTCTTTGAACTACCTTTCTGCAGTAAGGTGAAAGGGAAGAAGAATAGTCAACAGTAACAAGGTGTGGAGCTGGATGAACACAGCAGGCCAAGCAGCATCATAGGAGCAGGAAAGCTTGACGTTTTGGGCCTAGACCCTTCATCAGAAATGGGGGAGGGGAAGAGGGTTCTGAAATAAATAGGGAGAGAGGGAGAGAGGGGCAGGCGGATAGAAGATGGATAGAGGAGAGGATAGGTGGAGAGGAGGCAGACAAGTCGAAGAGGCGGAGATGGAGCCAGGTCAGTCGAGGGAGGACGGACAGGTCAAGGGGGCGGGATGAGGTTAGTAGATAGGAGATGGGGGTGTGGCTTGAGGTGGGAGGAGGGGATAGGTGAGAGGAAGGACAGGTTAGGGAGGTGGGAATGAGCTGGGCTGGTTTTGGGATGCGGTTGGGGGAGGGGAGATTTTGAAGCTTGTGAAATCTGCATTGATACCATTGGGCTGCGGGGTTCCCAGGCTGAATATGATTTGCTGTTCCTGCAGCCTTCAGGTGGCATCATTGTGGCATTGCAGGAGGCCCAGGATGGAAATGTCGTCTGAGGAATGGGAAGGGGAGTTGAAATGGTTCGCAACTGGGAGGTGCAGTTGTTTGTTGCGAACTGAACGCAGGTGTTCTGCTGGTCCCCAAGCCTCTGCTTGGTTTCCCCGATGTAGAGGAAGCCACAACGGGTACAGCGGATGCAGTATACCACATTGGCAGATGTGCAGGTGAACATCTGCCTGATGTGGAAAGTCTTCTTGGGGCCTGGGATTGGGGTGAGGGAGGAGGTGTGGGGGCAGGTGTAGCACTTCCTGCGGTTGCAGGGAAAAGTGCCGGGTGTGGTGGGGCTGGAGGGGAGTGTGGAGCGGACAAGGGAGTCACGGAGGGAGTGGTCCCTCCGGAAAGCAGATAAGGGTGGGGAGGGAAAAATGTCTTTGGTGGTGGGGTCGGATTGCAGATGGCGGAAGTGTCAGAGGATGATGTGTTGGATCCGGAGGTTGGTGGGGTGGTACGTGAGGACGAGGGGGATTCTTTTTTGGTTATTATTGCGGGGACGGGGTGTGAGGAATGAGTTGCGGGAAATGCAGGAGACACAGTCGAAGGCGTTCTCGACCACTGTGGGGGGGAAGTTGTGGTCCTTGAAGAATGAGGACATCTGAGATGTACGGGAGTGGAATGCCTCATCCTGGGAGCAGATGCGGTGGAGGTGAAGGAATTGGGAATAGGGGATGGCATTTTTGCAGGAAGGTGGGTGGGAGGAGGTGTATTCCAGGTAGCTGTGGGAGTCAGTAGGCTTGAAATGGACATCGGTTTCTAGGTGTTTACCCGAGATGGAGACAGAGAGGTCCAGGAAGGAGAGAGAAGTGTTGGAGATGGTCCAGGTGAACTTCAGGTTGGGGTGGAAGGTGTTGGTGAAGTGGATGAACTGTTTGAGCTCCTCGTGGGAGCACGAGGTGGCGCCAATACAGTCATTAATGTAACGGAGGAAGAGGTGGGGTTTAGGGCCAGTGTAGGTACGGAAGAGGGATTGTACCACGTAACCTATAAAGAGGCAGGCATAGCTTGGGCCCATGCGGGTACCCATGGCCACCCCCTTTGTCTGTAGGAAGTGGGAGGAATTGAAAGAGAAGTTGTTGAGGGTGAGGACGAGTTCGGCTAAGCGGATGAGGGTGTCAGTGGAGGGGGATTGGTCAGTTCTGCGGGACAGGAAGAAGCGGAGGGCCTTTAGGCCATCTGCATGGGGAATACAGGTGTATAGGGACTGGACGTCCATAGTAAAAATAAGGTGTTGGGGACCGGGGAATTGGAAGTTCTGGAGGAGGTGGAGGGCGTGGGTGGTGTCACGGACATAGGTAGGGAGTTCCTGGACCAAGGGGGTGAAAATGGAGTCGAGGTAGGTGGAGATGAGTTCGGTGGGGCAGGAGCAGGCGGAGACACTGGGTCGACCAGGGCATTCAGCTTTGTGGATTTTGGGAAGGAGATAGAAGCGGGCAGTGCGGGGCTGGGGAATGATGAGGTTGGAGGTGGTGGGTGGGAGGTCACCTGAGGTGATGAGGTTTTGGCTGGTTTGGGAGATGATGGTTTGGTGCTCGGGGGTGGGGTCATGATCCAGGGAGCGGTAGGAGGACACTGGCCTCAGCAATGTCGAAGTCAGTGCACCATACTACAACTGCGCCTCCCTTGTCCGCGGGTTTTATGATGAGGTTGGGATTGGAGCGGAGGGAACGGAGGGCTGCACGTTCTGCGGTGGAGAGGTTGGAGTGTTTGAGAGGGGTAGAGAGGTTGAGGCGATTGATGTCTCAACGGCAGTTGGAGAGGAAGAGGTCGAGGGAGGGTAGGAGGCCTTGGGGTGGTGTCCAGGAGGAGGGCTTGTGTTGGAGACGGGAGAAGGGGTCAGTAGAGGGAGGGTTAGATTCGCGGTTGAAGAAGTAAGCGTGGAGGCGGGGGCGGCGGAAAAACTGCTCACTATCCAAGCGTGAGCGGTATTCGTTGATATGTGGATGGAGGGTGACAAAGATGAGCCCTTTACTGAGGACTGACCGTTCGTCCTCAGTAAGGGGGAGATCTAGGGGGATGGTGAAGACTCGGCAGGGCTCAGTGTTGCTGGAGCTGCTGGCTGTGGAGGCAGTGGGCGGAGTTGCGTCAGCGGTGGGTGGAGGTACGTCGGCATCGGTGGTGGGTGGAGTTGCGTCGGTGACAGCGGAGGGCGGAGCGGCGTAGACGGCAGCAGCAGCGGTGACAGTAGTGTCTGTGGTGTTGGTCTCGGAGATGGAGGCGGTGGCTTCAGCAGCGGTGGTGTTTGCTGTCCCAGAAGTTGTGTACCACAGCCCGTCCCCGCAATAATAACCAAAAAAGAATCCCCCTCGTCCACATGTACCACCCCACCAACCTCCGAATCCAACGCATCATCCTCTGACACTTCCACCATCTGCAATCCGACCCCACCACCAAAGACATTTTTCCCTCCCCACCCTTATCTGCTTTCCGGAGGGACCACTCCCTCCGCGACTCCCTTGTCCGCTCCACACTCCCCTCCAGCCCCACCACACCCGGCACTTTTCCCTGCAACCACAGGAAGTGCGACACCTGCCCCCACACCTCCTCCCTCACCCCAATCCCAGGCCCCAAGAAGACTTTCCACATCAGGCAGCTGTTCACCTGCACATCTGCCAATGTGGTATACTGCATCCGCTGTACCTGTTGTGGCTTCCTCTACATTGGGGAAACCAAGCAGAGGCTTGGGGACCACTTTGCAGAATATCTGCGCTCAGTTCGCAACAAACAACCGCACCTCGCAGTCGCGAACTATTTCAACTCCCCCTCCCATTCCTCAGACGACATGTCCATCCTGGGCCTCCTGCAATGCCACAATGATGCTGCCCGAAGGCTGCAGGAACAGCAAATCATATTCAGCCTGGGAACCCTGCAGCCCAATGGCATCAATGTGGATTTCACAAGCTTCAAAATCTCCCCTCCCCAACAGCATCCCAAAACCAGCCCAGCTCGTCCCCGCCTCCCTAACCTGTCCTTCCTCTCACCTATCCCCTCCTCCCACCTTAAGCCTCACCCCCATCTCCTATCTACTAAACTCATCCCGCCCCCTTGACCTGTCCATCCTCCCTGGACTGACCTATCTCCTCCCTACGCCCCCACCTACACTCACCTTTACTGGCTCCATCCCCGCCTCTTCAACTTGTCTGCCTCCTCTCCACCTATCCTCTCCTCTATCCATCTTCTATCTGCCTCCCCCTCTTTCCCTATTTATTTCAGAACCCTCTTCCCCTCCCCCATTTCTGATGAAGGGTCTAGGCCCAAAACGTCAAGCTTTCCTGCTCCTATGATGCTGCTTGGCCTGCTGTGTTCATCTAGCTCCACACCTTGTTATCTCGGATTCTCTAGCATCTGCAGTACCTCTTATCTCTAGACAACAGTAACATTTCAATGCTCTGTGCTTTCAATGTAATGATGTGCCCTTTTGACTTATTAACTGCCAAGTTTTGACCACTGTCAATTTTTCACCATTCAGGCATTTAGTGATTAACACATTGAAGGGGACAGCCTGCAATTTGTAATTGCTCAGATTGTTGTTATTTTCCTCAAGAAGGATCTTGAACTAGTTTGAAGCATCTTTATCAGATGATGTGAAAGGAGGCCTTTGGAATTCCTAGTAGGAACCTTAGCCAAGATTCTTTTTTGACAGAAATTTATAAATTTATGTCTGTCTTAATTGAATGTTATTTTAGATTCCCTGTTAGAATCTCGTAGATTATTTATAATAGTTATTTTTGTAAAGACTTCCAGATATGGATTAGCTATAGAATGGAATGTAAGATATGACAGCTGATAAGGGGTTAATGCTAAAATACGTGCATCTTTTTACCAAACTGAAGTGATCTTGACATTGATCTGCTGTATAATCATTTGATAATCATTAATCCATCTTTCTGAGAATTTGACTTTTGTTACATTTCTCATTAACCATCAACTCATCAGCCCAGATTTTTCTGGGGAAATATGTTGTTTGTATTATCTAAGTCATCCATCATTTATGGTGAGGAAGAAATATTCTGTGGGTTACAAAGCCCTAAAAGTTGCTTAACAATTCTCATTGTTCTACCATTAGCCTTGCAGAAATGGCAGCTCGCAAGCAATTGCCCTATGAGTTTGAAGAATTTGTTGCATTTGTGCAATGATTATAAATTAAGCTCATTGTCCAGTGTTTGGTCTGGTACTCATTTCATTCTGACCCTTTTAATTAGGCGTTGTATGGTTCTGCATTGACAGTCATCTTGTCATTCCCAGAGGAAATTATATAGGAAATACATATCAGCCAATCTAAAAAGCTTTACTGCTTTTGCTAACTTTTCATCTACTAATAAAACCTTAGAATTGCTAAAATTATGAGTTTTAAAAAATAAATGAGAAAAGTCTTCATGAACCAATTGACTACCTATTTTCCTGTGGCATCATTTTCTCCGAACGTGGTTGATCACTTCTAGACTCATTCTCAGATTGTACTGCACTGACAGGCTGTCTCAGGGGTCTTCTTCATGCCTGCTCCTCTAGATGCTGCTGGCTGTCTATCTCAGGATCCTCCACTAGCTCATCTCCATTGGGGATGTGTACTTATTTTGTTTCTGAAAGGTCTGTTCACGTAGTCTCATTATGATAGAATACTAATTAGGCCATTAGCCTACTTCTCAAAGCTTCTTCACTAAACACTAGTAGCGAGATGAAGCATTGACCATTGACTTGATTTGTATTGCTGCAATAACACTAAAGAAGCTCGGTATTATCTAAGAATATCCTGCTTGACTGCCTCTAGAGTCAATACATAGCCCTTCCACCCACTAGTGCACTCTGGGGCTTTAGCGCCTGTATTCCTCATTTAGAGTGCATTCTAATAGCACATCTTCATTTCACAGTGTTTTAAAATAAAGAAATTTCTCCAAATAGCACTTTCCATCACAAGTTTGATTTTCAAATTATTAGAGTACATGCATCAAACACATTTGGTCAGTAATTACAGTTCATGTTTCTGATTTCATTGCAGTACATGGAATCATGGCTAATTCATCTTATTTAAATGCCATCTTGCGAGTGTGGGTACTATATCCCAACAAGATGCTCTTTGGTCCACCTGTATGATTTTAGTTCACTGCCCTAATGCTGATATTCTAATGAGGCATCTGAAGTTGGACCCTTGGTGTACATCAGTTTTGCAACTCCCCTGTTTCTGACATCAATACCCATATTTAGTTGGACAAAATGTAAACTTACCCAGGCCACACTATGAAATGACAATTGAAAAAAGGAATTTTGAGCAAACACCAGATTCTTTGGATCTGGTGGATTCACACATCTATCAGGTGTCTTTGGGTTCAGTTTAAATTCTCAAGGTTTCATAATTGCCAAATAACTTTGATCCTAATGGCTGGGCAAGTAGATTGATGGGTTGCAATGTCGAAGTATCAGAGTATCAGTATTTGGGTGCGCTTTTGCTAAGTTTATTTGTTATTTATTCGTATGTTGCTGTGTTTAAATGCTAAATTAAGTTAGACACATAAATTGATACATTAGAATGGGTTTATAAATCTACATTTCAAGGTTTCCTGTGGGCAATTACTTTTATTAATGACATTTCATGTAATCTTGCTTAACGTCCCAAGTTAGTGGAACACTTTAGGCATGCTAAATAAGGGGTAGCTGCACATACCATTTACATAGTCAAATGTGGATAATTTTAATCAACCTGTCTGAACATGTGCTGACACAGGTAGGATTTAAACCTGGACCTTCTGGCTCAGACAGGGATACTGCCACTGTGCCAGTACAATATACTTTGAACAAAATTTACGCTCCAACAATCTGTACCACTGAAAAGCACAAGAGCAGCAACACCGTGAAAGCATGATTGTCTCCACACTCCTCCACAGCATATGGCAATAGGATTTGAACCTGTGTCACTTTTTCACTGCTGGCTTCAACTCCTGATATTCCCTACTTAGTACAGTTTTGATAACACCATCATCGCAAAGGTTCAAGAAAGCTCACTTTCACAACCTCAAGGCAATTAGAGATGGATGATGAATATTCCTTTCTGAATGTCATTCACCTTTTGAAACATGTTTCTTTCGTAAAGACAATATTTGACTATCTGTGCCAGTTCCAATATATTGGCAAGGAATAGAATGGATCTCATTGTCTGTAGAACTACAGCTTGGAAAGGTTTGATGCCTTCAACAAGACGAGGAGAAAACAGCAATAACAAAACCTCAGTGGAGGGGAAGAATAGAAACATGGAGAAAATCATTTGTTGTAATATGGAAACAATTTATATTATTTTTAGTTTTCATTTGGTGGATGTGACAAGTATGAATTAAGGTAAGGTCACTATCGTCTTATCAGACTGTAGGGCATCTGTCTCATTAGAGAGAGATGACTGGTGGTGCTTTAACCTGAGGGTCACGTTGTCTCAGGCAAGATGAGAGCTTGTAACCTCAGCCAGTATGGGAATTGAACCCACACTGTTAACAGTTCATTGCATTACAAACCAACCATCCAGCCAACTAAGTTCGCTGACCCCCTTTTTAAACCTTCTGACTTACAGGCCAAAACACCAAGAACTGTACTGTAGCTGTTGGTTAGCTTAGTTGGCTGGAAGGCTGGTTTGCAATGCAGGGTGATGCCAACAGCATGAGTCCAATTCCTGTACCAACTGAGATTACCAGGAAGGATTCACTTTCTTAACCTTTTCCCTCATGTGAGGTGTGGTGACCCTCAAGTTAAACCACCATTGGTCATCTCTCTCTCGAATGGGACAGCAGCTCTTTGAGGGGGGCGGTTAGCTCCATTGGCTAGATGGCCGGTGAGTGATGCTAACAGTGTGTTTCAATTTTTTTCACTTGGCTGATGTTACCATGAAGGACTGTCCTTCTCAATCTTTCCCCTCACCTCAGGCCTGGTGGCCCTTAGGTTAAGTTTTCACCAGTTGTCTTTCTCTAATAAGAGTGCAGGCCTATGGTCTGGTAAGACTATGGTGACTTTACCTTATGACAGATGTTTAGTCTTTCAAACTAGTATTTAGTAGTAATCTTCATTTAATGTTTATAATTTCCAATAATTTTCCAATAGGCAACATTTTGGCGTAATAATGACAGTTAAAATTGATATTCAGTCAGATGTTTAGTTGTTCAAACTCAAGTTTATTGTGAGTGAAATGCTCCACATGTTGGTTTGTGCAAATAATTGAGCTGAATTTTAATTTACTTTGGTGCTAAAGTTGGAATAGAAGACAAATTAGCCCCATTTCAGAATTAGTTAATGCCAAGTAGTTTTAAACTTTTAATATTCTTTTGGAACAGTGATGACACTTTGATAATGTTCCGCACTGCAGAAGTGAAGCATTCTGGGAGGCCCCGTAGTTATAAAGTGAAGGTTGATTGCCATCTGAAAACTAAAACTTATTATATCCAAAGAGGAGCACCTCACTGTATAATGTAAAAGGAGCGTGAAAAGTGGTGTAACCTGCCTTTCAGCAACTTCTATTTGTTAAATAAAATAAATCCATGACACTCACTTTACAATCAATAAGTAACAATATAGTTATTTAACTCTAACAGTGAACAAATTAACTAAACTTAACAAACTGAATCACCCCCTTCTAACTACCATTCCCAAATAAAACAATATTCAATACTATGCTGTTCCAATAAATATAAGTCCCAATTTTATAAAACAAATCAAAATTAGAATTTGGTCTTAAAATTACAGCCAGGTTGCGTGTCTTCCAGAATGTTCTGTGCATTCTCTGTCGATTCTTCGGTCAGGAATGTTAATTAGTTATGACATTGATACCTTTTGATTTAGATAGTGCCTTCCCTAAGACTTAGAATCGTTGGCTCTCAGTCTTCTCTTTCTTGCAAGCTGAGAGCTATAAACTTTGGCAGATGTCAGTTAGCTCTCCCATCTTTGGCCAATTGCCCTTTTCTTTTATACCCTTGATGACATATCAATTTCTTACACTAGGATTGGTCCTTTGTTGTTAAAACCATCAGATTTAAATTTAATTGGTTTTTGGTATCTAAGTGCCTTGTTCAAATTGATTGGCTAAATTCAAAAACTTGTTGTCTTGGTAACAAAACAAAACAGCTGCTTGGCCTGCTAACTGTACAGGCTTTCAATTCAAATGTTTCAAGTCTGGTGCTCTCAGTGTACTTGCAAACCTTCGAGCTGCTGCTCACAGACCTCCATTTTGCATCTCTAAGGTTAGAAAAAACACATCTTTTAAAGGGACCACGCACTGCTTTCCCCTTAACATTTTACAAACACCCAAATTCTAACTTGCTGCTTCCCAATCCACAAGTACTGTATCCAACTTCGCAACAAAAGGTCCTATATAGAAATTTAAATTAAATGATTTGTTGCCTGGATCTTCATGCAAACTGTGCAGCTACGTCACCACAAAATTATTTTTGTCAGTGCTGACATTTCAGGGGTGATTAACACAGGAAAGATTGATCTTTCTCGTGATCAAATTAATGAATAAATTGAGTTTTCTTTGAAAATCAGTGATAAACAGAAGGTTTAAGGTATTTCAATGTTAAATTTGAGTTCTGCATTTTCAGTCTTCATTTTTCAATCTTCAGTCCTAGTTTATTAACAAACTAGAATTAAGCTATTCTTTAATCATTTTTAAAGTTGATGACAAGGAGTTCTTTGGTTTTTTATAAGGGAATGTCTCTGAACAATTGAAATTGCATCTCTGATTGATAGATCTGCACAAATGGATAATATTTCTTTAGCCTTCTGACATGTCAGAATAACATAATCCTGCAGGATGCCAGTGATACACCCTGTCAATTCATGGCAGCTTGCAAGGGGCATGGTCATGCTCATTCTGAAAACTTTGATACTACAAATGCACTGAGTCTAATGTATTCAATCAACTTGACTATCCAATACTATTAACTTGTCATTCATCTAAGAAATAAAATTCTAAATTAATTTGACTAATTCATTTTAACATGACAGTAATCTCAAATGTAGGTGGATAATGAACCATTTAATGCTGGTTTGCTATCAGAGGTTCCTTTGTAAACTCTGCTATTTATTTTGTCTTGTGGCCTTGTTGGGTATTTTTGTTAAAGTATTGCTCTCAATAATCTCAAAGTGAATGGAACCATTATACCAGCCACACTAAATAATTTTCACTCCAAGTTAGCAATGTTTTAAATTTTGGTTGTAATATTTTAGTAAAAATGAGTATGTGTGAATTAAACCCTCCATTTATTTACCCAAATAATTCATACAAATGTGGATTTATGAATTAAGTTTCTGTGTCATTAAACATAAACACAACAGCAATTTAACAAACCATTTGTAACAATTTGTATTTGTGAAATCACTTAATGGCTTAAAGCAATGTGCAATCAATGTAACAATGATTAATATGACAGACAGAATCTTTGTCAATCCGTTGGTCTGTTTTTCTTGTTTCCATACTTTTCGAAAAACATATTTTAGAAAATAATTTTGTGTTCTTACAAAGAAAGATAAGCAGTTTTCAAAACCCTGAAAATTATTCTGTGCTAGATCTTGGATAAATATGAGCTGGTATAAATTCAGTTAGGTCATCTTAAATACCTTTTAACTGGCAATGGCAATTCTCTGTCATTGATTAGCATAGAGGAGTGGGTGTAGGTCATCTGACCCTTTGAGCCTGCTGCATCATTCAGTATAATTGTGGCTGATAATCCAACTCAGTACCCTGTTCCTGCTTTCTCCCCATACCCTTTGATTCCTTTACCCATAAGAACTATAATAACTCCCTTATTATGACCCATATTTTGACTGAAGCAAGATTGTAAATTCTGGAAGCATGCATGAGGTAGGGAGGTCAGTTAATTTTGAAATTCACTCCAAGAATTTTTCTTGCAAATGTAGATGTTAATTTATGGTTGTAGCATTTTAAAAAAAGACATTGTGTTGAAACATTTTTTTCAACAGTGCTCAAGTTCTATGTTACCAAATGACTAACTTTAACATTAGTTAAATTAGGAAAAGTTTTGCATTGGAGTAATGTTAACACCAACATTGACGCTGCTTTGGTGGTTTGTTGAACTCAGTGTTGCGATGGGATCCTGCATCAGATGTCTGGCCAGTAAAGCCCTAGGAAATTAAATAGTTAACATTTGGTCTGATCTGGATGACCTTTTTTGGTGCAGTGTAGTGTCCCTACCCCTGGACCAGGAGGCCTGAGTTCAAGTCCCACCTCTTCCAGAGGAGTGTAATATCATCTTTGAACAAGTTGATTGGAAAAAAAAAACAGAATTCTGACCAAAGTTGGAAGATTTGGACTGATAATTCTCTGTAAATATCTGTAGGAGCGTTTTTCCCAACTGGGACAAAGACTCCGGAGGAAGGCAGGATTCAGGCAAGTGGAAGATGTTTGTTCAAACAGGAACCGGTTTATGCAGGGATAGGGCCAAAGGATCTTCCCTGAATCTGGCTTCGCAAGATAGATCAATGAGACAAAGAAATACAGCAGGTTTATATATTTTGTGTTACAGTAATCAAATACAACATAGTCACTGCCCTTTCCCCAATCCAAACACCCAGTCCTGTGGGACACCTAATCAATGATGGGCACTTCATTGACTGCCCCAGGTTCCCTTGATCTTATGGTGTTAGCTAGACATTGTAATTGCTAGGCTTTGGGATCTTCCTATGCATCCTATTCATTTGCTTTCCAAAAGTTTACTGGCTATACTGCTTCGGGTCTTTCTCAGGCTTGTTTATCTGTAAGGACAGCTCGAACTCTTTTACCCATTGTGTTTGGTGCTATCTTTTATCACATTCAGCTACTCCTTTTATTTTCCCACTGTCCCAATTACATAAGGTAAAAATAAAAAGTCAGTTAGTTTTAACTAATTGCTATAAGGTTAACTTCTGTTATAAAGTTAATTATAATGTAATGTTATACAACTACTTCTACTGTCAGAATTTTGTAATTTATGAGTTGTGATCAATCTGTCTTGTTCAGGGCATAAGAGAAGGTGTCTCCTAAGGCTAGTTAACCTTTACGTCGAAGCTTAAATTTTTTTAAGGCTTGTATTATATCCTGGTTATGTATTGAAACCAACATCTATGATTAGAGCATTTTTAGCTAGAAACTTTTTAGTATGGCTGTCTCGGATGGGATCATACAGCATTATTTTACTGACCTTCTAGCAGTTCTGTTCAAAGGTATCATTGTATTTCACTGTGTGAGCAGGCTGCTTGGTTTCTGTCTGCCATCTTGTAAGCAGGCATGGGTTGCTTAGTGTGTTCAGGTACAAGTCACCTTACATAGCCAGGTACAGGCCACCCCTACAATATTTCAGTCTGTTATATACGAGACTTTGTTGCAAGCACACAGTAATAAGTAGCCAAATCATCACAACAACAAACCACTATAGTCTTAGAGTCATAGAGTCATACAGTACCGAAATAGACCCTTCGGTCCAACCAGTCCATGCCGAACATAATCCCAATCTAAACTTGTCCCACCTGCCTGCTCTGGCCTCATATCTCTCCAAACGTTTCCTATTCATACACTTTTACAATGTTTAAAAGACATTTGGATATGTATCCACATCCACCATTTCCTCAGGATGTTCATTCCACACACGAACCACCCTCCGTGTTTAAAAAAAAAATTGCCCCTCACATCTTTTTAAAATCTCTCTCCTCTCAACTTAAAACTGTGCCTCTGTCCTTTGGAAAAGACAACTATCATTAACTCTATCTATACCCCTCATTATTTTATAAATTTCTATATGATTGCCTCTCAACCTCCTATGCTCCAATGAAAAACATCCTTGTCTATCCAGCCTTTCTTTATAACTCAAACCTTCCATACCAAGCAATATCCTGGTAAACTCTTCTGAACCCTCACCAACTTAATAATATCCTCCCTATAACTGGGTGACCAGAACAGGACACAGTATTCCACAAGAGTATTCCATGTCCTATACAACCTCAACATGACGTCCTGACTCCTATACCCAAAAGACTGAGCAGTGAAGGCAAGCGTCCCAAATGCCTTTTTAATCACCCTGTCTATATGTGACGCAAACTTCAAAGAATCATGTACCTGAACCCCTAGGTCCCTTTGTTCTACAACACTATCCAAGGCCCTACCATTAATTGTCTAAACCCTACCCTTGTTTTTGTACCAAAATGAATACCTCACATTTATCGAGATTAAACTCCATCTGTCATTTTTCAGCCCATTGACCTATTTGATCAAGATCCCTTCGTAAACTTAGAAAACCTTCTTCACTGTCTACAATGCCACCAATTTTGATGTTGTCTGCAAACTTACTGACCATGCCTACCGTGTTCTCATCCAAATAATTAATATGAATGACAAATAAAAGAAGGCCCAGAACCGATCCCTATGGAACACTGCCGGTGACAGTCCTCCAGTCCGAAAAGCAACCCTCTCTGTCTCCTGCTGTTAAGCTAATTATATATCCAATTGGTAAGATCACCCTGAATCCCAAGTGACCTAACTTTAGTAACTGGTGTACAACTTGGAACCTTGTCGAAGGCTTTACTAAAATCTAAGTAAACAAAGATTACTGTTCTGCCCTGGTCAATCTTTTTGGTAACTTACTCAAAAAATTCAGTCAACTTTGTGAAATACATTTTCCCTCACACAAAACCATGCTGACTATCCCTAATCAATTTTTGCCTCTCTAAATCCATAAATGTTTTAAAATCACCTCCAACAATTTACCAATATCTGAAGTCATACTCACAGATCTATAGTTCCCCAGTTTCTCCTTACAAACTTTCTTAAACAAAGGTACAACATTAGCCAACCTCCAGTCATCAGGCATCGCACCTGTAGTTATAGATGATGCAAATATTTCTGCAAGGGGTCTTGCAATTTCCTCCCTTACTTTCTACAACCTTCTGGGATATATTAGATCAGATCCTGGAAATTTTTCCACCTTTATATTCACTAAGACCCTTTGAACTTCCTCTTCTGTAATGTAAGCTGCTTTTAAAGCATCAAAATGTATTTCTCTGCATTCTCTAGCCTCCAGTAAAAACAAAAGTTTGAAGAAAATCAAGATAATTTATCATTCCTTTGTCAGATTTCTCTCTTGTGAGAGGACAGTATGAGCCTTAGAGGTCAACACAGTGGCTCAAGAGTCCCACTCTAGTATAGCTGTCATTAGTCTAGTATAGATGCATTTGCTGCTATTGAAGATTATGAACTGTGCAGGTACAGGATTTGCTGATTTTTTTTTTATTTACTCTGGACTCTATTTTGGCCAGTTGAAATTTTTGTTTTGCCTCACCTCTTCCAATGCCTGTCCAGCCAGTCAGCCTGCAAATTTCATGACTGTCAGCAATTGGCTTTCCGTTGTCTGAATCAATAGCCAACATCTTCATTTTTCTCTTGCCGCTCTCCTTGTAGCACAAGTAGGTAGACCTAGCAGGTCAGGATCCAGTGACCAGTTCTTCATCCCAAAAGTCTTTAGTACTGCTGTCATACATCTGATGAACATACAGAAAGAGTTGAACCCCAGATTGCACCAACAGTCTGAGGCAATACCCTCAGCTTCCAGCAAAGTCAGAGGTTTTTGGGGATGCTGTGGCAGTACTGGTTTCCTGTGCTTGAAATGTCCAGACAGGATAGCATCATCACCTTAGATAACAAGCATGGGGCTGGATGAACACAGCAGGTCAAGCAGCATCATAGGAGCAGGAAAAC